>OU612097.1:29163946-29808036 GCA_914767995.1 Thecocarcelia acutangulata
GGGCGCGGGTTAGTACTTAGATGGGGGACCGCTTGGGAACACCGCGTGTTGTTGGCATTCCAACAACTTTTTGCATTTTATAAAAAAAAAATTTTTTTAAATTTTTCAATGAAAATTTTTTAACGAAACGCAGCAAAATGATTGTTTTTAATAGGAAAATCTTTGAAGAAAATTGTAAATTTGTGTAAAATTGTTCAACTACCTATTTCAAATGAATAAAGGGCATATGTATTTGTATATGTACATATACAATTATAGAAAAAAATATTTAATTTTGCAATTCTTTATAAAAAAAAAGATCAATATGCAAAACAAATACAGCAACAAAATTGATTTTGAATTATGTTTTTGCGCTTCAAACAGAGCAAATGTATAGGAACTTAACCAAACACATCCAATAGTATTGTAAAAAGCACAACATGATGACAAACATAACGTTTTGTTAATTGTATAAAAGTAAGTAAAGGAACAAACATACATTTATACACATGTAGCACATACATATGTACGTAAAAGTATTTAGTATTTATAGAAGTAGTTTGTTAAACTAAAGGCTTTCGCCAACGACCATACCACGCTGAATGAATACATCGGTTCTCGTCCGATCACCGAAATTAAGCAGCGTCGGGCGCGGTTAGTACTTAGATGGGGGACCGCTTGGGAACACCGCGTGTTGTTGGCATTCCAACAACTTTTTGCATTTTATAAAAAAAAAATTTTTTTAAATTTTTCAATGAAAATTTTTAACGAAACGCAGCAAAATGATTGTTTTTAATAGGAAAATCTTTGAAGAAAATTGTAAATTTGTGTAAAATTGTTCAACTACCTATTTCAAATGAATAAAGGGCATATGTATTTGTATATGTACATATACAATTATAGAAAAAATATTTAATTTTGCAATTCTTTATAAAAAAAAATCAATATGCAAAACAAATACAGCAACAAAATTGATTTTGAATTATGTTTTTGCGCTTCAAACAGAGCAAATGTATAGGAACTTAACCAAACACATCCAATAGTATTGTAAAAGCACAACATGATGACAAACATAACGTTTTGTTAATTGTATAAAAGTAAGTAAAGGAACAAACATACATTTATACACATGTAGCACATACATATGTACGTAAAAGTATTTAGTATTTATAGAAGTAGTTTGTTAAACTAAAGGCTTTCGCCAACGACCATACCACGCTGAATACATCGGTTCTCGTCCGATCACCGAAATTAAGCAGCGTCGGGCGCGGTTAGTACTTAGATGGGGGACCGCTTGGGAACACCGCGTGTTGTTGGCATTCCAACAACTTTTTGCATTTTATAAAAAAAAAATTTTTTTAAATTTTTCAAGAAAATTTTTAACGAAACGCAGCAAAATGATTGTTTTTAATAGGAAAATCTTTGAAGAAAATTGTAAATTTGTGTAAAATTGTTCAACTACCTATTTCAAATGAATAAAGGGCATATGTATTTGTATATGTACATATACAATTATAGAAAAAATATTTAATTTTGCAATTCTTTATAAAAAAAAATCAATATGCAAAACAAATACAGCAACAAAATTGATTTTGAATTATGTTTTTGCGCTTCAAACAGAGCAAATGTATAGGAACTTAACCAAACACATCCGAATAGTATTGTAAAAGCACAACATGATGACAAACATAACGTTTTGTTAATTGTATAAAAGTAAGTAAAGGAACAAACATACATTTATACACATGTAGCACATACATATGTACGTAAAAGTATTTAGTATTTATAGAAGTAGTTTGTTAAACTAAAGGCTTTCGCCAACGACCATACCACGCTGAATACATCGGTTCTCGTCCGATCACCGAAATTAAGCAGCGTCGGGCGCGGTTAGTACTTAGATGGGGGACCGCTTGGGAACACCGCGTGTTGTTGGCATTCCAACAACTTTTTGCATTTTATAAAAAAAAAATTTTTTTAAATTTTTCAATGAAAATTTTTAACGAAACGCAGCAAAATGATTGTTTTTAATAGGAAAATCTTTGAAGAAAATTGTAAATTTGTGTAAAATTGTTCAACTACCTATTTCAAATGAATGAAGGGCATATGTATTTGTATATGTACATATACAATTATAGAAAAAATATTTAATTTTGCAATTCTTTATAAAAAAAAATCAATATGCAAAACAAATACAGCAACAAAATTGATTTTGAATTATGTTTTTTGCGCTTCAAACAGAGCAAATGTATAGGAACTTAACCAAACACATCCAATAGTATTGTAAAAGCACAACATGATGACAAACATAACGTTTTGTTAATTGTATAAAAGTAAGTAAAGGAACAAACATACATTTATACACATGTAGCACATACATATGTACGTAAAAGTATTTAGTATTTATAGAAGTAGTTTGTTAAACTAAAGGCTTTCGCCAACGACCATACCACGCTGAATACATCGGTTCTCGTCCGATCACCGAAATTAAGCAGCGTCGGGCGCGGTTAGTACTTAGATGGGGGACCGCTTGGGAACACCGCGTGTTGTTGGCATTCCAACAACTTTTTGCATTTTATAAAAAAAAAATTTTTTTAAATTTTTCAATGAAAATTTTTAACGAAACGCAGCAAAATGATTGTTTTTAATAGGAAAATCTTTGAAGAAAATTGTAAATTTGTGTAAAATTGTTCAACTACCTATTTCAAATGAATAAAGGGCATATGTATTTGTATATGTACATATACAATTATAGAAAAAATATTTAATTTTGCAATTCTTTATAAAAAAAAATCAATATGCAAAACAAATACAGCAACAAAATTGATTTTGAATTATGTTTTTGCGCTTCAAACAGAGCAAATGTATAGGAACTTAACCAAACACATCCAATAGTATTGTAAAAGCACAACATGATGACAAACATAACGTTTTGTTAATTGTATAAAAGTAAGTAAAGGAACAAACATACATTTATACACATGTAGCACATACATATGTACGTAAAAGTATTTAGTATTTATAGAAGTAGTTTGTTAAACTAAAGGCTTTCGCCAACGACCATACCACGCTGAATACATCGGTTCTCGTCCGATCACCGAAATTAAGCAGCGTCGGGCGCGGTTAGTACTTAGATGGGGGACCGCTTGGGAACACCGCGTGTTGTTGGCATTCCAACAACTTTTTGCATTTTATAAAAAAAAAATTTTTTTAAATTTTTCAATGAAAATTTTTAACGAAACGCAGCAAAATGATTGTTTTTAATAGGAAAATCTTTGAAGAAAATTGTAAATTTGTGTAAAATTGTTCAACTACCTATTTCAAATGAATAAAGGGCATATGTATTTGTATATGTACATATACAATTATAGAAAAAATATTTAATTTTGCAATTCTTTATAAAAAAAAATCAATATGCAAAACAAATACAGCAACAAAATTGATTTTGAATTATGTTTTTGCGCTTCAAACAGAGCAAATGTATAGGAACTTAACCAAACACATCCAATAGTATTGTAAAAGCACAACATGATGACAAACATAACGTTTTGTTAATTGTATAAAAGTAAGTAAAGGAACAAACATACATTTATACACATGTAGCACATACATATGTACGTAAAAGTATTTAGTATTTATAGAAGTAGTTTGTTAAACTAAAGGCTTTCGCCAACGACCATACCACGCTGAATACATCGGTTCTCGTCCGATCACCGAAATTAAGCAGCGTCGGGCGCGGTTAGTACTTAGATGGGGGACCGCTTGGGAACACCGCGTGTTGTTGGCATTCCAACAACTTTTTGCATTTTATAAAAAAAAAATTTTTTTAAATTTTTCAATGAAAATTTTTAACGAAACGCAGCAAAATGATTGTTTTTAATAGGAAAATCTTTGAAGAAAATTGTAAATTTGTGTAAAATTGTTCAACTACCTATTTCAAATGAATAAAGGGCATATGTATTTGTATATGTACATATACAATTATAGAAAAAATATTTAATTTTGCAATTCTTTATAAAAAAAAATCAATATGCAAAACAAATACAGCAACAAAATTGATTTTGAATTATGTTTTTGCGCTTCAAACAGAGCAAATGTATAGGAACTTAACCAAACACATCCAATAGTATTGTAAAAGCACAACATGATGACAAACATAACGTTTTGTTAATTGTATAAAAGTAAGTAAAGGAACAAACATACATTTATACACATGTAGCACATACATATGTACGTAAAAGTATTTAGTATTTATAGAAGTAGTTTGTTAAACTAAAGGCTTTCGCCAACGACCATACCACGCTGAATACATCGGTTCTCGTCCGATCACCGAAATTAAGCAGCGTCGGGCGCGGTTAGTACTTAGATGGGGGACCGCTTGGGAACACCGCGTGTTGTTGGCATTCCAACAACTTTTTGCATTTTATAAAAAAAAAATTTTTTTAAATTTTTCAATGAAAATTTTTAACGAAACGCAGCAAAATGATTGTTTTTAATAGGAAAATCTTTGAAGAAAATTGTAAATTTGTGTAAAATTGTTCAACTACCTATTTCAAATGAATAAAGGGCATATGTATTTGTATATGTACATATACAATTATAGAAAAAATATTTAATTTTGCAATTCTTTATAAAAAAAAATCAATATGCAAAACAAATACAGCAACAAAATTGATTTTGAATTATGTTTTTGCGCTTCAAACAGAGCAAATGTATAGGAACTTAACCAAACACATCCAATAGTATTGTAAAAGCACAACATGATGACAAACATAACGTTTTGTTAATTGTATAAAAGTAAGTAAAGGAACAAACATACATTTATACACATGTAGCACATACATATGTACGTAAAAGTATTTAGTATTTATAGAAGTAGTTTGTTAAACTAAAGGCTTTCGCCAACGACCATACCACGCTGAATACATCGGTTCTCGTCCGATCACCGAAATTAAGCAGCGTCGGGCGCGGTTAGTACTTAGATGGGGGACCGCTTGGGAACACCGCGTGTTGTTGGCATTCCAACAACTTTTTGCATTTTATAAAAAAAAAATTTTTTTAAATTTTTCAATGAAAATTTTTAACGAAACGCAGCAAAATGATTGTTTTTAATAGGAAAATCTTTGAAGAAAATTGTAAATTTGTGTAAAATTGTTCAACTACCTATTTCAAATGAATAAAGGGCATATGTATTTGTATATGTACATATACAATTATAGAAAAAATATTTAATTTTGCAATTCTTTATAAAAAAAAATCAATATGCAAAACAAATACAGCAACAAAATTGATTTTGAATTATGTTTTTGCGCTTCAAACAGAGCAAATGTATAGGAACTTAACCAAACACATCCAATAGTATTGTAAAAGCACAACATGATGACAAACATAACGTTTTGTTAATTGTATAAAAGTAAGTAAAGGAACAAACATACATTTATACACATGTAGCACATACATATGTACGTAAAAGTATTTAGTATTTATAGAAGTAGTTTGTTAAACTAAAGGCTTTCGCCAACGACCATACCACGCTGAATACATCGGTTCTCGTCCGATCACCGAAATTAAGCAGCGTCGGGCGCGGTTAGTACTTAGATGGGGGACCGCTTGGGAACACCGCGTGTTGTTGGCATTCCAACAACTTTTTGCATTTTATAAAAAAAAAATTTTTTTAAATTTTTCAATGAAAATTTTTAACGAAACGCAGCAAAATGATTGTTTTTAATAGGAAAATCTTTGAAGAAAATTGTAAATTTGTGTAAAATTGTTCAACTACCTATTTCAAATGAATAAAGGGCATATGTATTTGTATATGTACATATACAATTATAGAAAAAATATTTAATTTTGCAATTCTTTATAAAAAAAAATCAATATGCAAAACAAATACAGCAACAAAATTGATTTTGAATTATGTTTTTGCGCTTCAAACAGAGCAAATGTATAGGAACTTAACCAAACACATCCAATAGTATTGTAAAAGCACAACATGATGACAAACATAACGTTTTGTTAATTGTATAAAAGTAAGTAAAGGAACAAACATACATTTATACACATGTAGCACATACATATGTACGTAAAAGTATTTAGTATTTATAGAAGTAGTTTGTTAAACTAAAGGCTTTCGCCAACGACCATACCACGCTGAATACATCGGTTCTCGTCCGATCACCGAAATTAAGCAGCGTCGGGCGCGGTTAGTACTTAGATGGGGGACCGCTTGGGAACACCGCGTGTTGTTGGCATTCCAACAACTTTTTGCATTTTATAAAAAAAAAATTTTTTTAAATTTTTCAATGAAAATTTTTAACGAAACGCAGCAAAATGATTGTTTTTAATAGGAAAATCTTTGAAGAAAATTGTAAATTTGTGTAAAATTGTTCAACTACCTATTTCAAATGAATAAAGGGCATATGTATTTGTATATGTACATATACAATTATAGAAAAAATATTTAATTTTGCAATTCTTTATAAAAAAAAATCAATATGCAAAACAAATACAGCAACAAAATTGATTTTGAATTATGTTTTTGCGCTTCAAACAGAGCAAATGTATAGGAACTTAACCAAACACATCCAATAGTATTGTAAAAGCACAACATGATGACAAACATAACGTTTTGTTAATTGTATAAAAGTAAGTAAAGGAACAAACATACATTTATACACATGTAGCACATACATATGTACGTAAAAGTATTTAGTATTTATAGAAGTAGTTTGTTAAACTAAAGGCTTTCGCCAACGACCATACCACGCTGAATACATCGGTTCTCGTCCGATCACCGAAATTAAGCAGCGTCGGGCGCGGTTAGTACTTAGATGGGGGACCGCTTGGGAACACCGCGTGTTGTTGGCATTCCAACAACTTTTTGCATTTTATAAAAAAAAAATTTTTTTAAATTTTTCAATGAAAATTTTTAACGAAACGCAGCAAAATGATTGTTTTTAATAGGAAAATCTTTGAAGAAAATTGTAAATTTGTGTAAAATTGTTCAACTACCTATTTCAAATGAATAAAGGGCATATGTATTTGTATATGTACATATACAATTATAGAAAAAATATTTAATTTTGCAATTCTTTATAAAAAAAAAATCAATATGCAAAACAAATACAGCAACAAAATTGATTTTGAATTATGTTTTTGCGCTTCAAACAGAGCAAATGTATAGGAACTTAACCAAACACATCCAATAGTATTGTAAAAGCACAACATGATGACAAACATAACGTTTTGTTAATTGTATAAAAGTAAGTAAAGGAACAAACATACATTTATACACATGTAGCACATACATATGTACGTAAAAGTATTTAGTATTTATAGAAGTAGTTTGTTAAACTAAAGGCTTTCGCCAACGACCATACCACGCTGAATACATCGGTTCTCGTCCGATCACCGAAATTAAGCAGCGTCGGGCGCGGTTAGTACTTAGATGGGGGACCGCTTGGGAACACCGCGTGTTGTTGGCATTCCAACAACTTTTTGCATTTTATAAAAAAAAAATTTTTTTAAATTTTTCAATGAAAATTTTTAACGAAACGCAGCAAAATGATTGTTTTTAATAGGAAAATCTTTGAAGAAAATTGTAAATTTGTGTAAAATTGTTCAACTACCTATTTCAAATGAATAAAGGGCATATGTATTTGTATATGTACATATACAATTATAGAAAAAATATTTAATTTTGCAATTCTTTATAAAAAAAAATCAATATGCAAAACAAATACAGCAACAAAATTGATTTTGAATTATGTTTTTGCGCTTCAAACAGAGCAAATGTATAGGAACTTAACCAAACACATCCAATAGTATTGTAAAAGCACAACATGATGACAAACATAACGTTTTGTTAATTGTATAAAAGTAAGTAAAGGAACAAACATACATTTATACACATGTAGCACATACATATGTACGTAAAAGTATTTAGTATTTATAGAAGTAGTTTGTTAAACTAAAGGCTTTCGCCAACGACCATACCACGCTGAATACATCGGTTCTCGTCCGATCACCGAAATTAAGCAGCGTCGGGCGCGGTTAGTACTTAGATGGGGGACCGCTTGGGAACACCGCGTGTTGTTGGCATTCCAACAACTTTTTGCATTTTATAAAAAAAAAATTTTTTTAAATTTTTCAATGAAAATTTTTAACGAAACGCAGCAAAATGATTGTTTTTAATAGGAAAATCTTTGAAGAAAATTGTAAATTTGTGTAAAATTGTTCAACTACCTATTTCAAATGAATAAAGGGCATATGTATTTGTATATGTACATATACAATTATAGAAAAAATATTTAATTTTGCAATTCTTTATAAAAAAAAATCAATATGCAAAACAAATACAGCAACAAAATTGATTTTGAATTATGTTTTTGCGCTTCAAACAGAGCAAATGTATAGGAACTTAACCAAACACATCCAATAGTATTGTAAAAGCACAACATGATGACAAACATAACGTTTTGTTAATTGTATAAAAGTAAGTAAAGGAACAAACATACATTTATACACATGTAGCACATACATATGTACGTAAAAGTATTTAGTATTTATAGAAGTAGTTTGTTAAACTAAAGGCTTTCGCCAACGACCATACCACGCTGAATACATCGGTTCTCGTCCGATCACCGAAATTAAGCAGCGTCGGGCGCGGTTAGTACTTAGATGGGGGACCGCTTGGGAACACCGCGTGTTGTTGGCATTCCAACAACTTTTTGCATTTTATAAAAAAAAAATTTTTTTAAATTTTTCAATGAAAATTTTTAACGAAACGCAGCAAAATGATTGTTTTTAATAGGAAAATCTTTGAAGAAAATTGTAAATTTGTGTAAAATTGTTCAACTACCTATTTCAAATGAATAAAGGGCATATGTATTTGTATATGTACATATACAATTATAGAAAAAATATTTAATTTTGCAATTCTTTATAAAAAAAAATCAATATGCAAAACAAATACAGCAACAAAATTGATTTTGAATTATGTTTTTGCGCTTCAAACAGAGCAAATGTATAGGAACTTAACCAAACACATCCAATAGTATTGTAAAAGCACAACATGATGACAAACATAACGTTTTGTTAATTGTATAAAAGTAAGTAAAGGAACAAACATACATTTATACACATGTAGCACATACATATGTACGTAAAAGTATTTAGTATTTATAGAAGTAGTTTGTTAAACTAAAGGCTTTCGCCAACGACCATACCACGCTGAATACATCGGTTCTCGTCCGATCACCGAAATTAAGCAGCGTCGGGCGCGGTTAGTACTTAGATGGGGGACCGCTTGGGAACACCGCGTGTTGTTGGCATTCCAACAACTTTTTGCATTTTATAAAAAAAAAATTTTTTTAAATTTTTCAATGAAAATTTTTAACGAAACGCAGCAAAATGATTGTTTTTAATAGGAAAATCTTTGAAGAAAATTGTAAATTTGTGTAAAATTGTTCAACTACCTATTTCAAATGAATAAAGGGCATATGTATTTGTATATGTACATATACAATTATAGAAAAAATATTTAATTTTGCAATTCTTTATAAAAAAAAATCAATATGCAAAACAAATACAGCAACAAAATTGATTTTGAATTATGTTTTTGCGCTTCAAACAGAGCAAATGTATAGGAACTTAACCAAACACATCCAATAGTATTGTAAAAGCACAACATGATGACAAACATAACGTTTTGTTAATTGTATAAAAGTAAGTAAAGGAACAAACATACATTTATACACATGTAGCACATACATATGTACGTAAAAGTATTTAGTATTTATAGAAGTAGTTTGTTAAACTAAAGGCTTTCGCCAACGACCATACCACGCTGAATACATCGGTTCTCGTCCGATCACCGAAATTAAGCAGCGTCGGGCGCGGTTAGTACTTAGATGGGGGACCGCTTGGGAACACCGCGTGTTGTTGGCATTCCAACAACTTTTTGCATTTTATAAAAAAAAAATTTTTTTAAATTTTTCAATGAAAATTTTTAACGAAACGCAGCAAAATGATTGTTTTTAATAGGAAAATCTTTGAAGAAAATTGTAAATTTGTGTAAAATTGTTCAACTACCTATTTCAAATGAATAAAGGGCATATGTATTTGTATATGTACATATACAATTATAGAAAAAATATTTAATTTTGCAATTCTTTATAAAAAAAAATCAATATGCAAAACAAATACAGCAACAAAATTGATTTTGAATTATGTTTTTGCGCTTCAAACAGAGCAAATGTATAGGAACTTAACCAAACACATCCAATAGTATTGTAAAAGCACAACATGATGACAAACATAACGTTTTGTTAATTGTATAAAAGTAAGTAAAGGAACAAACATACATTTATACACATGTAGCACATACATATGTACGTAAAAGTATTTAGTATTTATAGAAGTAGTTTGTTAAACTAAAGGCTTTCGCCAACGACCATACCACGCTGAATACATCGGTTCTCGTCCGATCACCGAAATTAAGCAGCGTCGGGCGCGGTTAGTACTTAGATGGGGGACCGCTTGGGAACACCGCGTGTTGTTGGCATTCCAACAACTTTTTGCATTTTATAAAAAAAAAAATTTTTTAAATTTTTCAATGAAAATTTTTAACGAAACGCAGCAAAATGATTGTTTTTAATAGGAAAATCTTTGAAGAAAATTGTAAATTTGTGTAAAATTGTTCAACTACCTATTTCAAATGAATAAAGGGCATATGTATTTGTATATGTACATATACAATTATAGAAAAAATATTTAATTTTGCAATTCTTTATAAAAAAAAATCAATATGCAAAACAAATACAGCAACAAAATTGATTTTGAATTATGTTTTTGCGCTTCAAACAGAGCAAATGTATAGGAACTTAACCAAACACATCCAATAGTATTGTAAAAGCACAACATGATGACAAACATAACGTTTTGTTAATTGTATAAAAGTAAGTAAAGGAACAAACATACATTTATACACATGTAGCACATACATATGTACGTAAAAGTATTTAGTATTTATAGAAGTAGTTTGTTAAACTAAAGGCTTTCGCCAACGACCATACCACGCTGAATACATCGGTTCTCGTCCGATCACCGAAATTAAGCAGCGTCGGGCGCGGTTAGTACTTAGATGGGGGACCGCTTGGGAACACCGCGTGTTGTTGGCATTCCAACAACTTTTTGCATTTTATAAAAAAAAAATTTTTTTAAATTTTTCAATGAAAATTTTTAACGAAACGCAGCAAAATGATTGTTTTTAATAGGAAAATCTTTGAAGAAAATTGTAAATTTGTGTAAAATTGTTCAACTACCTATTTCAAATGAATAAAGGGCATATGTATTTGTATATGTACATATACAATTATAGAAAAAATATTTAATTTTGCAATTCTTTATAAAAAAAAATCAATATGCAAAACAAATACAGCAACAAAATTGATTTTGAATTATGTTTTTGCGCTTCAAACAGAGCAAATGTATAGGAACTTAACCAAACACATCCAATAGTATTGTAAAAGCACAACATGATGACAAACATAACGTTTTGTTAATTGTATAAAAGTAAGTAAAGGAACAAACATACATTTATACACATGTAGCACATACATATGTACGTAAAAGTATTTAGTATTTATAGAAGTAGTTTGTTAAACTAAAGGCTTTCGCCAACGACCATACCACGCTGAATACATCGGTTCTCGTCCGATCACCGAAATTAAGCAGCGTCGGGCGCGGTTAGTACTTAGATGGGGGACCGCTTGGGAACACCGCGTGTTGTTGGCATTCCAACAACTTTTTGCATTTTATAAAAAAAAAATTTTTTTAAATTTTTCAATGAAAATTTTTAACGAAACGCAGCAAAATGATTGTTTTTAATAGGAAAATCTTTGAAGAAAATTGTAAATTTGTGTAAAATTGTTCAACTACCTATTTCAAATGAATAAAGGGCATATGTATTTGTATATGTACATATACAATTATAGAAAAAATATTTAATTTTGCAATTCTTTATAAAAAAAAATCAATATGCAAAACAAATACAGCAACAAAATTGATTTTGAATTATGTTTTTGCGCTTCAAACAGAGCAAATGTATAGGAACTTAACCAAACACATCCAATAGTATTGTAAAAGCACAACATGATGACAAACATAACGTTTTGTTAATTGTATAAAAGTAAGTAAAGGAACAAACATACATTTATACACATGTAGCACATACATATGTACGTAAAAGTATTTAGTATTTATAGAAGTAGTTTGTTAAACTAAAGGCTTTCGCCAACGACCATACCACGCTGAATACATCGGTTCTCGTCCGATCACCGAAATTAAGCAGCGTCGGGCGCGGTTAGTACTTAGATGGGGGACCGCTTGGGAACACCGCGTGTTGTTGGCATTCCAACAACTTTTTGCATTTTATAAAAAAAAAATTTTTTTAAATTTTTCAATGAAAATTTTTAACGAAACGCAGCAAAATGATTGTTTTTAATAGGAAAATCTTTGAAGAAAATTGTAAATTTGTGTAAAATTGTTCAACTACCTATTTCAAATGAATAAAGGGCATATGTATTTGTATATGTACATATACAATTATAGAAAAAATATTTAATTTTGCAATTCTTTATAAAAAAAAATCAATATGCAAAACAAATACAGCAACAAAATTGATTTTGAATTATGTTTTTGCGCTTCAAACAGAGCAAATGTATAGGAACTTAACCAAACACATCCAATAGTATTGTAAAAGCACAACATGATGACAAACATAACGTTTTGTTAATTGTATAAAAGTAAGTAAAGGAACAAACATACATTTATACACATGTAGCACATACATATGTACGTAAAAGTATTTAGTATTTATAGAAGTAGTTTGTTAAACTAAAGGCTTTCGCCAACGACCATACCACGCTGAATACATCGGTTCTCGTCCGATCACCGAAATTAAGCAGCGTCGGGCGCGGTTAGTACTTAGATGGGGGACCGCTTGGGAACACCGCGTGTTGTTGGCATTCCAACAACTTTTTGCATTTTATAAAAAAAAAATTTTTTTAAATTTTTCAATGAAAATTTTTAACGAAACGCAGCAAAATGATTGTTTTTAATAGGAAAATCTTTGAAGAAAATTGTAAATTTGTGTAAAATTGTTCAACTACCTATTTCAAATGAATAAAGGGCATATGTATTTGTATATGTACATATACAATTATAGAAAAAATATTTAATTTTGCAATTCTTTATAAAAAAAAATCAATATGCAAAACAAATACAGCAACAAAATTGATTTTGAATTATGTTTTTGCGCTTCAAACAGAGCAAATGTATAGGAACTTAACCAAACACATCCAATAGTATTGTAAAAGCACAACATGATGACAAACATAACGTTTTGTTAATTGTATAAAAGTAAGTAAAGGAACAAACATACATTTATACACATGTAGCACATACATATGTACGTAAAAGTATTTAGTATTTATAGAAGTAGTTTGTTAAACTAAAGGCTTTCGCCAACGACCATACCACGCTGAATACATCGGTTCTCGTCCGATCACCGAAATTAAGCAGCGTCGGGCGCGGTTAGTACTTAGATGGGGGACCGCTTGGGAACACCGCGTGTTGTTGGCATTCCAACAACTTTTTGCATTTTATAAAAAAAAAATTTTTTTAAATTTTTCAATGAAAATTTTTAACGAAACGCAGCAAAATGATTGTTTTTAATAGGAAAATCTTTGAAGAAAATTGTAAATTTGTGTAAAATTGTTCAACTACCTATTTCAAATGAATAAAGGGCATATGTATTTGTATATGTACATATACAATTATAGAAAAAATATTTAATTTTGCAATTCTTTATAAAAAAAAATCAATATGCAAAACAAATACAGCAACAAAATTGATTTTGAATTATGTTTTTGCGCTTCAAACAGAGCAAATGTATAGGAACTTAACCAAACACATCCAATAGTATTGTAAAAGCACAACATGATGACAAACATAACGTTTTGTTAATTGTATAAAAGTAAGTAAAGGAACAAACATACATTTATACACATGTAGCACATACATATGTACGTAAAAGTATTTAGTATTTATAGAAGTAGTTTGTTAAACTAAAGGCTTTCGCCAACGACCATACCACGCTGAATACATCGGTTCTCGTCCGATCACCGAAATTAAGCAGCGTCGGGCGCGGTTAGTACTTAGATGGGGGACCGCTTGGGAACACCGCGTGTTGTTGGCATTCCAACAACTTTTTGCATTTTATAAAAAAAAAATTTTTTTAAATTTTTCAATGAAAATTTTTAACGAAACGCAGCAAAATGATTGTTTTTAATAGGAAAATCTTTGAAGAAAATTGTAAATTTGTGTAAAATTGTTCAACTACCTATTTCAAATGAATAAAGGGCATATGTATTTGTATATGTACATATACAATTATAGAAAAAATATTTAATTTTGCAATTCTTTATAAAAAAAAATCAATATGCAAAACAAATACAGCAACAAAATTGATTTTGAATTATGTTTTTGCGCTTCAAACAGAGCAAATGTATAGGAACTTAACCAAACACATCCAATAGTATTGTAAAAGCACAACATGATGACAAACATAACGTTTTGTTAATTGTATAAAAGTAAGTAAAGGAACAAACATACATTTATACACATGTAGCACATACATATGTACGTAAAAGTATTTAGTATTTATAGAAGTAGTTTGTTAAACTAAAGGCTTTCGCCAACGACCATACCACGCTGAATACATCGGTTCTCGTCCGATCACCGAAATTAAGCAGCGTCGGGCGCGGTTAGTACTTAGATGGGGGACCGCTTGGGAACACCGCGTGTTGTTGGCATTCCAACAACTTTTTGCATTTTATAAAAAAAAAATTTTTTTAAATTTTTCAATGAAAATTTTTAACGAAACGCAGCAAAATGATTGTTTTTAATAGGAAAATCTTTGAAGAAAATTGTAAATTTGTGTAAAATTGTTCAACTACCTATTTCAAATGAATAAAGGGCATATGTATTTGTATATGTACATATACAATTATAGAAAAAATATTTACTTTTGCAATTCTTTATAAAAAAAAATCAATATGCAAAACAAATACAGCAACAAAATTGATTTTGAATTATGTTTTTGCGCTTCAAACAGAGCAAATGTATAGGAACTTAACCAAACACATCCAATAGTATTGTAAAAGCACAACATGATGACAAACATAACGTTTTGTTAATTGTATAAAAGTAAGTAAAGGAACAAACATACATTTATACACATGTAGCACATACATATGTACGTAAAAGTATTTAGTATTTATAGAAGTAGTTTGTTAAACTAAAGGCTTTCGCCAACGACCATACCACGCTGAATACATCGGTTCTCGTCCGATCACCGAAATTAAGCAGCGTCGGGCGCGGTTAGTACTTAGATGGGGGACCGCTTGGGAACACCGCGTGTTGTTGGCATTCCAACAACTTTTTGCATTTTATAAAAAAAAAATTTTTTTAAATTTTTCAATGAAAATTTTTAACGAAACGCAGCAAAATGATTGTTTTTAATAGGAAAATCTTTGAAGAAAATTGTAAATTTGTGTAAAATTGTTCAACTACCTATTTCAAATGAATAAAGGGCATATGTATTTGTATATGTACATATACAATTATAGAAAAAATATTTAATTTTGCAATTCTTTATAAAAAAAAATCAATATGCAAAACAAATACAGCAACAAAATTGATTTTGAATTATGTTTTTGCGCTTCAAACAGAGCAAATGTATAGGAACTTAACCAAACACATCCAATAGTATTGTAAAAGCACAACATGATGACAAACATAACGTTTTGTTAATTGTATAAAAGTAAGTAAAGGAACAAACATACATTTATACACATGTAGCACATACATATGTACGTAAAAGTATTTAGTATTTATAGAAGTAGTTTGTTAAACTAAAGGCTTTCGCCAACGACCATACCACGCTGAATACATCGGTTCTCGTCCGATCACCGAAATTAAGCAGCGTCGGGCGCGGTTAGTACTTAGATGGGGGACCGCTTGGGAACACCGCGTGTTGTTGGCATTCCAACAACTTTTTGCATTTTATAAAAAAAAAATTTTTTTAAATTTTTCAATGAAAATTTTTAACGAAACGCAGCAAAATGATTGTTTTTAATAGGAAAATCTTTGAAGAAAATTGTAAATTTGTGTAAAATTGTTCAACTACCTATTTCAAATGAATAAAGGGCATATGTATTTGTATATGTACATATACAATTATAGAAAAAATATTTAATTTTGCAATTCTTTATAAAAAAAAATCAATATGCAAAACAAATACAGCAACAAAATTGATTTTGAATTATGTTTTTGCGCTTCAAACAGAGCAAATGTATAGGAACTTAACCAAACACATCCAATAGTATTGTAAAAGCACAACATGATGACAAACATAACGTTTTGTTAATTGTATAAAAGTAAGTAAAGGAACAAACATACATTTATACACATGTAGCACATACATATGTACGTAAAAGTATTTAGTATTTATAGAAGTAGTTTGTTAAACTAAAGGCTTTCGCCAACGACCATACCACGCTGAATACATCGGTTCTCGTCCGATCACCGAAATTAAGCAGCGTCGGGCGCGGTTAGTACTTAGATGGGGGACCGCTTGGGAACACCGCGTGTTGTTGGCATTCCAACAACTTTTTGCATTTTATAAAAAAAAAATTTTTTTAAATTTTTCAATGAAAATTTTTAACGAAACGCAGCAAAATGATTGTTTTTAATAGGAAAATCTTTGAAGAAAATTGTAAATTTGTGTAAAATTGTTCAACTACCTATTTCAAATGAATAAAGGGCATATGTATTTGTATATGTACATATACAATTATAGAAAAAATATTTAATTTTGCAATTCTTTATAAAAAAAAATCAATATGCAAAACAAATACAGCAACAAAATTGATTTTGAATTATGTTTTTGCGCTTCAAACAGAGCAAATGTATAGGAACTTAACCAAACACATCCAATAGTATTGTAAAAGCACAACATGATGACAAACATAACGTTTTGTTAATTGTATAAAAGTAAGTAAAGGAACAAACATACATTTATACACATGTAGCACATACATATGTACGTAAAAGTATTTAGTATTTATAGAAGTAGTTTGTTAAACTAAAGGCTTTCGCCAACGACCATACCACGCTGAATACATCGGTTCTCGTCCGATCACCGAAATTAAGCAGCGTCGGGCGCGGTTAGTACTTAGATGGGGGACCGCTTGGGAACACCGCGTGTTGTTGGCATTCCAACAACTTTTTGCATTTTATAAAAAAAAAATTTTTTTAAATTTTTCAATGAAAATTTTTAACGAAACGCAGCAAAATGATTGTTTTTAATAGGAAAATCTTTGAAGAAAATTGTAAATTTGTGTAAAATTGTTCAACTACCTATTTCAAATGAATAAAGGGCATATGTATTTGTATATGTACATATAGAATTATAGAAAAAATATTTAATTTTGCAATTCTTTATAAAAAAAAATCAATATGCAAAACAAATACAGCAACAAAATTGATTTTGAATTATGTTTTTGCGCTTCAAACAGAGCAAATGTATAGGAACTTAACCAAACACATCCAATAGTATTGTAAAAGCACAACATGATGACAAACATAACGTTTTGTTAATTGTATAAAAGTAAGTAAAGGAACAAACATACATTTATACACATGTAGCACATACATATGTACGTAAAAGTATTTAGTATTTATAGAAGTAGTTTGTTAAACTAAAGGCTTTCGCCAACGACCATACCACGCTGAATACATCGGTTCTCGTCCGATCACCGAAATTAAGCAGCGTCGGGCGCGGTTAGTACTTAGATGGGGGACCGCTTGGGAACACCGCGTGTTGTTGGCATTCCAACAACTTTTTGCATTTTATAAAAAAAAAATTTTTTTAAATTTTTCAATGAAAATTTTTAACGAAACGCAGCAAAATGATTGTTTTTAATAGGAAAATCTTTGAAGAAAATTGTAAATTTGTGTAAAATTGTTCAACTACCTATTTCAAATGAATAAAGGGCATATGTATTTGTATATGTACATATACAATTATAGAAAAAATATTTAATTTTGCAATTCTTTATAAAAAAAAATCAATATGCAAAACAAATACAGCAACAAAATTGATTTTGAATTATGTTTTTGCGCTTCAAACAGAGCAAATGTATAGGAACTTAACCAAACACATCCAATAGTATTGTAAAAGCACAACATGATGACAAACATAACGTTTTGTTAATTGTATAAAAGTAAGTAAAGGAACAAACATACATTTATACACATGTAGCACATACATATGTACGTAAAAGTATTTAGTATTTATAGAAGTAGTTTGTTAAACTAAAGGCTTTCGCCAACGACCATACCACGCTGAATACATCGGTTCTCGTCCGATCACCGAAATTAAGCAGCGTCGGGCGCGGTTAGTACTTAGATGGGGGACCGCTTGGGAACACCGCGTGTTGTTGGCATTCCAACAACTTTTTGCATTTTATAAAAAAAAAATTTTTTTAAATTTTTCAATGAAAATTTTTAACGAAACGCAGCAAAATGATTGTTTTTAATAGGAAAATCTTTGAAGAAAATTGTAAATTTGTGTAAAATTGTTCAACTACCTATTTCAAATGAATAAAGGGCATATGTATTTGTATATGTACATATACAATTATAGAAAAAATATTTAATTTTGCAATTCTTTATAAAAAAAAATCAATATGCAAAACAAATACAGCAACAAAATTGATTTTGAATTATGTTTTTGCGCTTCAAACAGAGCAAATGTATAGGAACTTAACCAAACACATCCAATAGTATTGTAAAAGCACAACATGATGACAAACATAACGTTTTGTTAATTGTATAAAAGTAAGTAAAGGAACAAACATACATTTATACACATGTAGCACATACATATGTACGTAAAAGTATTTAGTATTTATAGAAGTAGTTTGTTAAACTAAAGGCTTTCGCCAACGACCATACCACGCTGAATACATCGGTTCTCGTCCGATCACCGAAATTAAGCAGCGTCGGGCGCGGTTAGTACTTAGATGGGGGACCGCTTGGACACCGCGTGTTGTTGGCATTCCAACAACTTTTTGCATTTTATAAAAAAAAATTTTTTTAAATTTTTCAATGAAAATTTTTAACGAAACGCAGCAAAATGATTGTTTTTAATAGGAAAATCTTTGAAGAAAATTGTAAATTTGTGTAAAATTGTTCAACTACCTATTTCAAATGAATAAAGGGCATATGTATTTGTATATGTACATATACAATTATAGAAAAAAATATTTAATTTTGCAATTCTTTATAAAAAAAAAATCAATATGCAAAACAAATACAGCAACAAAATTGATTTTGAATTATGTTTTTGCGCTTCAAACAGAGCAAATGTATAGGAACTTAACCAAACACATCCAATAGTATTGTAAAAGCACAACATGATGACAAACATAACGTTTTGTTAATTGTATAAAAGTAAGTAAAGGAACAAACATACATTTATACACATGTAGCACATACATATGTACGTAAAAGTATTTAGTACTTTATAGAAGTAGTTTGTTAAACTAAAGGCTTTCGCCAACGACCATACCACGCTGAATACATCGGTTCTCGTCCGATCACCGAAATTAAGCAGCGTCGGGCGCGGTTAGTACTTAGATGGGGGACCGCTTGGGAACACCGCGTGTTGTTGGCATTCCAACAACTTTTTGCATTTTATAAAAAAAAAATTTTTTTAAATTTTTCAATGAAAATTTTTAACGAAACGCAGCAAAATGATTGTTTTTAATAGGAAAATCTTTGAAGAAAATTGTAAATTTGTGTAAAATTGTTCAACTACCTATTTCAAATGAATAAAGGGCATATGTATTTGTATATGTACATATACAATTATAGAAAAAATATTTAATTTTGCAATTCTTTATAAAAAAAAATCAATATGCAAAACAAATACAGCAACAAAATTGATTTTGAATTATGTTTTTGCGCTTCAAACAGAGCAAATGTATAGGAACTTAACCAAACACATCCAATAGTATTGTAAAAGCACAACATGATGACAAACATAACGTTTTGTTAATTGTATAAAAGTAAGTAAAGGAACAAACATACATTTATACACATGTAGCACATACATATGTACGTAAAAGTATTTAGTATTTATAGAAGTAGTTTGTTAAACTAAAGGCTTTCGCCAACGACCATACCACGCTGAATACATCGGTTCTCGTCCGATCACCGAAATTAAGCAGCGTCGGGCGCGGTTAGTACTTAGATGGGGGACCGCTTGGGAACACCGCGTGTTGTTGGCATTCCAACAACTTTTTGCATTTTATAAAAAAAAAATTTTTTTAAATTTTTCAATGAAAATTTTTAACGAAACGCAGCAAAATGATTGTTTTTAATAGGAAAATCTTTGAAGAAAATTGTAAATTTGTGTAAAATTGTTCAACTACCTATTTCAAATGAATAAAGGGCATATGTATTTGTATATGTACATATACAATTATAGAAAAAATATTTAATTTTGCAATTCTTTATAAAAAAAAATCAATATGCAAAACAAATACAGCAACAAAATTGATTTTGAATTATGTTTTTGCGCTTCAAACAGAGCAAATGTATAGGAACTTAACCAAACACATCCAATAGTATTGTAAAAGCACAACATGATGACAAACATAACGTTTTGTTAATTGTATAAAAGTAAGTAAAGGAACAAACATACATTTATACACATGTAGCACATACATATGTACGTAAAAGTATTTAGTATTTATAGAAGTAGTTTGTTAAACTAAAGGCTTTCGCCAACGACCATACCACGCTGAATACATCGGTTCTCGTCCGATCACCGAAATTAAGCAGCGTCGGGCGCGGTTAGTACTTAGATGGGGGACCGCTTGGGAACACCGCGTGTTGTTGGCATTCCAACAACTTTTTGCATTTTATAAAAAAAAAATTTTTTTAAATTTTTCAATGAAAATTTTTAACGAAACGCAGCAAAATGATTGTTTTTAATAGGAAAATCTTTGAAGAAAATTGTAAATTTGTGTAAAATTGTTCAACTACCTATTTCAAATGAATAAAGGGCATATGTATTTGTATATGTACATATACAATTATAGAAAAAATATTTAATTTTGCAATTCTTTATAAAAAAAAATCAATATGCAAAACAAATACAGCAACAAAATTGATTTTGAATTATGTTTTTGCGCTTCAAACAGAGCAAATGTATAGGAACTTAACCAAACACATCCAATAGTATTGTAAAAGCACAACATGATGACAAACATAACGTTTTGTTAATTGTATAAAAGTAAGTAAAGGAACAAACATACATTTATACACATGTAGCACATACATATGTACGTAAAAGTATTTAGTATTTATAGAAGTAGTTTGTTAAACTAAAGGCTTTCGCCAACGACCATACCACGCTGAATACATCGGTTCTCGTCCGATCACCGAAATTAAGCAGCGTCGGGCGCGGTTAGTACTTAGATGGGGGACCGCTTGGGAACACCGCGTGTTGTTGGCATTCCAACAACTTTTTGCATTTTATAAAAAAAAAATTTTTTTAAATTTTTCAATGAAAATTTTTAACGAAACGCAGCAAAATGATTGTTTTTAATAGGAAAATCTTTGAAGAAAATTGTAAATTTGTGTAAAATTGTTCAACTACCTATTTCAAATGAATAAAGGGCATATGTATTTGTATATGTACATATACAATTATAGAAAAAATATTTAATTTTGCAATTCTTTATAAAAAAAAATCAATATGCAAAACAAATACAGCAACAAAATTGATTTTGAATTATGTTTTTGCGCTTCAAACAGAGCAAATGTATAGGAACTTAACCAAAACACATCCAATAGTATTGTAAAAGCACAACATGATGACAAACATAACGTTTTGTTAATTGTATAAAAGTAAGTAAAGGAACAAACATACATTTATACACATGTAGCACATACATATGTACGTAAAAGTATTTAGTATTTATAGAAGTAGTTTGTTAAACTAAAGGCTTTCGCCAACGACCATACCACGCTGAATACATCGGTTCTCGTCCGATCACCGAAATTAAGCAGCGTCGGGCGCGGTTAGTACTTAGATGGGGAACCGCTTGGGAACACCGCGTGTTGTTGGCATTCCAACAACTTTTTGCATTTTATAAAAAAAAAATTTTTTTAAATTTTTCAATGAAAATTTTTAACGAAACGCAGCAAAATGATTGTTTTTAATAGGAAAATCTTTGAAGAAAATTGTAAATTTGTGTAAAATTGTTCAACTACCTATTTCAAATGAATAAAGGGCATATGTATTTGTATATGTACATATACAATTATAGAAAAAATATTTAATTTTGCAATTCTTTATAAAAAAAAATCAATATGCAAAACAAATACAGCAACAAAATTGATTTTGAATTATGTTTTTGCGCTTCAAACAGAGCAAATGTATAGGAACTTAACCAAACACATCCAATAGTATTGTAAAAGCACAACATGATGACAAACATAACGTTTTGTTAATTGTATAAAAGTAAGTAAAGGAACAAACATACATTTATACACATGTAGCACATACATATGTACGTAAAAGTATTTAGTATTTATAGAAGTAGTTTGTTAAACTAAAGGCTTTCGCCAACGACCATACCACGCTGAATACATCGGTTCTCGTCCGATCACCGAAATTAAGCAGCGTCGGGCGCGGTTAGTACTTAGATGGGGGACCGCTTGGGAACACCGCGTGTTGTTGGCATTCCAACAACTTTTTGCATTTTATAAAAAAAAAATTTTTTTAAATTTTTCAATGAAAATTTTTAACGAAACGCAGCAAAATGATTGTTTTTAATAGGAAAATCTTTGAAGAAAATTGTAAATTTGTGTAAAATTGTTCAACTACCTATTTCAAATGAATAAAGGGCATATGTATTTGTATATGTACATATACAATTATAGAAAAAATATTTAATTTTGCAATTCTTTATAAAAAAAAATCAATATGCAAAACAAATACAGCAACAAAATTGATTTTGAATTATGTTTTTGCGCTTCAAACAGAGCAAATGTATAGGAACTTAACCAAACACATCCAATAGTATTGTAAAAGCACAACATGATGACAAACATAACGTTTTGTTAATTGTATAAAAGTAAGTAAAGGAACAAACATACATTTATACACATGTAGCACATACATATGTACGTAAAAGTATTTAGTATTTATAGAAGTAGTTTGTTAAACTAAAGGCTTTCGCCAACGACCATACCACGCTGAATACATCGGTTCTCGTCCGATCACCGAAATTAAGCAGCGTCGGGCGCGGTTAGTACTTAGATGGGGGACCGCTTGGGAACACCGCGTGTTGTTGGCATTCCAACAACTTTTTGCATTTTATAAAAAAAAAATTTTTTTAAATTTTTCAATGAAAATTTTTAACGAAACGCAGCAAAATGATTGTTTTTAATAGGAAAATCTTTGAAGAAAATTGTAAATTTGTGTAAAATTGTTCAACTACCTATTTCAAATGAATAAAGGGCATATGTATTTGTATATGTACATATACAATTATAGAAAAAATATTTAATTTTGCAATTCTTTATAAAAAAAAATCAATATGCAAAACAAATACAGCAACAAAATTGATTTTGAATTATGTTTTTGCGCTTCAAACAGAGCAAATGTATAGGAACTTAACCAAACACATCCAATAGTATTGTAAAAGCACAACATGATGACAAACATAACGTTTTGTTAATTGTATAAAAGTAAGTAAAGGAACAAACATACATTTATACACATGTAGCACATACATATGTACGTAAAAGTATTTAGTATTTATAGAAGTAGTTTGTTAAACTAAAGGCTTTCGCCAACGACCATACCACGCTGAATACATCGGTTCTCGTCCGATCACCGAAATTAAGCAGCGTCGGGCGCGGTTAGTACTTAGATGGGGGACCGCTTGGGAACACCGCGTGTTGTTGGCATTCCAACAACTTTTTGCATTTTATAAAAAAAAAATTTTTTTAAATTTTTCAATGAAAATTTTTAACGAAACGCAGCAAAATGATTGTTTTTAATAGGAAAATCTTTGAAGAAAATTGTAAATTTGTGTAAAATTGTTCAACTACCTATTTCAAATGAATAAAGGGCATATGTATTTGTATATGTACATATACAATTATAGAAAAAATATTTAATTTTGCAATTCTTTATAAAAAAAAATCAATATGCAAAACAAATACAGCAACAAAATTGATTTTGAATTATGTTTTTGCGCTTCAAACAGAGCAAATGTATAGGAACTTAACCAAACACATCCAATAGTATTGTAAAAGCACAACATGATGACAAACATAACGTTTTGTTAATTGTATAAAAGTAAGTAAAGGAACAAACATACATTTATACACATGTAGCACATACATATGTACGTAAAAGTATTTAGTATTTATAGAAGTAGTTTGTTAAACTAAAGGCTTTCGCCAACGACCATACCACGCTGAATACATCGGTTCTCGTCCGATCACCGAAATTAAGCAGCGTCGGGCGCGGTTAGTACTTAGATGGGGGACCGCTTGGGAACACCGCGTGTTGTTGGCATTCCAACAACTTTTTGCATTTTATAAAAAAAAAATTTTTTTAAATTTTTCAATGAAAATTTTTAACGAAACGCAGCAAAATGATTGTTTTTAATAGGAAAATCTTTGAAGAAAATTGTAAATTTGTGTAAAATTGTTCAACTACCTATTTCAAATGAATAAAGGGCATATGTATTTGTATATGTACATATACAATTATAGAAAAAATATTTAATTTTGCAATTCTTTATAAAAAAAAATCAATATGCAAAACAAATACAGCAACAAAATTGATTTTGAATTATGTTTTTGCGCTTCAAACAGAGCAAATGTATAGGAACTTAACCAAACACATCCAATAGTATTGTAAAAGCACAACATGATGACAAACATAACGTTTTGTTAATTGTATAAAAGTAAGTAAAGGAACAAACATACATTTATACACATGTAGCACATACATATGTACGTAAAAGTATTTAGTATTTATAGAAGTAGTTTGTTAAACTAAAGGCTTTCGCCAACGACCATACCACGCTGAATACATCGGTTCTCGTCCGATCACCGAAATTAAGCAGCGTCGGGCGCGGTTAGTACTTAGATGGGGGACCGCTTGGGAACACCGCGTGTTGTTGGCATTCCAACAACTTTTTGCATTTTATAAAAAAAAAATTTTTTTAAATTTTTCAATGAAAATTTTTAACGAAACGCAGCAAAATGATTGTTTTTAATAGGAAAATCTTTGAAGAAAATTGTAAATTTGTGTAAAATTGTTCAACTACCTATTTCAAATGAATAAAGGGCATATGTATTTGTATATGTACATATACAATTATAGAAAAAATATTTAATTTTGCAATTCTTTATAAAAAAAAATCAATATGCAAAACAAATACAGCAACAAAATTGATTTTGAATTATGTTTTTGCGCTTCAAACAGAGCAAATGTATAGGAACTTAACCAAACACATCCAATAGTATTGTAAAAGCACAACATGATGACAAACATAACGTTTTGTTAATTGTATAAAAGTAAGTAAAGGAACAAACATACATTTATACACATGTAGCACATACATATGTACGTAAAAGTATTTAGTATTTATAGAAGTAGTTTGTTAAACTAAAGGCTTTCGCCAACGACCATACCACGCTGAATACATCGGTTCTCGTCCGATCACCGAAATTAAGCAGCGTCGGGCGCGGTTAGTACTTAGATGGGGGACCGCTTGGGAACACCGCGTGTTGTTGGCATTCCAACAACTTTTTGCATTTTATAAAAAAAAAATTTTTTTAAATTTTTCAATGAAAATTTTTAACGAAACGCAGCAAAATGATTGTTTTTAATAGGAAAATCTTTGAAGAAAATTGTAAATTTGTGTAAAATTGTTCAACTACCTATTTCAAATGAATAAAGGGCATATGTATTTGTATATGTACATATACAATTATAGAAAAAATATTTAATTTTGCAATTCTTTATAAAAAAAAATCAATATGCAAAACAAATACAGCAACAAAATTGATTTTGAATTATGTTTTTGCGCTTCAAACAGAGCAAATGTATAGGAACTTAACCAAACACATCCAATAGTATTGTAAAAGCACAACATGATGACAAACATAACGTTTTGTTAATTGTATAAAAGTAAGTAAAGGAACAAACATACATTTATACACATGTAGCACATACATATGTACGTAAAAGTATTTAGTATTTATAGAAGTAGTTTGTTAAACTAAAGGCTTTCGCCAACGACCATACCACGCTGAATACATCGGTTCTCGTCCGATCACCGAAATTAAGCAGCGTCGGGCGCGGTTAGTACTTAGATGGGGAACCGCTTGGGAACACCGCGTGTTGTTGGCATTCCAACAACTTTTTGCATTTTATAAAAAAAAAATTTTTTTAAATTTTTCAATGAAAATTTTTAACGAAACGCAGCAAAATGATTGTTTTTAATAGGAAAATCTTTGAAGAAAATTGTAAATTTGTGTAAAATTGTTCAACTACCTATTTCAAATGAATAAAGGGCATATGTATTTGTATATGTACATATACAATTATAGAAAAAATATTTAATTTTGCAATTCTTTATAAAAAAAAATCAATATGCAAAACAAATACAGCAACAAAATTGATTTTGAATTATGTTTTTGCGCTTCAAACAGAGCAAATGTATAGGAACTTAACCAAACACATCCAATAGTATTGTAAAAGCACAACATGATGACAAACATAACGTTTTGTTAATTGTATAAAAGTAAGTAAAGGAACAAACATACATTTATACACATGTAGCACATACATATGTACGTAAAAGTATTTAGTATTTATAGAAGTAGTTTGTTAAACTAAAGGCTTTCGCCAACGACCATACCACGCTGAATACATCGGTTCTCGTCCGATCACCGAAATTAAGCAGCGTCGGGCGCGGTTAGTACTTAGATGGGGGACCGCTTGGGAACACCGCGTGTTGTTGGCATTCCAACAACTTTTTGCATTTTATAAAAAAAAAATTTTTTTAAATTTTTCAATGAAAATTTTTAACGAAACGCAGCAAAATGATTGTTTTTAATAGGAAAATCTTTGAAGAAAATTGTAAATTTGTGTAAAATTGTTCAACTACCTATTTCAAATGAATAAAGGGCATATGTATTTGTATATGTACATATACAATTATAGAAAAAATATTTAATTTTGCAATTCTTTATAAAAAAAAATCAATATGCAAAACAAATACAGCAACAAAATTGATTTTGAATTATGTTTTTGCGCTTCAAACAGAGCAAATGTATAGGAACTTAACCAAACACATCCAATAGTATTGTAAAAGCACAACATGATGACAAACATAACGTTTTGTTAATTGTATAAAAGTAAGTAAAGGAACAAACATACATTTATACACATGTAGCACATACATATGTACGTAAAAGTATTTAGTATTTATAGAAGTAGTTTGTTAAACTAAAGGCTTTCGCCAACGACCATACCACGCTGAATACATCGGTTCTCGTCCGATCACCGAAATTAAGCAGCGTCGGGCGCGGTTAGTACTTAGATGGGGGACCGCTTGGGAACACCGCGTGTTGTTGGCATTCCAACAACTTTTTGCATTTTATAAAAAAAAATTTTTTTTAAATTTTTCAATGAAAATTTTTAACGAAACGCAGCAAAATGATTGTTTTTAATAGGAAAATCTTTGAAGAAAATTGTAAATTTGTGTAAAATTGTTCAACTACCTATTTCAAATGAATAAAGGGCATATGTATTTGTATATGTACATATACAATTATAGAAAAAATATTTAATTTTGCAATTCTTTATAAAAAAAAATCAATATGCAAAACAAATACAGCAACAAAATTGATTTTGAATTATGTTTTTGCGCTTCAAACAGAGCAAATGTATAGGAACTTAACCAAACACATCCAATAGTATTGTAAAAGCACAACATGATGACAAACATAACGTTTTGTTAATTGTATAAAAGTAAGTAAAGGAACAAACATACATTTATACACATGTAGCACATACATATGTACGTAAAAGTATTTAGTATTTATAGAAGTAGTTTGTTAAACTAAAGGCTTTCGCCAACGACCATACCACGCTGAATACATCGGTTCTCGTCCGATCACCGAAATTAAGCAGCGTCGGGCGCGGTTAGTACTTAGATGGGGGACCGCTTGGGAACACCGCGTGTTGTTGGCATTCCAACAACTTTTTGCATTTTATAAAAAAAAAATTTTTTTAAATTTTTCAATGAAAATTTTTAACGAAACGCAGCAAAATGATTGTTTTTAATAGGAAAATCTTTGAAGAAAATTGTAAATTTGTGTAAAATTGTTCAACTACCTATTTCAAATGAATAAAGGGCATATGTATTTGTATATGTACATATACAATTATAGAAAAAATATTTAATTTTGCAATTCTTTATAAAAAAAAATCAATATGCAAAACAAATACAGCAACAAAATTGATTTTGAATTATGTTTTTGCGCTTCAAACAGAGCAAATGTATAGGAACTTAACCAAACACATCCAATAGTATTGTAAAAGCACAACATGATGACAAACATAACGTTTTGTTAATTGTATAAAAGTAAGTAAAGGAACAAACATACATTTATACACATGTAGCACATACATATGTACGTAAAAGTATTTAGTATTTATAGAAGTAGTTTGTTAAACTAAAGGCTTTCGCCAACGACCATACCACGCTGAATACATCGGTTCTCGTCCGATCACCGAAATTAAGCAGCGTCGGGCGCGGTTAGTACTTAGATGGGGGACCGCTTGGGAACACCGCGTGTTGTTGGCATTCCAACAACTTTTTGCATTTTATAAAAAAAAAATTTTTTTAAATTTTTCAATGAAAATTTTTAACGAAACGCAGCAAAATGATTGTTTTTAATAGGAAAATCTTTGAAGAAAATTGTAAATTTGTGTAAAATTGTTCAACTACCTATTTCAAATGAATAAAGGGCATATGTATTTGTATATGTACATATACAATTATAGAAAAAATATTTAATTTTGCAATTCTTTATAAAAAAAAATCAATATGCAAAACAAATACAGCAACAAAATTGATTTTGAATTATGTTTTTGCGCTTCAAACAGAGCAAATGTATAGGAACTTAACCAAACACATCCAATAGTATTGTAAAAGCACAACATGATGACAAACATAACGTTTTGTTAATTGTATAAAAGTAAGTAAAGGAACAAACATACATTTATACACATGTAGCACATACATATGTACGTAAAAGTATTTAGTATTTATAGAAGTAGTTTGTTAAACTAAAGGCTTTCGCCAACGACCATACCACGCTGAATACATCGGTTCTCGTCCGATCACCGAAATTAAGCAGCGTCGGGCGCGGTTAGTACTTAGATGGGGGACCGCTTGGGAACACCGCGTGTTGTTGGCATTCCAACAACTTTTTGCATTTTATAAAAAAAAAATTTTTTTAAATTTTTCAATGAAAATTTTTAACGAAACGCAGCAAAATGATTGTTTTTAATAGGAAAATCTTTGAAGAAAATTGTAAATTTGTGTAAAATTGTTCAACTACCTATTTCAAATGAATAAAGGGCATATGTATTTGTATATGTACATATACAATTATAGAAAAAATATTTAATTTTGCAATTCTTTATAAAAAAAAATCAATATGCAAAACAAATACAGCAACAAAATTGATTTTGAATTATGTTTTTGCGCTTCAAACAGAGCAAATGTATAGGAACTTAACCAAACACATCCAATAGTATTGTAAAAGCACAACATGATGACAAACATAACGTTTTGTTAATTGTATAAAAGTAAGTAAAGGAACAAACATACATTTATACACATGTAGCACATACATATGTACGTAAAAGTATTTAGTATTTATAGAAGTAGTTTGTTAAACTAAAGGCTTTCGCCAACGACCATACCACGCTGAATACATCGGTTCTCGTCCGATCACCGAAATTAAGCAGCGTCGGGCGCGGTTAGTACTTAGATGGGGGACCGCTTGGGAACACCGCGTGTTGTTGGCATTCCAACAACTTTTTGCATTTTATAAAAAAAAAATTTTTTTAAATTTTTCAATGAAAATTTTTAACGAAACGCAGCAAAATGATTGTTTTTAATAGGAAAATCTTTGAAGAAAATTGTAAATTTGTGTAAAATTGTTCAACTACCTATTTCAAATGAATAAAGGGCATATGTATTTGTATATGTACATATACAATTATAGAAAAAATATTTAATTTTGCAATTCTTTATAAAAAAAAATCAATATGCAAAACAAATACAGCAACAAAATTGATTTTGAATTATGTTTTTGCGCTTCAAACAGAGCAAATGTATAGGAACTTAACCAAACACATCCAATAGTATTGTAAAAGCACAACATGATGACAAACATAACGTTTTGTTAATTGTATAAAAGTAAGTAAAGGAACAAACATACATTTATACACATGTAGCACATACATATGTACGTAAAAGTATTTAGTATTTATAGAAGTAGTTTGTTAAACTAAAGGCTTTCGCCAACGACCATACCACGCTGAATACATCGGTTCTCGTCCGATCACCGAAATTAAGCAGCGTCGGGCGCGGTTAGTACTTAGATGGGGGACCGCTTGGGAACACCGCGTGTTGTTGGCATTCCAACAACTTTTTGCATTTTATAAAAAAAAAATTTTTTTAAATTTTTCAATGAAAATTTTTAACGAAACGCAGCAAAATGATTGTTTTTAATAGGAAAATCTTTGAAGAAAATTGTAAATTTGTGTAAAATTGTTCAACTACCTATTTCAAATGAATAAAGGGCATATGTATTTGTATATGTACATATACAATTATAGAAAAAATATTTAATTTTGCAATTCTTTATAAAAAAAAATCAATATGCAAAACAAATACAGCAACAAAATTGATTTTGAATTATGTTTTTGCGCTTCAAACAGAGCAAATGTATAGGAACTTAACCAAACACATCCAATAGTATTGTAAAAGCACAACATGATGACAAACATAACGTTTTGTTAATTGTATAAAAGTAAGTAAAGGAACAAACATACATTTATACACATGTAGCACATACATATGTACGTAAAAGTATTTAGTATTTATAGAAGTAGTTTGTTAAACTAAAGGCTTTCGCCAACGACCATACCACGCTGAATACATCGGTTCTCGTCCGATCACCGAAATTAAGCAGCGTCGGGCGCGGTTAGTACTTAGATGGGGGACCGCTTGGGAACACCGCGTGTTGTTGGCATTCCAACAACTTTTTGCATTTTATAAAAAAAAAATTTTTTTAAATTTTTCAATGAAAATTTTTAACGAAACGCAGCAAAATGATTGTTTTTAATAGGAAAATCTTTGAAGAAAATTGTAAATTTGTGTAAAATTGTTCAACTACCTATTTCAAATGAATAAAGGGCATATGTATTTGTATATGTACATATACAATTATAGAAAAAATATTTAATTTTGCAATTCTTTATAAAAAAAAATCAATATGCAAAACAAATACAGCAACAAAATTGATTTTGAATTATGTTTTTGCGCTTCAAACAGAGCAAATGTATAGGAACTTAACCAAACACATCCAATAGTATTGTAAAAGCACAACATGATGACAAACATAACGTTTTGTTAATTGTATAAAAGTAAGTAAAGGAACAAACATACATTTATACACATGTAGCACATACATATGTACGTAAAAGTATTTAGTATTTATAGAAGTAGTTTGTTAAACTAAAGGCTTTCGCCAACGACCATACCACGCTGAATACATCGGTTCTCGTCCGATCACCGAAATTAAGCAGCGTCGGGCGCGGTTAGTACTTAGATGGGGGACCGCTTGGGAACACCGCGTGTTGTTGGCATTCCAACAACTTTTTGCATTTTATAAAAAAAAAATTTTTTTAAATTTTTCAATGAAAATTTTTAACGAAACGCAGCAAAATGATTGTTTTTAATAGGAAAATCTTTGAAGAAAATTGTAAATTTGTGTAAAATTGTTCAACTACCTATTTCAAATGAATAAAGGGCATATGTATTTGTATATGTACATATACAATTATAGAAAAAATATTTAATTTTGCAATTCTTTATAAAAAAAAATCAATATGCAAAACAAATACAGCAACAAAATTGATTTTGAATTATGTTTTTGCGCTTCAAACAGAGCAAATGTATAGGAACTTAACCAAACACATCCAATAGTATTGTAAAAGCACAACATGATGACAAACATAACGTTTTGTTAATTGTATAAAAGTAAGTAAAGGAACAAACATACATTTATACACATGTAGCACATACATATGTACGTAAAAGTATTTAGTATTTATAGAAGTAGTTTGTTAAACTAAAGGCTTTCGCCAACGACCATACCACGCTGAATACATCGGTTCTCGTCCGATCACCGAAATTAAGCAGCGTCGGGCGCGGTTAGTACTTAGATGGGGGACCGCTTGGGAACACCGCGTGTTGTTGGCATTCCAACAACTTTTTGCATTTTATAAAAAAAAAATTTTTTTAAATTTTTCAATGAAAATTTTTAACGAAACGCAGCAAAATGATTGTTTTTAATAGGAAAATCTTTGAAGAAAATTGTAAATTTGTGTAAAATTGTTCAACTACCTATTTCAAATGAATAAAGGGCATATGTATTTGTATATGTACATATACAATTATAGAAAAAATATTTAATTTTGCAATTCTTTATAAAAAAAAATCAATATGCAAAACAAATACAGCAACAAAATTGATTTTGAATTATGTTTTTGCGCTTCAAACAGAGCAAATGTATAGGAACTTAACCAAACACATCCAATAGTATTGTAAAAGCACAACATGATGACAAACATAACGTTTTGTTAATTGTATAAAAGTAAGTAAAGGAACAAACATACATTTATACACATGTAGCACATACATATGTACGTAAAAGTATTTAGTATTTATAGAAGTAGTTTGTTAAACTAAAGGCTTTCGCCAACGACCATACCACGCTGAATACATCGGTTCTCGTCCGATCACCGAAATTAAGCAGCGTCGGGCGCGGTTAGTACTTAGATGGGGGACCGCTTGGGAACACCGCGTGTTGTTGGCATTCCAACAACTTTTTGCATTTTATAAAAAAAAAATTTTTTTAAATTTTTCAATGAAAATTTTTAACGAAACGCAGCAAAATGATTGTTTTTAATAGGAAAATCTTTGAAGAAAATTGTAAATTTGTGTAAAATTGTTCAACTACCTATTTCAAATGAATAAAGGGCATATGTATTTGTATATGTACATATACAATTATAGAAAAAATATTTAATTTTGCAATTCTTTATAAAAAAAAATCAATATGCAAAACAAATACAGCAACAAAATTGATTTTGAATTATGTTTTTGCGCTTCAAACAGAGCAAATGTATAGGAACTTAACCAAACACATCCAATAGTATTGTAAAAGCACAACATGATGACAAACATAACGTTTTGTTAATTGTATAAAAGTAAGTAAAGGAACAAACATACATTTATACACATGTAGCACATACATATGTACGTAAAAGTATTTAGTATTTATAGAAGTAGTTTGTTAAACTAAAGGCTTTCGCCAACGACCATACCACGCTGAATACATCGGTTCTCGTCCGATCACCGAAATTAAGCAGCGTCGGGCGCGGTTAGTACTTAGATGGGGGACCGCTTGGGAACACCGCGTGTTGTTGGCATTCCAACAACTTTTTGCATTTTATAAAAAAAAAATTTTTTTAAATTTTTCAATGAAAATTTTTAACGAAACGCAGCAAAATGATTGTTTTTAATAGGAAAATCTTTGAAGAAAATTGTAAATTTGTGTAAAATTGTTCAACTACCTATTTCAAATGAATAAAGGGCATATGTATTTGTATATGTACATATACAATTATAGAAAAAATATTTAATTTTGCAATTCTTTATAAAAAAAAATCAATATGCAAAACAAATACAGCAACAAAATTGATTTTGAATTATGTTTTTGCGCTTCAAACAGAGCAAATGTATAGGAACTTAACCAAACACATCCAATAGTATTGTAAAAGCACAACATGATGACAAACATAACGTTTTGTTAATTGTATAAAAGTAAGTAAAGGAACAAACATACATTTATACACATGTAGCACATACATATGTACGTAAAAGTATTTAGTATTTATAGAAGTAGTTTGTTAAACTAAAGGCTTTCGCCAACGACCATACCACGCTGAATACATCGGTTCTCGTCCGATCACCGAAATTAAGCAGCGTCGGGCGCGGTTAGTACTTAGATGGGGGACCGCTTGGGAACACCGCGTGTTGTTGGCATTCCAACAACTTTTTGCATTTTATAAAAAAAAAATTTTTTTAAATTTTTCAATGAAAATTTTTAACGAAACGCAGCAAAATGATTGTTTTTAATAGGAAAATCTTTGAAGAAAATTGTAAATTTGTGTAAAATTGTTCAACTACCTATTTCAAATGAATAAAGGGCATATGTATTTGTATATGTACATATACAATTATAGAAAAAATATTTAATTTTGCAATTCTTTATAAAAAAAAATCAATATGCAAAACAAATATAGCAACAAAATTGATTTTGAATTATGTTTTTGCGCTTCAAACAGAGCAAATGTATAGGAACTTAACCAAACACATCCAATAGTATTGTAAAAGCACAACATGATGACAAACATAACGTTTTGTTAATTGTATAAAAGTAAGTAAAGGAACAAACATACATTTATACACATGTAGCACATACATATGTACGTAAAAGTATTTAGTATTTATAGAAGTAGTTTGTTAAACTAAAGGCTTTCGCCAACGACCATACCACGCTGAATACATCGGTTCTCGTCCGATCACCGAAATTAAGCAGCGTCGGGCGCGGTTAGTACTTAGATGGGGGACCGCTTGGGAACACCGCGTGTTGTTGGCATTCCAACAACTTTTTGCATTTTATAAAAAAAAAATTTTTTTAAATTTTTCAATGAAAATTTTTAACGAAACGCAGCAAAATGATTGTTTTTAATAGGAAAATCTTTGAAGAAAATTGTAAATTTGTGTAAAATTGTTCAACTACCTATTTCAAATGAATAAAGGGCATATGTATTTGTATATGTACATATACAATTATAGAAAAAATATTTAATTTTGCAATTCTTTATAAAAAAAAAATCAATATGCAAAACAAATACAGCAACAAAATTGATTTTGAATTATGTTTTTGCGCTTCAAACAGAGCAAATGTATAGGAACTTAACCAAACACATCCAATAGTATTGTAAAAGCACAACATGATGACAAACATAACGTTTTGTTAATTGTATAAAAGTAAGTAAAGGAACAAACATACATTTATACACATGTAGCACATACATATGTACGTAAAAGTATTTAGTATTTATAGAAGTAGTTTGTTAAACTAAAGGCTTTCGCCAACGACCATACCACGCTGAATACATCGGTTCTCGTCCGATCACCGAAATTAAGCAGCGTCGGGCGCGGTTAGTACTTAGATGGGGGACCGCTTGGGAACACCGCGTGTTGTTGGCATTCCAACAACTTTTTGCATTTTATAAAAAAAAAATTTTTTTAAATTTTTCAATGAAAATTTTTAACGAAACGCAGCAAAATGATTGTTTTTAATAGGAAAATCTTTGAAGAAAATTGTAAATTTGTGTAAAATTGTTCAACTACCTATTTCAAATGAATAAAGGGCATATGTATTTGTATATGTACATATACAATTATAGAAAAAATATTTAATTTTGCAATTCTTTATAAAAAAAAATCAATATGCAAAACAAATATAGCAACAAAATTGATTTTGAATTATGTTTTTGCGCTTCAAACAGAGCAAATGTATAGGAACTTAACCAAACACATCCAATAGTATTGTAAAAGCACAACATGATGACAAACATAACGTTTTGTTAATTGTATAAAAGTAAGTAAAGGAACAAACATACATTTATACACATGTAGCACATACATATGTACGTAAAAGTATTTAGTATTTATAGAAGTAGTTTGTTAAACTAAAGGCTTTCGCCAACGACCATACCACGCTGAATACATCGGTTCTCGTCCGATCACCGAAATTAAGCAGCGTCGGGCGCGGTTAGTACTTAGATGGGGGACCGCTTGGGAACACCGCGTGTTGTTGGCATTCCAACAACTTTTTGCATTTTATAAAAAAAAAATTTTTTTAAATTTTTCAATGAAAATTTTTAACGAAACGCAGCAAAATGATTGTTTTTAATAGGAAAATCTTTGAAGAAAATTGTAAATTTGTGTAAAATTGTTCAACTACCTATTTCAAATGAATAAAGGGCATATGTATTTGTATATGTACATATACAATTATAGAAAAAATATTTAATTTTGCAATTCTTTATAAAAAAAAATCAATATGCAAAACAAATATAGCAACAAAATTGATTTTGAATTATGTTTTTGCGCTTCAAACAGAGCAAATGTATAGGAACTTAACCAAACACATCCAATAGTATTGTAAAAGCACAACATGATGACAAACATAACGTTTTGTTAATTGTATAAAAGTAAGTAAAGGAACAAACATACATTTATACACATGTAGCACATACATATGTACGTAAAAGTATTTAGTATTTATAGAAGTAGTTTGTTAAACTAAAGGCTTTCGCCAACGACCATACCACGCTGAATACATCGGTTCTCGTCCGATCACCGAAATTAAGCAGCGTCGGGCGCGGTTAGTACTTAGATGGGGGACCGCTTGGGAACACCGCGTGTTGTTGGCATTCCAACAACTTTTTGCATTTTATAAAAAAAAAATTTTTTTAAATTTTTCAATGAAAATTTTTAACGAAACGCAGCAAAATGATTGTTTTTAATAGGAAAATCTTTGAAGAAAATTGTAAATTTGTGTAAAATTGTTCAACTACCTATTTCAAATGAATAAAGGGCATATGTATTTGTATATGTACATATACAATTATAGAAAAAATATTTAATTTTGCAATTCTTTATAAAAAAAAATCAATATGCAAAACAAATACAGCAACAAAATTGATTTTGAATTATGTTTTTGCGCTTCAAACAGAGCAAATGTATAGGAACTTAACCAAACACATCCAATAGTATTGTAAAAGCACAACATGATGACAAACATAACGTTTTGTTAATTGTATAAAAGTAAGTAAAGGAACAAACATACATTTATACACATGTAGCACATACATATGTACGTAAAAGTATTTAGTATTTATAGAAGTAGTTTGTTAAACTAAAGGCTTTCGCCAACGACCATACCACGCTGAATACATCGGTTCTCGTCCGATCACCGAAATTAAGCAGCGTCGGGCGCGGTTAGTACTTAGATGGGGGACCGCTTGGGAACACCGCGTGTTGTTGGCATTCCAACAACTTTTTGCATTTTATAAAAAAAAAATTTTTTTAAATTTTTCAATGAAAATTTTTAACGAAACGCAGCAAAATGATTGTTTTTAATAGGAAAATCTTTGAAGAAAATTGTAAATTTGTGTAAAATTGTTCAACTACCTATTTCAAATGAATAAAGGGCATATGTATTTGTATATGTACATATACAATTATAGAAAAAATATTTAATTTTGCAATTCTTTATAAAAAAAAATCAATATGCAAAACAAATACAGCAACAAAATTGATTTTGAATTATGTTTTTGCGCTTCAAACAGAGCAAATGTATAGGAACTTAACCAAACACATCCAATAGTATTGTAAAAGCACAACATGATGACAAACATAACGTTTTGTTAATTGTATAAAAGTAAGTAAAGGAACAAACATACATTTATACACATGTAGCACATACATATGTACGTAAAAGTATTTAGTATTTATAGAAGTAGTTTGTTAAACTAAAGGCTTTCGCCAACGACCATACCACGCTGAATACATCGGTTCTCGTCCGATCACCGAAATTAAGCAGCGTCGGGCGCGGTTAGTACTTAGATGGGGGACCGCTTGGGAACACCGCGTGTTGTTGGCATTCCAACAACTTTTTGCATTTTATAAAAAAAAAATTTTTTTAAATTTTTCAATGAAAATTTTTAACGAAACGCAGCAAAATGATTGCTTTTAATAGGAAAATCTTTGAAGAAAATTGTAAATTTGTGTAAAATTGTTCAACTACCTATTTCAAATGAATAAAGGGCATATGTATTTGTATATGTACATATACAATTATAGAAAAAATATTTAATTTTGCAATTCTTTATAAAAAAAAATCAATATGCAAAACAAATACAGCAACAAAATTGATTTTGAATTATGTTTTTGCGCTTCAAACAGAGCAAATGTATAGGAACTTAACCAAACACATCCAATAGTATTGTAAAAGCACAACATGATGACAAACATAACGTTTTGTTAATTGTATAAAAGTAAGTAAAGGAACAAACATACATTTATACACATGTAGCACATACATATGTACGTAAAAGTATTTAGTATTTATAGAAGTAGTTTGTTAAACTAAAGGCTTTCGCCAACGACCATACCACGCTGAATACATCGGTTCTCGTCCGATCACCGAAATTAAGCAGCGTCGGGCGCGGTTAGTACTTAGATGGGGGACCGCTTGGGAACACCGCGTGTTGTTGGCATTCCAACAACTTTTTGCATTTTATAAAAAAAAAATTTTTTTAAATTTTTCAATGAAAATTTTTAACGAAACGCAGCAAAATGATTGTTTTTAATAGGAAAATCTTTGAAGAAAATTGTAAATTTGTGTAAAATTGTTCAACTACCTATTTCAAATGAATAAAGGGCATATGTATTTGTATATGTACATATACAATTATAGAAAAAATATTTAATTTTGCAATTCTTTATAAAAAAAAAATCAATATGCAAAACAAATACAGCAACAAAATTGATTTTGAATTATGTTTTTGCGCTTCAAACAGAGCAAATGTATAGGAACTTAACCAAACACATCCAATAGTATTGTAAAAGCACAACATGATGACAAACATAACGTTTTGTTAATTGTATAAAAGTAAGTAAAGGAACAAACATACATTTATACACATGTAGCACATACATATGTACGTAAAAGTATTTAGTATTTATAGAAGTAGTTTGTTAAACTAAAGGCTTTCGCCAACGACCATACCACGCTGAATACATCGGTTCTCGTCCGATCACCGAAATTAAGCAGCGTCGGGCGCGGTTAGTACTTAGATGGGGGACCGCTTGGGAACACCGCGTGTTGTTGGCATTCCAACAACTTTTTGCATTTTATAAAAAAAAAATTTTTTTAAATTTTTCAATGAAAATTTTTAACGAAACGCAGCAAAATGATTGTTTTTAATAGGAAAATCTTTGAAGAAAATTGTAAATTTGTGTAAAATTGTTCAACTACCTATTTCAAATGAATAAAGGGCATATGTATTTGTATATGTACATATACAATTATAGAAAAAATATTTAATTTTGCAATTCTTTATAAAAAAAAATCAATATGCAAAACAAATACAGCAACAAAATTGATTTTGAATTATGTTTTTGCGCTTCAAACAGAGCAAATGTATAGGAACTTAACCAAACACATCCAATAGTATTGTAAAAGCACAACATGATGACAAACATAACGTTTTGTTAATTGTATAAAAGTAAGTAAAGGAACAAACATACATTTATACACATGTAGCACATACATATGTACGTAAAAGTATTTAGTATTTATAGAAGTAGTTTGTTAAACTAAAGGCTTTCGCCAACGACCATACCACGCTGAATACATCGGTTCTCGTCCGATCACCGAAATTAAGCAGCGTCGGGCGCGGTTAGTACTTAGATGGGGGACCGCTTGGGAACACCGCGTGTTGTTGGCATTCCAACAACTTTTTGCATTTTATAAAAAAAAAATTTTTTTAAATTTTTCAATGAAAATTTTTAACGAAACGCAGCAAAATGATTGTTTTTAATAGGAAAATCTTTGAAGAAAATTGTAAATTTGTGTAAAATTGTTCAACTACCTATTTCAAATGAATAAAGGGCATATGTATTTGTATATGTACATATACAATTATAGAAAAAATATTTAATTTTGCAATTCTTTATAAAAAAAAAATCAATATGCAAAACAAATACAGCAACAAAATTGATTTTGAATTATGTTTTTGCGCTTCAAACAGAGCAAATGTATAGGAACTTAACCAAACACATCCAATAGTATTGTAAAAGCACAACATGATGACAAACATAACGTTTTGTTAATTGTATAAAAGTAAGTAAAGGAACAAACATACATTTATACACATGTAGCACATACATATGTACGTAAAAGTATTTAGTATTTATAGAAGTAGTTTGTTAAACTAAAGGCTTTCGCCAACGACCATACCACGCTGAATACATCGGTTCTCGTCCGATCACCGAAATTAAGCAGCGTCGGGCGCGGTTAGTACTTAGATGGGGGACCGCTTGGGAACACCGCGTGTTGTTGGCATTCCAACAACTTTTTGCATTTTATAAAAAAAAAATTTTTTTAAATTTTTCAATGAAAATTTTTAACGAAACGCAGCAAAATGATTGTTTTTAATAGGAAAATCTTTGAAGAAAATTGTAAATTTGTGTAAAATTGTTCAACTACCTATTTCAAATGAATAAAGGGCATATGTATTTGTATATGTACATATACAATTATAGAAAAAATATTTAATTTTGCAATTCTTTATAAAAAAAAATCAATATGCAAAACAAATACAGCAACAAAATTGATTTTGAATTATGTTTTTGCGCTTCAAACAGAGCAAATGTATAGGAACTTAACCAAACACATCCAATAGTATTGTAAAAGCACAACATGATGACAAACATAACGTTTTGTTAATTGTATAAAAGTAAGTAAAGGAACAAACATACATTTATACACATGTAGCACATACATATGTACGTAAAAGTATTTAGTATTTATAGAAGTAGTTTGTTAAACTAAAGGCTTTCGCCAACGACCATACCACGCTGAATACATCGGTTCTCGTCCGATCACCGAAATTAAGCAGCGTCGGGCGCGGTTAGTACTTAGATGGGGGACCGCTTGGGAACACCGCGTGTTGTTGGCATTCCAACAACCTTTTGCATTTTATAAAAAAAAAATTTTTTTAAATTTTTCAATGAAAATTTTTAACGAAACGCAGCAAAATGATTGTTTTTAATAGGAAAATCTTTGAAGAAAATTGTAAATTTGTGTAAAATTGTTCAACTACCTATTTCAAATGAATAAAGGGCATATGTATTTGTATATGTACATATACAATTATAGAAAAAATATTTAATTTTGCAATTCTTTATAAAAAAAAATCAATATGCAAAACAAATACAGCAACAAAATTGATTTTGAATTATGTTTTTGCGCTTCAAACAGAGCAAATGTATAGGAACTTAACCAAACACATCCAATAGTATTGTAAAAGCACAACATGATGACAAACATAACGTTTTGTTAATTGTATAAAAGTAAGTAAAGGAACAAACATACATTTATACACATGTAGCACATACATATGTACGTAAAAGTATTTAGTACTTATATAAGTAGTTTGTTAAACTAAAGGCTTTCGCCAACGACCATACCACGCTGAATACATCGGTTCTCGTCCGATCACCGAAATTAAGCAGCGTCGGGCGCGGTTAGTACTTAGATGGGGGACCGCTTGGGAACACCGCGTGTTGTTGGCATTCCAACAACTTTTTGCATTTTATAAAAAAAAAATTTTTTTTAATTTTTCAATGAAAATTTTCAACGAAACGCAGGAAAACGATTGTTTTTAATAGGAAAATCTTTGAAGAAAATTGTAAATTTGTGTAAAATTGTTCAACTACCTATTTCAAATGAATGAAGGGCATATGTATTTGTATATGTACATATACAATTATAGAAAAAATATTTAATTTTGCAATTCTTTATAAAAAAAAATCAATATGCAAAACAAATACAGCAACAAAATTGATTTTGAATTATGTTTTTGCGCTTCAAACAGAGCAAATGTATAGGAACTTAACCAAACACATCCAATAGTATTGTAAAAGCACAACATGATGACAAACATAACGTTTTGTTAATTGTATAAAAGTAAGTAAAGGAACAAACATACATTTATACACATGTAGCACATACATATGTACGTAAAAGTATTTAGTATTTATAGAAGTAGTTTGTTAAACTAAAGGCTTTCGCCAACGACCATACCACGCTGAATACATCGGTTCTCGTCCGATCACCGAAATTAAGCAGCGTCGGGCGCGGTTAGTACTTAGATGGGGAACCGCTTGGGAACACCGCGTGTTGTTGGCATTCCAACAACTTTTTGCATTTTATAAAAAAAAAATTTTTTTTAATTTTTCAATGAAAATTTTCAACGAAACGCAGGAAAACGATTGTTTTTAATAGGAAAATCTTTGAAGAAAATTGTAAATTTGTGTAAAATTGTTCAATTACCTATTTCAAATGAATAAAGGGCATATGTATTTGTATATGTACATACATATATAATTATAGAAAAAATATTTAATTTTGCAATTCTTTATAAAAAAAAACAATATGAAAAACAAATACAGCAACAAAATTGATTTTACATTATGTTTTTGTGCTTCAAACAGAGCAAATGTATAGAAACTTAACCAAACACATCCAATAGTATTGTAAAAGCTCAACATGATGACAAACATAACGTTTTGTTAATTGTATAAAAGTAAGTAAAGAAACAAACATACATTTATACACATGTAGCACATACATATGTACGTAAAAGTATTTAGTACTTATATAAACAATTAGGTTTTTTATTCGCTATTTAAGCTTCTAACGCAGGAAAACGATTGTTTTTGATAGGAAAATCTTTGAAAAAAATTATAAGTTTGCGTATTAAGTGTGAAATAATAAAAATAACTAAATAATCTATTTTACTATACAGTTGCAAAGTATAGGATGCACAACATGGGCGGGGTGACGGAGACCACATTCCCAAGATGGTATTAACAGTACTTTTGTAGCGTCGCTGTGACTAACTATAACGACCTATGCCTTCACATAGGAAGTTGCAGCGTGGTTAACAATGAAATACCTCTAAAAAACTGTAATCCAATACAGTTAGTTGAGGCTAACCTTTAACCAATGCGAGCGAGACGCAAAACTATCGAAGACCGAACAAAAACAACAAGCCTGACCGCACTTAAGAATAATTACGATGACGCCACAATGCCGCGAGAGCTGCTCTTCAGCCCAGAGCTGCTTTACGACTAATATAACATATTTTATGTCGCAATCCGACACGCATATGTATATATGTACAATATTTCTGAATAAAAACTATCCTATAAGCTTTATCCGCAATGCATTTTGTGAACGAAAGTAACAATTCGTATATCAATTTATAATACCTTTCTTTAATGTAATTTTTAAACAACTAGTTTCTGTGTTACATGTAAACAAATTGGAATCAATAATCTTAAGGTTTTCCTAGTGGTATAATAAAACTCATGTAGTCTGCTGTTGCTCCCCATTGGGCTCGCTGCGTTTGAAAGATAATTATCCATACTGTCAGAGCAATAGTCCACACAAATGTTCCCAGGCCAGAATAAATAACATATTTTTTTATTTGCGGTTGTTCCGGATAAGTCTGTCTGCTGAATGCTTCTTTAAAGAACCAACAAAAGTTTACTGCCCAGAGAAATGGCAGTAAGGCGAAGCCAGCACGAAAATATGTGCGGCATAATTGAAGTTTTTGTTCTCCCGTGGCTTTTGAAATATTCATAACACAATATTAAACTATTTATATATTAAAATATTAAAAATATGTCTTTTTTTACTTTTTCTACTAACAAATGAGTAGCAACAACACAAAAGAAAACACAGCTGTGTCATGAAGTTGCCATTACTATGTGATATGAATGTTGTATAAAAAAGAAGTTGCCATATGCGGAAATACGTTTTACGTAAGAGATTTTAGACTACGAACTTTTAACGGATATTTTTAATTTGAAAACTTCATTACCTGTTCATCTATTCTGATTTATTATATTTTAGGTGCTATGCGTATTTATTTATATTTCTTGTTAAACTATGTGTATAAAAACTCTCTAATAAAAACTTTTAAGTATTTTCTAGTACTTAAGTATGCTCAATATTAAGAATTAATTTAAGTTTTTTGTCTTTTTTTTCATGCATTCATTTATTGAATCTTCAAAAAATTAACTAACATAACCATTCAAATCTTAATACTAAACATAAAAAATTACATTAGTCCAGCCAATGCTAGACAAAAATTGTTATTTTGCCCAAACAATATCAGTAAAATCACCCATTTATCGTTCTAATGGTGGCAAGGGTATCCCTTCTCCTCAACCGAGAGTGGCCTTCAAAATTTAAGTTTATATTTCAAATATATGTGAATAATGGATACAATTGTGTGCATCTAGCGAATTTTTCATTGCTATTTATAGCATACAGGTAAGCAAGTCAACTTTATAACACGAAAATTTGTCAGCACAGTTAAGTAGTTTTTTACCTTCCAGAGTAAATTTTACTTTGCTTTTGACATATCGTATTGGTTCAAAGAAATTAAAATACGCTATTTTCGTTGTGTTGTTGTTGTTGTATTGGCTACAGCATTGTTGTTTTTTTCAAACACTGTTTTAAATTCTGAAAAAAAAAACAATTTAGCTTGTAAATTGTGCCCAATTAAGTTTTTCTATGCCGTTAAAAAATTTAATACTTTTCTTTAAATTTTTTTATTTTTTCACTAACAAACATCTGTTCTATGGATTTTTTCCATAATATTTGGAATTCAAGTGAAGCTGCCACACTTTCATCACACCACATATAAATAAGAGTAATTTTTTAAGACTGGTAAACTGAACTTGAATTTAAATACAATTTAAATTTAAATGAAAATTAACTAATTTTGTATTTCAATACGCAGTCAAAAACCCATACCTTTTGTATGGGAATTAAATAAACAAATTTTTAGTTGGTATGAAAAAAAAAGAATTTTAAATTATTGAAGTTGGATTTTTTAAATCTTTTATATGAATTCTTTAATAACTTTATAATTAACTACAATTAAATTTAACTACTATATCATTCTTACCGTTCGTCAACTTTTGGTAATTAAATAAATGTAGAGAAATTGAAAAAAAAAATATTTTGATCTTAAAAATAATACAATTTTATTTTTTTAAATCGGAAAATGGTAGTAACAATTTAATAACATCTTAAATACTATAAATATCGTTAGCCACATGTAGAAAGGCCCTATTATTATTATTGGATGGGATATGGCCCTCATCGGCCATTTGCACTGCGACCAATGTTGATCTATTGTACGTTAGAAAGGCCCTAACTGCCATTTTTTTTTATCGAATTTTTGTTTTTTATGATCGTAATACATTTCAATCAAGTGCACTTGGAAATAAATACATAATGCAATAGTTTCATAATTAACGGGCGGTCATGCAATTGTAAAGGGTGATCCAGCTATAATATGCGATGTCAATTGTAAGTCACAGATTAACGTAAGATTTTTGGCCAACTTTCAAATTCAACTGTGGGGAGGTACAGAGTCAAGCAGCGCGTTAAAATTGTTGAAGCCTTTTCAAAATGTATTTCGTGCACTTCTTGGGGCACTCGCACATTGGATTAGTTAGGAAGCAGAGTTGCCGCATTTAGGCAAATGAGAGTCCACGAGTGATTATTGAAAAGCCACCACATCCACAAAGAGTGATTATTTAGTGCGGATTTTTGGGGTGGCAGCGTGGCATACTTCTTTGAAAATGAGATCGGCCAAGCAGTTACCGTGAAGGACATACAGTTTGTGTTATGTCCTTCCCTTCTGAAAATTTGTAATTATGTCAGTTAGAGCCTTTCTACATGACACCAACGATATAGAAAAATACTATGGTTGTGAAAAATATTTAATGGTTAAAATAGATTTTGCATTCAAAAGTCATAGGATTCACTTTCGTCATCACCTTTTCTCAATTGGAAAAAGAGTTTATACATCACTGCTGCCGCTAAACTGCCGATACTTGGCCCCACCCAATACACCCAGTGTCCAGACCACATGCCATGCACCACAGCAGGACCAAACGAACGAGCTGGATTCATGCTGGCGCCAGTTAGTTTAATCTAATTTAAAAAATATGACTGTTTATTAAGGCCATGATTCACTATCATACACAATCGTGTGATCTGTAAAATATGTCATGTGTGCTGAAAAAGCATGATACACGGTGCATTACAGTCTACAAGCTGACTGCACTAGAACAAAATTACAACAAAATCAAGCGTCTAGTGAGCTGTTCTTGCCAAACATTTTTGACACTTTTTAACGATTATAAATTATGAAAGCAATTTTTCACAATTTAAAATTATTTTTATTTGCACAAAATTATCTGTAAATATTTAACTCAGAATAAACGACTAATGATGTCTTCATTTCTATACAATATATACAGTATATTTCATCCCTTGCAGTAACGCTTGTATGCTCCTGCAGTATAATCTTAACGATGATAAGCAGCTGTATTTTTGTGTACCGGATAATAGGCAGTGAAAGTATCAGCTGATTTCGGTCTGCAGCGAATATAATTAAATAATATTGCTGAATAATAAATTTGATAAAATATCTTTGTAATTGTTGTAAAGATACGATTGTCTTCATAAAAGTAATAGAATCGTACTAGAGGTCAAGTTTGACAAATACGATTTCTAGCTATTGAACGGATTTGATGGTATGCCATCAGGTGGTGTTTGATTGTATAATAATCGCTTAAAAGGCTATTTTATTATCGTTTTTTTAATATAAAAATAATATACATTTTATTATAAAAAATGGATTTTTAAAAATGAAATGAAAAATTCAAAACTCCATGCGTTTTTGTTGAAATAACGCGCTTTTCCCCATTGTGGTGTGTTTTGAAATTTCAAAGCTGACAACGCTGTGTAAAACGCCATTACCAGCGATTTTGTAAAGGCGGCCAGACTTCTGTAACATTTTCCCGATAATGAATCGTAAGATTGTGTAAGATAGTGATTTTCGAAATATTATGGAATTTGTAACAGACTAAAGAATATATTCTGGAATTTCCTTTAATCTAGTACCAACTCTCACTATTTAATTTTCTGAAAGGTTTCGTGAAATATTTATTTTATACTTACCGCACATAAATGGCCCGTTGTAATGGCAAAACCAACAGCAAGCGGGGCTGATCTTTTAATGTCTGAACGTTTCGGATCACTTACAGCTTTAACAACCAGAATTAATAAGAAAGTTATTAAAGCTTCTACAACAACAGCCTGACCTTCTCCTAGAGTAGGAGCTTTAGCAGAAACTCCAAGATCAATACCACCCAAAGCCTCTGGTATGGCCAACTGAAAGAATAAATATTTTTAATTTGATAACTCAAAAAATTCAAGAAAAAAATCACAAATGAAAAATTAAACACTAAGGTCCAGTTTTTGACTGCGTATTTAAATACAAAATTAGTTCATTTTTTTTTTTTCTTATTTAAATTTTAGTTGTATTTAAATGGAAGTTCAGTTTTTCATTCTTAAATAATCGCTTTAAATTAAATGCAATGAAAATGTGGCAGCTTTACTTAAACTCCAAATGTTATGGAAAGTGTTCCATAGAACAGCTGTTTGTTATTGGAAGAATACAAAACTCTTAAAGGAATATATTAAATTTATCAAAGGAATAAAAAAACTTTATAATTTTATTTCATGCAATGCTATTTTTAATTAAATATCTTGTTGTGCTGTTGTTTAGCACAAAATTAGCAACCAATTTTAATATATCTTCTATAGACAATAGGTCGTAAGACTGTTTTGTTTACCTTTTCTGCACTAATACAAAAGCAAGCACACAAAAACCATATGTTAAATTAGCTAAACTTAAATACAACTTAAATGAAGAACATTTACGTTTGGTGCAAATTTGTAGTGAAAAATTGATTAAACCTAAAGCTAACTGGGCCTAATACACATACTTTTAAAACAGCTGCTCCAGCTATGGCGCCCACACTTTGAACGATGACATAGAAAATACCCTTAAGTATGCTCATTTCGCCAACACCAACAAAACTAATAGTAACAGCTGGATTTATATGACAACCACTGATATGACCAAAAGCCTAAAAAAACCATTTTTAAATTATATCTACATCTTTAGCAGTATATTTCGAACTAACCTGTACCAATGATGCAACCGTTAAACCAAATGTAAACGCAATTTGGGGCACGCTTGGTGACCAGTCTATGCCACTTGTACAGCTGCCTACACCAATCACCACCAACAGAAATGTACCAATCATTTCGCTCAACAACATTCGCCAGATTTTCTTGTTGTCCGTAATATCGTTGATGCCCACAAATTTTGATAGCTCTGACAAAACAAGAATATTAATACATATTAAACACCTGCATGATTCCACTCAAATCACACAAACTTCTAAAATTTTACGGTTTTCTCATAACTTCCCTTCAATTTAAGATATGAGAATATTTCAATATCGTAAAAATTTAACCAAGTGAAAATTTTTTTTAAATTGAATAAAAAACTAACATTTTCAAAGAACATATTTTATATACATAATAATATAAGAAGAATTTCAAATATTACAACTTTAATATAACTATAAACAGTTTGTTTTCCCAGCCGTCTATGTGTCGGCATACCCTACAAAAAAAAAAATTAAAAAGCACCAGAAACGGTGCCAAACGCACCGAGTTGGCAACGCTGGTTGCTACGATTTGTTCAAGGCGAATTCATACCAGGGGCCAGATTCCTCAACTATGAATTTTTTTACCAGTGAACACTCAACATAAAATTCACCGTCAGGCACAGTCTACACTTTTCATCAAAAAACGAGTCCGTACACTGAAAAGAATTCCTTCATTAATATAATGAATTTTGACATTAATCTAATGAAAATTTTCATTATTTTTCGGCCAATGATGGCCTTCATTGGACTAATGAATCTTCTTTCATTAAAAACTATTTAATGAATACATTCGTTAAATTAATGAAAACTTCATTAAGTTAATGAAGAATAAATCATTACATTTATGAATACTTTTCATTAAAACAATGGAAAAATTCATTAGGCTAACGACTCAATTTCATTAGTTTTATGAATTTGGTACATTAACATTAAGTAAAACTTTCATTTCTTTAATGAATCTTCTTCATTATTCAAACGTTATTTGTTCATTAGGCCAATGAATGTGCTACATTATTTTTATGAAATATTTTCACTATTTTAATGAATACATTCGTTGAATCAATGATAATCTTCACTAATTTGGTGAACATTTTTCTTCACTCTAATGAAATAAAATCATTAGTTTAAGGAGGAGTTTCATTATTCTAATGACCTTTTTTCATTAGCACTGTGCTACTGAAAATAAACTAAACAATTTTTTTATATTAGGCATAAAAGAATTTTTTATTGATTTTTTTATTGTTTTAATAATAATGGAAAATAATATAAAATTAATAATATTAATACATTTCATTTAGAATGATGGTTAAAAGAAAATCAAAACATTTTAATTCAACACAAAATAACTTAAAAAATAATATGTAATGTTACGTTACATATATAAACATTTTGGATAATTAAATAAGTTTAAACAATGGTTATTTGACATTTAATTATTTGATCTTGTTTAAGTCAATATTTCTTATTTTCAGCTAAAGATCGTTTTATTTTTTATAAAAAATTCAACAGTATATATTTTCAATATTTCGATAACAATTTGTTATCATCGTCAGGAAAACATATAAAATATTAATTTTCCTTTAAACAATGAACTTCACTTTAAAAAATGAACTTCAGCAAACTCATTTCTTTTTTTAAACGTTTGCTTCTACTTTTGGAAACTTGTGATGTTTTGCTTTTTGAAGAACGAAAAAAAAAGTCCCGTTGCGTGCAAAAACAAAACGTTTGCTTTGGGTATAGATACATAATTGTTCACAACGAACGCTAAGGAAAAAATTAAGTGTGACTTTGTTGTTGCATTTGTAACGGAATAAATATTCTTTTAACCAAAAAACGAGAGAAGAGTCCATCTCTTTGCTTTTGATTTCAACTATGTAGGTATTTAAAATGAGGGTAGTTTATGAATTCTAATGAAAAGTTTAGTTAATATAATGAACATTTTCATACGAACTAAAAAACTATTGAAATTTTTATTAAAATCATTTTTTACACAGTAATTAGTGTATAAAATAATTTACTTTGTCATTTAGTTAATAGTTATAATATATTTATTTTCTCACTTTTAATAAATCTCTAAAATATTGCACACAGCCTTCAAAAATTTTTTATAACAAATCCAATGAAATTTTCTAATGAAATTATGAAAACTAATGAATCAATTTTAATGAATATTTTCATTAATGCTATGAATTTTCATTCATGGAACGTAATTTTTCATTCCGTTAATGAAAATTATCTAATGAATGGGGTTCATTGGAAATATGAAGCAAATATTTTTCAGTGTAAGAAACAATGAATTTTATTGCGTCGAATGTGTTTCTTCAGACTGAATGATATGCTGATTTATTAAATTAACTGTGTCACACAAGTTCTTCAGGAGATAGTTTTAATATTCATACATAATCCGTTTGTTTATTTTTTTCAACTTCAAAATATTAAAAAAAAACCAAAATTCTCCGAAGATTTTTGAATGAAAAAATTATTATTCAGTGTACACTTCAAGTGTCAAAATTATTCATTCCATTGCGGGCTCAAAAATGTGAACACGGAAATTGGTAAACATTTCAAAACTTATTGATGCGGAATTTGGCCTCAGGTATATTCAAGAGCAATAAAGACAACACTACAAAAAATAAATATTTTTCAAATGTCAAGGGAAAAATATAAACACGTTTGCGACGTTTTTCGTACTTGTGTTCATGCAACGCGAAAAAAAACTTTTTGGACGAAAAACGTAACAACTGGCATCTGCTTTCTGTCTGTGTATCGCGGTTTTAAATGCCAAGTAGGCGAATAGTGCGCGAATGAGAATTTTTATTCGTTGAGAAAGAAAACAGAAGTTTGAGCCAAATAAAGAATCAAATACATAAAAATGGAAATAACAGCAAAAAAAGTATGCATATATACATAAATAAACGTTCATATCCATGTTAACACGTACATACATATATGTATATGTAATGCAAACAATTTCCTTTTGTGCTTATTACTTAAAAAAAGGAAATAATTTTAAAAGTCAGTAAATTAGGATCAATCCATACAGACATTTGTCTGAACATCAGCAGTATTTGTATGACCAGCAAATTTTTTTCCAGCATAAAGATGTTCTATTTACATAAATATTTATCATTTATTATACGAGTTGTTATAGATGGGGTCTCATCAAACGAGTTCAAGATTAATTCAGGGGTACCGCAAGGCTCCGTTCTTTCTCCTACTCTATTTCTTATTTTCCTCAACGACCTTCTCTATCAAACTTCCAACCCTATCCACTCTTTCGCAGATGACAGCAGCATTTGTTACTCGTACTGTTTTGGTCATAGGCCCAGCCTATCAGAGATAACTGCCAAGAGGCTAAATATGAATGATTCACTGCATAGTGATCTTCTATTTATCTCTGAGTGGGGTCGTAAAAATAGGGTCACCTTTAAGACCCAATGTTGCTTATTAACGCACAAATAAACGACCACAAATGCTGCTTCATCTGTACTCATGGATGGTATAAATATTGAGGAATCGGATGCTCTTGATGTTCTTGGAATGAAGATACAGTGTGATGTTCCAGCGAACTGTACACATTTTTCATGTCTCTAAAGAAGCATTCAAGTGCCTCGGTTTTTTGAAACGGTGTAAGATGTACTTCACTCCATCTGACCTCCTTACTATTTATACCACCTACATCCGACCGAAAATGGAATACAACTCTCATGTTTGGGCCGGTGCCTCAAAGTCTATTTTGGGATTACTCGACCGCGTTACTACAATGGATTTTGCTCTGACGAGATTAGGAATCTTGTTCCCGAAACTTGCACATTTTTACGTAGCACGCATTCATCGTCTAGAGCTCATTCATTTGTGGTTGATTGCCCGGGGAATCGTACTACGCATTACAGAGAGAATTCGTTTTTCAGCCTCACGCTTCGTCTGTGGAACAAGTTGCCTGCAGAAGTGTTTCCTGTCTGTTATAACGTTCGAAAATTCAAGTCAAATGTTCACAAACACTACTCCCGCTTTCCCCCTCCTCACAACCTATTTTCCTAGTTCTGGTATAATACACTGCATATGTAGGGGTCATCCCCTGGGTACTGGAGGCTTATTCTGAATTGCGATGCGAATGGTAATGCTACTCGAAAATGCATATATGCGAAGAGTTGCTATTCTCTATTGCGATATTCGCATATTACTATTTTATTCGCATTTAAAGTGCGAAAAGGTGGCAATTCGGCATTCTTAATTGCGAAAATAAATGTCAAACTCGCAAAATTCATTCGATAGCAAAACAGCATTAGCAAAGCACGAAAATGTAAATATTATATCACTGTTTGTTCATTCATCTATTTTATTTGTTAAAATGACAATAAATTATTAAATGAAATAATAATTCGTTGCGGTAGCTAATAGATTAATTGCTTTTAAAAATATTTCACTTAGGGAAACTAACAAGAAGACTACTAAAACGCGACAATTCGAAGTAATGGTGGAATTCATGGAAAAAACACAGTCATTTGGCGAAAGGCCACTTGAAAACACCAAATGCTCGACAGACAGCAAGTGCTTTGTGGGATACATTAGCCGAAGAACCAAATGCAAGCAATAAGAGATGCTGAAGGATGGTGTTGGTAGCCAGCTTGACCCAGAAATTTTAAAGCAGTTGCTAATTTGATAATGGGTGGAATCGCACTTGATTTCGCTGCCATGCACTCCAAGCTAATGTTATTTAACACATACATAAATGCATCTTTATTCAACCTAAAATTTTTTATGAAGCTGTCAGTTTCAAAATAAATTACCTTTTTTCACTCAAACTTAGAATGTCGGATTTGCTTCTAAGCAATCTTCTGTCTATTCATTCATTTTTCTCATTTCCAACTTCGTCATCATAGTGCAACACAGTCCATTTTTGAAAATAACACAAATTTTTTTTAATTAAACTTTTTTTATTTTTTATAAACAACCAATTTTTACTTGTAAAACGAATAAGAAATAAATTTGACGTTTATTTGTTTACTTTGGAAGAGTATTGCCACATTTTGAAATTAATTGCAAATGCGAAAGACTTACAGAATACCAAATATCTTTCGCATCGCAATTCATTTGCGCATCGCAATGACTTTCGCATCGCAATTCAGAATAAGCCTTCTGGTCCAATATAAAAAAAAAAATCTGTTTCTTTTTTCAATTGAAATAGGGTTACCGTCATTCACGATGCAAAATATATTTTACACGAAAAAAGTAAACAAGATACATGTAACTTATATAGTGGCCTTACTGGGGTTTGAGAAAATGTTTACTAATACGTGTATAACGTAACTGAACACGAACAATGAGAAGCGCGTTACACAGACCCAATTTCTTACGTAGTCATAAACGTGCCGCTGGTTTTCGCTTTATATAAAACGCGTTCTATGAACAGGCTAATTGATATTCTTTTCGAATATATACTTCGCGTACGTCACATAGAAATGTGAAGTACGCGACAAGATATATTAACAAACTTGAATTCCATCCAAATCCTCTTGCAGTTAATATTCTTAACTTTGGTGGTCATACCCGTCTGAAAAGGAGGGATACTTTGGCTACCATTAGAGCTCTAAACAGATGACTGAATTCTGATATAATATTCGCATAAAAATAAATTTTTGTCCAGCACTGGCAGGACTTTAATTAAAATTTTTTTTAGTATTAAGATTTGAATACTTATTGTCATTACATTTTTTATGTAGATTCAATAAATAAAATAATAAAGTTAAAAAAAAAAAAATATATATATAGAAATATATGAAAGGAAAAGAAAATATTTTTATTACAAGTTATTTGTTTCTGTTGTTTTAGTTTTTCAAAATTTTGTAGAAATTTAAAAATTTAAATTAAATAAATATAATTTGGTCTGAAGAAGCTATCCACCACAAACTATAAAACCAGAAGCGACCTTAAGCTCGAAAAATTATTGTAATATTATTTATTAAGTTGTCGATTTATTAAATTGCACTTGAACTAAGTTTGAATAAACATAATAATGAATTTTGTACACTTATTTCGAATTGATAAGTTATAGTTTTCTTTAAATCACTGTCAAATTATTTCTTTAATAAAATCGAACTTGATGTAAGCTGTGCTAATTGGAAAGGAAATTTGATTTAATATCATAGTGAGATCCCCTGTGCTTAAATATTTTTCTAATATTCAAGAATCATTTTATATTCCAAATTAATTTGTATTTGTGTTGTTTTCTTTTAGCCGCTGCCGCTGTCACAGTTGCTAGTTACTTACCTTCTTTCTCAATCATTATATGAATAGGATTCTTTCTCAAGGTATGATTATTAAAAAAATAAATGGAAGTTGATTTTTATTAAAATGAATAATATTTAGTTCAAACGCCGATAACCGAAATCACTTTCTTAACGCGAACTAGATTGATATAAAATTGACAATTTATATACATATGTATGTATGTAGTTCGTAAGTTACTTTTGATTGAAGAAGCAATCACTTGTAAAATAATATCAATAAAAAGATCTCGAACAACCTTGAAAAAAGTTTCAATAATATTTTATTGCTATAAGATAAACAAATTCTTTAAGAGTGGTCATTCTTAATATGAGTTCATGTAACACTTTATTTTTGAATTTGTTTTTCGTGTTTTTTTTTGTTGTTTGTTTGATAAATAGTGATCGATCGTTCTATTGCCCAAATAACGACTGTTTTTTTTTTTTTTGGAAATAAAATGCACTTTTGACCCACTTTAGTTTATTTATTATAAACTTGAATAAACTACATATGTATGTATGTATAAACAAGTGCGCCAATTTAACCAAATACGAAATTTTTAAGCCGTATAGACTGTTGTTTACATGAACGTGGTTAATTTGCAAATAAAAGCTAACATTTTTTTTTGCCATTTATAAAATATACTTTTGTTTACAAAAAAAAAAAAAAAATCATGACAACAAAATTTGAAATTGCGCTGTAACAAAAACAAAAAAACCAGCAGCATAAAATTTGCGCGCAATCTTCCTAGTCGAACCAAAACAAAGCAGTCACCAACGTTGTAAAGCCTCAATTGATATTCATACATACATACATACCTACAGCTCATGTCAAGTGATTCCGAATCGAATTAGCTCCCTGAAAGATATGAAAATATCTTTTGTAACTATGTGTAAACCCAGTTGGCCACGTACTTGACTTGGATTCACCTATTGTTAGAAAAAATTTTTTTTTATATATTATTTTAGTTTTGTTGAGAGTTTAGCATTAAACACATAGGGCCATATCCAAAAAAAAAAAATTCTTACTTGAGTTTTAACGCATACGTTAGTTACCAAACACATTAGTTGTGTTCATTAACCAAAAACTTTTACAAATTTGTAATAATTGTTACTAGAAAGCGTTCATTAACCCAAAAAATTTGCAACGAGAGAGCATCAAAAGAGCGTAAACAATTGAGAGCCATAAAAATTCTTGCAAGTTTTTACAAGTAAAATTTTTACTTGCAATAATTATTCAAACAGCTGTTTTGCTTTTGTGTTTACAAAACAGTATTTCTAAATTAAGTTCGAAATAAAAACATTTTGAAAAACTTAAGAAATTGAAATTGTATGTAAACTTTTAAACCGATTAAAAGTATTAAAAAGATTACAAATTTATTTTTGTGTAACTTATTAGCAACAGAAGTAAAATAAGAAGTAAAAAAAGAAGTATCTGGCACATCAGTAGCAAAGGATGTTCCGGCAAATTTACTTGCTTGAATGTGTTTAAAGCCTTTAGGGGAGCAACTAAATTTACACTTAGATCCTTCCATTTATGATTATATTAACATTTCTCTAATTCTAAGCTCTAAAATATTTCTTTTTTTTTTGTTTTTTTATTTTTTACAAACCAGATGTTATTTTCAGTATTGTAAATATTATGAGTACCTAGCTACTCGGTACTTTACACTTTGAAATTAATTTGAAAAAATAAAAATGCTATGTGTAGGCAGGCAGTTATAACGTATAAAGCGTCTCATACAGGTTTCAATTCAATTGTGAATTGAGTTTTTCAATTGAATTGGTTGTTGGCAACACACTTCATAAACTGAATTGAAAGATTTTCATCCAACTATCAGATTCAATGAAATTAAAGACTATTTTAAAAATATTTACTGCCAGTTTACCAATTTCGAATGAAAATGAATGCGAAAGAAAGCTAGTCACTCACATTCGAATCAATTTGGGTTTGTCTATCTCACTGTTATTCGTTCGCATATTCTTATGTATTTTCATTGAGTTTTGACACATCGTTCGCATAGAAAAAAGTTAGACGAACCCAAATCAATTTTCTTTCGCTTAGATTGCGAACGCAAGCAGGCTGTCGACATTGGTAAACTGGCTGTTAACATTTTGTTTGCAAAAAATTATAAATATAAGTTTGGACATTAATTTATTGAATTTTTGTTTTAAATTAAATTTTTGTTTTGTACATATGCAGAACGGGTTATAGTTCAAGTTTTTTCCTTTCTTAAGTTTTTTGGACAACTGATCAGGAGACTAGAACATACAAAGCACAATCGAATTGAAAGACTTACTAGCCAATTTAAAAAAAAAAATTGATTTTTCTTCAACCAACTCGACAACTTTCAAACGAATCAATTTACACGTCTTGATTTGCACAACAACCGACTCAGTAGCCAATTGAGTTTATCGCAACCAGGTACTTTTTGAGAATCCAGCGGCCTGCCTACCTAACCAATTGAGTTGAAACGTGTATCGGTTAATCACCCCTAATTAAAAAAATATGTTTTATTCATTATTCTATCACCTCTGTATTTAGCGTATTTCGACTACGTCTAGTACTAGATGAAATAAAATTGTAAAACGTTTCTTTATTCTATTACAAGCCCTACTCGAAAAATGCCAGTCACGACAATGCTGAATATAAATGACCACAACCACACTCTTTTTATAATAATATACATACACACATGTATAATTTGTCCAAAAAATATAAGAGTAGTTATTAAGTACTCATATATACCGATACATAACAACACTACTCCAACTTGCAAATTTTAGCTAGTAAAGTGTTCATTTACTTTTTCACATTTTTGAGAGTAATTTTGAAAATTTTCTTGTTATTCTCTCGTTGCTAATTTTTACAAGTAAAGTAAATGAACACACCTATTAACACTACCATACATTTGTTAAAAAAGTTTATCCAAAAACAGTACGTTAACTTTTACATGTAGTAAGGAATTCAATTATTTTGTTATGGCAACGCCGTTATGTTCAGTTGTAATTTTTTGAATAGTGATGAATAAAAACTAATATTCGAAAACCGAAAAGCAAAATTAAAAAATAAAAAATGATTATTATTACATAAAATAACATATTTTTGACAAACAGTTCTTGGATTTACCTTCTTAATAAATAATGAATATATAATATGTAGTATATTAATGAAATTGAGAAAAAGTAATAGGGTACTTATCTAGAAAAATTGTCATTATTCGAATAACGATTTTCATTGTATTCGTTTGATTGAAAGTGCATCACTAACATAATTGTTATTTATATTTTGCTTTCAAAATTAATATTTTCAGTTTGTATACAATGCAATGTGTAAATTTACCTAATTAATAAGCATAAAACATTGCTTGCATTAAAAGTTTTTACAAAATTGTGCTTTCTAAAATAAAAATGAAGAAGTCAAATGTCGTTTTAACGACATTTAACAGCTAAAGTGTACTCATTTCAACTTTAAACGAATGGTAAGTAAATAATTGTTTTAAGGAATTTTTCTTAACAACTGCTTACCAAGCTTTGTTAAGTTTTTTTGGATACGGCCGATAGACCACAGGCAGTATGTGCATTTTAGCACCTTCGGTGCTAGATATAGCACTTCAATGTTCGATTTAGCACTTTCCATTGACTCATTTAAGGCCTTGTTACACTATCATACACGATCGTGCGATCTACTAAATAAAGCATGTGTGCTGAAAAAGTACTAAAAATTCAACCGTACAACAGAGTTTTTGACAAATCGTGCGATTTGAAAAATTTTATTAAACTTTTCAAAACATTATGGTTTCTGTGCGATCAGTGTGGTATATATTGTGAAAAATATAAGAATATTGTTTGTTCCTCAAGAAAAAAATTTAAGTAATGTAAAATTATTATGTTAATAAGAGTTTTTAGTTGTTTTCTTGTGTAAATAAATTATTTTAATCATGCTTGTATAATAGTGTGGCCTACAACGCCATTTTGAAGCGATTTTTTCATGTCGGCCAGACTTTTGAAACAGTTTCCTGTAAATGAATCGTACGATGGTGTAGGATAGTGAATCAGGGCCTTTAGCAATCTTTTAAAAGATCTCTCTTACCAAATTGTTTTCAAAGAGATCATTTTGATCCCTTAAATTCATGCTAAGGAGATTGATTTGCAAGGTGCGGAAAAGTCGAATTTCATTGGCTCTTTTGCTTTTAAGGTTTGGGCTCGCGAGCTGTATTTTTTTAGCTCGCGAGCTCCAACTTATTACGGCTCATAAGCCCATATATAATATATAATAAAATATATATAATAAAATCCAAGGTAGTTTCATTCTCTTTTTATTATTTGTAATAAGGATTTGTGAAGTTTATTTTTAGAGAGAAATATAAAGGCGTTGCCACACAGTTGAATAAGGGAATTTACTCCTAGAATGGATTTTTTTTTTGAAATGTATAGTGCATTGTTCATATTAGAAAAAGCTAGAAATAATAAGCTGATGTAAGTAGGTATCTGTGGTCGTTTTGAAACCCATCTTAGGTTAGGTTTAAGAGGCTGCCAGCTATTGTAAAGCCAGCCCATTTGGGTCCAATTTGGTTCCAAAACCTAAAAGCACGGACTTCTGCTTATCAGTAAATGATAGCATTCAAACGAATTCCTATTTTAAAGAAAATATTATTACATTTGAAAGAAAATACTCTTTAGATATTAAAAACAAAGGGAAAAATTTGATGCTTGTGGTTTAAAAGTGGAATGACCCACGATGTACCCACAAAACTAATGAAATTTCTTCATTACTTACAATAAGAAAAACCTACTTCCAAAAGATGTCATTATTTGTTTTTCCGTCATTTCCATGCCTTCAAACTTGTTCTGGACGTAACTTCTCTAAGTGACCACAATTGCAAAAAATTTGACATTCACCAAGAATTATAAGCCGTTTTTGCTGTTCGGGTACTTTGGTTACAGAACATAAAGGTGGACATTCCCGAAAAACCAGTAAACGAGATCTCCAGGCAATAATATGTTTGAAAAAGACCAATTTGTGTCGTGAAGAACCATCGCCACATAATTGTCATTAAATGTTACCCCCAGAAGGATTCAAAGGCAGGCTGCAGAAGGTGGACTAAAGGCATACCATACAAAAGTGTAAAAAAGGTTGAAATTTGCAAGGGAACACATTAATTTGACCACCATACAAATCCATACTATTCTCCGATGAGTCCAAATTTAATTTAAAAGTTTTCGATAGATTAAGACTGGTTAGATGACCGAAAAGCCAATGTCTTAATCCACGTTACACTAAAGGCTCATTGAAACGAGGCACAGTGCCTCGTTTCTGTAAGTTTAGTGAGAAGTTTCTCGCATCGAAAACGATGAAACATAAAATTCCATCGTTTCTCGACTATCGAGAAAAATAGCGTTTCTGTATATTAAATCGAAAAGAGACAATACTAGTTACGTCTTTATTGGAATATTTCCATTGAGCAGCTGTCAAAATGCAAATAGTAAACAAATAAGAAGACGAATATAGGAAAAATTTATCAAACAAAAAGAAAATTTAAGTTTAGCAGCGAATTAAACAATTGAATTTAGTGTTATAAATAAAATAAAATTGTGTCAATCAATAACACGTGTACATAAATAAAAACACATTCAAATCACAAATAAATTTCATAAAAACTTTCAATAAGGTATAGTTTTGTGGTGATGGTTGCTGACCAATATGACCGGCGAAACATGTTGCGCATTTACAGGCAGAGATTAAGGGCTGCAACCGACCCTTTTTTAGTTCCTGAACCGATGAGGGAAGCTTCTCGCATTCGAGACAGGCTCCAATTAAGATTTTGCCATTAAATTTTTAATTTATCATACTATATGTATGTACATAAATATTAAGAAATAAAGAAAAAACCAAAAAAATTTAATTCATAATTTTTATATATTTATTATATTATATCTCCGTGGAAATTCTTTCAATTTTCTAAAATAAAAAGAAGAAATGAATAATGAACTACATTCAATATCTGCCGTATTCATAATAAATAATTTACACATAACAAAGGTTTAATTGACAAATTTTGTGTAAAAATATGTATGTCAAGTAAACTTTTACTAACTGCAAATTATTTTTTATGAATACGACAATATGTGTATAAATATTTAAAAACTTTACCTTTTCTACACTTTTTGCATTCATTATGTCAATTATATATTTTTTAAATTTATAACTTCCGCAACTCTTTTATTTGTGAAGAGTTTTGACAGCTCTAGCGAGAAACTTCTCACAAAATTTTAATACAAAAACAGGTTTACTCGCAAGCTTCCACTGAATTACGTCAAAAAAGCTATTTTGACAGATATTTCTCGCTTCTCAAAGATACAGAAACATTTGTGTGAGAAACTCCATTTTTTGTTTCAGTTCGCATAGTTTCTCTGTCAATTCCTTTGTTTCTTGTGAGAAATTTCTCTGTAATACTACAGAAACGAGGCACTGGTGTCGGTAGCACACTAGTCTGGGGATATTTTTTAGGGCATTTTTATATATTTTAGATTTATGTATGTATTTTAATTTAATTTTTTTTTACTTATTCTGTTAGAAGTCACAATTTATTATTATTTTCAGACACAACTTCAAACAAAACTGAAAACAAGGGAATGTATAAACTAATACGGTGGCACAATTTTATTGAAAATATCACAATCCTTATACTTGTCAGATGGTGATTGTTAAGGAAAATTGAGAGAATAAAACTACCTTGTATTTTTTATATCATGCATAAACCTCTTCAGCTCGGCCCGTGAAGGCATAAGTCGTTATATTTAGTCACAGCGCCGCTGCAAATTACTGTTAATACCATCGTCCGCATAAGGTCTTCGCATGGTGTCTAGGACAATTTTGCCAACTGGGATATTAAAACTACGTATTTATGAAATGTATACAAAACTGCTGGATGGACAAACTGACAAACAAGCAACTATTATTATAATTAACCATTATTATTATTAACGTTAAATTTTTTTTTGTCGTTCACAAAAGAGTGAATTTAGCCCGGTTGAAATTATATTTTGTTTTGGCTTCTTCCTTTAAGACTGAATATTTAGAAATAAATCATAGCATTGTAATACTTTGTGTTAGAGAAGACAGTGATCAACAAAAGTGTAAAGTGTTGAATAAACAATTTTGTTTTCGGCAAAAAGGCGTTTTACTTTTCATCATAGTTATTATTCTCTACCAATTTAGCACAATGAAAATTGGGTTACATTCGTGTACTTTTGGCAATCGTGTGATTCCAGCTTAAGTTTGGTGAATTTCTGCTTTAAGTATCGTGAATTTCTTCCTCAGGGGATTTGTCTATTTATTAAAAAATTAAAAAACATCGAAATAACATGTTACAATACAAAAAACATAATTTTCCAATTAACTTACTTTGTTGATGTTTGTTAGCAGGTGCATAAATCCATATACAAATTTAATAATTTGGTATTATATGTATTTAAACAAGTAAGAGTGTAGTATATTCGGCTGGGCCGAATCTAAAATACCCTTCACGATAATCACGTATATACGGGTATATAGTATTACAGATTTGAACTAAATATGCTCGGATATATATGGACTGACATTGGGAAAAATATATTTTTGCCTTGTAATCACCATTCCAAAAATGGAAATCTTGCATGGAAAAATCGGTTTACGGTATATTTCGGTTATATATGAACCGATATCAGAATTTTCCATTTTCTGTATTTTAGTAGCCTTCTTTTATAACGAAAACTGCTTAAAAAAAAAAAAACGTTCATGGAAAAATCGGTTTATCCTATATCTCGGGTATATATGGACCGATATCGGAAATTGAATTTTCTGTATTTTAGTAATCTCCTTTTATAATCAGCACTGCTTTTAGAAAAAAAAATTGTTTATGCAAAAATCGGTTTAGGCTATATCTCGGGTATGCGACTATATGGATCGATATCGGGATTTCTCAGTTTCTGTATTTCAGTAGCCTCCTTTTATTAGCAGAACAGTTTTTAAGTCAAAAACAATTTTTTAAGTTCGCTTTCGGGACACATTCATGAAAAATTGGTGTTGACTATATCTCGGTTATATATGGTCCGATATCTGAAATTTGTTTTTTTTGTATTGTAGTAACGTCCTTTTATTGCCAGAACTGATTTTAAGCAAAAAAAATTTTTAAATTTTAATGGAAAAATCGGTTTTGGCTATATCTTGGGTATGCGATTATATGGACCGATATTGGAATTTCTCAGTTTCTATATTTTAGTAACCTCCTTTTATTAACAGAACAGTTTTTAAGCAAAAAAAAAAATTGTTTAAGTTTTTTTCAAAAATATTCACATTCATGAAAAATCGATTTTGGCTATATCTCGGGTATGTATAGACCGATATCGGAAATTTATATTTTTTGTATTGTGGTAACATCCTTTTATGGCCAGAACTAATTTTAAGCAAAAAATTCTTAAGTTCGCTGACGCTACATTTTCATTAAAAACCGGTTTAGGCATTATCTCGGATATATGTATATGGACCGATATCGTGAAAAAAAATTTTTTAAGTTATAATTGTCATGCTTAATAATTGTGTGAAGTTTAAAGCAAAAAAAAAAATAAATTTTTTTTTTCATTTTCATACAAAATTGCAAAAAATAATGGCTTTTTACGGAATTTTGGATATATCTCAGCTATATATGAACTGATTTTACTGAGTTTCAATAATGGAATAATAAAAGAAAAAACTTTATAAGTCTAATGGTTTTCGTAGAAGCGGTATTTCAACGACCGACAGACGGACATCGCTTAATCGATTTTTCCATTAATTCTGATTGAGAATATATGTATATACTTTACAGGGTCGCAAATGAAAATTGTGGAAATTACAAACGGAATCACAAACTTATATATTCCCTTTACATTTGCGTGAAGGATATAAAAGACTTTTCCTGTCAATATTCACGAGTACAAGACTTTTTGTCTTTTGTGCGCTTCATATTATGGTCTGAATAAGTCACATACATACGAGTATATATACATATAAACAAATTATAATCTCTCTGTTTTTTTTTATTTTTTTAAGTATTAATGAAGTTAGGGCATCTGTTTGAATATTTTTGTGAACAACTGTTTCATCATTATGTTTATTAAAGATGCATATCAACTATTAACTTATCGATTAAACAAGTTAAGAAATGCTCAAATTAAACTTTTTAAAAACGTTTCCTATATATTTTGTATGAAAAAACATTTAACCTAATTTAATTTCTGATTGTTGTCATACTTACATTCAGTTTTATAAATTCAATCTGGTTCTATAGTGTTCTATATCAATATTTTTTGTTGACAGATTTAAAAGATCAAACTGATAGACTTACTGCTAGGCAACTTGATCAAAATGTTTTCATTTTTCAACTGGACAACTGGCCCTGTCAGTCCATACACGTCCCGATTCGGACAACAATCGACTCAGTTGTCAATTGAGGTGAAATGTGTATGGGATGCTTAAAACGCACCAAATCATATGTGTATAGTAAAATAGTGCCGTAGATTAATTATATTACCGAAAGAAAACGGAATATATTTTTTTTAATTGACTGTCACTTTTAGCTTTTCGGTACAAACGTAGTTGTTTTTATTTTTAAAAATTTATATTTTTAATATGCATAAAAATATTTTTGTTACAAAAATATTTGTGTGCTATCGATAGAGAGCGCAAACGAGCGACTCGCATAGAGAGTTCATATGTAAAGCGCTCAGTTTTTGGAACGGTTTGTCTACAATTATCTAGACGTCTGTCTGTAAATGCCTTGTTATACTATCATACACGATCGTGTGATCTACTAAATAAAGCATGTGTGCTGAAGAAGTACTAAAAATGCAACCGTGCAACAGAGTTTTTGACAAATCGTGCGATTTGAAAATTTTCAAAACATTATGGTTTCTGTGCGACCAGTGTGGTATGTATTGTGAAAAATATAAGAATATTGTTTGTTCCTCAAGAAAAAAATTTATGTAATGTAAAATTATTATGTTAATAAAAGTTTTTACTTGTTTTATTGTGTCAATAAATTATTTCAATCATACTTGTATAATAGTGTGGCCCACAACGCCATTTTGAAGCAATTTTTTCAAGTCGGCCAGACTTTTGCAACAGTTTCCTGTGAATGAATCGTACGATCGTGTAGGATAGTGAATCAGGGCCCATTAACTAAAAGAAGAGATATTAAGTTGTTGTTAATATTGATTTGACAATAATTTTTAAAAAATTACAAAATTTTATCCTAATATTATTTGATCTTCTTTTATGTTAAATTATTAAAACTTTTGCAGCTTAAGATCTTCTGTCGTTTTTTTTATAAAAAAGTAACGTATTTTTTATTTCTATTTCGATATTTCGCTAACAGTTTGTTAGCATCGTCAGGAAAATAACATTTTAATTTTTCTGACGATGCTAACAAACTGTTAGCGAAATATCGAAATAGAAATAAAAATACGTTACTTATTTATATATATATAAAAAAAAAAAACAACAAAAGATCTTAAGCTGCAAAAATTTAAATAATTTAAAAATTATAAAACAAAAATAAAGTTTGATGCGGTTTTCTTGATATACTCGTAACGAAGTTTTTCTCCCATTATGGTGCGTTTTTAAATTTCAAAGTTGATAAACGATACCATAATGGCAATGTTAACTCCCATTTTGCAAAGCACAATTATGCCAGAACAATTGTTCTCGTGTGTGAAAGACCATTGGGGGGAAAAAAGTGTTATGATAAGCGGTTAATTGTCTTTAATGTAGGACTTTATTATATGACTTTCTTTAAAATGCTGGCCGATTTCCCCACCGGGGACACTGCAAACATCTTACTAGTAGAAGGCAAGTTTTCCACCAGTCCGTTCACAATATAACTTTATTAAATCTTTAAACATTTGACAAACAATTTTACAACTTTATAATTTTGAACTGGTATCAATTACTGATAGCGTATTCGATTCATTGCTTCGCTTAAAATATTTCTTTTCCAAGCACGCAGATTAATTGGAATTATAAATCAAAACAATTAAAATGGAAATCTTGTTTTCAAGATATTAACAATTAACGGCCTTATGTATAATCAAAATCCTTATGCTAACTAACTAGCTGCTAAGTTTTTTGTGTGTAAATTCCCATAAGGGAAAGATAAAGGGTAGTTAAATTTCAAGGGCCGATGTTGATTTTGAATAAAACACAAACTATTTAGGAAATTATTGTAATTTTATTTTATTATGATATATTGGTATTACTCAATTATGTATGGAACAAAATATCGGCCAAATGGGCGCCGAGACCACGGCGGCACACCTCCATCCGATGGTCCAAATTTTCGATGACCCTGAGGCATAATGGAGGTTCTATGCCGTTAATGTGCCGAATTATCTCATCCTTTAGCTGTTGAATTGTTGCTGGCTTATCGACGTACACATTTTCTTTCAAATAACCTCAAAGAAAAAAGTCCAACGGTGTCAAATCACATGATCTTGGCGGCAATTGACATCGCCATTACGTGAGATATCACGGCCATTGAATTTGTTGCGCAAAAGAGCAATTGTTTCGTTAGCTGTGTGGCAAGTGGCACCGTCCTGCTGAAACCACATATCGTTCACATCCATATCTTCCAATTCGGGCCATAAAAGTTCGTTATCATCTCACGATAGCGAACACCATTCACAGTAACTGTCTGACCGGCCTCATTTTGGAAAAAATACGGCCCGATGATGCCGCCAGCACATAAACTGCACCAAACAGTCACTCTTTGTGGGTGCATTGGTTTTTCGTGTTCAAGTCACTCTTGGATTCTCATTCGCCCAAATGCGGCAATTCTGTTTATTGACGAATCCACTGAGGTGAAAATGTGCCTCATCACTGAAGATGATTTTCTTCGAAAATTGATCATCATTTTCATAATAAGTCTGGATAACTTTAAAACGTTGTTGGATTGTGTATCTCTCCATGGTTCAAATTGAGTAAGTCTGAAATAGAGAAATGTCAAATAAAATTCGGAAAAAAACTTGGCGTTTAGGTGTGGTTCACATTCAACATCGGCCCTTGAAATTTAACCACCCGATAGCACAAGGTTTTTTATTAGACATAAGGCCGTAAATCTTTTACTCCCGAAAAATTCGTGATACCGATATTAAAAATATGTTCACTGTTGCGTTTCATACGAAAGAACATTAATTTGTTTTATAATTAAAAATACATTTTCAAAAATCTTTTGTAAACAGTCTCTTTATTTAAGCCAACACACAATTAATTTTTAAATACAGATTTAAACAAAAGTTTTTGAAAAATAACAACATCTAAAGAAATGGAACTGCCACAAAAAAAAAAAAAAAAAAAAAAAAAAAAATTATAATAATAAAAAAATAAAAAATTATTAAAAAAAAACTCAAATAAGTTATTCCCATTAAGAGAAATTAAATTATTTACGAGTGTTATCTTAATGCTTATGGAAAAAACACAAAAGAAATATAAATTTGATTTAATAGAAACAAGAATTGTTATATCTAACAAAGCTAAAAAAATCTGAATAGCAAGTAAATATGCGTATAAGAACGTAAAGAACTATTAATGTACATATGTATACATATACATATGTATGTATGTATATTTATCATGTCATTATTGTTTCCATACATCTTTCAACCAGCTACACGACAAACTGCTTTGTTTATAAAAAATATTTTATTATTATTAAACGCTTATTTGACAAATTTCTATACAAAATTTATTTATAGAAAACATCGCATGTAATATATATATATATATATATATATATATATATATATATATATATATATATATATATATATATATATATATATATATATATATATATATATATATATATATATATATATATATATTTTCGCCTCGCGAAAAATCCATAAACATCCAAAAACTTTTATTTTAACATTGACTACTCTAAAACGCGAACTTTTTTTAAAAGACTTTTTATTTCTGAAGTAAATTCTATAGTTTTTATTAGTTTTGGGAAGCGGTATTATAATTTCCCCGCAGCCTAGCGGAGAAGTGAATCAAAGTAAAATTACATTGTTGCGAAACTTGAAAGAATAAGCGGCGTTGCAGATACTCAATCAAAACCGTCAACAAAAAATTACCTCGTTTTTGGTTTAGTTTACAAATATTTTCCCAGTTTTTCTACACATACATATTTTTATGACTTATTAAATCGTTTTTTGAATAAGATATCTTTTTAAGTTCCTTTCATCATACTCAAGAGACTGAATTGTATTGTTTTCTTTTTCTTATCAATAAAAATGTTGAAAAACGTATTTACGCTTATGTATTTTTACCCTTTTATTTCATGTAGATTTAATTAAATGTCAAATCGGAACAAAGCTTCTACACTATAATAGCTTTACATCAACTGAATTGAAATATTGCAGTAAATTTATTGAATAAAATTTGTTATAATCATAGTCTATTAAACTGTTCTGCAACGTATATTCATGTAAAAAGTCCAATCTATAACGTGAACGAAATCAAAAACTTGAATACCCTCGGTAAAAAATAGTTCACGTTTTCGCGAGTCGTGACAAAGTAAACAAAATATACGCATCTTCAAATTGGAGAAAAATATTACCAGTTTCATTTGAAATTAGCCGTGAACGGCAGCCCGGAACATAACAGAGTACAGTTAGCGAACAGCCTTAACTTATGCAATAGTTGATTGAAGCACAAATGTTTACAAAATTCAGTGCTGCCAAGTCTTAAAATGAGAAAACGTTCTTAGTTTTATTGAGACCAACCATATTTTTTCATATAACGGAAGGACAGTTTAAAACAGAATGAATGTATATACATCTAGTCACTTAAAAAAAATTAACTAAATACATTAAATAAGACCATAAATTTTTAAATTATATATTTTATGGTAATTTTTAAAGAGATTGCGCAGGGAAAGATGTAAAGAAATATTTTTTGTTGGTAGGGGAAAAAGCGATTTTTCAATACTATGGTAGGGATTTTACAAAAAATCTCCTGGCAACATTCATATAAACTATAATAATATCTGTAATAGACAGAGGATACTACAAACCGTACGACAAATCGTACAAGTACGAAGTTAGTGTAGCATGCTGTCGAACTTGTGAAGTATGCTTTGTAGTACGAAAATCAATAAGTTTTGATTTTCGTGGGCGGAGCAGCATAAGTATGAAAATAAGTATTGCGTATCATGCTGTAGTACAGCGAAATTTGTTTTATGAATAGCAGATTTCATGTGTTGGATATATTGTTTGATATATAAAAACTATTTAAGTTCTAAGTTCTTCCAGCTGAAGATCGTTGTTTTCGTCCTTCTCGTCCTTCGAAATAAGAGAACTCCTTGATTATATCAGTTTTATTTTATAATAAATTTAATTTATAAAAATGAGAACACGATTTTACATAAAAATTTTTACAATATTAAGCTTATAAATATTTTTTAGTGCTATTCACGCATGATCTTTTAAATACACCGTTAACGGGAAATCATGCGCATTGCGTAATCTCCAGTTTTATCTTCCTTGCAGTAAACGGAATCAAGAGTAAAATAACTGACATAATCGCGTTATGTCGGAATCGGAGACCTGCTTCAATGCAAGCCAATCAAGTATTTGGAATTTTTAAATATATTCGGGTTGCGTAATAACTAAAAATAAACCTTAAAAGTTGTCTTTGAATTTTAATCTGTTTTTTTTAATCTCTGCTCTGCTGTAATGCGCAAATCCATTGTTTGTTTTTTCTCAATTAAAAGTAGTGTTCAGTTTGTGTTTATGTTCAAAACAGTGCAAATATAAATGATTCAAACGTTCTTTTTGTTTTGTGATTTATTTTTTGTTTCATTCACAATCAAAGTTTTAATCACGAACGTTTTATGAAGCGTTTCATATACGATTATTTTGTTTCTATTCAGAACAGGTAAATTGTTTGTCAAGAAATTACAAGTTGCAGGCGTATGGACTTTTTCAAAATTTCTTGAAAGAATTTGTAGAATTCGTAAAAGTACAAAAGTAAGTATGTATGTATCTACATATATACACGCTTAGAATATTATTAATATTCACGACATTCCATGTCGAATGTTGGTCGGAAAGAAGAAAATCTGCTTTCATTTGACAGCAATAAAATTTTAAATGTTAATTTAATCTTATAGCGCTTCAGTTTGATTACTAATTATTTAAGTCTTTTAAAAAAATGTCTGCTGAATATCGTTGAACAAAACTGTAGATAATGTTTTTTGTTAACAAATTAAGTGCAAAGTCATTCGGGACATTTTTGTTAAATCTTTTTCATGACTATTAATTTTATGTTTAATTGCTATTGAATTAGCCATTAAAAATATCAGCCAACATTTTTCAGAAATTAAATAATACGCTTTATTTATTAGCATAAGAGAATATTAATTTTTCTTTCAAAAAAAGCATTTGTGAAAACAGAAGGAAAGTTTTAAGTGGCAAACAAAAAATCTTCTATATCATAACAGCTACAAGTATATTTAAATTGACACACTGAACGCCGCGTTGCCTCGCGCTTTGCGTTGTTTCTAGAATATCTAAATAAAAGCGCCAACGCTCTGTCAATATCACAAATTTTACTGTTTTAGAAAACCCTCTGAGAGAGCCACTCTCTTTTCCGTTGACACCACTAAACTCTAGGCTTTAAAAAGTAAACTTTTCGTGTGTGAAAGTGGTATAGGTACGGATTTTCTTAAGCCAAGTACGGAGCGCTTGGATAAAGTACGAACAATCTAAGCTATGCGGCTTCCTAAAGTTTTATGTTATGTGGAACTCCTATCCTTCTATGCCCTATAAAGTAGAGTACCCTAGTTAGGAGTATACCAAGCCGAAACCTGCTTCCTGGGGGGAAGATTTTTATTTACAGATTTTGAAATTGATTTACATCGGCACCTGCCTGCCTCCTCGGCCTAATCTAATGATGGATCAACTTCACGGGATGAATTATTCACGACAAACCATCACCTCCGGTTCCTTATATTACAGGTATTTGTTGCAAGACAACACCATCTCGGAGGGTTATCAGCTGCCGAAAACCGGTAGTGCATCATAATTATCAGGAAACTAATTCCTCTTTCTGTGATTTTAGGCTTAAACCATCGAGAACATTGCATTCAAGAAAAGCACCTCAACCATGAACAACACTGCAAGCAGAAGCTTCCGGGGACATTGCTTATCTCCGTTCTGCCAGTTATCCCTTGGTGAGGGCTTAGGAAGATCAACACAATATAAGTCATGCGGCTTTCTAGAGTTTTATTTTCTACAACAAACGAGAGACTCCTTCCCCTCTATGCTTCAGAAAGCAGTATGCCAGAATAGAAGTGCGATTGTAAAGGGAAATCCCAAAAAACTTCGGAGCTACTTCGCTAACTGGTTTAGAACCGGTTTTTCATATTCGGTGCGCGTTTTTGCCCTGTAACATGCAGCTGAACTGTGAACGGTCATTTGCTTTAGTGCGAAAATTGAAGTTACCGTATTAGTTCCGATGAAGTGGGGGTGGATTTTGGAGATTCAGAAGCTGATATTGGAAATTCCAAAAAAAAAGTTTGGAACCACTTGGCTAACCGGTTTGGAGCCAGTTTTTCATATTCATATAAACGGTCATTTAGTTTAGTGCGAAAATTTAAGTTGCCGTATTGTTTCTGCAGAAGTGTAGCCGATTTTGGGAGTTCTCAGAAAACTCCGAACCACTTCGCTAATCGAATCGGAAAAGATTTTACCATCGGTTCACGTTTTGGCCGTGGAACGTGTATCTGAACTATTAACGTTCACTCAATTTAATGCGAAGTTGCCATATTGCCTCAGGGGAAGTGGAGGATTTTGGCGACTCCTTGTTTGGCGACTATCTTGTTTATAGTAATATGGTAGTTACCATATTTTTGGCGGCGTTTAGGCTTGATTTAAGTACTGATATTTTTAATTTTTTTTGAGTGCAATTTGTTGGCATAAAAATTAATCCAGTGGCGTTAAATGAAACGAATGATGCAGCCCGTGAATATGATCACTTCTAAAAAAAAAGTTGTTACCAAATTGATTTTGCAATAAATCGATTTTTAAGCGTGATGTATGCCAAATTGCATATATCTAGTTAGAACAAGATGTTTAGCTGATTATTTTTTTGAAACTCTATCGATATGCTGAGAGATTATTTTTTACTTCAATAAACTGCAGGTTTCAGATTTAAATTTTTGCTATAATACCGGGATTTCGAAACTGACTGACTGGCATCCCTGATACCTACATATGTTTTTAATTAACAGATAACATTTTACTTCTTTTTTTTCAAAGCCATATAATGTTAAATATTTTTTATGCAGCTGGTAAAAGTTGTATCTTAATTATATTATTTTATTTATTTTTAATTTTGGTTATTAAGAGTATTAAAAATTTTCCATTGAGATATCTTTGTGTTTTATATGTCTTCTCATACTTACGTATACAAAAGCATCTACATACTTATTTGTATCTTTTGTCGGGCTTTAAAGAGTAATTGCAAACCGCTATAAATATGAGTCAGTTTTAAGAAGTATCCCACATGACTAACAAGTTTGGATATTTGCAGCAGTATTGCTCAAGAATGAGAGAATATAAAATTACGTCTTGCGCATGATTTCCCGTTCGATGACGTTTTTGGACCATAGTAAGGGTTGCCCAATATTAAGGAAGACTATAAGTTAATAACCATTTTTGAGGGCATTTTAAATAGTTAAGACACACCTAAGAAGTACCAGAAATGTTTCACCATTTTGTTTTCAAGTCGTTTTAGGTAAAGGGAAAACAGTTCACTCTGGTGTTCTTTTTCTTTCCCATACGTGTGTTTTTTTTTTTTACAGATTTTCTGTGTTGATGTAAAACCACTGGTAGAGAAGAGTTTAACAAATAAATAAAAACGCTACTCGAGAATATACAGTTAATAAGTAAAATTATTTCAGTGTGGACATTTCTGTCGAGTATTTGCTGTACTTCGGTAACGGTAAGTTCGGCAACTCTCACCTTTCTACGCGTTGAAGTTTTTTCTAATAGCTCAAAAGCTTTATGAACTTCGAAAACAATTAGTACCAATTTCAGTAGTTCGTCCGATAATATATCTAACTTCTAATATCATAAAAAATGATTAAATGTAAAAGTTAACAACGATTTGTTTAGATAAATACTCGTAAACAAATACTCGTAAACATACACCTTTTGCTTTGCGCTTTTCTGTTAAAGTTTTAAGCTTCACGCAAAGTGCCAAAGTTTTATCTGACATGACTTTAAACATCAGTACCAGCGTAGCCAGAATGTAGATTTTACCTTTTGACGATTTTACAAGTAAAATACGATTTGAAGATTATTTTCTCAAAATTAAGATACAACTGCGATTATATATACATATACTCGTGTGTACTGCTAATTTTGAAATGAAAATCGAGTTGGATTTTTGTTGTTGTCTTCTCGTATTTTTAGAGTAATCATCTGTTTGTAATACTTAACTATTTGCTGTCAAAAAAGTCAAAGGATTCTTTTATCTGAAATTAAAACTTTTTTTTTTGAAAACTGAAGATATTCCCACAAAAGTTGCTGGTCTATCTTTAAAGTTTGACATTTGACATATTTAAATTGCTGGATGTACATCTGTCGACTAATCGCATATAGTGAGTTGAGCCCACTGTTTTAATAAACAATAAATCAATACCCCTGCGAAACGTGAAAGCTAGCGGAAATGTCAACTCAATCCGTGAAAGCATGCAGTAAAATCTAAGGCAAAGAAGCTTCGTGTCGCTCACAAAAAAATGGTATCTTCATAGACTCCAAAATCGTAAAACGAAACATGAAAGCTAGCGAAAATGTCAACGCGGTCCGTGAAAACATGCAGTAAAATCTAAGGCAAAGAAGCATCGTGTCGCTCACGAAACATGGTACCTTCATAGACTACAAATTCGTAAAATTTCAGTTCTGACTTGAACATGTACTTGTCAAAATCCAACTGACCTAGCAACTGAAGATACGACGTCTGATTTTTAAATGTAGTTGAAAACTGTTTTCTCATCTTTAGCAATGCGGAGATCTTAGAAATCTTAAAACAGCTTTTAAAATTTTGTCAAAATATCTTTATGACAAACTAAAACTCGTTAAAGCTCATGGTCAAAGATAAGCTTTTTAGCATTGTCTTCACCAGCAGCATTATTAAAAAAAACTCACAAGATTTAGTATCACAGCCAATTAATTCATTGTCTTTTCAGATTGATTTTAATTAATTGCTTAAAGTTTTTATGTCTGACAAAAGTCTAATACACAAATTAATTAGTAATCGATTCCGCTAATCTGAAAAAATACGAGGGCTGTTTAATAGTTTCGTGACTGTTTGAATAAAAAATAGTTTTTCGGCAGAGAAGCGGATTATTTTTCAACATAAACTCTGTTTAGATTACTGGTCCACACAATGAGAAAACTCAGTATGTATAAGAGCGATTACCCTTCAGAAAGTCCGAGCTCTTCAGCAAGGGTTTTGTTTATATGGCTACAAAAATATGGCAGAATGTGAAATTGACCTGCATCAGTACCGGTCTTGACTGTCTTATCTGATGATCGCCCAACTCCACGATTCATCAAAATCCCATATGGCAAAGCTATCACAGGTAGCAACTTTTGTCTTACTCGTAAGTTTGTAGCCGCATGAACAAACCCCTTCTAATCCCTCCTGTGTGCAATTTCCCAAATAGTCAATGGAAAACAAGGCTTAATGAGTTGGTGGGCTGAAGTCCATTAAGAGCATCATCCCTTAACCAACTCAGCCATCTAATCGTCACTTTATGCGTTCCTTACATTACAGGTGTCTGCTGCAGGACAATAGTATGCATCGCAACCATGATCAGCGCCGAAATGGTCTGCAAGCAGAACCGCCCGGAGGCCTTGCTGATACCCGTTCTGGCAGTTTTAACCCTTGATTAGGGTTTCGGAAGTCCAACACAATATAAGTCATGCGGATTCCTAGTGTTTTATTTGCCACAATAAATAAGAAGCTCGTTCTACTTTATGCCCCAGAAAGCAGGGTGCCCTTGTTAGGTGTTCACCAAGGAAAAATCTTCTCCCCGGAGAGTACAAACTTTTAATAAGAAGATGCAACGTATGTATCTGAGCTTTGCTAGCCACATGGAGCTCTGATGACCTGCGAGCCACATATCAATTACAAATTCTGTCTCTGGGGTATTATGATGTATATTTCGTCTACGGTATATAACAGCGTGAAAACTTTTTCGGATTGCGGTTAAATACCACCAAACATTTTTTGAAGCGATCACACAGCAGCACCCAACTCGCAAATAACATTTTCGTGTCTAAATAGTTATTTAAAATGTGATGTTAAGATGTCTACAGACGCGGCCATGTCATGTACTTTCATTTTCCGATCGTTCAATATTATTCCACGAATTTTATCGACATGTTTTTTTGCGACCTGAATGTATGATTACAATGGTAAGTAAAGAAGTAAACCACTTCTTATCCATTGAAATTAATGGTCCAGTATTTACCAAGTCTTTCCTTGGTTTTAGTGATGTCGTTTTTCGCAAAATATCAAAATACGAAATTCACTTATTTGCATGTTTTTTTAAATTCACGACACAACACAATCTAAAACAAAATTTGATAGTAGTCTATTAAACGATGTTGATTCGCGGCAGCAGTGTTGCCTTTAAAATTGTTGCGCGGGAAATTGAAAAAGTCATGGAGCTATCAAACAGCCCTCTTATCATTCAGTTTATCTTTGGATTATTAAAAAAAAAAAAACAATAATAACAACGAATAAAATTCCATGACATCAGGTAACTTCAGGTTCAACAAGTATTTTTTTTTCTTTTATTTGATTCTTTACAAAATTTATATATGTACATATTACTATAAATTCCACCCCCCGCACCACTCTCCCTAATTAAAATTTCATTGAGCATTTTATTAATACATACACACATACATACATACCATATGTATGTACATTTCTATATTGATACGCTGTTTATTGGGAATAAGTAACTGTTTTAACCAACATTAGTTGTTGCTGCCGTTATGAGCAGCTCAGCTGCTGCCATGGCCTCTGCTTGCGTTGTTTTGTTTTAGGCATTTTAGTATTACTTTAATCGCACTCGTATTCGTTTATAATGAATTTTGCGTTGAAATAAATTTGTTGACTGCATTCGTGCCGTGTTGTGTTTGTTGTCTTTAGATTTGCGGATTTTCCTCGCAGGCAGTTTAATTTCGAAAGTCAAAGCGCGCGCATCGCAAGTTTTGTTTGTATTGAAAGACGAAGGCGAAGTTCTCAAGTGTTACAAGAAACAATATTTGAAAATATTGTCAACAATATATATAAATTAATCTAAAGAATTGTTTATAAAAGATAAAGAAAGGTGTTTTTTGTTTAATTGCATAAAAAGAGGATTAAATCAAGGATTGCTTTATCGCCTGTGCTAAAGATATCATTTATTGATTTAAGAATTTAAATTTTTTTTCGCTTTTATTTGAAGGTATGTGCTATTGAACTTATTATTTTTAAGCTTTATGGTGAAAATATTAGCTGAATTCACAAGCCCAGATATACTACGAGTATGTAGAATTGTATTTGAAGACACAACTATATAATATAATGTGGTGCACCATAGTGAAGGTCCAATAGCAAGAATGATAAAACAAGAGATTACGCCATGCGCATGATTTCCCGTTAGATGACGTAGTTTAACCTATGCAAGAGTATGTATTTCGATTTGACCAACAGCAGTAGAAGATTTCAGTTTTGTGTGAGAGTTGTCATAATCATTTATTCTATCATTCTTGGTCCAATAGTACATGCATTCGTTTCCACGAATTTCTGATTGCACGAAGGCCAATTTTGTCGCATTGTATTTTCCTATAGTACGAAGAATTCTTTTACGGTTCGAAAATATGAATAGCTGTGGTGACAATGAAAGTATTAACTTTATTATGGTAATAAATTAATAGTTCGCACTCAAGTCGAATCGAACTCGATTCACTTAAAATTATAAAAATTGTATAAGAACCATCAAGGTCTAAGATAGAAAGTAACTATGTTCTAAGAAATGGTTGGAAGTAAAAAAATTTAGGGTGCGAGCCAATTTTATTTTCTTTTTGAGTGACTTCGCGACAGTTATTGACACTTTCTACATTTTTTATTTATTTATTTTATAAAATTATTTTATATTTTTTATAATTATGGCCTTATTCATAAAAAAAATATTGTATGTTTATTAGACTGTTATTTGACAATATTCTATAGCAAATTTGTCAAATAAATTTTTAATAAACATACAATATTTTTTATGAATACGGCTGTTATTTTATATTTTATATAATTATTTTTATTAAACTTTTTTTCCATCTTGGGATGACCTGTACATATGCAGTGTATTGTACTGGAACTAGAAAAATAGCTTATAGAGAGGGAAATGGGGGAGTAGTATTTGTGTACGTTTGACTAAAACTTTCCAACTTTATAACTGACTGAAAAAACGTCTACAGGCAACTTGCTCCTCAGATGAACAGTACGGCTGAAAAACAAATTCTGTCTGTAATGGGTAGGACAATTGACCACAAGTGGTTGAGCCCTAGGTAAAAATATATGGGTTTCAGGAACAAGATCCCTAATCTTCTCGGATTAAAATCCATAGTAGTAACGTTAAAACAGAGTAATGCAACCCACACTACGGTGATGCTTCAGTGAATCAATAGAGTTGTATACCATACTGTCACCGATAAGATTCCTTGCTCTCTCTAGACTCTTTGAGGCTCTATCCCAAATAAAAGAGTTGTATTCCATTCGGTCGGATATAAGTGGTGTAAATACTAAGAGAATAGAATGAAGTACATATCACAGCGAAGGCTGGTTTTCTATTAGTGTATATTTTCACATGTTGTCTGTGGTGAATGCTACATGTACATCAATTAGCTGGCACTTTTCTTGCGGACATGTGACACTTGCCACACTGCACGCACTACAACTGATTTACTTAAATAAACTTTTGATGAAACGATAATTGTGTGATTTAATCGCGTTGGATTTTTTTTTTCTTTTTTTGTGAAGCTATGCGAATTGACTTGTCTCCTCTAATAAACCAAATAGTTACAATTGAATACCTTTCATAGGCTTTTTACTCTGATCAACATTTAATATCTACCATCAATTTGCGCAGATGTTAATATATTCCCATAAGAAGTACATTGTTCTAAAAATCAACATGTTGAAAACATCTTTATAAAATGTTCCTATATTACTTTCAACACCTTTAGATGAGAAGTGGCAATAATGGCGATTGTTCTTGTGACATCACTGAAAAAATATAACTTGTTTTGAAAGAAATTTAAAGAAAAATCATAATTTATTTATCATGTATCAATAGTTTGCATGTCTGTTTTCTTCCTTATATTTTTTTCTGTAATATCTTATTCTGTGTTTTTGCTAAATTTTGTTTATGTACCGCTCATTTTATTTATAGACATACATTTTACCAGTATAATCCTTTTTTGTTTATTTCAACTTCATTTTTTTCCGAAAAAAATTTTGAATGCTTTAAGAAATGAAATAAAAATATGTTTGATTTGTAGTAGAAGTGAGCAATGTACATTGTGTACATTGTTCACGTTTTCAATATCATCCATGCGTCTCAGGAAAATGTTGATCAGTGTAAAAAGTCTAATATAAGATTTTAATATAAGACTATGATATAAGAAGAGTTATTGGCGAAATATGGCCAAAAATGCTGCTGTTGGTGAAAATTGATATTATAGATTGCACTTTGTACGCGTCAGCCGTGAAATTTAAACATAACCCAGCAATTTAAACATTACCCAGCAAAAAATAATGTTTCATCCGAAGCAGGTTTTGATGTGAAAATTGAGATTTTCCTATTTCGCAAAGCGCTTTAAGAATATATGATTTTTGCTCGTGATGTTCCACTCTTATATGAAACATTAAGATGTGCTTGTTTTAGAGCTTCAAATATGCGATACGTTCGGGCATTTTTTTTCTCTATTTATGTCGTTGCCTTATAATATTACATTATCTCTTAACATCTTAACATGACTTTTAATATAGAATCGCTTGAGCAGGACTCTATTACATTATTTATTTATTTTTGTATTTTGGAAGTAACCATAGATTTTCTTTCCTTTTTTAACACACAAAGAAGCGCTGTATTTTAGCCCAATTGAACGTCATAAAATTCTTTAAAACTAATTTTTCCAAAAATCTTAAGATTTTTTGCTGGGTAATGTCGAAAAAGTTTCTTAAAATTAAGCTGTCGCAATAATCGGGCCGTGGCGATAATAGGTAGTCGCGTTTGTCGAGCGCGCACTGTGTTATTTGGTTTACTTGAGGAAAAAATTATGTAACTCACAAAAAACTAATAGTTTGTATATCAAAAGTTCTGTTCACCGATAAATTCCTAACCAATTGTTCTCTGGGTTATTACAAAAATAAAATTCTTTACATACTTGTATGTATGTAAATGTAACCTTTTTCTTTAAATTAATATGTTTTAATTTCGTCTTCAATTTATTCCATTATGTTTTAAAAATTCTTTCATGCCATGATCTCATAATAGTTTCTTCCCTTTTTATTGACTTATTGCATTTAAAACAACGTTTTAATCTTAAGACATTCCAATAAAATGAAACATTAAATTTAATGATTGTTTTTATGTCTTTACGAGTATTTCAGTGAGACCAGATAATAAGTGCTGCTAGAATTAAAAACATTTTTCTCTTTTTTTTATCATACTTATTTTTATATTTTATATTGTAACCAACCACCATTTGATATACATATAAATAAATATTTCTGAGCATAAAAATAAAGTTTTGATAGCATGTAAAGGGTATTTTTTATAGAGTTATAAAACTTTAAGCTGGCAACACTTTTTTAACTAGCGGTCATTGTGTCAGCTGTTAAGTGATTTGTTTTTATAGTAAGATTAGCCAACTTTTTCGCAGTTTATTTTAAGCTTGCTTTTATGTTCACACATAAAAACGTTTTGCGGCAATTCACATTTTATACACATATGTATATACATGAAAGAAGAGTAAGGAATTGCTGAGTACCTGCAGTTTTTCCCCCTTCTTATTTCCCTCTCCGAAAGCTTCTATAAAGTCAATAATTGCCCAACTAAAAATGACTTGTCTGACCTGGCACTTAATTTGTTTCACGGTGCATTAACGTCTATAAGGTGGCAGCGCTACAGCAAAACTATAACAACTAGAGTTCGTCCTGTGGTTGAAAGTCGATCTAATCTTTAATACAATAGAGTGAAATATATAAATTGCCAACTAAAAATGACTTGTCTGACCTGGCACTTAATTTGTTTCACGGTGCATTAACGTCTATAAGGTGGCAGCGCTACAACAAAACTATAACAACTAGAGTTCGTCCTGTGGTTGAAAGTCGATCTAATCTTTAATACAATAGAGTGAAATATATAAATTGCCAACTAAAAATGACTTGTCTGACCTGGCACTTAATTTGTTTCACGGTGCATTAACGTTTATAAGGTGGCAGCGCTACAGCAAAATTATAACAACTAGAGCTCGTCCTGTGGTCGAAAGTCGATCTAATCTTTAATACAATATAAATATATCACACACTAAATTATAAACAGCCAGAAATAATTCAAAATCGTTTTCATTTTATTATAAATTAGTTTACAGACAGGGCTGTTAGATGTGACGATTTTACGTCATTTTGACGATTTTGTTTTTGCGAAAATACAGTCGAATAACGATTTGTTTATAGAAGTTATTGGACTGTATTCATAATCAATCATTAAATTCAACTCTTGCTAAAGTAAATCTTTAAGCAAAAAGCTGTTGATATGTTGTTTGTATTCATGGTTGAAAAAGTATATTTTAAGTTGAACTGGCTTTAAATCGGTGTTAATTTTTATTTGCTGAATGTTTACTCACAAACATTAGAAAATGGTAACCTTGAACAACTGACTTTCTTTTGTTTACATTTCTTTAAGAATATATATCAAAACTTTACACGCTTCTACTTTAATATTTTATAAGTTCATTTGCGAAAAAATTTTGAAGAATGGAGAAAATAGAATTAGTAAGTTTGAAGTATATATACATATGTACAATTAGTCAGTCAATTAATGATATATTTTCAGCAAGCGAAAAAGCAAACAGAGCAAATTGGAGTGCTGTTAAATGAGTTCAACACAGGTTCAGCTAGTTTTAAATTTAGAGTTGGTTTTAACGTCAAATACTATACTTTAAGCTGTCTATGAATGAGTTAGAGCACTCACATAAGTATTGTTTTAGGACAATGGCCAGAAAATAGTTCCAAGTAAATGTCAAACATGTTCAATATTTATATACCTGAATACAAGGTGCATTAATATCTACACGGTGGCAGCACTAGAGCAAAATTACAACAATACAACAAAAACAGGCATCTGGTAAGCTATGTTTGTCAAAAATAATTATAACTTTTTTCACAATTATAAACTATGAATCTACCTTTTCATAATTATAAATTATTTTTATTTGAATTATTTTTATGTTCATAAAATAGTTTTTATATGTTTAATTCAGAATAAAACACCAAATTCACTTTCAAAAATGTAAACAATACATTTGGCGTAAATAGCTTATTGCCAGTAGCAAAAAGGTGTCACATGCCACTATGTAGATGTTAATGCACCTTGCCTGAATACTTTATACATATGTAGGTATACTGCAGAAACTCTGAAAATGATTTACATCAGTACCTGCCTTGACGGCCTAACCTGATGGTGGACCAATTCCACGGAGTGAATTTTTCACGATTCACCACCGGCCCCGTGTGGCTTGCTAGGCTCACACAGGTAGCAATTCTTGTCATATAATTGCGGTCATATGAACAACTTCTTGTTGAGGAGTTCGGGCTTTCTAATCCCTTATGTATGCAATTTCCCAGCAATCAATGGAGGACAAGGCTTAATGAGTTAGTAGGCCGAAGCCCATTAAGAGCATCAGCCCTTAAACCAACTCACCCGTCAATCATCACCACTAGTTCCTTACAGTACACGTATCTGTTGTATAGGCAACAGATCCTCCGGAGATTGTTAGCCCTCGAAAAAAGCCATCACCAAACAATTATCAAGGATACTAACACTCCCTTCCTGCGTTTTAGGTTTCAACCACAGCCAGAACGTTTCAGCCATGGTAGGCACCTCAACCATGATCAGCCCGGGTCGAACCGCAAGCAGAACTTCCCGGGGGCCATGCTGATCCCCATGTCAAAACGTCTAATGTAAATTAGATTTTGCATTCACACCATCACACTTGATATAAACCAACATAGATGTGCCATCATAAAACTTTTCACGGCGGCAGGTGCGCTATTCGTCGTAGGCGATAGACGTGCCGGCGCGTGAAATTCTTCAACAGTTAAAATAATAATTATGTATAACACATCCAAATTCAATAGCACAAATATATTTTATGTTCTAAATATTGCATGAGCAAAATACATTTATAAATGACAGCTAAATTCCAAATTTCGAGCTTTTTTATAACGACAAAAAATACTATCAGTGACGGCCCCCCATCGGCTACAAAATAGCCGACTACTCAATTTTTAATTAGCTGGTTTGCTAAAAAACACTACCCTGATCCAATGTAAAGTATTATCGTTTTGAAAAGTTTCAAAAAACAACAAAGTCGTATGGGATGTCAAATTTTTATCGTATTATTTTTCGTATGTATGACGGATTACATTCAGACTATCAGACTTGCACGTATTATTTAAATTTTTGACAAGTATTAATACAAAGTATAATAGTCTGAACTGGGCTTAATTTACATTTTCTATATGACAATAACTTTAAAAAAAACTACGAGTAAGTCACAGCCAAATATTTTTAATAATATAATTTAATATGGAAAGAGACAAACATAAAACTAATACATACCAATTTTTTTTTTTTTTTGCAAATAAAACTGTAAAAGAATAGACGAAATGAGGAAAGGAACAATATTAAATTTATAAAAGAGTTTGGCGGGAAGTTGCTCAAAAGTTATATATATCCAAAAAGTTTTACATTCCTGTATTTGCTATTACGCCATATTTAAATATAATGCCAGAAAGTTATCTTTCGAATAAAGCAAATTGTATGTCAATTTAAAAAGTTCAGATTTGTTTTATTCCATTTTAAAGTTCTATACCTCAGTAAAAAATTCCCTTTACTTATGTCCAGAAATAAATCATGCTTACAGACTATAGTTGTATATGTCACACCACATTTTAGTAATATTAATATTTTTAATTAAAATATCTATATTTTCAAGCATGAATTTACAAACTGCGTACAAAGAAGCGAATCAAAGATAACCGTGGAATTAAAACATAGTCATAATTTATTTTTACCCCAAAATGACTAGAACGAAAGTTGATGAAGCAGGGTTCTTTGTTTTTGTTAACAAAATTTAATTAAAGTTTCTCTAAGATTATCAAAAGATTATTTAATTCTTTACGCCAGATTCTCCACAATTAACTAAAACTTGTTACAGTGGAAATAACTCATAATCTGATAATAATTCCAAGTTTAAATATTTGAAATCATCCCAAAGCTGGTCCAACCATAATGCACGATGTTGGTTTTGAGTCACACCTTATTGCCAGTACAGACTAAACAGAGATAAAATATGACAAAACGAGAGAAAAAATCGTAAAACTAGATGTATCTTTTTCGTTTTTTTTTGGTCTCCACGGTTTGTACGAGTATTTGCATTCGTAATAGAATAACTTTAAACTCTAAATAATATATACGTATCTAAGAGAATGTGAGAAATTTCTGTTTTAAAATATATCCGAAAATTCAAAAATCTGATTTTATTTGATTCAAATGTTCTTGTTTTATTTCTGTAAACTTTGTGAAGGCAAGTTTTCTGCTCAACTTAATTTGATAACCAGTAGTGCGATTCTGTAACTTATATAACGATAATCGAATCATTAAAATAATTATAACGATATTTTACCGAATTTGCAATTCTGTAACATTTTCTTAACTATATTCGTAGTCGTTCAAAATCTGCTGTTAATTTTACTGCCGATTATCGATTTCTAAAAGACAAAAATTTTCTTGCTGTTTATTCAATCGTTAAAGTGTATTTTTTTTAATTGTGCATCCATGAAATAAAGTGCTTACAATCTGATTTTTAAGACATAAAAATATTTATTATATAAAATTTATAAATAGCTTGTTTTCTATGTTTCCTAGCTATCTATATGTCTACTGATGATTAGGGTAGTTCCTATGAAATGTCGACATATAGATAGCTAGGAAACATAGAAAACAAGCTATTTATAAATTTTATTGGTATAAATGGTAGAAGCTAAAAATAGCGAATAAAAAACTTAATTGTTTATATTTATTATATATTAAATACATAAATAAATACATAAAATATTTATTAAATACATTTTCAAAAAAAAAAAAAACTTCAGTGTAATTTTTTAACCGGTGAAGTGTATTTTGTGTTGAAATAGCTATTGAACGTTTGTCATTCGGACTTGCAAGGGATGAAACAAGTTTGAACGCTTCAAGGGATAATCATTGTGTTTATCGGGAGTTGGACAATTCCTTTGAGTTGACAGTTAATGAATTTAAAAAGTTATATTGATTATCACCACATATAGAAATTAGTACATACATATAAACAAATAAATGAAACTTATGGACACATATTTTATATTACTTACCTTATTACAAATTAAATAATATTTATTATCACTTAAAAATAAAAATCAATATGTATACATATTGTTATGGAAAAATGTATTGTTTTTTCTTTTCTTCTTTGTGGTTTTCGCTTTTTTCTGGCAGAGATGCCACGTGATGCTTATATGAATGAACAGAAAAATACAGCTGTTTACCATCGTTAGAATTAAGTTACAGAATCAAGCGATGCAAGCGATGAAATTTGATGACAAAAGCTGCGATTATCGAATCGTTAAAAGTTAGAGAATTGCACTACAGCTCATAATAAGAAAAACAATGGTTCTTATTATTTTTTCCAACACTGTATATGTTTCTTACTTAGCTATCATTTCGCTACAGGTGTGTGAACCAGACTACACACATTTCAGAAATATTCCTAATTGTGTTTGTTTTGTTTGTAGAAATAAAATAATAAAAAAAAAATTGTTCTTATGACAAACAACTAGACCGTCAGACAAAATCATTTTTATTTTTTTTTTGCGAACAAACCTGCACCAGACATTGTCATTTTAAAAATAAAAGAGAAATGTTTTCAGACAAAACAATCAAGGCAAGTAGGAGTTTATTTATTTGTGGATATTAAATTAAAAAAAAATATTTTGTTTTTGTAAAATTTTAGCACAAGTTTCTATTTTAATTGCTATACATTCTAATATGGAAAAATAATAAAATATTTGAAATAAAAACACAATAAAATTCGCTCGAGGGAAATATTAAACAGCAGAAAAAAACATTGTATTGCATTGAATGTCAACAGTTTTGGGCAAAGCTAAAAAATGTGCTTCAAAAAGTTTGAAAATACTGCTAAGATTGATATTTCCTAATCAGTGTGCACATTTTAGCACTTTTTAATCTGTCGAATGCGGAGATGTGGACTCTGTTTGGGGCCAGAAAAGTAAAGCATTTTAAGATTTTTGTATCTAAAATTAAGACTTTTTTAAAAAATGGAGTTTTCTGTAAAAAAATTCTGGCACCACTGGTCTTATGTTTGGTGGTGGCAAGGCAAAAAGAGATTCCTTTGTCCGCTTTTAGGGTTTGGAAATTGACAGACATTTTTCTCATTCTGCTTTGAACTTGCCGAAACCTTTTAGAGTTGCGAAATTAATAGACGGACGAAATTTTTCGTTTCTCTTTTCTTTCTTTTTTGTTGTTGTTGTTTTTTAAGCACAGCTAGTGTGTTTACACGAAGTTGATGTTGATATGAGAATAATAATATGAAGCACCAACATGAAAAAATATGAAGAGTGGCAACTTCAAACGAAAAATGTCTTAAAATGTCCAGTACAGTAGAGGTTTACCGCACTCTCTACCTCTTTAATACATCGCCTACAAACTTCGTCTGTCACCGCCTTGCCACCACTAACGCCTCGTCTTCACGAGCCACCTACTTGAACATAACGTCGGCAGAGCGAGTGTAAAAATAAGTTCATGTTCTTGATGTGGCGTATACGTATGTTCGGATTTACCTTATCATGAGTTCAGTTCGGCGCCATTTTGTGTATTTTTGTTCGCGATGGCCAACTTCATGGCGAACATCGATGCTCAGCCATATGCTCGAGCATCGATGTCAGAGCATGAACGAAACATGAGCGGTCCACATGATCCATTTGCGATCATGGCTAACGGAGACCCCCAGTAAACTTAAGACTTTGCAAAGAAAACTTTTTCTTTTTGTACAATGAATTTTTTCGAAACAAAACAAAAAGTTGATTTGGGTTCGTCTAACTTTATTCAATACAAACGATGTGTCAAAATTCAATTTCGAATAAATAATTCTAACATGAGTGATATCGATATTGGTAAACTTGCTGTAACACTTTTTGCAATGTAAATTTTATATTATAAACGTATTACAACTTTTGGCTTCAAAAATGTGCATTTAAATAAATTGACAACAATATCACCTTTGCAGAAATTTCTAAACCGTGCTGTGACTATTTAATCATTGCAAAAAAACCAAAAGTGATCTCAGAAAATGATTTTTTTATAGAGATTAAAAATAATGATCTCACTTTAAATTCAAAATAAAAGTTGACATTTCACATTTATTTTCATTAACAAATGTTAACAAATAATAAAAGCATGCTCGTACTCCCAAATGAGAAATGATCGTACAAAATTTTATTAAACAAATTAACACGATATTTCACTTTAAATTAATGTAATTAATAATCTTATTATTATGAACACTTTTTCTTGACTGTACTTGAGGCAGCGTTTTTTTTATCTTGGACCAGTTTTCAGGGGATGACCCCTACCAGGAAAATAGGTGATGATGAGGAGGAAAGAGGGAGTAGTGTTTGTGAAAGTTTAACTTTAACAAGAACAACACGAAAGACTAAGAAAAGCATTTAAAATGTTGAAATTAAATTAGTTAAAACTGATCAGTGCCCAGTGTATATACCTTCGATACTACTCAGATTAGAAAAATTTAGTCCAAATGCATTGAAAAGAAATTAATAATGAACATACATATATAGGGAAAACACGGACAGCGATGAAAAAAGAAAAAAAATATGTACGCATAGAAAATACGCACAAGGGTGAAAAAACAGAAGAAGAAGAAAGAAACAAACGGAAGAGGTAGCAAGACAGCAGGTGCAATTTGGTCTCATTCGAATATAATTAATGAACATATACATATAGAAAATACGGACAGCAGTAACTAAAGACAGCGTTTTAGAGCTGCTTAAAAGGCACAATAATGGTGGTCCCACTAATCTTGTTTACTTGTCAAACCGATGAAATATTTCGAAAGGATCACGCTCTGAATATATTTGACTAATTTTTTATAACGGAACCATAAAGAATAACATACTCTTTTTAGATTTTATATTCGTAACGCAGGTAAGGCCCCCCGGGGAGCAGGTTTTGCCTTGGTGTACAGTGAGGTAAAAGTTTCTCGTTTGTTATAGGTAATAAAACTCGACTTATGTTCTGCTGGACTCCTGATGTCATCACTAAGGGTTGAATGTGGATCAGCAAAGTTTCCGGGAGGTTCTGCTTGCAGACCATCCTTGCGTTGACTGTGGCTGAGGTGCCTACCTTGGCTGAAAGGTTCTGGCCATTGTTTTTACATAAACTGCAGGAAGAGGAACTAGTTTCTCTGATAACTTTGGTGTATATCGGTTTTTGGGGACTAATAAATTCAGAGGTGCAGTTGTTTTATAACAGATACCTGTAATGTAAAGAACCAGTAGTGATCGTTAGCCGGGTTTGGCTAAGAGCTTATGTTCTGAATAGACTTCGGCCTACCACTTCATTAAGCGTTGTTTTCCATTGACTGTGAGGGAAATTGCACACAGGAGGGTTTAGAAGGCTTGAGCTTTTCTGCAAGGCGTTTGTTCTTATGGTTGCAAACTTATGGCAAAAGCTGTGACCTGTGTGATCTTGGTAACTCACACGAGTGCGGCAGGGAATCATGAAAAGTTCACCCCGTGGGGTCGGTTTATCATTAGATAAGACCATCAAGACAGGTGTTTATGTAAATCAATTTCATATTCCATTGCAGCCAAGACTCGCATGCAACCTTTTACTTAAAAGTTCCTTAAACATTGTCTGTGGAATTAATTCTGTTTCTCTATTTATTCGTTATTAAAGTTATCATACGGTAGAAAGATTATTATTAATTTAATTCTTTCTTTCATTAAACACATAATGAATTTTTTGGAATTTATTTCCCTACAATTACGTTCCATTTTCATTTCTTGTGGTCTTGGTCTTGTGCACGTTTTTAAGTGTCAAATAATCAATCATTTTAATGGCACCATTAAAACAATCATTTATTTTTTATTTATGCGAAACTTGTTTACACGATGACAACCCTCTTGACAAAAAGAAGGTTTTATTCAAATAGTCATGGGGATATCGAGTAGCCCTCGTTTTTTTTATCGAAATTTTCCACGTTGTATAGATCAGTTACGTTGACCTTTTTTTATTTTACAACCACTATCAATTAAGTTTGTTTTAATAGGTTGCCAGCTATTGAAAATCCGGCCCATTTGGGTCCAATTTGGTACCGTTGTGTTGGTCAATGGGGTTATAAAAAACTCAAAGGAAATTATTATATGTGACAAGTTGCGTATGCGTTGTATATCTAAATGCGTGATCAAAAACAATCACAAAGTTTAAATTGAGTAAATCTTAGAGTGTTAAAACTATAAATTGGGTGATTCATCGTGAGGTTTGATTTATAATATAAAATTAAACAAATAAAAGTGAGTTTAAAATTTTTATTATTGATTAAAAAGAGAATTTATGACATTTACCATTTCAAAATATCATGTAATTTTTGGCGACGATTCCATCTGAGGAGGTCCATTCAATACGTTTTACCTGGAATATGCACAGAAGATAGACTTAAAATGGTTTTTAGTTCATATTTTAAGGCAAATCTGTTGTATTAATTGCCAACCGAAATGGCATATATGCACATATGTACCCCTTGCCGATTTCCAAAGAATTTTTTAAACAAGAAAATATGCTTAATTTTTTGCTACGGATAGGAGAACAAGGCACAGAGAATCTCCTATTGATTTACATCAGTACCTGTATTGACGGCCTTATCTGATGATGGACCAACTGCACGGGGTGCATTATTCACGATTCACCAGCTCTCCCGTAAGACTTGCTAGATTTACACAGGTTACAACCTTGTCCATAAGTTTGTAAGCATACAACTTGAAGCATACAAGTTGAAGAACTCGGGCCTTCTAATCGCTCCTGTATGACAGGTCAGTAGAAGACTAGGTTTATGAGCTGGTAGACCAAAGCCCATTAAAAATATCAGCCCTTAACAATCTCACCCGACTAAGCATCACTACTGGTTCCTTACATTACAGGTATCTGTTGCAAGCTAACAATACCTCGGGGGTTATTAGTCCCCGAAAACCGGCATGCACCATAGTTATCAAGCAAACTAATTTTCCTGTCTGCAATTTAGGTTTAAACCACAGCCAGAAGGTTTCAGCCAAAGTAGACGCCTCAACCAAGATCAGCATTGGAAAGGCCTGCAAACAGAGCCTCCGGTGGTCTAGCCAATCCCCGTTATGCCTTTGGTAAAGATTTCAGACGTCAAACATAAGCCATGCGGCTTCCTACAGTTTAATTTGGTGCAACAAACATGGAACTTTTATCCCTTTATGTCCTAGACATCGGGTTAACCAAACCTGCTCCCTGGACGGATATAGCGCAGGGAGTAAAAATCAGTGAAATTCACAGCGTTTTTATGCTTAGTAGTTATTTCGTTTTCTGTCAGGTTTCATCTCTGTTCTAATTTGTGACACCGTCTTGTTAAAGTTGGAGCTAGTCAAGGTCATGTACTTGAATTTCAGGATGTAGATAGCCCGTTAACATCGTCTAACCGTTCGAGTATCCTCCACTAATGTAAACTGGAACTCAAATCTGTGTATGGTATTGGTAATTTCAGTAGATCGACTATGCGCACCGTAGATTCCTCGAATCGCTCGAAATTCATTATCATAGAATGCTGTCTTACGTAACAACTGAATAATTTGGAGATGCTGTTGTGGTGTGAGTCTCTGCATGAAGACTTGCCAAACGATACGGAACAAAAACGACAAAATAGTTTAATGTTAGTCATGCGTGATCAGTCAAAAAGGAAAGTCTATTAAATATCAAACCTCACGATGCATCACCCAATACATATGTGCATATGTGCATGTTATCTTCTAATGTCAAATGTATTGAAAATCAAACCTCACGATGCATCACCCAATATATATTATACATGCATATTTGCCAATTATTTTTTAATGTCAATGTAAGCAGAAAACATAAAATTAACTACAACGATTTTCTTACATACAAATTGACAGATTTACTGTTTAACAACAAGACGTTTTCAAATTAATATCAAAAAATGTTTCACTGAATATTTTCCCTTGGCGTGTGTGTATGTAGGTAGGCAAATAGTAGCTCTGATTTCATAATTCAGATCACATATTTAACCTTAATTTGCATACTTAAACGAATACTGCTTGAGTTGTGTTTGGCGGAATGAATTTCACGCTTTTATGTGTTCGCAAATAAAATGTGTAGGAGCAGGTTAAATAAGTGTCATAAAAGTGATCATAATCTTTATTGTTATTATTATGATTGTAAGTTATGTCAGCCGACAAAAGTAGCCAACTGTTTGTTATTTAAATGTTTGCATTATTTTAATTAAAATTGCAAATAGTTTTTTTTTGTGAGTTTTTGCTGGCACTTATTAACAATGTTTGTATATGAAAAAGAATTAGTGACAAACATTTTGTGTGTGCAAAGAAAAATTGCTAAAATTTATGTTTCCTATCCTCCTCTAAGATTATAAAATTTTCTGTAGCAAAAAATTTATTGCTATTCAGAATGTGATTTTAATTTTGACACAAAGCACATTTTTACCAGAATTGAAGCAATTACATCTTGTGAGGTATCTAGAATCATAGTTGGCATAGTTGGCATTAATGGCGATCTTTTGGCACATATCTTGGAAAAATGGTGCCTGTCGATCCATCACAACAACACTCATAGAAAAAAGCATCTTCATTTTGATGACGACAGGTCATCAGAACTGTGACATCAATAGTATGTAAAAAGTCAACAGTGTTATGAAAATTAACATCAATCTCAATCACAGAAGTCATCACACAATTTTGTCATATATTGAGTATCATCAATGCTACAACTGTAGTGACATCAATTCAATGATACATTTTATTAATAGTTAAAAATTCATCTAATTTGTCAAAATTGATTATAAAAAAGCCTAAATAGTGTTTTAATATTTTCTATTTATTGTTGAAAAGGAATTAGGCTGTTAAAATTATTATTTTTAAATTTAAATTCATTTTTATAAAGTAGAAAAAAATGCATCATATTAATGACATTTAGTCATTATATGCAACGCTAGTTACATAAATATGATGACAGCGTAGAGAGTAAAATAAAAAGAAGAACTACGAAGTAGAGAAAGATAATATTTCCTCTTCACACAGCATGCACTCAATTAAAATATGATAATGCGCCACACAGACATTGTATTGATGGCAGGAAGTCATCAAAAGTATTATTAGAACATTTTTAATTCTCATTGATTTCTTGAACATGGTAGAATATAAAGTTACGTATATGAACATATTTTTGAAATCATTATATTGAACCGGAATTTAAGGTTGATGATAGCGTACCATAGTATTGATGATATGTCGTCATCAAATTTACTTCACGTGCTAGTTTTCTGATGTTAATGAGCTATCACATCTGATGTTAGTGCGCCATTCTATTGATGATATTTTGTCATTACATTGACTTCATTTAGTAATTTCTTCTTTATTGGAGTTTCCTTGCATTGATGTGAGCATGTACATCAAAAGTATTCCGATAAAGCATCTCTCTGATGTCAGTGTGACATTCCATTGATGAAATAATTTTCATAATTGTCGTTGTTGATAATTAGAGCAACTTATGTAATGGTTGACATCACAGCGGTGAAAATTGTCATGAGGTCAAAAATGATGACATTTGGCATTGCATTGGTGTTAAAATACATCACAGTTATGACAGGTTTTCTATGAGTGAATGAGACAGAGGCAGCGTTTGACGGTGTATGGTATGATGCATTACTATCAAAATTTATCGCTTTTGGTGCCGATAAAATTGTTTCTCTGTTTATATCGAGTTTTTGCAATGACCGCTCAATACAAGTAGTTATAGATGGCGTTTCGTCAAACGAGTTTAAGATTAATTCACTACAATGAGACAGAAGCAGCGTTTGACGGGGTATGGTGTGGTGCATTACTGTCAAAATTTATCGCTTTTGGTGCCGGTAAAAATTTTTCTCTGTTTATACCCAGTTTTTGCAATGACCGCTCAATACAAGTAGTTATAGACGGGGTTTCGTCAAACGAGTTTAAGATTAATTCAGGGGCTCGGTTTATTCTCCTTCTTCAAACCCTATACACTCTTAGCCAACATTTCCCATTTGTACTCATTCAGTTATAGACCTAGCCTATGCGAGATCGGTGCCAAGAGACAAAATATGAATGACTCATTGAGTGATGATCTATTTATAACATCCGAATGAGATCGCAAAAACAAGGTTGGCTTCAACGCTCGTTATATCGTGATCGTGGATGCTGCTTCACCTGTACTCATGGATAGTGTAAACATTGAGGAATCAGATGCTCTTGTTGTTATTGGAATGAAAATTCAGTGTGATGTTCACTGAACTGAACATATTTTCCATGTATGTATGTATAAGGGGGCACAAACTTAATGAACCAATATTATTTTTTAGTACTAAACGGAAAATATGATATCAGCCAAGTGACTGCAGCTGGTGTTGATGCACATTTGCGTCTGTTTTATCGCATTTTCCATAACTTTCTGCAATATTTCTGCTTCAGTTCGCATTCATGTTTATAATTCTGGGGCTTGTTGGCATAAAACTGGGACTTCAAGTAGCCCCAAAAAAAAGATAGTTAAATCGAGCGATCTTAATGGCTATGGCAAATCACTAAAAAGGGAGATTTTGCGACCAGAAAATGGTTCCTCTACAAATAATACCCATTGTGGCTCTTGCCGCATATGCGGTTGCATCATTTCGTTGAACCCACATGTTCATTAAGCCCTGCTCATTCAATTCCGGCAGTAAGAAGTCGCTTATCAGGGTTCTGTAGCATTCGCCATTAACAATAAGTGTATTGCCGATGGCGTCCTCAAAAAATACAGGAGCCTTCAGTGGATGTAACAAGCACCCTTTCATGCATCAGAGGCGGATTTTCCGGTTATGTGACAGGATTAGAAATCTACGATGGTATTCGCGCTAAGCTAACACCACCGATCAATTTTAAAAAATCGACAGAACTATTCCACGCTCTTGCGGAGTTAACGCTCCATTGTTGGTCTGTTTAAATTCTGCATCGGTATAGTTCACAAAAATCGAATATGATTAACATAAAAAGCCATTTGTAAAAGCTATTACATCTTGGGCCACCCTGTATGTGCGCCTCTAATATACGACGTGAATTATGACATTAAATTTAAATATAAAAAAAAACTATTTTATAAAGCCATTTATGTACATACTCGTACGCATTCTATTTCACCATATTTTGGTTCAAGTGCGCCTAAAGAATTTCAATATTTTTTCCCATAATAAGATCAAAATAATTTTTAACGATATTTAAAATTAATTAATTGCAGTTTTTGTAAAAGCACGATCAATCTCGATTGCGTGCTTTATTTATTTTGAATATGTACAAGTGCTTTTTTATTTATTTATAAACATTTAAAATGCAATTAAATGAATACATATTTGTCGTATCAGTTAAAAGGGTTTGCTGTGTTTGCTTTCAAGATCAAGACAACATGATTTACACTTGAGTGTTAATTGACTGGTAAATTTATGTGCGCTGGAGGCGTAATATAAACAACAATTGCAGCTAAAAATATGGCATTTTAAAAGACATGCCAGCAGATTTTCATTCTTCAATTAAATTGATTTGTAAACTACGAAAATTTGGCCAAAAACTATAAAACTCAATTACAATTTTAATTTAATGACAAGTAATCAGGAAGCGTCTCACTTTACTCGCACATACATACATATGTAATGATGCATCACAATGCGTTTTTCAACAAGAAATTTGAGCAGATATTTATTGGAATACCACCCACAAAAGTTTTGTTCATTTACTTCTTATAATTTTAGCATTCGATACTACCGAAACTATCGATAGCTTTTCAGATCTATCTAATGGTCAATTGGAGACAAATCGCACAATCTCGGTGGCCAATACGTCACTCACTAGCGCCGAATGGTTCATGCGGAATATGCAACGTTATTCTTTTAGCATTTATTTATTCATTAGATCTTCAAAAAGTGAACTGACAATAAGTATTCAAATCTTAATACCAAACATAAAAGATAAAAAAGATGCACTTTTTACTTAAGTCCCGCCAATGCTAGACGAAAAGTATAATTTTGCTAAAGCTATATTGGTAAAATCAACTATTTAACGCTTTGGCGGTATCAGAGATATTCCTTCTTCTCAACTGAGTATGGCCGTCAAAATTAAGTATATTTTATATATACAGCCCAATTATGGATAAAAATTCCGTGGGAATTTTATCACTTTTCGATTTCCTCCAATTATGAACAAAATTTAAGTCTTAGGTTTTTTTTTATTTTTTTCTTCTCTCCGTTCGTTGAAAACACTAAATGAAGATCAACTCCTCAATTCTTACTGTTAAGTTAACGAAAATTGTGATTTTCTCCTTAATTTGAAATGAAAAAAGTACTTTATGTGAAAAATAAATTCCCTGAGGAATAAATTCCGAGAGAAATAATTTCCGTGAGGATATCCATAATTGGGCTGATAGATTTAACAGAGTTGTAGTACTCTACATTAATTTTGTAATAAAATCGTAATTTATAAAATTAGATGCAATGAATCACAATCTGTGAAAACAAAACTTTTCATTGTTTTGATGATACGTACTTTTGAGTTTTCGACGACAATATGTAGATTGACGTTTTACTAACGATATATGTAGATCATAATGCTATTCGTGCCAAAGATAGAAACTTTAGCTTTAAGTGTTCTCTAAATATATGAAAATACCACGCCCACTTGTCCGATATCTCCTCCTTTTCGACCGACGATTTAATTTGGCTTTTAAACAATCTGGACCAAACCAGAAAATTTTACTGTTACCGTATTTAATATTTGAACAAATCAATATATATTTTTTATAGGCGTGGCAATTCTGTAAAAAAATTGTCTTAAAGACAATCTTCTGAAAATTTGGCACTTTACAACAAAAGCTGTCATCTCGCTCCAAAAGTTCTTAAGTTATGCGATTACATACATTTGGTAATTCATTTATATATATACATATATATATATATATATATATATATATATATATATATATATATATATATATATATATATATATATATATATATATATATATATATATATATATATATATATATATATATATATATATATATATATATATATATAGATGATGTGATATTTTATATTCATATATAACAAACAGTTGATTACACGATTTATGAATTTCACGGAAAAAAGTACAGGTAAAGTCGGTTAAAATGGAAACACAAATTAGTAGTACATTATTGTATTTGTATTTATAACTATACAGTTGCAAATAAATGTGCAAAGTATAGGATGCACAGCATGGGCGGAGTAACGTAGACCTTATGCACACGATGGTATTAACAGTATCTCTTTTGCGGCGCTGTGACTAACTGTACCGACCTATGCCTTCGCATAGTAAGTTGCCGCGTGGTTAACAACGAAATACCTCACAAAAACTGTAAACTAATACAGTTAGTTGAGGTAGACAGCTAACCAATGAGAGTGAGATGCAAAACTCTCGAAGGTCAAACAACAACAACAAGCCTGACCGCACTTAAGAAATAATTACGATGACGCGAGAGCTGTTCCCCAGCCCAGAGCTGCTTTACGACGAGTATATTATTATTTTTACGTATATTACTTATAAATTAAAATGCCATACTGGAAGTATTATAAACAAGTATTTGCAAAATATAAAAATACATTTTTTAAATTTATACTTTCTTTCAAATAACAACGCCCTTTTAATTGCTTTAGATAATATTTTACGCAAATAAAAATTGTTTTAATTATGTGTAAAAATGTGTTTAAATATTTTAAACAAATATTCAACAATAAGCTCAAGAGAAGCACTTGTGTGTAAGGAAACAGTGACGCTGAGTACCATAAAAAAATATTAAAAAATTGTGTTAATTTTTTAATTATTGTATTTTTATATCTTTAAACACTTTTATAAAAGAGTAAAAGCCAATTTAAAAAAAAAAAAAAACAAATCGTACTCAAAAACATCAAGCAGCTGGTAAATGAACTTGAGCAATATTTCAAATCAAAAAATTAAATTAAAAAAAAAGTCCAAAAATTTTAATTGCCTGAAAACTCTTTTAATTGTAGAATATAATATAAAGAACTTTTTAAATGAAAATTATGTCATTTTGTTGTTATAAAAAAAAAAATCAGATAAAATTTTAATTTATTTTTAGCAGACAAACAAAATTTTGAAGGCTTTTCGTCCATATCTGTACGTAATTTATATGTATATATACATACTTATAAATATGTACATACATACATATGTATATGTACGCATGCATGTCACACGATGACTTCAACTCTGTTTTATTTTTAATTCTTTTTCTTTATTAAAAAATACTTACTTCACTGGCAATCATCGATCGACTGCTGTTTTTTGTTTATCTGTATATTTCTATATTTGTTCACAATTTTATTATCAAAATTGGTAATAAACAACAAAGTATTTGTTTTTCAAAATTTTATAGCTTGTTTTAATTTCTTGAAAGCAATAATCATACACAACTTTTGTGTCCAAATAATTTCAAAATGTTTTATTAACTGGTTTTTATGTGTTCAATTTCATCCTTGTCTTCTAAGTTTGGTAAAAAAAAAAAAATAAATAAAAATAAATTACATACATATATACCCAGCTAGCATAGAAACGTTGTTTGTTTAACGATTTTGTTCAATATACGAGTACAACTCCAAAAAGAGTATTCTGATGGGTATCTGACGAGTAACTATAATAAAAACATCAACTTTTTTTTTAATTTTTTTTTTTTACATTTTTCTGATACGGTTGTCATTCAATCTTGCTTGCAACTGGTTGTTTGGTGACAATCGAATGCTGTTTAATCAATTGGGATTATAACAAATCGCGTATGTGATCAATAGTTGTGTTCATTTACTAAAAACTTTTACAAATTTGTAATAATTGTTAATAGAAAGCGTTCATTAAACCAAAAAATTTGCAACGAGAGAGCGTCAAAAGAGCGTAAAAAATTGAGAGCCATAAAAATTCTTGCAAGTTTTTACAAGTAAAATTTTTACTTGCAATAATTATTCAAACAGCTGTTTTGCTTTTGTGTTTACAAAGCAGCATTTCTAAATTTAGTTAAAAATTAAAACATTTTGGAAAATTTAAGAAATTATAATTGTATGTAAACTTTTAAGCCGATTAAAAGTATTAAAAAGATTACAAATGTATTTTTGTAGTCTTTTTAAACAAATAAGAAGTCTAAGGGAAATAAACTAAGCAACACAGTATCTGGCACATCAGTGGCAAAGGATGTTCCGGCTAATTTACTTGCTTGAATGTGTTTAAAGCTTCTAGGGAAGCAATTAAATTCACATTTGGATACTTCCATTTATAATTATATTATTATTATTGGATGGGATATGACCCTCATCGGCCATTTGCACTGCGACCAATGGTGATCTATTGTGCGTCCCTTGCCCCATAATGGGTTGAGTATGTCAAGAAAACGGACAAGCTCCATCATAGGGAGTGATATTAAGTCACATTCGCTTAACATATAAGCTTGTAGTAGCCTATATCTTCTGTGTCCCAGTGCTCCACATTGGGTGATTAAGTGCTCCATTGACTTCTCTTCATCACCGCAGAATCTGCAAATGTCTGTGTTGGAAATTCCTATGCAGGTGCTTGTAGCAGTTATAATGACCTTATAATTATATTAACATTTATCTAATTTTAACCTCTAAAATATTTCTGTTTTTTGTTTCTTTATTTTTTACAAACCAGATGTTATTTTTAGTATTGTAAATATTATGAGTACCTAGCTACTCGGTACTTTACACTTTGAAATTAATTTGAAAAAATAAAAATGCTGTGTGTAGGCAGGCATTGAGTGAATTGAGTCTTTCAATTGAATTGGTTCTTGGCAACACAGTTCATAAACTGAATTGAAAGATTTTTATCCAACTATCAGATTCAATGAAATTAAAGACAATTTTAAAATTATTTAACATTTTCTTTACAAAAAATTACAAATATAAATTTGGACAATAATTTATTGAATTTTTGTTGAACTTTATAATTTTTAAATAAAATTTTTGGTTTGTACATTTGCAAGCTTTTTCCTTTCTTAAGTTTTTTGGACAGCTGATCAGGAGACTCGAACATACAAAGCACAATCGAATTGAGAGACTTACTAGCCAACTTGAAAAAAAATCAAAATGGTTTAATTTTTCTTCAACCAACTCGACAACTTCCAAACGAATCAATTTAAACGTCTTGATACAACAACCGACTCAGTACGGAACGATCTTTCAGAACCCAAGTGAGCTGGAGAATCCAGGTACTTTTTTGAGAATCCAGCGGCCTGCCTACCTAAACAATTGAATTGAAACGTGTATGGGGTAAGCGCCCCTAATTAAAAATAGATATTTTATTCAAAAGTATCTAATCACCCCTGTATTTAGCATATTTCGACTACGTATAGTACTATATTAAATAAAATTGTAGAACTTTTCTTTATTCTGTTACAAGCCGTACTCAAAAAACGCCAGCCACGACAATGCTGAATATAAATGACCACAACCACGCTCTTTTTATAACAATACATATATATAATTTGTCCTAAAAATATAAGAGTAGTTATTAAGTACTCATATATACCTATACATAACAACACTACTCTAACTTGCAAATTTTAGCTAGAAAAGTGTTCATTTACTTTTTCACATTTTTGAGAGTAAATTTGCAAAATTTCTTGTTACTCTCTCGTTACTAGTTTTTACTAGTAAAGTAGATGAACACACCTAATATGAGACAAATATAGACGAAAAAAAATTAAAAGTGCTTGGTGGCTGAGTTGGTTGAGCGGCCGTATTAAAATATACATCATGTTTACACGTAACTGCGTTCGAAGCCCTGTGGGTGCTGATGAGAGTAGTGTAGCGACTACTAAACAGGCAGTTGTTCCCCAGCTTTAGTATTATATTTTTCCTGTTTTCTTTGATCAAGAGTTATTGATCGCGGCAATTATTGTTATGATTGGAAAATAAAAATCCTTCTTGTCTGAGCCAGATTTGAACTTGAACTAGATAACAATTATAACATGTTTTATCCTAATATTATTTGCTCTTCTTTTATGTTAAATTATTTAAATTTTTGCAGCTTAAGATCTTTTGTTGTTTTTTTTATAAAAAAATTTACGTATTTTTTATTTCTATTTCGATATTTCGCTAACAGTTTGTTAGCATCGTCAGGAAAATTTAACATTATTCTGTTTGGACTGTTATTGAAAAAGTTATGAGTATTTATTCGGGCACGGTTTTCTCATAACTCGGCTTTTTCAAAACGCGATATCTCTGAAATCATAAGCCGAAAAAATCTGAAAATTTGTTGAAATGTGCTATTCAATAGGGACATCAATAGTAAATCAAAAAAATTTTTTCTCCGAACTGTCCGATTTGACTGGGATTGCCCCATATACATATATGTACATGTATATGATCATGATGCCGCAGCGGCCGAGTGAGCATCATCATTCGCTGTGATGACATTTTTTAAGAGTAATGATTCTTACGTAATTGCTATCCATAAGCGACACAAACAGCACACCACAAGAGCTTAAAACGATCAAGATAAGATTTGTCTATCACACGAATCACAAACTTTGACTTTATTAGCGTCGTGATACATTATCCTACACGACTGTGCGATCTACCAAACATAATAAGTGTGCTGAAAAAGTGCAACTGGGTGACAGATTTTTAGACAAATCGAGCGATTTAAAAAATTTTATGAATATTTTCATAACATAATGATTTCTGTGCGATCAGTGTTGTACATATTGTGAAAAAATATCTTTCAAAAATTTCCAAAGTCTACTGATGATTAGGGTAGTCCTGTGAAATGTCGACATATAGATTGCTGAGAAACATAGAAAACAAACTATTTATAATTTTTTATTGGTATAATAGTTTATAATTGTGAAAAGGTACTTTCATAGTTTAGAGCTGTAAAAAAAATTTTGTTGTATTGTTGTAATTTTGCTTTATAGCCTATTTACACCAAAGCGAAATATGCTCATTCGAGATTTCAAGCCAAAGTAGATTTTGAGAAGATTTCCCATACAAAATGAAATCTACTTTATGAGTAGATTTCGACGAAATCTCCTGAAATCTACTCAGTACCAAGCAATGCAATTGTGATTTCTTGCAAAAAGTACTTAAAAATACTACGCTGCAACAAAAATTGCACTATAATGTGGTGTATGCAGTCTCTGGGCACAAAAAATATACACTTTAATGCTGGTGTATTCAGTCTCTGTTAATATTGTATTGTCAAACCCGCATGCGTAAATTATTTTTGAGCAAATGAAATCTTGCCAGATGTCAAAAAACGGTGGTGTAAACGATATAGATTTCGTTGTAGATTTCAATTCAAATCTACTAGATTTTGAGTTGGTGTAAATGCGCTATTAGTGCTGCCATAATTCACCTTGGGCACAACCAAGGCGAGCGGGAAGGCGAATTCAATACAATGTATTTTGTTATTGTAAAACTTACTGAAAATTTCAAAATTTAAATTCGCCCACGATTGTTCAGCTAAGAAAAAATGTTACATAAACGTTAATTACAAATTTTTATAATTGTTTGTAATTAAAATCACAGGTTATAATGGTTTTTTACTTTTAAAATCACAAAAATTTCTTGAAACTTCACTAAATCATACAAAAAAACTTCAGATTATGGCGCGAAAATGTTTGTAAACAAAAGAAAAAAAATTTACAGTCTCATTGGAAAAAATGCGGCAAGTAAAAAATAATCACCTGAGCTGTAAAGTTTACCTATTAATGAATTCGCCTTGGGCACAACTAATTACAGTTTGTTACCTGTATCACCATTTACTTGACCACATTATCATTTTCCAAGGTATTGCTCATAAGAAAGAAGTATTTGGACTAGATATTTTTATATTAGCAAGCAACATGTTCATATATTTATATTAAACTAATGGATTATTCTACAAAGTGATTAATGTTAGAGCGAACCAATTCATTATAATACGTCTGAAATTTCCTTTTAAAAATATTTTATTATACTCGTACATATGATAGATACTTGATGTGTCATAGTAGAGAGGAATGTTGTTTGTTTGGATTTAAATCTCACGTGCTTTATAAGTAAATTACTTAAATACATATATTTATTTTCAGCTGCCTACTACGAGTACTTTTCTATTTTACCACCACACTTATCATTCATACAGTTTACCTTATAATCATTATATGACTAAATTTGACTAAAATATTCCGTGCAATAAAAACTTTTTGCCAGTTTTTTTTTGTTTTTATCTAGAATTTTAATTACAGCATTATAAATTTATTATTGAATAATTATAATTCTATAATTGTTTCAAGTGAATTCTGGCGGATTTCGGAAATGGTTTTAGTTTAGGTCAATATTCGTCAACTTAAACCCAGCTGGGTTTTTTTACACGCAATGTCTATTACAAACTTGGCTAAGTTTTACTATATAAGACAATTTATAATGGAAAATATAAAAAAATAATTTATTAATGAGTTAATTGTAATTTGTACAGGAAGCTTTTGTTATTACAATTATCTCAATGGAATTTCATTTTATATTTGAAACGGAAACCTGTAATTTTATTCATGAGCTCAAGTGCTTTCCAACCTCAAATTAATAATAAAATAAAATGTTATAAAAGGGAAATCAACAATAAATATGCTTTTGAAAAAGCATTTAATAACCATAAAATATGCAAAAAAAAATATACTCAAAATTTAAAAAAAAAAAGCTTTTCAATTTAAACAAAAATAAGTTACCAAAAATTGCTGTTTATTATTTTTCTATTTTTTGACTCGTAAGGCAATGCAGGAAACACATTCCAAATAAATCATAGTAACCACTTAGAACACAATTCCCTTCTTTTTTTGAATTCAAGAGGAATACTTAATAGACCGAACTTATCAAAATGATCAATTCAACCCCCCGCTTATCCAAGAGGCGTCATCGTAGTTACATGAAGACGACGTAAAAAAATTGGCATTTATTTACTCGTTGAAAACAACGCGATTCAATGTTGCCAACAGTCTTTTTCTATACTCGTAGCTTACTTAGTGTCCACAACTGCGATTAACTCTGAGATAATATCTGACAAAACGTCGGCAGAATGAGAGAACGAATTTTTTATGTATATATTAATGTCTAACAAGGAGTACACGTATTTTTGTTAATCTTATAAGAATTCATAAATCAATGAAAGCCGAGAAGAAAACACATCTTTCCGATGAATAAAATCTTATATGAATTTTGTATATGCACACATTTTGTACAAAATTAATCACTTATGGTATATATTTAATGCATAAAAACAAATTATTTTCCATTTAAAAGGGGGTTTTTAAAAGAAAATTTGCAAAACTAATAATCGGTTAAATTGTAATGGCATCTTATTGTACACAAACACATACGCAATCGTTTTTTTGACAGCTCTTATAAGATCGTTGCCATGAGATTTCTCATAAGAACGCTCTCATAAAAATTATTATAAGACTGCGATAACACTGATTTTAAGTCTACACGTAACAGAATTCTCTCTGCGATTGAATTTGACGTTCTCATCTCAGATATTATCGCAGGTGTGGACACTAAGTTAGGTTTATGAAATATCGATGGCTTATTAAAGAATAGATTATTGCTATCAAAGACTAGTATATAATCAAAATTTTTTGGATGTCGCCTTGATGTGAAGACAACGGATGCCTCCTGGAATATGGGCGATTGCTTTTGTTGAGTCGAACAGAGGGTGTTTTTATAGAGGTACAAAGCTTTAAGTTAGTAGCACAATTTTAACTGGCGGCTATTTTGTCAGCCATTAATTGAATTATGTTTAGTTTGGGGTTGGCACAAGAAACGAGTATAATAAAGTCTACAAGGTTTCAGCGCTACGTCTTGTGACGGTTTTTGGCTGCTGGTAATTTCATCAGCGCTTAACGTCAAATTGATTTGCTTTATTCTTTACTGTATTGATGTCCCTATTAAAAAGCACGTTTCAGCAAATTTTCAGTCTTTTTTTGGTTTATGATTTCAGAGATATCGCGTTTTAAAAAAGCCGAATTATAAGAAAATCGTGCCCCAATAAATACTCATAACTTTTTCAATATTAGTACAAACAGAGTAGTGTTTTTGCATTGTTTTTCTATTTCTATGTAATAAAAAATAGAAAAAAGTTATGCACAGTGGGCTGTTTCTCAAATAGAAAAAAATTGTGCACAGTGGGCTTTTTCTCACTGTTTGTACTCTTCGTTTCTCTTAAATTTTTTTTTTGTATTTAACTTTGATGTTTTCCACATCTTTTAACCTTTCAACCATGATCAGCCCGGGTCGAACCGCAAGCAGAACTACCCGGGGGCCATGCTGATCCGCGTTCTGCCAATTTATAGCGTTGGTAAGGGTTTCGGAAGCCAACACAACAAAAGTCATGTGGCTTCCTAAAGTTTTGTTTGCCGCACCAAACGCTGGGACCCCTTCCCCTCTTTTCCCCGAAAAACAGAGCGCCCAAGTTAGGAATACACCAAGGCAAAACCCGTTCCTCGGGGGGATATTCATTCATAGGTCATAACACCTCACACTAGCAGTTACCAACATTTTCTTAGGCTTACACCTCAGCCACAATGTTTCAGTAAAGGCACCTTAGCCTGTGTGTGGAGCTAGACGTGTTGGATGGAAAATATTTAGGGTCATCTGCTTCTCATTCTGCCAATTAATCTTTAGTGAAGGTTTCGCATCTTCCTGCACAACCAAATCCGTACACTCTCATCCTAGAGTTTTGAGTGCCAAGTTTAATGAAGAAACTCCTTCCGCTGTATACCCCACAAAGGAAAGAGCTCCAGTTTGGCATACACCAAAGCAAAATCCGTCTACCAGAGGAATTTACATAATACATCTTAAACCTATTATATTTTGTTTAAATTACGAACCGATGCGCATCGTTTCCCATAATTTACACATCGCATACGGTCATACGACCCCAGATTAACTAATAGAATTTTGAGTTAAATCATTCCTAAAAGTAAAAAGCAAATTATTATGGGAGTCTTACCATTTCGTAAGGTTTTCAAAATTTTGTTTAGAAACTACATAATTTTGGAAAAAAAACCAAATACAATTGCTCCCACACAATTTTGAATTCCCAGGATGGAAAATTGATGGGAACTCTTGTACGTAGTGAATGTAAAATATGTAAGAAGTGTAATTAATAATACCTATAAACAAATTGTGTTTGTACATAACTTTTTTGTTTTAGATTTATTCAACACTGTAGGGTAAATAAAGCCTCATTTGTGTATATTCTAGAAGTGTTGGACAATAATATTCCAACAACAAAAACATCATTTGCAATAACACCAACAATAGCATTGTGTGCCTGTCTGCGGTTCTTTGTAGAAGGTGTAGCCAGAGGATAAGATTTGTTGATGCCACACATCCAGGAGCCTGCACTAGTTAAATCTTCTCTAAAAGAATTCTAAATAAAATTGGGACTTGATTAACATGTGGTATAAAAAAGACGGTGCCACAGCGCATACATCCAGGATTACAATGGAATTACTGCGAGACAGTTTTTCACTACCACGTCAAAATTACTAATGAGCTTTAAAAAGTTGGTTCGTACCAATCCTAGTGAAAAACTATTAAAGACAGAAATATAGCCCTTACAGAACCGTAAACACCGATATGTAGTGTTTCGTCTTTCGTTCCGTACATACGTGTTTTTCATTGTCGTCCATGTTTTCTTTACTTATATTTACTTATGTTTATTAATAATTTGTAAAAAACGAAATTATACCCGTAATAGGTAGAGTTTTTTTGCATCTTGTGTGCACGTGTTTTTGTATTATTATTATTTTTTTGCCGTTTGTTTTTTCTCTATTTATTATTATAAATTTTTTTTATTTTTCTCCTATGTATTTTATTACCTTACGGTGTGCGCGGTGTTGAACTAATTTTTATTATTCTGAGCAGTGTCGAAGGTATATACACTGGGCACTGATCGGTTTTAACTAATTTAATTTCAACACTTTAAATGCTGTGATAACGTTTGTTTTGGTCGTTCCGTGTATTAAGTTCACAAACATTACTACCTCTTTCCTTCTCATAATCTAATTTCCTAGTTCCGGTACAATGCACTGCATACGTAGTACTGGTCCAAGATAAAAAAAATCAGCCAACACGTCTTTAGGGAGTTTTGTATTCTATTGAGCATAATATCATTTTACACCTTATTAAAAAATCTAGTCCTAAAATAGCTGAATATAATCGTTTACATTTTAATTAAAAGAAATAATTACGTACATGATGAAAACAGTCCGCCAGCAAACATGATGTGAACAAATCAAAGGGAAAAACAGAATTATAATACGAGGGAAATATATGTTTACGATTAGGTGAATTTTGGACGAATGTGATTTTTTTTTGTGTTCTTATTACAAACTGAATTACACATAGAAAATGTGAATTCATTTCTTGGAGAAAAATATTAACGATGGTAATTTTGGGAAATGGGGAATTTTTTCATGGGAATAACTGTTTACGATAGGGGTGATAGACTTTCTACTTTTTCAAGCAAAAGAGAGACAAAATTTTGACATTTCGTAATTTCTGTTGTATTTATTATAATTCTGACACTACCTGGTAAAGCTGCATGGCAAATTATATTTTTTAAATCATTACGCAGCAAATGTTGACATTATTAAGAGGTATTCACAGTTTACTTTACAAAATTTTTACACATCTCAAATCCTTGCAAAGAAACCACAAAATTCACAAAAAATCAAAACAATGCAACATACAAACAACATTTTATTATCATTTTTCTTCATAATTGAAAGTTAATTATTTTACATTAAAATTTAATTGATATTGAAACCTTTGATTCCGTTGCCATAAACTTGTCTAATGGTGTAAAAAGTTGCAAATTAGCAACAAAAAGACCTCAGAGCAAGTAACGAATTGATTAATTACAATTGGCTTGCAATGAGTAGTGTTTTGCTTTTGCAGGCAACAAAAACAACAAAAAAGTGTGCAAGTACAAATTACAGCATTCTATCATAATAATAATAATATCTACGAAGCAAAAAAAAAAAAGTTGTGAAAATATTTGCAAAGAAGTTCCCCACCACACATTTTACCGGTGTACATTGTAGTACTACGAGTAAACACATAGGCCACAGCAGACTTCACGGCAGCAACTGCTGCAACCGGTATTTGTAGTAGAGAAGTCGACTACTATTATTTTGAACACGATAGCAACTTTAATTTATTTACATGAAGATATAATTCAGTGTGGCCACCTTAAAAATTTTAGCTTTACAAAATTGCGTTGCTTTATAAAAAAAAAAAAAATCGTGAAAAGGGCAACCTAACTTAAAAAAATTTTATTTTCTACACTTAATTCAGGTTAGGCGGGTTTTTAAAGTTGAAAATATATGTAATCGGATATATCTTCTGATCTATAATGAGAGAACAGTATTAAAGAACTGACACTTTACGACAATATATCGAATTTTTCAAAATGTGACCCAAAAATAATTAGAATTGAACGATGTATGCTCATATTTAACAATAGTACAAATAAATTTATTAATATATTTGAAACTACGTTTATATATTGTTTTGTATATTAGAATAATAAATATGTATTTCCAAAAGCTAAATTGTTTTATGTAGTTTTTTTTACACACTGGTCACACTGTTTTTATTTTGTGATAAACAAAAATATAAATTAGTTTCATTTGACCGCGTTAAAAAATCAGCATGGACATCAACCTGTAGTCATGTCGTGTTGCTGTTGTCAATACACCTAAAGCAGTGGTGCCCACAAATTCTATATGGAAGAGTAAACACCAATACATTTGAGGAAAAACTACTTTTACTTAATATGTTTTTTTACAACAAAAACAATTTACAAAAACAAAATTCACACTGATAATCGCTGTCGTCAATGTTTACCAGCAAAACATGCGAAAGTGTTGTTGCTTTGCTTTTGTGTGTGTGTGCAGTGAAGAACGACAAAAATATATATAAGACAAAGTTATATGTGGATTTTCCATTGCTAGTGCTGAGCGCAGTATTTGTGTATTGAAGAGCACAGCCCTATAGCTAAGCGCTTTTACAAAAACAATTGAGCATCAAGCGCATAGGCCTGGGCACGTTTGACCTAAAGCATTAAACACATAGACCACAGGAGAGTTCACGACTTCACTACAGCTAATGCCGCAACCGACCATTGTAGTTCTGTAGTCAAATACTGAATTATTTTGAATATGGCAGCAACATAAATTCATTTATACAAAAGAATACTTCAGCGTGGCCACCTTAGGGTTTTTAGCTTTACAAAATTCCGTGTACATCAAATTTTCATAAAAAAATAACTTCTCTTTGAAACAAATTTTAAAAACTGCAATTTTATTTCAAAAAAAGCTTTCTTTTTCATTGAAAGTGTATAAAGAGTTACCCTTCTTTATTAGTAATTACTTTTATCAAAAATTCAATATTTTCTGTCGCGTTCTTCCCTGATATTAAACTAAATAATGTAACATGCAGTCTACACCTAACTTGAAACCAGTTAAAACATGAAGTTAAAACTTGCTGTTTAAATATCTATATGTTAAAGTCGGCGTACTCGTAGTGATGTTAGAGTTATAACTTTCCATAGTAAAACAATAAAAATGGCGAAAAACAACTACAAATAGCAGGCTGTTGTCAATTTAAGTTATAACAGAGTTTCCAAATGAAATGTTTTAACAACCGAGTTATAACTTTAACCAAACTTCAACATGAGCGGTCCACATTTAACTTTAACTTGAAGTTAGCGTTAAAGTTAGTGTTTTCGTGTCAGGTGGAGACCGCACTTAAGATCATAAAAACATGGAACAATAAGTGTGAAAAAAATATTCGTAACTGATTACATCAATTAGTAATAAAAAAACTATAATATAATAGAACAAATACTATTTAAGTTAAGAAAAATGCAATTAATATTTAATTTATATTTAACAAGCAAAAATTGTTTTTGTTTGAAAGAGCACAGACATACACACCTACATATTGTGATTGCTAATACATATTCATTAATATTAATATTTATTTTAAATCGATGGTTGTTTTGCCGGTTACTAAATGCATACGAGTTCTCTTATAATTTTTACGTGACAAAGTTTAAACAGAGTTGAACTTGAATATGAATAAAGTGTAAATTGAATAAAGGTTTTAATTATTTTCTAGGTTGTCTTATTTTTTTATATTAAATCCTATATACTATAGACCAGGTGCGCCCAGGCCTATGCGCATGGTACTCAATTGTTTTTGTAAAAGCGCTTAGCTATATGGCTGTGCTTCTTAATACACACATGCTGCGCTCAGCACTAGCAATGAAAACTGCACAAATAACTTCGTCTTATATATTTTTTTGCCGTTCTTCTCTGCACACACACAAGATCAAAGCAGATACACTTTAGCATGCTTTGCTGGTAAACATTGACGACAGCGATTATCAGTGTACATTTTGTTTTTGTAAATTGTTTTGCTTTTTACAACAAACAAGATTAAATAAAAGTAGTTTTTCCTTAAATGTATTGGTGTTTGCTCTTCCATATAGAACTTCTGGGCATCCCTGCTATAGACTATTTTTGTTGTCCTTTCGGTTTTGTTTAAGGGTTTTTTTTTATCAAAGATATGAAAAATATGACCCAAAGCGTAAAGTATTTTTCTTTTACTATTCTTTTCAGCAAATTTTTAAAATGATTTCTTAGCCTTTAAACACATAGACCATAGGAGAGTCCACGACTTCACTACAGCTAATGCCGCAACCGACCATTGTAGTTCTGTAGTCAACTGCTGAACTATTTTGAAAACGGCAGCAACATAAATTCATTTACACAAAATTATGCTTCAGTGTGGCCACCTTAAAGTTTTTAGCTTTACAAAATTCCGTTGCTTTACAGAATGAACTCTGTCTATATCAAATCATCATGAAAACAGTACTTCTCTTAAAAAAAAAGTCTGAAAAATTGCAATTTTCCTAAAAAAGCTACGCTTAGGTCATGTTAGGCGGGTTTACAAAATTGAAAATATACGAGTAATGATGTGAAGAGTATTAAAGAATTGAAATTTTATGACAGTAATCGAACTCTTCGAAATGCAGGCCAACCAATAATTCGTAGTAAAACTTAAAGTTTTACTGGCTAAAATGCTTTTTTTACATATATCCTTCGATATCGTTGCTCTAAGACGCTGCACTGGTATTTTTAGATCGAACTCGCTATAGCAAAGCTTAACTGTTTACAAAAAAATTATTTTTACTTCTTATAGACTTTTGTAGAATCAAATATAAAATGTTCTTCTTTAATTTTTTTCAGTTTTGAAAAAGTGACGAATTTGTTTCGGTTTCAAATACGATGGCTGGAAAATTTCAATACACTTTGGGCATCAATGAACTCAAATCAAAAGAGTTTCGTTTATGGCAATCACTTGTTGGTGAATTTCTTGGTAAGTGTTATTCTGTTATTGTAAATTCAAATAACTAATAAGTTTTGAGTTCATGCCATTCCTTTTATTGCAATTTCATTTTAGGAAATTTGATTTTAAATTTTTTTGCTTGTGGTGCTTGTACACAACCCGAAGATGGTACATTTAAAGCTTTGGCTTTTGGTCTGGGTGTTTTTATGGCCATCACTGTAAGTAACGATCGCACAATAAAAACATGTGTACTGTTTGTTGTTTTTAGCAACAAACATGTCTCCATGTCAATCATATTGCCAATTTACTCGTATCAGGTTGAATTACTCCAAAAACGTGCAGAAAACTAAACAAGTATTAACAATTTGGTTTTTCTGTTTGCGGTTTATATTTTTATGGTAATTTGTCATGGAGTGACAATTTAAGAAAATGTTTGACACAATTAAGTTTTTGACACTTGAGTGTCAAGTTGAGCGCAAACTGAAAATGCTTAAGCTGTTTATGTATACCATGTTGTATATTTTTGGTTTCCCTAAAACGGCTGACGTATTTAGATTTTATTATATTACAATAAATATAATTAAATGCTAAAAAATACAGTTGGGTGAACACATTTTGTTTTGCCTTACGCCTAACCAGGGCCTTTACCTTCTGCGGTATAAAGGGGGACAGGGGAACAGTGATAATTGGCAGAACAGTGATAGGCAGAACCCTTGGGAACTTCTGCTGGCAGACCATCCAAGCGCTTATCATAGTTGAGGAGCCTACTGCTTGGCTTAAATGTTCTGGATATGATGTAAACCTAAATCGCAGGAAGGGAATAACAGTTGCAATGCCGGTTTTTGGGGGGTTAATAACCACTGAGGTACTGTTATCTTGCCATGGATACCTGTAAAGTAAGGAACCAGTAGTGATGGTTAGACGAATGAGCTGGTTAAGGACTGATACTCTTAATGGGCTTCGGAACAGTGATAATTGGTAGAACAGTGATAGGCAGAACCCTTGGGAACTTCTGCTGGCAGACCATCCAAGCGCTTATCATAGTTGAGGAGCCTACTGCTTGGCTTAAATGTTCTGGCTATGATGTAAACCTAAATCGCAGGAAGGGAATAACAGTTGCAATGCCGTTTTTTGGGGGGTTAATAACCACTGAGGTACTGTTATCTTGCCATGGATACCTGTAAAGTAAGGAACCAGTAGTGATGGTTAGACGAATGAGCTGGTTAAGGACTGATACTCTTAATGGGCTTCGGCCACCATCTTATTAAGCCATGTCTTCAATTTCACAATCTGTGGCTAGAACGCTCTCACGACGAAGACAAACCACTTCGGTACCGAGTATCCGATTCTGCTGCATACCTAGGACGACTTCTACTTACCACAGCGGAGGCCTGTCTGTACAAAGAGATACTTCCGACCTGGGTCTTTGTAATACCGAACCCGCGAGAATTTCTGCAATATCCGATTCCAGTGTATGCTTGTCGGTTCTCGTACTTTAAAATTCCAGGAAAATGCTAAATTCATATATAGGTATTGTTTACGAAAAAGTACAACATGTAGTTTACATGTGTACATATTAGGTGTGTTTCTTTACTCTACTTTGCACGAAAAACGTTTCCGTGCTTCAAAATTGGGCAAATCGGAGTACTTGACAGCATGCTTCCTCTTCATGCACGAAACAGCCCTTTCTTTTTCTTCGGGCTAGTTTGGGCAAGTAGTTAAGCAATCAGCTCTTTGAAGAATAAACAATAACAAACAACGCAAGTCCACTTGAACCAACTCATATACAAATCATTTATATGCTTTTGTATTAATATTAAGTAAAAAAAGTATGCGCAAAAGTCCTTAAAAACAAACAAAAAAAAAAAAAAAAATAAATAAAAAACTCGGACTATTTTTTCGTAAAATAAATAACAATTTTTCTTGCAACATCAAAGCACACCATACGTTCGTTTCTTTTTCTCTTTTTGGAAGAAACTTTTGTACGCTCTTATTTGCACGAAACTTACTCGGGATTTCGAAAATAAATTTTGTTTCTCTTTTTGAGAGAGAGAGAGAGAGAGAGAGAGAGAGAGAGAGAGATTGAGCGTACGAAAGGGAACTGACTTTGTTCGGAACAATTTTAGTTTGAATTGGTTTCATTTTATTTTTTGTTCCGAACTAATAGAACTGTGCTGCCAGCTAGTTTAATTTTAAAGCAAAATTGCTACATCACATTATGTACCTATATTTATATCAACATATAGAGTATGCGTAAATTTTTTTTTTTATTATTTATTGTAAAAAATAAAAGCACTGAAACTTATTTCAGAAATGAAAAAGCTGCCAACTCGAAACAATAAGACATCTTGTTTACATAGTTATTTCATATGGTAGCTGTGTTTGTCAAGAAAAAATGTTCGAAATGGGTGAATCGTTTCAGATCAAACCAAGGTGCATTAACACTTACAGCAGCTATATCATGTGTTAATGTCTACAAGGTGGCAGCACTAGAGAAAAACTAAAACAATAGAACAAAAACGGGCATGTTTACCACATGGTATGTTTGCCAAAAATATTTTTTCTATTTTTTCACAATTATAAATTATTAAAGTACCATTTCACAATTATAATTTTTTTTTTTTTAATATGAATTATTTTTATGTTCACATGCCGTAGCGCTGCCATCTTGCAGACGTTAGGTGTGTTCCACGAGATCTCGAACTAGTTCGGACTAATTAGAGTAAAAAGCAAATTACTCTCTAAATTTACAAATTTGACCCAAAACTGCTGGAACGCAAAAAACCACAATTGTACGTCTTGTAATACTAGTGCTGCTTACTTTTTAGATTGGAGTATATTTTAGTGATTTTAGACGCTTAAAACACATAACAACATATAAACAAAATATTTGCATTATTGGCAACAGCTGTAAAATTAAATGTACTGCAAAATTTTCAATAGATTTTTATAGTACATATTTATAAAATGAAAAGCCAAATAACTATTGCAAGTTCTGTTTACAACTTCACAACGTTATTTTCAGTTTGGCCAACCTTCCATTTTATTTTAAACTAATTTTTAAACAAAAACTTTTTTCCAATCTGTAAATCTTCAGTTTCATAAGTATGTAAACATAAAACAGCTGATTATTCAATTCCGAACTTACGCAAAGAAAAAGTTCGGGCTAATTTGTACAGGAAATGAAAAAAATTACTCTCTCATTTTCTCTAAAAATTGCATAAAAATTTTTACGTGGAACGTTTTTGAAAGTTCGGACTGTTTCGTTATACACGTGGAACACACCTATTAATGCCAATGTGCTATTGCACACCTATTAATACGTCAAATGTACTGTTTACATTTTTGAATGTAAACTTAGTGGTTTATTCTGAGTTATACATTTAAAAATTATTTTGTGAACATAAAAATAATTAAAATGAAAACAGTTTATAATTGTGAAATGGTACTTTCAAAGTGTATAGTTGTGATAAAGGTAACGAATATTTTTGACAAGCATAGCTTACCTGCTTGTTTTTGTTGTGACTTTACTCTAGTGCTGCCATTTCGTAGACGTTAATGCACCTTGGAACAAACTCTCAAAAAACCAAAATTGGTTCGGAACAAAATGTTCGTTCCACAACAATGGCCGAATCCAGCTTAAGAAACACACCTTAATGTACGTTTCGTTACAACTTTTTGCGCTTATTTGATCAAATACTCGCTCAATGTTAACGTTCTCATAATAATTTTATTTAGCAAACATATTTTACTTAACTTATTTATTTTTACAAACATCTTTGCTTTAGATTCATCTAAAGATGTTGTTAATCACATGAGCTTATTCCGCACACAACAATATTAGTTGCGATGAAATTTACATGAAAGCATGTTGAGTCTGTCGACAGTAAAAATTTATTTAAATTCTAAAGCCAAAATCAATTAAATAATGAAACTATTTGTAATATGTTTTATTTATGTGTATTTAGATTGTTGGCCATCTAAGCGGTGGTCACGTTAATCCAGCTGTAACTTTGGGCATGTTGGTAGCCGGCCGCATAAGTGTCTTACGTGCTGTACTTTACATAATATTCCAGTGTATGGGAGCCATAGCGGGTACTTTAGCTGTGAGGGTGCGTAAAAGCCATTCAACAAACTGACACACTTTTTCTCACTCACGTATATTTCTTTTTAGATTTTACTTGATGAAGCTTATCATAATGGTTTGGGTCACACCAGTCTAGCAGCCAACATCACTGAACTGCAAGGTCTGGGTATTGAATTCTTTTTAGGTTTAGTTCTGGTTTTGACCGTATTTGGTGCCTGTGATGCCAACAAACCCGGTAAGAAATGAAACAAAATATTACAAATATTTATTCGTATGTTTACTTGTTCAAATATTTTTTTTTAAGATTCTCGTTTTACCGCACCTTTGGCCATTGGTATGTCGGTTACTTTGGGTCATTTGGGTACCATACACTACACCGGCGCCAGCATGAACCCAGCACGCACAGTTGGCACTGCTTTTGTCACCAATACTTGGACCGCCCACTGGGTTTATTGGGCTGGACCAATTTTGGGTGGCATTGCAGCCTCTTTGATTTATACACAAATTTTGGAAAAGCCAAATGCTGTCAAGGATAGTGAAGTATCGGACAAATACAGGACACATGCCGATGAACGAGAGGTGAGAATTTTATATTGAGCTTAATGAACAAATACGTACATAAATTAAGTTTTGTTAGATTTGGTAGTGAAACTTTCACTGCGAAATTGCCAAAGCATTATTATTTTTTTAATGTTAAATAGTCGAACTTTATTTTAATATTTCTAATATTATATGATGATGGGTTGGTATCATTCGTCTTGCTCGAGTTCAATCCTGGCTAAAGCCAAGAAATATTTTTATTTATAATTATAACAATAATTGCCGCGATCAATAACTCTTGATCAAAGAAGACAGGAAAAAATAATTGAATACACTAAAGCTGGGGGACAACTAGCTGTTTCGCATACGCTACACAGCTCATCAGCACCCACTAGGATTCGAACCCAGTATCAGCAGTGTAGCGTCTACGATTTTAAGAACCTTTCAAAATACGCGTTAGTTTCGGTAATAACTTTTTCGTTTGAGATGAAACTTTCTCCTACAAGCCATTTTTTCAAGTTTGAAAACAGGAAAAAGTCACTAGGAGTTAAATCTGGACTATACGGTAGATGATTAACTAATTCGAAGTGTATTTCAGATAATTTAAGCATCGTATCTAATGCTGTGTAAATCGGTGCGTTGTCTTGAAGAAAGAGCACCGTTTTTTCTTTATTGTATCAATCAATTGATCCAATAATGCACGATAATACTTTTCTGTGAGTGTGGATCTTTTTTCAAGATAATCGATGAGCAATATTCCGTGTGCATCCCAAAATACAGTGGCCATAACCTTGCCAGCCGATTTCACTGTCTATTGTTTCGATTGATTTTTGGTTTCAGGTGTCTACTGGTGGTTCCACGTTTCATCAAAAGTTATTAATCAATGCCGAAAATCAACAGGATTACGCTTTATTATCACCAAACACCGCTGTGAATGAATCTATCGAACTCGTTTTTGTTCGCCACTGAGCAAACGCTACACCCATCTTGGCGATAGCTTTTTCATATGCAAATGTTCACCCAAAATGTTGAACACTCGTTCATATGATAAGTTTAATATTTCAACAATCTCGCGTAACTTGACTCGCCGATAATTCATAACGATATCGAGGATTTTCTTGTTGATATTTTCTTCAGTAACCACCTGCTTGTAACCTCCTGTTGATGGTATTGTTGCAGTGCTTGTCCGTCCGCATTTAAATTCTGCAATCCAATATTTTACCATGTAATCCGATGCTGCAGACTCTCTTTCGTCGTTCTTCCTTTCAAATAATAGTATTTTATCACTGCAATTTTTTTCTATTTTTCAAGAAACACAAAAGTTGCTTATTTCAAACGACTACAACAAGTAAACTAATCGATGAATTTTGGTGAAATTTTAACAGCTGATGTTGCAAAGATGGCAATTTCAAAAAGAAAAAGAAATGATTGTGTTTGTGCTGCCATCTAGCGCTAGCTAGCTCCAATCCATTCCGCCCTCGTATAAAAAGGAATTACCAAATGTATGTAATCGCATAACTTGAGAACGGCTAGACCCATTAGACTAATTATTTTTGTAAGGTGTGAAATTTTCAGAAGATGGGTTGTAGTAAATATAAAAAATAAAAAATACGCTTCGATATCAAAGTAATTATGCGTGTAACCAGATAATTATCCATATAACGCGTTTCAATTTTTTTCATCCCCATAATTTTCTTGAAGAGTCGCTTAAATCTCCTACTTTCCCTGAAACAATATGGCAACTTCAATTTTCGCACTAATTCGAATGACTGTTTATAGCACACCGAATATGAAAACCGGTTCCGATTCGGATTCATGAATCCTCAATTCCTCCCTACTTCCCCGGAAGCAATACAGCAATGTTCTAGTCTCTGCAGTAAGCACTTTCCCAGTCAGTCAAGAATGTTAGAACACTGCCTGACATTCATATAGAATATCAGTCCTTAAGAGACACCACTTAATTACTCATAACATGGTTATGAATAACAAGACAACTACGCCTCGAAGACATTTGAAACTCCAAACATACATAAATACGAGTATAAACGCCGCGCTAATCAGAAGTTACCTCACGTTCCTAATATGCAAAAGCAGTTCGAAATCGGTTAGCGAAGTGACTCCGAACTTTTTGGGAAAATCCTAAAATCAGCTTTGTGAATCCCCAAAGCTCCCCTCCACTCCCCGGAAACAATACGGCAGCTCCAACTTTCGCACTAAAGCAGCAACACTGTATATACAGTTTTATATATGTAATAATCACACATGGTTTTCGGGTGTTGCAAACATACAAACATACACGTGAAACTTATATAAGCGTGTTAGAAAAAATTATAAAAATGCCACGCCCATACAAAATAAATGTTGATTTGTTATATCTTAAACACGGTAACAGTAAGAACTTCGATTTGGTTCAAATTCACAATATACAGCCAGTTTACCAATCTCGACAGCCTGCTTGCGTTCGCAATCTAAGCGAAAGAAAATTGATTGATTTGGGTTCGTCTAACTTTTTTCTATGCGAACGATGTGTCAAAACTCAATCAAAATACATAAGAATATGCGAACGAATAGTAGTGAGATAGACAAACCCAAATTGATTCGAATGTGAGTGACTGGCTTTCTTTCGCATTCATTTTCTTTCGAAATCGGTAAATTGGCTGATAATTCAAAGAACAACGATGATTTTTGTAAGTCTGGCAGCCATGTTTAATGTTTTATACTTCCGCCGGAAAATAGGCAGTACATTTTTGTACCACTGCACTGCAACCAAGGCAGCTTTTCCAAGGTAGTGGTTTAAGCACAGCTGTCTTTCGTTTCCTTTGCGGTAATTTGTCATAATTCTGAAAAACCACATAGTGCCAATTTCACGATAACGAAGCAGTTCGTTCGTTCGCACAATTACATTTAAAACAAAAACAACATTCAAAATTTTTTTGTTTTTTTAAATGTAATTGTGCGAACGAACGAACAGCTTCGTTATCGTGAAATTAGACGATAGATTTCCTCGCTTTTTTAAACAAAATGAAAATAAAATTTTGTCAAATTTTCGCAATTCCTACCAACAAAATACATGCGATGTTTCTTAGTGTTGTATTTATTATAATTCTGCCTTTACTACAACCATTCCGGTTTGTTTGTAACAATAAATTTTGGGGAAAAAACTAATATATACCTATATATTGTTGGTTTCATGTAGAATGACCCTAACTAAAATAATTTCCTTTTTATAGGAAAAGAAAAAATTCAAACAATTAAGTTTTTTATTCGCTATTTCAGCCTCTAACATTAATTGTTTGAATTTTTGTTCTCTGCTTTTCGATACTTTCAAAAAACAAATCGTAGCAACCAACGGTTGTTCATTTGTTTGAAAGGTGTAAAGAAATGTTAGAGACGTTTATAAATAGAAAAGCTTGTTTTTTGTGTTTTGACGGATATTATTAGAGCATTTTTCTTTTTAAATTCTCAGCAATTCATTTGGATTGTTGGGATATAAAGTTGAATGTTTGAGAATATCTTTCAAAAAAATTTCCAAAGTCTACTGATGATTAGGGTAGTTCCTATGAAATGTCGACATATAGATAGCTGGGAAACATAGAAAACAAGCTATTTATAATTTTTTATTGAAAAGAAAAAATATTATAGAAACTGTAGTAAACAGCATGTAATTTTTTCTGCTTTCTCCTTTAAATTTTTATGAGGTGTGTTTATGTGAAATGTATTAGAATCACTAAAAAACTATGTTTCGGGAATAATGCAAGCTAAAGCATTTCTTTCTGAAAGCAACGATATGTACATAGTTATTTTTTCTGAAAAAGTAGAATAGTTGGAATCATACCAGCAAATACATATGCCTTCACAAATTGCTATGCATCAGAAATGGTTCTCTTCAAGGCGAATTCACATTGGTTCTCTTTATATATTTTCTAATTATTTAATAATCAATATTTGCTTTCTTCATTGCAGATGAGAAAACTGGAAGGCGGACGGGACTTTGCCTAATTAAAAATAAATACAAAAGCTAGCTTTCATCTGTAATCTCTCTTCGCTGACAACGACGATTTTCCATCAAGAAATTTTATATGACAATCGAATATGCATATATACATACACACATTTTAAACATACATACATATCGTTTGCTAAAATGTAAAAATGCGTAACAAACAAAAATATAAAAAAAAACGTTGTAATATGAAAACAATGAACTTTTTTCTAATTTCAGAAAGAATGCATTGCTAAGTCATACATACAATTCTTCAAGCAATTTTCAAAGAAAAAACATTTCATTACAATATGTTAAAAAAATGAGTAATTTATTAAATAAACACACTTTTAGTTACGTCCCTTTAGTTTTTTTGTAAAAGCATCATTTTTAATCGCAGAAGTACAAAATTTTATCAAGATATGTAATTTAATTATATTCACAACAAAACTCATTTTTGTTAGTTACATACTTTTGCATTTTAGTTAACCATATATTTTTGTATTTAAAATAAGTAAAAAAAGTTATGTATGTACACATAAAAAATGAATATGCTGTAAGTAGTATTTATAAAAATTGCAATAAATGCATAAAATAATGCAGCCGGTTCTTTATATGTACGCCTTTTTGCAAAAGATTCACAATTATTTTAATTTATTTATTTAAATAAAAAATATTATGTGTTCTAATATTAAGTTTAAAATATCTCTTTTTTAAATTTTATATTTTTCATAAAAAAACTGTATTTACTAATTATATAGTGAAAAATATTTAAGCAAATTTTTAAATTGCACACAAACTAAAACCAAATATACTATTATAAAAATTTTAATTAGTGTTTTTAACTAGTATATCATAGGTAAGTTGTGTGTACTTCTAAAATATAAATACGTAGTCAATTCAAAAATTTGTGTAGTGTCCCAGTGCTATAAAATGTCGCTATTGTAACCATTCATATTTATTTCAAGCATTAATTTTTTAAAGGCAATTTTATAGTCGTTTTTATTTTATCCTAAAGTTTAGTGTAACAAAATTATTTACAATAATCAACAAACAAATATATTAACAATTTACATCATTTAACCAAACCAATGAGCACCCATACAGTCTCTTGTCCATTCGGTTTGACAAACCCAACACCATTCGAATGAACAACCAGCACGAGTACACAGCATATGCATACAGCCGCCATCTCTTTCTGTTGGTGTGCGACATTTCGGGCAGGGTTTTGTGGAAACTTTTATGGTAACTTTGCTGGCTTCATCCCACCTAGCTTCAGCTGCGCGCTAAAAAGTGTTCGATCGTTAACTAATATTGAGACAGTTTAGTTTAAAAATTTAAATATTTACGTTTGGATCAACCGCGTACTCGCAATTAGATTTTGTGTTGCCACTACCATTATCTGGCAAACAATCGCCCAAATGATAACCTTGCAGACAATTGCGACAGAAAACATACTAATAGTATAATTTTTTAAGTGATTTATTTGAGCGTTTAATAAATATTTCTGAACTTACTCCGCAACCATTTTGACATGTTACTTTTTTACAATCAGGCTCTACCAATAAGCCCATGCCGCAATCAGGCTGTGGACACAAAACTCCTCCGGCTTGCAAAACATATTCTTCAGTAGCAAACTTCTGATAACGCTCATATTCTTCACGTGTTAACAGCTTAAAGTGATGAATTTCCTCAATAAAAGAATTTTCACAACCAGCCGGGCAGGCTAATGTATACCCTATATCAGGATGTGGCATAAACTGGCGTTCCAGCAAACGTGAACGGCAATATTGTAAAAAGCATGCAATGCATGTAACGTGTTTGGATTCACAGGGGAATACCAGCACAGTATCGCTTTAAAGTTAATAAGACAGACAAAATATTAAAAAAGTTTTTAAATTAAACTGAACTTTATCTTAAAATTAGTTTTTTGCCTAACAATGTTTGGCTTTTATTAAAAAAAAAAAAAAAAACACTTTGTCTGAACTAAACAGCAAAACATTTAATTCAACACAAGACAAAATTACCTTACATCCGTGCATGCCAAGCATGGTATATCTTTCATATTAATCTTAATTAAATTCAACGGAGCTGCAAAGTCTTTCTCACCTCCCGAAATATGTTCACTACACTTAAAGTAAAACTCAGCAAATGGCGGATCACCAATATCGTTATCGACACAAGCAATTTCCAGGGACTCACAGTGACCACGTATGCGACGTGATTTCAAAACATCATCCCAACATTCTGGATCACGATGTACTGTAAATGCGCCACCTTTACACAAGGAACAACGGACGCGCAGCTTTCCTTTGCATAGTTTATTGCACTGAGAGCAGTGCACAAAAAAATTCGCTTTGGAGCGCTCACGATCTAAATATATCAGCTAATTTAAAATTTTTGTCTCGTAGACATTTTTATATCAATACACTTACTCTCTTCTGGTATATTTGACCTTTCCTCACTATGCAATTGCAAGTCAACCAAAGTTTCGCACAACGGCTTTGAAGCATGTTCTTCGATTGGTTCCTCTTCCGCTACAGTTGAGTATAAGCGTTTTCTTCGTTGAGCGGGTCTTGATTGTATGGCATGTAATATACTTTGTTGTCCCAAATCACATTCCTTTAAAATTTAACAACTTGAGTTAACTTTGCTTGAAAGTCAATCAATATGTATATCTAACCTCAATAGTTGTAGCATCGCTAAGTTCTTTTCCGGCAAATATTATCTTAACTTCTTCAGGCTGAAGACCCAGCTGTGGAGCAACTATTTCTTTAACGTTTTTTATGTCCCATTGCGGTTCCAAATTTACTGACAACGTACGGCCAGTGTTAGTTTTTATGTAAATGTTCAAGGTGTTTTTAATCGTTTTACTACCAAATGTTAATAGTGCCAACATTTTATCTATAAATGTTTTGATTAAATTAATTAGAAAACTCATCTAGCTAAATTAGTCTTGAGCAATATATACACTATATATTAAATATTAAACTTTATTTCTCTTTAATTGCGAGTAGTAATAAATATAATAATTTCAGAAAAGAAAATATAAACACAATGATCAGCTGTTACATATTGCAAAAACATGGTTGGTCAATAAAGTCAAATATATACTTTTCGATATGGTAGCACTAATACGTATATAGCAAAACAACGTAAATGAAAAACCCTATATCAGCCAATTTGCCTTCAGCGTTCAAATTCAAATATGACTTGAGTCTTTCAATGCAATTGATCCTTGGTCACACACTACTTAAGCTGAATTGTAAGATTCAAAGATTCAACTACCAAATTCAATGAAATTAAAGACAATTTTAAAAATATTTAACATTTTCTTTGCAAAAAAAACTACATATATGAATTTTGACAGCTGATACACAGCACAATTGAATTGAAAGGCTTGATTTGAACAACAACCGACTTAGTTGCCAATTGCGTTGAAACGTGTATGGTGTGCTTTAAAAAGTAACGGAAAAGAAGTGATGGGATGAAACAAAGCTATGTATAAATATGTTTCAGACTTATGGATTATTTAGTTTAGTCCTACTCACAGTGACATCCATTATTATTTGAAATATATATATTTCTTAGTTCCCGTCTATGCTGTGAAACATTTCCAGCAAAATTTTTGAGTTTGGAAAGTAGAATGAAAAATGTACTTTGTTTCAGGGTAGGAATAATGCTCGAATTAATTTGCCATATTTCAAAGAATTATTATTTTTAGTTCGCGAGTTTTATCCATAAAATTCGTGAGCGAGTTTAAAAAGCAAAGAAGCGAATTTAAAAAAATTCGGGAGAGAATTGTTTAATTCGTGAGAGAATTAAATAGTTAAATTCGCGAATTATCCCCGAAAAAATAAAAAGACAGTGTTTTGTTTTCAACAAAATATTAATTTTTGATGAAATAAAAATCAGAGTTTATATAAATTAAAAATCAGCAATTGATAAAAAATTATTACATCACATGTTGGTTTAAAAATCATCAAAAATGAGTTAAAAATATCATTTTGGCAAATTTCAAAACAAAAACTACTCTCATCATGCTCAGTTAAATGTTTTAAAGAATTTTTCTTTCTTTGTTCTTCTTGTTTGTAAAGTTGTGCTGACGAATTTTATTTTTAAATTCGCGAACTTTATTTTTCAATTCCCAAGCACAATTTTTTTTTAATTCGGTAATTTTTTTCATTCTGCTCGCAAACGAATTTAATTAGTTTTTATTTATTTTTTCGTTCGTCATAACAATGAAAAAATTTGCGAATTTAAAATTAAATTTTTTTCTTTTATAAATTTAAAAACGAGCGAATTAAATAAAATTTCATTCACGAGCACACATTTTTCCTACATATACATTGAGTTTTTGTTGAGCTTCTCATTCATTTCTTTTGATATGAAGTTACAGCTCGACCACACAGGCAATCTGATGTGTCTTAATACTAGCAATAACGCCGGCAGAATTACGTCATCAAACTGCTAATGTTCAACGCTGTACTTTTAGTTGGCGAACATGTAAATCTCTTAAAACATAATTTAAGATATTTTGGCGAAGAAGGTTGCGCATGTTTTAATTAATTGTAATTGTTTTATTTTTTTTTATTCTTTTAAAAATGAGTGCTTTAAATGCATCAATCTTCGAGCACTTCATTTCTTTTTTATTAACTCAGAAATGTAAATAATTAAATTTTTTCTGTTATTAAAATCACTTTTTATAATCATTTGTACATTTGTTTATATATTGAAATGTATGTTTGTATGTATGTTCATAAACATCAGTGAATTTTGACAGCTTATGTTCAAAGATAATTGCTCAGCAATATCTTCTAGCAATAATTGCTGAACATGTGTTTGAATACATATTCGTGCGGTCCACACGCAAATATCTTGTGTCGGCAATCGATTTTGGCAGTTGCCACGGCAATAATTGCCAATCAGATTGCCCGTGTGGACGGGTAGTTAGCAATAGCCTAATATATCTGACATAACAAACTTCAAAAAACTTCAGTGGTGGCTCGAACGTAGTAGCAAAAGAAAAATAAAAAATTGTCTTAGAGCAAATGCATTGTAATATGGACGAGTGTTGACCCAAAAAATACATGGTAAGCGAATAAAACAGTTGAAAAAGTTTATTAATAATGATATTTTGTATTTTTTTTTTTATTTACATGCATACGTATGTATTTGGATACAACATCTGTGCAAAAGTTGGTGAAAATTCTTATATTTGCAATAATATTTTCAATTACATATAATTTTATGACGGATTTAGTTTATGAATTCACTTTATGTATTATGCTTTTAAATAATTGTATAAAAGTTTGTTTTCCTTGTAGAAAGAAAACAAAGATTTTTGCAACACAATTTCAAGATATAGAGGCTATAGCAATTTATAAAACAATTTATATCTTGTAAACTTCATATGGCAAGCAAATTACCGCAACGCAATCGCCGTCTACTCTCATTGAAAATAAAAGATTTGATTAATTTGTGTTTGGATTTGCGTGGTTTGTTTGGCCCTTAAATGATTGTAGTCCTTTTGATATAAGTAAATAAACAAAAATGTATAAATAATACGATAACTTTTTTCAGAACACTTCCGCCGATCTCATTTTACGATTTGAATACCACCGAATACGACAGTTTTTGTGCATCTGATATGTTGTGTGATGAGTTCACTAACATTGAATTAATAAATACCTAGTTGTTAATTTTAATAAGTTTAACGGTCTTGCAATTTATAAATGTTGCCACCCTGACATTCTCTCGAAAATTTTATTTTAGATAGTCCGTTTACTCTATGAAATGATTTTCATTTAGCGCAAAAACAAATTGCAGCTTTTCGCCAACAATCTGCAGCCGCTTCTCACTAAATAAATAAAATATGAATTGTTCCTTGAAGGAAGTAAATGGTGACTTATTTTCAGCCGATGAAAATTTTTCAATGGCTCATTGTGTAGCCGCTGATTTGAAAATGGGGAAAGGAATAGCAATAAAATTTCGGCAAGTTTTTCAAATACTCAACAATTTTTGTTTAATATGTAAATTTATATTTCTGTAGCAACAAATTTGGTTGTATTCATATTCTACAGCAGCAAAATGTTAAACCCGGAGGGGTTGCAGTCTTAAAAGATAATTCACGTTTTATTTATAATTTAGTTACAAAGCAAACAAGTTGGGGTAAGCCAACGTATCAGACACTGCATAGTTCCTTATACGCAATGAGGCAGCACATGGTGAGTAGAGAAATTTTTAAACTATGGAGAATTAATACTTACGTACTGGTTGTTTTTCCGATGACATTTTCTTTTTGGTAACAGTTAAAAAACGGTGTTACCAAATTGGCTATGCCCAGAATTGGATGTGGTTTAGATGAACTATCCTGGCCTAAAGTGAAAGACCTTGTGGAGGAAATATTTAAAAACGATTTGTTTACTATAGTTATTTATAATTACGTTCATCCAAAATCGAATTAATTTGTACCTATTAAAAAACTTTTTTTACAAAAAATAATACCTACCTCGTCTAAAAAAAGGTTTGCGGCTAAAATGATACATATTTTAAAAATAGTAATAGGAATATGCAAATTATTTATTGTAGTACCCTTTAAAGAATGTGACGTAAACCTTGATTTTTGCATATTATTCTAATTGCAAAAAGGACGACGAAGCAACAAATTGTAATCCCTTGTGACGAGATGCGCAGTAGAGAATTACTTTGCCAACTTTTCGGCGTCATCTTAGTTATTGGCTTCATGGAAGTATCCACATTGTGACCGATTATGATTATAAGATTAGATCACTGTGAAAATGAAATCTGATAAAGATTATATAACTGGATTTGCATTAGGAAACTACTGGTTACTGGAAATAAACTCGCTAAACTAAATATATACTCATCCTTTAATCCTTCAATGCGCATTTATTCTTCTTAAAAATCGTTGTTTTAGCAAAAAAAAAGTTAATTTTTTTACTAATTTTGTTTTAGTGGGAAATGATTTATTTTTAGAAAAAAAGTCAAGTTTATCTTTTCAAATAAATATTTTTTACCAACGTATTTAGATTTACTGCCTTATAAAAAAATTTTCAATTTTATTTAACTGATTTCCATACAAAATTTGTGTAATAAGAGCTTAATAAACACGAAAAATTGTTTATAAATAAGGCCATTAGCTATTAAATATAACTGAAATAAATTTGTTTTGTACTAAAAATTCAACATTTGTAAAAAAAAGTTTAACTCCATATTTCAAAATCGACAAGTAATATAAGTTAGGGACGTTGCAAATTACGAGAGCGGTGTTTAAAAGAATTTTATTGTTTTTAATGCAATTAAACTTGTTATTTACATTAATAATTAAAAGACAAAATAAATTCAGCCCATTTTAAAAACGAAAATTTAAAAGTACTTTATTATAAAAAGAATTTTGTGCATAACTTTGTCGTGAATTTAAATGTCAATTCAATTATAGGTCACGAAATAACCATCAAGCTATTTAAAATTAAATATGTAGTAAAAATTATAATGATAAAGCTTGAAAATTAATTTGCTCATTTTTAAACAAAATGAGAGAAATATATTTAAAATCACGCTAATTATATACAAAAACAAGCATAATTTCAAAATGGTATGTAATTTGCAATCTGCTTTTTTCGGAAAAGACTTACAATATAGGTATGTAGCTATTTAAATTAATATTTTAAAGTATATTTAAATTTACTTTGGTACAAAGTTGTAAACCACAATTTCCAGAGTTTCTTTCGTAAAAACACCATTCAATTCATTGCTCACCTTGTCCCATTCCAGACCATCAATGCCGCAGCCAATTCTTGGTATTGCCAGCTTATGTACATTGTTGGCACGCTACGTAATATATTTAGTTATAAGAATTAAGTTTTAGATTAAGTATTACTATTGATTAAAAACTAATTACCATATGTTCACGCATGGCACTCAGAGACGATCTTAAACTCTCATAAGTGGGTTTGTCCCAACTTTGATCTTTAGTTACCAAATAGTATATAAACCGTTCATTATCTTTAAGCACTGCTACTCCTCCAGTTTGCGCATTCTGCAATCGTAAGTTTTCAATTTGCCCATAAATTTGTTTGAACTTTACTGCAATACCGGCCCCCATGCCTAAATCAGCTGCCACGCAATGCGCCAAACTAAAGTCTTTCGGGGCGCTAAACAAATCGCCTTCCACTTCAACAAGTTTATAGTTAGATGAGGCCATATTGCGTTTACAAACTGAAAGCAAAAGCAAGTTATGAAGATCGTTATTGATTTACGAATATACTTAAAGATTTTAGAATTACAAATCAAACATAAATATGTAAAATAAAAGAGTTTGTCATACTAATGCCTATTTAATAGTTTTTAGAAACTCTTGACAATAGAAATGTTTAATTTTATTGCTCTGATCATAAATGAACGTACAACTTTTCTTTTATCTAATGAGCTATTCTTCTCTAGGCGATTGATTGCCCATCAGTGTTGTAAGTTGGTTACCTAGAATACTTTACTATATAATATATTACTTCCAAGCAATTAACGAAAGCGAAACATCACAATACATTTTGGTGTATTGTGAGTTCTATTGGGATGTAATGAGCCATCCAACAATAGGAATGTTTTCACATATACTTTGAATCAGTTTTTAGCACATTTATAAACTCCTGACTGCCTGTAAAGGTCATTGAACTGCAGGTTTTTGTTCGTCATACGATTATAAAACCCATAAATGAAATTCTATCCATTCAAACAAATACATACTCGTAAATGCCGGCAAAAAAAACTTACAACACTATTTTGCAATTAGCAATTAAGGACTGCGCAAGTCATAAAGCAACAAGACATGGGATAAAAACAAAACTAATAAAAGGTTTAACTAAAATAAAATATGTGTAAAACATAAACATGCAAGCAATTGGAAAATATTCGAATTCCACTTTCATCTTTAATGACTATATATACTATATTCCATTCGGATTGCTTTACTCAATTGTTAGCACTGAGCAAGTAATATTTATTATTAAGCACCCGCCTGCTGCAGACTTGAAACAATTTTCAAACAGTTCAAGGCAGTTCAATTAGTTTTCTCGCAGCACAGCATATGGATTGAGCAAAGTGGCACACTATTTATAGTTATTTTACAAATAGTAAATAAAATTAGTACTGCGGAACACTCTCATTCGTTAACTAGCGTGTTACAGAAAAATTATTTAAGTTTTAATTTTTAACTTACGCAACCATTGTAAAATTACTCAAGTATATAAGTACATACATATTACTTACTTCCAAATGCAAGTGCAATCGATTCCGAGTTCTTCAAAAAAAGAGTTTGAAAATTTATTGTATTCTTCTTAAATGAATTGTTTGCTAATTTTAAAAGATTTTTGAAACACAACATTTAATTTTATATAAGAAAACAAATTTTGTTGTTCTAAAAATAATGTTTTATATTTTGAAACAACAACTTCGATAAGAAATAAGAAAACAAAAAACCTCAACTGTATTAAAATTGTCACAGTCTCAAAGTAGAACAAGTGAGTGTATCTGCCACAAAAATAGAAAAAAAAAACAACAACAAGATTGAAGTAAAAAAAAAAAAAACAAAAAGGAAAACAAAGCCAGCTGTTCAAGAAAAAGTTGAATTACAAAACTATTAGTGAAAAGTTACTAACAGAATGGCATCACTGAAATCTTTCACCACTATATCATCAAATGTAACGGTGGCCTTTTACCTGCAACGTTTTTTGCCCACAAATTTATCGAGGAATGCAAAACGTTTTTATGCCATTTTCTCTTATCAATTGTCGCCAAGTGATCTTAAAAATAAATGTGGTTAGTATATAAAAAAATATATATATATATAAAGTAAACATGTATGTATATAAAATTATAATGTTTAATATAATATATTAGTGTGAGTGAGTGCATGAGTTTTAAATTTGCAAATACTTATATATACTGGATCTTTATGTGTATTTAGCAATTAATATTTATTTATATGCACTAGTGCAGCTGAATCATTTCTTTAGGCTACGCTAAATTTCTACTCGAAATTGAAAAATATCCCGAACAATTTTCTGATGGATTTGGACTAGAAAGAAGCATGAATTATACAAAATAAAAATACCTATAACGGCATATAAATTAAAATGTAGATTTATTTACTTACTCGTATAGGTATAGCCTCAAAGTTATAATGGAAAACTTGCAAAATATGGCTACGTCATTTAAATAACTGCATCCAACTTCAATTAAGTGCCAACTAATACCGTTAGATTTTTAGATTTGAATTTTTTGTTTGTTTACGAATGAATGAAAGCACTGACTGCGGAGAAAAAGAAAAATTAAAAAGAGAAATATAATGAACTAGTTTTTCTTTATTTTTAGCTCTGTTTAAAAACACTAAACTAATAAAAAATCTTAAATTTTTTGTCGTAAAATTAAACGCCAATTTTCAGTACAGCATTAAAACAGTGGCTGTATTTTGGGCTAGAAATTTGGCTTCGTACGTCGTACGTCCCGTTAGGTGACGTAGTTTAACCCACGCAAGAGTATATATTTAAAAATCATCTAGGGCTGTGTTTGCATTGTTTCGTGACGCCATTTGACCAACACGCGCAGATGATTTCAGTTTTGTGTGAGAATTGTCGTAATCATATATACTATCATTCTTCCCTTCGTTCTATGTATTTTAACCAGGGCTGTCAACTATTAATAACCAAAACGCGCCGTGAACTTACCCAAAAAGTGCTAAGAACCGCTAAACTATATATATTCACAAAAAAAGTAACATAAACAAACCGTCAAAGTGTGAAGATTTAAGTAAAATAACAGAGACAAAAATTTAAAAGCAATCTTTCATTTCTGTAGTTGACCCATACAAAAGTGTACTACAATACAATAATACAAGGTAAAACTAGTCCCAATTTTAACGAGGCAATTTTAATTGCGCAATTCTTATCAAATTTTCTTTTAAACTTGTTTTTATGTTCAGACACAGCAATTTTCGTTTTCTATTGCTTACACTTTCTTAATCTTGCATGTACTGCATTCTCAAATTTTTCCATTTAATTTTCACTTGTAAATTAATACTGCTGTTTGTTTTTGAAGGTTGTCCGCAATATTATTTTTTTTTTTTTCAAATGAATTAAAATATCGCAATTTCGCGCCAATATTACTTTCATCACGGAAAACATACATAAAAGAAACACAAATGAAAGAAAATGTAAAAATACTGACATTACAAATGATAGCACAAAACGACTTTCCGAGTACAAGCAAGTCTGTACTCATTTTTACACTCCCACTCTTTCCTCAATTATTTGTCTACAAACTCTAGAATTGCGCAATTAAAGTTGCCTCGTGAAAATTGGGACCTACTTACGCAGTATTTTAGAGTATGAAGTATTAAAATGTAAATGTAAACTTGGTAGTTTTCAAATCATGTTTATCTTCTAGTCATAAAACTGTTTGGATATAATATTTCGATTTCTTAAAAAAGAATTTTTGCTATTTGGACTTTGGATGAAATATATTTACTTCGCTCTACGCCCTTATTTTATATGAATTTATTATATTTACCGGAAAATATATTTATACCAGTAACAAATTATAAATAGCTTGTTTTCTATGTTTCCCAGCTATCTATATGTCGACATTTCATAGGAACTACCCTAATCATCAGTAGACTTTGGAAATTTTTTGAAAGATATTCTCAAACATTCAACTTTATATCCCAACAATCCAAATAAAAAACCGTTGGTTGTTCATTTGTTTGAAAGGTGTAAAGAAATGTTAGAGACGTTTATAAATAGAAAAGCTTGTTTTTTGTGTTTTGACGGATATTATTAGAGCATTTTTCTTTTTAAATTCTCAGCAATTTATTTGGCTTGAAGATGCATATCGTTAGTCTCACGTAGAAAGGCCCTAACTCCTAATTTCCCTGAATTGAGCTCTTTTCGGGATTCTACTACGTTTCACACAAGTACACAGTGTCACAAAGATTTGATTATATAATTTCATACATATCGCTCTTACAAGCAATTGAGCAAAAAAAGTTACTTTTAGATGTACCTATTTATACAGTTTCCATTACGATTTTTCCGTCTCCTGTAAAATTGTAATTATTTTAGTTAGGGCCTTTCTACATTAGAGCAACGAAATGCTAAAAGTAAGCGCCAGTGTTAGCGGATTTTTTAAAAACCCCGCTGAGATCAAAAATGCAGGTTTCAGGGAACTAAAAAAGGCTAAAACCAGCGCGAAAGGCGCTAATTTGGCAACCGTGATTTTATCTCGTTTTGAGAGAAACTTATGTTTGCTACTCAAGTGATAAGAGTTAAAACAAAAACAAGAGTTTCGAATTATTGTTATTTACTCGTATGACTGTCTATTCACTTAATACTATTGCAAACACTAATAATGCTTGTTTTCTTGCTTATTTATATATAGAGAATAACAAATCCATAAATATTTGTTAAATAAAAAGTTTAGCATTATACATAGTAGCAGTATCTTAAAGTAAACAACCTGATAATAACAAACAGGTTTTAAATAAGGTAAGAACATGATAATGAAATATTGACTTGCGGCATAGGTATAGGGTGTTTTTTTAAGCTAGATAGAACTTTAAATTGTAAAAAGTAACACAAAAAATTAAATTTTGATGAAACATTTTTTTTATTTGTTTCAGTATACTCTGACAAATCATCATGAATAGACTCACGCTTGAACAACGCTACGAAATTATCCAAATTTACTTTGAAAATCAGACCCGTTGTTTTATCGCAAAATTGTGTTCAGCGATGAGGCGCATTTTTGGCTTAACGGGTTTGTTAATAAGCAAAATTGCCGCATATGGAGTGAGACCAATCCACAAGAGACCCTACAGACTCCATTACATCCAGAAAAATGCACTGTTTGGTGCGGTTTTCATGCTGGTGGCATCATCGGACCTTATTTCTTCAAAAATGAGGCCGGAGCTCGCGTTACGTCAATGGAGATCGTTACCGCACCATGATCAATGATTTTTTGTTTGAAAATATGGATGACATTGATCCGGAGGAGATGTGGTTTCAACAGGATGGCGCTACGTGCCATACGGCGAACGCAACCATCGACTTACTGAAATCAAAATTTGGCGATAAGTTGATTTCGAGAAATGGACCTGTCAATTGGCCTCCAAGGTCGTGCGATTTGACACCCCTCGATTATTTCCTGTGGGGCTACGTGAAGTCACTGGTTTATGCTGATAAACCAGCAACAATTGACGCCTTGGAGGCCAGCATTGTTCGTGTTGTTCGTGACATACGGCCAGCAGTGCTCGAAAAAGTGGCCCAAAATTGGACGTCCAAAATGCGCTTCGTCAAGAACAGCCGCGGTGCCCATATGCCCGAAATCATTTTCAAATGTTAATGTCACGTATTGATCTTTCGAATAAAAAAAAATTTTGATTACAATTTAATTTTTTGTGTTATTTTTTACAATTTCAAGTTCTATCGGGCTTAAAAAAACACCCTATACATACAACTAAAATACTAAAAATATACATACCTCTACAATGAAGACGACAGCTTTTTTGTTAACCATTAATTTTAGCCGCTAAAACTTATGTAACTTATTAAAGCGAAAATTGAATTTTGTGAATTAAGCCAGTATAGCGTTAAGGCTGATGAGCATGAGTGAAGTACATGAAAGACTGTTTTTATAGAGGTATAAAACTTTAAATTAGCATATAGAAGTATACAGGTTTACATTTTTTAACTGGCGGCCGTTTATGTTTAATTCGGTGTTCCACCTCAACAATTGATAACGCGTTGAATTGAAGCTCACTTTTGTTTGAATGAATACGTCAATACACAAAGCTGCCATATTTGGAGTGTGTGTTGAGACACCGTTACATCCAGAAAAAGCGAGTGTTTGTTGCGTTTAAGGCCATGTTACACTATCATACACGATCGTGCGATCTACTAAATGAAGCATGTGTGCTGGAAAAGTACTTAAAATGCAACCGTGCGACAGAGTTTTTGACAAATCGTGCGATTTCCAAAATTTTATGAAACTTTTCAAAACATTATCGTTTCAGTGTGATCACTGAAATTATTATGAAAAATATAATAATGTTGTTGGCACCTCAAGAAAAAAATTATAAATAATGTAAAATTATTATAGTAATAAAAGTTTTTAATTATTTTATTGTGTATATAAATTATTGCAATCATATTTGTATAATAGTGTGGCCTGCAACGCCATTTTGAAGCGATTTTTTCAAGTCGGCCAGACTTTTGAAACAGTTTCCTGTGAATGAATCATACGATCGTGTAGGATAGTGAATAAGGGCCTTTAATGGGCTGGTGAAATAAATCGTCCGTATTTCTTTTAAAACCATGATGGTCAGGACGTCACAGTCAATCGCGGTCCCTATAGAGCCATGAACGGTGGTTGAGGCATGATAACGGTTTTGTTTTTGGCCAAAAACTCACGCACAAGCATTGATGTGTGAGCTGGTGCGTTACCATGGTGCAAAATCTATGTTTGTTTTTCCACAATTCTGTGCGTTTCTGATGAATTGCTTCGCGCAAACGGCGCATAACTTCAAGGTAGTATTCTTTATTGACCGTTCGACCTTGTGACAAAAATTCATGTTGGACCACGCCATTGCAGTTGAAGAAAACACTCAGCAAAACCTTCACATTTGGCCGAACTTGACGTGCTTTTATCGGTCTTGGCTCTTCCGGACGCTTCTCTACTAACATAACAGAAAAAAACGAAAATCGAACATACGTAACTCACGAAATTTAAAAATTACGGTTATTTTTTTTATCAGACTATGTATATGATGTTTGCACGAAAATAAAAAAATTTTTGTTTTTCGTGGACTAATCTTCAAATATTTGTACTAACCAACCATTATTATCTTTTTTTGCTGGTTTTTTAAGATACTGAAAAGATTTTTGAAAAATTTGTTTTCTAAGAAAGAAGTTTTTTTGAAATTTGTGCAGCTTGCCTTTTTATATTTTTTGAATAAATTAGAATCAAAAACACACACCAAAAGATTTTTTTGGTTGAAAAAAAAAATTTTTTTTATTCAGAAAATAACAGATTTTTTGAAAAAAAAAAATCAAAACACTGAAACCAAGAAACAGCCCACGAACAAAAAAAAAAATGGTTATACAAACCTTAAACTTTAACATGTTTGGCGAGCAGTTGTGTAGTTTATTTGGCCCTTAACCTTCACCTTCAAAAATTTGTTTATATTTAAGTATGACACACTTTGGCATGATAGTGTAATAGCAAGGTACTAGTATGTAATGCCAAGTATGACCGTCTAATAGTCGCTTAACATATCACGAAAGTTATCGCAATGTGAATTTTGAGACGAAAGAGTAAGTCCCAATTTTCACGAGGCAATTTTAGTTGCGCAATTATTATAAAATTTTCTTTTAAACTTGCTTTTATGTTCAGACACAGCAATTTTACTTGAGCAATTTTCGTTTTCTATTGCTTACACTTTCTTAATCTGGCATGTACTGCATTCTCAAATTTTTCCATTTAATTTTCACTTCTTCTAAATTAATACCATGATATAATAAATACAAGGTAGTTTCATTCTCTTTTTATTATTTGTAATAAGGATTTTTGAAGTTTATTTTTAGAGAGAAATATAAAAAAGCGTTGCCACACAGTTGAATTAGGGAATTTACCCCTAGAATGGATTTTTTCTGAAATGTGTAGTGCATTGTTCATATTAGAAAAAGCTAGAAATAATAAGCTGATGTAAGTAGGAATCTGTGGTCATTTTGAAACCCATGTTAGGTTAGGTTTAACAGGCTGCCAGCTATTGTAAAGCCAGCCCACTTGGGTCCAATTTGGTCCCACAAACTAAAAGCACGGACTCCTGCCTATCCGTAAACTTTACGAAAGCATTAAAACGAATGCCCATTTTAAAGAAAATATTATTACATTTAAAAGAAAATACTCTTTTGATATTAAAAACAAAGGGGAAAAATTTGATAATTGTGGTTTAAAAATATATAAATAATTATTACTACTAGAATGACCCAAGAAGCAGCGACAAAACTAATGCAAGTAACCTTGAATATTCTTCATTATTTACAATAAGAAAAACCTACTTTCAAAAAAAGTCATTATTTGCATGTATAGCGAAAATTTGCATATAGTTTTCCGTCATTTCCGTGCCTTCAAACTTGTTCTGGACGTGACTTGTAACTTCTCTAACAAATAGCGCGATATAATTATTCAGTGCATTTAAAAGAAAAAATAATAGCTCATTTTAATAACGGCCAATCAGTGACCACAATTCCAAAACAATTTGACTTTCACCAAGAATTATAACCTGTTTTCGTTGTTTGGGTACTTTGCCTTCAAACTTGTTCTGGACGTGACTTGTAACTTCTCTAACAAATAGCGCGATATAATTATTCAGTGCATTTAAAAGAAAAAATAATAGCTCATTTTAATAACGGCCAATCAGTGACCACAATTCCAAAACAATTTGACTTTCACCAAGAATTATAACATAAAGGTGGACGTTCCCGAAAAACCAGTAAACGAGATGGCCAGACAATCATCGCCACACAATTGTCATTAAATATTAACCCCAGAAGGATTCAAAGGCAAGCCGCAGAAGGCGGACTAAAAACATACCATACAAAAGTTCAAAATAGATCTTTATATCACGGAAAAATAGACTGGCCAGGTTGGAATTTGCAATGGAACACATTAACTTGACCACCACACAAAGGAATTCCATACCATTCTCCGATGGGCCCAAATTTAATTTAAAAGGTTCCGATAGATTGAGACTGGTTAGATGACCGAAAAGCCAACGTTATACTTAAGGCACATTGAAATGTGGTGTCGGTAGCATTTTAGTCTGGTGATGTTTTCCAGGCCATTTTTATATATTTTAGATTTATGTATTTTATTTTAAAATTTTTTATTTATTTTTGTTAGAAGTCACAATTTAACTATTATTTTCAGACAAAACTTCACACAAAACTGAAAACAAGGGAATGTATAAACTAATACGGTAGCACAATTTTATGGAAAATGTCACAATCCTTATACTTGTCAGATGGTGATTGTTAAGGAAAATTGAGAGAATAAAACTACCTTGTATTTTTTATATCATGATTAATACTGCTTTGTATTTTTTGAAGTTGTTCACAATATTTAAAAAAAAATTTTTTTCAAATGAATTTAAATATCACAATTTCGCGCCAATATTACTTTCATCACGGACAACATATCAATACATAAAAGAAACATAAATGAAAAAAAAAATTTAAAATTTCTGATATTACAAATGATAGCACAAAACGACTTTCCGAGTACAAGCAAGTCTGTACTCATTTTTACACTGCCCACTCTTTCCTCACTTATTTGTCCACAAACTCAAGAATTGCGCAACTAAAGTTGCCTCGTGAAAATTGGGACTAAACGATGTCGATGTTGCCAGTTGATTCCTTGCAAAAAGGGAAATTTAACAGTTAATGTCATTTTGCTGATTGGCATTCATATAAATAAGAGCGTATAATTTGGTCTTAATCTTCTTAAAGTTTTTATTTGTTTAATTAATTTCATCTGTGCAATCAAACTTTATCACATGATTATATTAAGTTTAATGTCATGAACAAAATTCTTAATTTCTAATTAAATATTCTTATCCATTAACAAAAAATACTCGTAATACAAAATAGATATGAAGGTCAACCAATACCAGCTGATGAGGCAAGTAATGTTGAGAGTGGTAAAGCTTTTGAGCGGAAGGGAGATTGGTGGAAAATCAAGCGGGCTTGTGTGGCGTAAACAAAACGAAATGTTTTGTTTTTTATTTAAATATACTCGTAAATTATTAATTTACTTATTTACATGTTTATTTTTGTTTATAGTAACACGTACATGTACACTGCATGCCACTTGAATAATGAATCCCATTTTTTTTTTTAACATTAAATAAGTTCAGAAAAAAATAACTCTTTGCACAACCAAATTTCAAGGTGTTGGCTTTAGTTTCTTGAAGAAATAAAAAAATATACATATTTTGTTATACTAAAATAATGCATTTACACTCATAGATAAAAGCGTCTTCATATTGATGATGGCGGGACATCAGAATTATGACATCAATATTATGTAAATAGTCATTAGTAATGTAAAAAATAGACATCAATCTCAGTGACAAAAGTTATCAGAGAATTTTGTCATACATTGAGTATCATCAATGCTACAACTATGGTGAAAGCAATTCAATAACACATTTTATTATAACATTATAATAGAACTAATTTGTCAAAATTGATTTAAAAAAGGTGGTAAATAGTATTATAATATTTTCAATTTATTGTTGAAAAATAATTTTGTTGTTATAATCATTATTTTTAAACTTACATGAATTTTTAAGAAGTAGAAAAAAAATGCATCGTACTGATGTAAATTTGTAATCACAGCAAGTATTGTTTAAGCAAAGGCAAATAAGTATAACTGTAAAGCGAATATATAAATGAATGATAATACATAATTTTAATGACACTTTGTCATCACATGCGGCGTTAGTTAAATAACGAATACAATGAGAGCGTAGATAGTAAAATTCTAATGCCACACACAGACACTATATTGATGACAGTAAGTCATCAAAAGTATTAGAATATTTTTAGTTCTCATTGGTTTCTTGATAGTAGTGAAATATAAAGTTATATGTTTGAACATACTTTTGAATTAAATTAAGTACTTATAGCTAGAGCTTAAGTTTAGTTGGTGATAGCGTACAGCGTTGTCAACTCGGTGCGTTTCGCACCGTTTTTGGTGCTTCTTAAAATTATTTGTGCGAAAAATTCTTTAGTCGGTGCGTTTTTATTACATTTTCGGTGCGCTTTTTAAATTTCGGTGGCACCAAACCAAATTCAACTTAACTTTTTGTTTTAAAATAAGAACAAATTTTATTCAAGTGCCCAAATTTTCAGAACACGGAATTATAATGTGAAAAAGGCAACTTATTATATGCAGTAAGTAAGACAATCTTGCTGCTTTTAAATTATTTTTGCTGCTTTTAAAGCGCATTTTGATATTAAACGATCAGGCGAGGTTTGTCAAATATCACAATAAATGCAAACACAGTATGGAAATTCTTATTTATGATGACACGTGAATTCGTTACTGTTTTGGTAATTGATAAATTACTTAATTATTAATAAAATTATAAATTTTTTCCAAAACGTTTGCATATTGATAATGGTAAATTTCATCTTTTATTTGTTATAATTCTGGCAAATTTTCGTATATTTCAATAAATTCCTTTGAAAACATCCACTCTAGCCAACTGATTTATCGCTTACGAAAACAAATGAAATTTACATTGTGTTTGATAGAATTGCTGTTAATAAAGTTTGATGGCTTGTAGTGACATTCTGTTACTTTTAATGATCCTATCTTCGACATGTTTCATCCCAAGCAATATAATTTTAACGACGATAAGCTAACAAGTTAAGTTAAACTAACATTTGATATCGGTCCACAGCGAATATAATTAAATAATGTTGCTGAATAATAAATTTGATAAAATATCGTTACAATTATTGTAGGGATAATATTTTCTTAATAATAGTAACAGAATCGCACTAGAGGCCAAGTTTGACAAACACGAGTTCTAGCTATTGAACGAAAAGGCTGTTTTTTAATATAAAAATATTAATCTTTTTACAATACAAAATGGTTTTTTAAAAATGAAAAGAAAAATTTTAAATTCGGTGCATTTTTGTTGAATTAACACGCGTTTTCCCCCATTTTGGTGCGTTTTGAAAATTTAAATTTCACAAGGCTGATGACATTTTGCCTTTTATTTCACTTAGTCATTTTTCTGATGTTAATGATCACATCAATGAAACTTTTGCATCATATTGAAATCAAATTGTAGTTGGCCTGATGTTAGTGTGATATTCTATTGATAATATTATCTTATTATATTGGTTTCATTTAGTAATTTCTTCGATATTAGAGTGTCACTGCATTGATCACATGCTCACATCAAACTATTGCAATAAAGCATCACCATGACATGTCATTGATGAAATAATTGTCATAATTACTGCTAATGACAATTAGAGCAACTGATGTAATGGTTGACATCACAGCGATGAAAAGAGTCATGGGGTCAAAAATGATGACATTTGGCATTGCATTGATGTTAAAATACATCACAGCTATGATGGGCTTTCTATGCGTACCTGTAATAATAAACAAATATCAAAAGTTCCCTTTAATTTTCTTTCAGAACTCCGTACCGGTATGCGGAAATTTACATAAGGAATTTACGAACCTGAAATTCCCGTAACTTTTTTTTCACACAGTTCTTATGGGAACCTAAATTTCCATAAGAACTTCGTACCGTCCTTTAGTTTAGGAGATATACTTAATTAAAGTTCAAAAAATGTGATTCCTTATTCAAGTGGCAGGCAGTGTATTTGTAGATGTGTATGTAGTTAAAAAAAAAAACTGGAAATTTGTCGTATATTTTGTTATTCGTCTTCGTGTTCGTAATTTTATTTACAAATTTATTTTTGTTTGTTTCTGATAAGAATTTTAATTTTGTTGTTGTTGTTGTGAAAACAAACTTAAAGCTGATCAAAGTCTGAAGAGAATTCTTTCTCTCTTACTAACACAGTGGTGCGTGCTCTTTATCTATGTAGGTACATTTTTTAATGAATGAGAATTAATTAATTAACAAAAATATATGCATGTATATGTATGTTAAAAACTGTTTGTTTGGAATTATTAAAAAAAAAAATTGGTTCGACTAAATATTAAAATTTTTGTTGTCAGTCAGTTGATTAAAATCTGTTGTTGCGACAAGTTTAACAAGTAGTTTGTACGTTATTTTTCAAATAAAAGTTTTAAGAACGGTTTTATTATTTTCCTTAGATATTTTAAAATCCGTTCGTAGAAATATGTCGTCAGCAGGGGAGAAACAAAAATTGGTAAAAGTGGAAGAATCCCGACGTTTTATGATCGATTGCTTTAAAGCGGTCGGAGTTCCTCAAGATCATGCCGAACAACAGGCAGACTTATTGGTAGGAGCCGATTGCCGGGGACACTTCAGTCATGGCATGAATCGCTTGGAAATGTATTTGAATGATTTAAACATTAAGTCCACAAATGGTGATGCTATACCTACAATTTTAAAAGAAACCCCTTCTACTGCTTGGGTAGATGGCAACAATGGCTTAGGAGCAGTTGTGGGTAACTTCTGCATGGATCTGGCCATTAAGAAAGCTAAACAAGTGGGTGTGGGTTGGGTTTGTGCCAAAGGCTCCAATCACTATGGCATGGCTGGCTGGTATCCCATGAGAGCCATGAAAGAAGGTTTGGTGGGCATGTCCATGACCAACACCTCTCCCTTAATGGCACCAACGCGTTCGAAAGAAGCTGCCTTGGGCACAAATCCCTTATCTCTAGGTGTACGAGTAAAGAATGATCAATTTCTGCTTGACATGGCTACAACGGCAGTTGCAGTCGGAAAAATTGAAATACAGCGTCGCAAAGGAGAACCTTTACCCCATGGCTGGGCACAAGATCCTAACGGTAATGAAACTACCGATGCAGAACTGGCTTTCCAAACTGGCTGTCTTATGCCTTTGGGTGGGGCTGAAATTACTTCTGGCTACAAAGGTTATGGTAAGTTTTCTTTTCAAAAAAAAATTTTTCTATTTAAAAAAAAATTTCAAATAAAATTTTTTTTTTCAAGGCTTGGGTGCTTTAGTGGACATCTTTTCTGGTGTTATGTCTGGTGGCAATTATTCCACCAAAGTTCGTAAATGGACTCATGCTGGTGCCAATTCCGCCGCAGATTTGGGTCAAGTCTTTATAGCAGTGGATCCAAATTGTTTTGCTCCCGATTTTGAGGAAAGAATGACAGACTTCAATAGTCGTTTGCGTGGTTGTGCTCCCGTAAGTGTTAATTTATTATAAAACTCTATTCTTAATTAATTTTTTATTCTTCTTGCATTATATTATTTATTTAGACTAATCCCGAAAAACCGGTGCTTCTAGCTGGCGATAAAGAAACAATGAATATGAAAGCTGTCGCTGCTGTTGGTGGAATTCAATATTTGCCAAATCAATTACAAACATGCGAAAACTTATCTCAACGTTTTAACGTAAAACCTTTAAGTTTTATTTAAATTATTTTGCCAACAATACTGAGCAGCCCACCCGTTAATACTATTGTATAATGTTTTTTGTGTATGTATGTATGTATGTATATATGTATAAGCAACGGTTGTATTTTATTTTTTTTTTATTAAATTTGATTACAAAATTTAGTTTTTGCATTTAAAAATTGACACATTTCAAGATTGTTTACAAGTCAAAACAGGGGCCAATATCTGTATACATACATATGTTTTTTGAAGTTTCAATTGTTTTTATGTACATATGTAAATGTAAGCATTTCTTAATATTTTTAATTAAAATATCAACTTTATAATATTTTAATATTTTTTAATTAAAATATCAGTTTGTAAGACTTTTTATACAAATTTTTTGTATAGCATTTTAAAACTGATTAAAAAGACTTTGGTTTTGCAAATATACTCAAAAGATTAAATTTGTGTTTGAATTATACAAGAAAGCCAATCTTACTTACTGGATTAATATACTAAGAAATAAATTTGTTATCTTTAATCTATTGCAAAAAACTTGTAGGCGTATTGAAAAAATAGTTGCAACAGATTTATAGCAAATTAAAGAGAAAAAGTTCCCTTCGGCATTAATCTTTTACAAAACTGTCGCAGGCGCTTATTAAATAAAGGCGGAATAATTAAACAAATTTTAAATGAATAATAGTTCACGCTTGTCTTATCACACTAATTGCAAAAATTATCAAAAATATTCCAAGATTAAATTTGCTTAAAAAAAAGTTAAAACAGCAGGCCAAATAAATTTGTTTTTATATAAACTTATTAAAAAACGTTAATTATTTAAAATGTTTTCAAATTGATCAACAAAACGAGTACGTAACTCGCACATAAAATATTTCGGACAAATGTTTTTATGGCAAAATTTCTTTTTTGAAATACAGATCTGCTCTAAAGCTCACGTGATTTCAACGCACATGCCATTTCAAAAGCACAAATATGATTTGTGCCTATTCTGCAAATAACAATTTTGTTTTGGGAATTTCGATGTGATTTATAAAGCACAAAAATACAGCTGTTTTTTGCTTCAATTTCCTGATATATTTTTTTTGCAGGTTGAATATTTTTATTGGCGCTATTATTTGCAAAATAAGGTTAATTTCATCTCATAATAAATATAAAAGTAAAGCAAAATAAACCAAATCACAAAATAATACAACAATTCTTGCAACAAAATAGGCGAATCTAGTTTTTTCTTAATTTAGTGAATTATTTCGTAAAAAATAAATAGTTTTATTTAAATAATCGATAGAAAACACACTAAGTTATTTATTAATATAAAAAATCATGAAATCCATAATTCGTGCAAAAATTAGGATGTGATTTCAAATTGAATTTTCAAGAATCAAAAATATTCATCGCGAATTTCATGGGAACTCATGTTCGTGCTATCAGTACGTAGTGAATGTAAAATATATAAGCGTAATAAAAATATGTCTGTTCGTTTACCCAAAAATTTGTACAAATTTTTACTGTATTTTACTACATGCTGTTCGTTTATACAAGTTGCAGTAACTGAGAACACATAAAAGGGAGTAAAGTGACAGTTCTTTTACTGAGTACTTACAAATTTTTACTGCAAAAATTTCTTGCAGTAAAGTTTAGTAAAATGGAAAACATATGGTAAACAAACAAATGAAATTGATAAAAACCGAAAATTTTTTAGAAATGTTAAGAATAATATAGAATCAAATGATTAATGCATTTAAAAATTAAGTGGTAAACTATTTAGAAGGTAGTAAAACAATTGTGGCTTAAGGCCCTGTGATTCACTATCCTACACGATCGTACGATTCATTCACAGGAAACTGTTTCAAAAGTCTGGCCGACTTGAGCGTTGTAGGCCATACTATTATACAAGTATAATTGCAATTAGTTATATACACAATAAAATAATTTAAAACTTTTATTAACATAATAATTTTACACTACTTAATTTTTTTTTCTCGCGGCACCAACAATATTCTCATATTTTTTACAATATATACCACACTGATCGCACAGAACACATAATATTTTAAAAAGTTTCATAAAATTTTTTAAATCGCAAGATTTGTCAAAAACTCTATCGCACGGTTGCATTTTTAGCACGTTTTCAGCACATATGCTTTATTTAGTAGATCGCACGATCATGTATAATAGTGTAGCAAGGCCGTTACAGCAATCCGTTAAGGCCTTGCTACACTATCATACACGATCGTGCGATCTACCAAATAAAGCATGTGTGCTGAAAAAGTACTAAAAAAGCAACCGAGCAACAGAGTTTTTGAGAAATCGTGCGATTTGAAAAATTTTATGAAACTTTTAAAAACATTATAGTTCAGTGTGGTATATATTATGAAAAATATGAGAATATTGATCTTGCCTCGAGAAAAAAATTTAAGTAATGCGAAATTATTATGTTAATAAAAGTTTTTTATTGTGTATATAAATTATTGCATAAAAGTGTGGCCTACAACGCCATTTTGAAGCAATTTTTTCAAGTCGGCCAAACTTTTGAAACAGTTTCCTGTGAATGAATCGTACGATTGTGTAGGACAGTGAATCAATGCCTTAAGATGCTTCCACATCAAAAGCAAGTGACTTGTCAAGAAATTTGATGAAAATCACTCTATAAAAATATTAAAGACTAGCTTGTATTGTCGAAATATCACATATATGCCTTGAACCTTTGTATTGCATATTTTGTAAATAAATGAAATGAAATGTCTCTATTAAAAAAATTAATTTGTGTTTACGAATTTTTATTATTTTTTCGTACTTGTAGACAAACTTTTTTTAAAAAATGTTATTTGACCACAAATTTAACGATCACAATTACGATAATCGACGTATACACAGTAAAAGGTGGTCAAGATTTGACTGGTTACTTACTATAAGCATGGATGATTACTGGGAGGTGACTAAAATGTGTTTAACAAACTTAACTTTTGGCTAATCAGATCTGCAATTACCCCAGTGTGCGCTGTTACATATGGGTGTAGTTTTATCAGCTGTTTACTAAAGTTTACGAATTTTTACTATTTTCCTGTTCAAGTACTTTTTTGGACAAGAGAGTTTTCAGAGAGTAATATTTACAAATTGCTGAAAAATTACTGATTTACTGCAGTTTACTGGAACGTAAACGAATAAATGGATTTGTATAATATACAACAATTATACAAATCGAAAACAAATAGATAAAGAATAGATTAATTTTTATACCCTTCACAAAAATGTTAAGGGTATATAAGTGTGTGATTCCGTTTGTAATTTCTACAATTTTCATTTCCGACCCTATAAAGTATACTCGTACATATTCAGAATCACCATTGATGAAGTCCGCCTGTACGCCGTTGAAATATCGTTTCTGCTTAAAAGCAGTTCTGGTTATATTATTTAATTAAGTGTTCCACTTAATAGTACTTTTGTAAATTTTAGTGGATTTTTTTTTATCTAAAACGATCTCTTTTCTTGTTAATAAAAGCGTAATTTTTAAACGTGTAAAATTTTGCTAAGACATTTAGTTTAGTGGCAGTCATAATATTCAACCAAAAACTGGATTTTGAATTTTATTGTTAGTTTTACCACAATAGGGTGGAGGGGGGAAAGGGGGGGGGGGGGGCTTATCTAATTCTTTAATCAACTGCAAAATAGTATACATTTTATTTGTTAGAAACCTCCAAATTTATATAATATTTTAAAGCTATATAGCGGTTTCTTAATACAATAATTGTTATTATTTTAACAATACTATGGGAAACAATAAATGCCACAAAGATTAGACTTATCACAACAGAAAAGGTTAATTATTTTATTAAAAATTAAAATATCGCGGTTTTTTATATATTTTTGTTTTTCTATTTAAAAATTTCAAATCTATATATAGAAATGTACACTTTGATGTCACCACTAACTGCAAAAACCGGCCGATCATTTTCAAGCATTTTCAGTACCTTGGGGATGGTCTGTAGATGGTTTATGTGAAGTTTGAACGAAATCGGTCTGCTGGTTTCGGAGATATGGTATTTCGTTTGTCCTATATATTTACATATGAGGAGTCGCAGAACAAAACGTACCTTTTTGATTAATTGAAAATGTTAGAAAATCTTTTTATTTGCAATCTATTTACAATAAAATAATAAACAAATTTACTAGGTATACTACGAGTTATTTAACAGTAGCGTTAAATTCCAGTTACTGTAGGGATGTATATATATATATACATATCGCTCCTTTATTGCAACATAGTCATAACTAAAAACAAGCTTGTTTCGAGAAAAACACATTTCAAATTTTTAGCTTCCATACATGTCTTAGCAAATCTTTTTAGAAAATATCTCCTAGAGGAAACAGTTTAAAAGTAATTTGAATAAGTTTTTGTCACAATATAGAAGGTAGTACTGTTAGCAATTATGCATCCTTAACTCGAAAAGCAAATTTTTTGAAATATCACTATGTTGCAATAAAGGAGCGATATGTACATACATATATTAAAAAATGGGTAGCTTAAGAAATAAAGCGCAAATCTAAAATATGCAGCCTTTTTAAACGTCTTACTTCATCACTATCATCTAAAAGAGTTATTGCTAGTAAGTTTTGGTGGTCGCTAAGTCTTTTAAGCTAATTGATGTTATACTTTTTGATTTCACCCTTAATATAAGGAATATCGAGATCATTATGAATTGTTGAATTTCTCAGGTGCTTGTAACAGTTATAATGACCTGCAAGTGCACCTGTCAATGTTCTGAGACTTTTCCTGTCCAGTTTTAGAGCCCGTTCGGCCCTCTTTTTTTTTATCAAAGTTCAGAAATTTCTTGGAGTGTTCAAAACCAGCTGTCTCGTTCCAAAGTTGTTCAACGATGGAGTCTGTCCATTTCTTTATATCCTCATTCAGCAGACTCTTATTGAAGCCAAAAGTTGGAGTGGGTCCCCTCTGCTCCTTTCTTGGCATAAATGTTAGCCATTTCATTGCCGTGATGCCCTCCATGCCCTGGCACCCAGATCAGGGTGACCTGGTTCTAGCTTGCCAGTTCGTTTAGCCTGTTGTGGCATTCCAGTATTAACTTGGACGTAACTGCTCAGGGTCTTCAGCGCTGATTAGCTATCAGAGAGTATTTTTATCAGCACTCCCTTGTGTCCCCTATCGGAGAGTTTTTTAACCGATTCCCTTATTGCGTATAGTTCCGCTTGGAAGATTGTGGTGTCTTTGCTAAGACACCACAACGCTTAATTTTGACCTTGGGTCCAAAAGCCAATACATTTTACTTGTCATAAAATTGAGTTGTTTTTTTTTTCTTTTAAGTTTTAAATGAGTTTTCCAAGTTAAGCGTCGATCAATGTTTGGAACTAAATATCTGATTTCATTTGCTTTAGGTATTTGGACTCTGTTTAAATACACATTTTTTTTGTGCAAAGGTAACGTGTGCAGATTTATCCACATTTACTTTAATATTCCATTTGTTTAATCAAGTGCTTATTAAGTCAAGCTGTGATTAAATAATATTGGATGCTACAGATGCAGATTCATTGGGTGAAAGAATATAAATCATGATTTTTATTCTTTGACACAACTTAAATGAAGAATATTGGGCATATACATATGTTTGATTCAAATTTGTGATGAAAATTGATATTTGTACTTAAATTTAATTCTAACACTCTAAAAACTGCAATAACGTTGTTTTTTGTCTTTCCGTGTTTTTATTAATAGGTAGAAGACAAATGTCCACAAACACTACACCCTTTTTTCTCTTTCTTATAAGCTATTTTCCTAGTTCCAGTACAGTGCACTGTATATGTAGGAGTCATCCTCTGAATACTGGTCCAAGATAAAAAAATGGAACTTAAACCTAAATGACATTTAAATACGACCTCAAAAACTGTGCCTCGTTTCTGTAAGTTTAGTGAAAAGTTTCTCGCATCGAAAACTACGAAACATAAAATTCCATCGTTTCTCGACTATCGAGAAAAACAGCGTTTCTGTATATTAAATCCAAAAGAGGCAATACTACCCAGCAGTCCACAAGTTATTACAATTTGCAAAGCATCCGATTGCAAGCGATTGTGTCAACAGAAAAAATCAAAATATACATGTTAAGCACAACAAACAACTAACATCCGATTCAGATTAGTATTTTTCTCCTCATTTTGTTAAATTGAATGTACATAAAAAGCAAAGAAGAAAACAAATGCTAATAATATAGTTTTGAACTCATCCAATCTTCGCTTACAATGAATACAGTGTTGGATGCATCTTACGGACTAGGCCATCGCTGTGTAAATGTAAGTAGGAATTGTATACAGACTTCGGATGGGTCACGCTTACATTGTCAATGGTCTTAGATCGAAGATGTATGTGACAAAAATTTCACTGGGTAGTTACGTCTTTATTGGAATATTTTCATTAAGCAGCTGTCAAAATGCAAAAAGTAAACAAATAAGAAGACGAATATAGGAAAAATTTATCAAACAAAAAGAAAATTTAAATTTAGCAGTGAATTAAACAATTGAATTTAGTGTTATAAATAAAATAAAATTGTGTCAATCAATAACACGTGTACATAAATAAAAACACATTCAAATCATAAATAAATTTCATAAAAACTTTCAATAAGGTATAGTTTTGTGGTGATGGTTGCTGACCAATATGACCGGCGAAACACAGCCATAGATTAAGGGTTGCAACCGACCCTTTTTTAGTTCCTGGACCGATGTGGGAAGCTTCTCGCATTCGAGACAGGCTCAAATTAAGATTTTGCCATTAAATTTTTAATTTATCATACTGTATGTATGTACATAAATATTAAGAAATAAAGAAAAAACCAAAAAAAATTTAATTCATTATTTTTATATATTTATTATATTATATCTCCGTGGAAATTCTTTCAATTTTCTAAAATAAAAAGAAGAAATGAATAATGAGCTACATTCAATATCTGCCGTATTCATAATAAATAATTTACACATAACAAAGGTTTAATTGACAAATTTTGTGTAAAAATATGTATGTCAAGTAAACTTTTACTAATTGCAAATTATTTTTTATGAATACGACAATATGTGTATAAATATTTAAAAACTTTACCTTTTCTACACTTTTTGCATTCATTATGTCAATTATATATTTTTTAAATTTATAACTTGCGCAACTCTTTTATTTGTGAAAAGTTTTGACAGCTCTAGCGAGAAACTTCTCACAAAATTTTAGCCTAGTGTCTACAACTGCGATTAACTCTGAGATAATATCTGACAAAACGTCGGCAGAATGAGAGAACGAATTTCTTTATGTCAATTTTAATGTCTAACAAGGAGTACACGTATTTTTGTTAATCTTATAAGAATTCATAAATCAATGAAAGCCGAGAAGAAAACACATCCTTGCGATGAATAAAATCTTATATGAATTTTGTATATGCACACGTTTTGTACGAAAGTAATCATTTATAGCGGTTATTTAATGCATAAAAACAACCTATTTTCCATTTAGAATGGTTTTTTAAACGATATTTTGCAAAACTATTAATCGGTAAAATTGTAATGGCGCCTTTTTGTAAACAAACACACACACAATCGATTTTTTGACAGCTCTTATTATAAGATCGTTGCCATGAGATTTCTCATAAGAACGCTCTTATAAAAATTATTATAAGACTGCGATAACACTAATTTTAAGTCTACAAGTGACAAAATTCTCTGTGCGATTGAATTTGACGTACTCATCTCAGATATTATCGCAGGTGTGGACACTAAGTAATACAGAAACAGGTTTACTCACAAGCTTGCAATGAATTACGTCAAAAAAGCTATTTTGACAGATATTTCTCGCTTCTCAAAGATACAGAAACATTTGTCTGAGAAACTCCATTTGTTGTTTCTATTCGCATAGTTTCTCTGTCAATTCCGTTGTTTCTTGTGAGAAATTTCTCGATGCGAGTAATACAGAAACGAGGCACTGGGCTTAAGCGTGGAAAACAGTGCTATTTAAATAACACCTGTTTTCAGCCTGGGCTTGTTTTAAACCAAGTGTGCCCAGCCCTATGCGCTTGATACTCAATTGTTTTTGTAAAAGCGCTTAGCTATAGGGTTGTGCTCTTTAATACACAAATACTGCGCTCAGCACAAGCAATGAAAAATGCACAAACAACTTCGTCTTATATATTTTTTGTCGTTCTTCACTGCACACACACAACTGCAAAGCAACAACACTTTCGCATGTTTTGCTGGTAAAACATTGACGACAGCGATTATCAGTGTGAATTTTGTTTTTGTAAATTGTTTTGCTTTTTACAACAAAAAATATTAAATAAAAATAGTTTTTCCTTAAACGTATTAGTGTTAACTCTTCCATATAGAACTTGTGGGCACCACTGCTTTGAACCATTTTTCACAAAGGTTTTTTAAAATTTCTGGCCACTTAAGTTTCTGCAACATTGTTGGTTTTGAGTTCCAGGATTGTCTTGGGCTTGTTTACATGTACTGGCTCTTTAAAATAACCCACAGCGAGATAAACGGATGCTGACAAATCTGGCACACACGTTGGACAATTAATTTCCGAATTTCTGGAAATTTTGATCTCCAAAAAATTAATAATAAAATTCTACTATAATTGGTCCCTTGTTCAGTTGTGCATATCTCCATTATTAATTCTATAGTTGCTATTTATAGAATCTGCATAAAAAGCACATAAACGGACTTTTGGCCCACCTTGTGGTGTACTTATTATACACTATTTCACTCCACTATGGGTTAATGCCGACAAAACAATCTACTGCGCATGTGGCTTTACCATGTACCGTTATGTTTTCTTTTTTTACTCTTGTTTTTCGCCAAATTCCACTAGAGACGCAAAAACTTACAACAAACTAAACAAGAATATTTGTTTGGAGGTTAAAGGAAGTTTGTTTACTCCTTGTACAGCAACCCTTAATTTACCCGCAACACTACATAAAGCAATATTCTTCTTTCGTTTTGTTTTTATACACAAATTCGTTTTTACCAAAAGTTAAACAAACTAAAGAGAGATGAAACAGCATGATTTATAAAAAAAAAATTAACAAAGAAAAAAAACCATGAAAAAACTTGAAGAGTGGATTGAAAATAATTATTAGCTATTGAATCAGTGCTTGGTGGAGCTCGTGACGTTGAACAACTTGCAGCGGTTATTATTGTACATTTCGTTATTTTATGCAGTGAGGGGTGGTAAAAGGTGGTTGCTGTTTAATACTGAAAAGAAAAAAATTATCAAAAAAATTTTAGACCGAAAGAAAGTTTAATGCCAAATAAATTTTTGTATAAAAATATTAGTTTGTGATTGTGTTTTTGAAAAAATATATTAAATAAATAATAAATATTCAAGAAGTATTATAGTATCATGGCCGATTCTGGTAGCAGACATTATCAAAAGTTGCCTCCCGGTTGGGACTGCAAGTATGACCAGACGACCGGAAATTGGTAAGTGGACATTATAAAATGCTGCTATTTTATGTGTAGATTTTCAAGATGGCGGTTGAAGGAACTTCAGAAGTACACACACACACACATACACAGGTGCTTACAGTTCTTACGTCGCATTTAATTGTTGAATTGTTTTAAATTTAAACACTTGCATACTTTAAGGCAGCTACTTTAATACGGATAATATGCCGTTTTATTACGTGATTTAACCTTAAAAATTAGGTCGTGGAAATAAATAAGTACATACATACCTACAAACACACGAGCAAGTAAGTACTTGTCTTCTTGGTACTTTAAGATTTCAAGTGGGTTTTGTTTTTGTATCTTCCTGAAAAGGGCTTTAACGAATATATGTACGAGTACATACATACATACTTAGGTATGATTTTGAGTGTACAAATATGTGTTTGTGTGTACATTTCGTATGTAAAAGTTGCATATAAATTTCAAGACACACAAGCAAAAATGGCATTGGAATGGCTTAAAGAATGATAAACAAACAAGTATTTATCTACTCGCACTTGAGAAAAAGCTGACATGTTTCACAGTTTAAAACTCTTCATCAAAATTATAATTTATTCAACAGTATTGGTTAAAAACCAAAAATGGTATAACATTTTAAATTGCAAATTTTCCTTCTCATAATATTTTGTTACATAGATGAGAAATAAATGCATTTTATCTAAATTGCTGGCACTGGTCCATAGGTGGAACTAGTGTGTTTTTTTATGCATATCGGTAATTTATTGCAACGAAGTCATAACTCAAAGAAAAACTTCTATCGAGAAAAACGCATTTTAAATTTTGATTGGTGTTTATGGAACAGGAATGAGTGATATGTAGGGTGAAAAATTTCCAGCATTTGCTCATGCTGCTTAATTCGAGGTATTCAAGCGATTTTGCTTATTTTACAGGTTTGCTCTTTTCATTATTTGAAGTTTTCTTATTACTTTTTTATATTATTTTTATAAATATGCTTCTTTATGTCATTATAACTTTATGTTAAAACATGATGTTAAAGCGGCCCATACACGTTTTAACTCAGTTGGCAACTGAGTCGGTTGTTGTCCAAATCAATGCGTGTATGGCTTTGTCAGTTGATTAGTTTGGCAGTTGTCGAGTTGGTTGAACAAAAATTAAAATGTTTTGATTTTTTCAATTTGACTAGCAAGTCTTTCAATTCGATTGTGTTGTGTGTGTTCAAGTCTCTTGATCAGGTCTTAAAATTTATATTTGCAGTGTTTTTGCAAAGAGAACATTATATATTTTTAAAATTGTCTATAGTTTCATTGAATTTAATTGTTGAATGAAAATCTTTCAATTCAGTTTATGAAGTATGTTGGCAATAATCAATTCAGTTGAAAGACACAATTCACAATTGAATTGAAATGTGTATGGGCCGCTTAAGATTTGCTGTTTAGGCCAACCAAAACTATGTACATTTTATTACGTTAAGTGTAGACAGTGAATAAAATGACACATCGTCGAGCAATGTGGCAGTCCCTTTTTTATAGATTGTATATGATCTCGTAAATATCTTTTTAACACGCTTATATAGTTATACAGTACATATATAGTTTGCAACTCTCGAAATCCATGCAATATGAGTGATTATTACAGATGCGGGTATATAAAACGTATGTACAGTATTACTGCCTTAGTGTGAAATGGGAGTTGCCGTGTTGCTTCCGTGGAAGTGGGGCGATTTTGGGGATTCCTGAAGCCAATTTTGGGAATTCCAAAAAAAAAACTCAGTATGATTTTGGGAACTCTCAAAAAAAATAAATCGGAACGACTGCGCTGACCAGTTTTTTTATTTTCGGTGCGCGTGTTTGCCGTGGAACATTCATCTAAACTATAACTCAGAGGTACCCAAGCCCTATGCGATTGATATACGGTGATCATTTGTTTTTGTAAAAGCACTTAGCTACAGGCTGTGCGCTTTAATATACACATGCTGCACTCGCCACTGGCTATGAAAAATACACAAACAACTTTGTCTTATATCTCTTTTTGTCGTTCTTCACTGTACACACACAAGTGCAAAGCAACAACACTTTCGCATGCTTTGCTGGTAAACATTGGCGACAGCGACTATCAGTCTAGATTTTTGCATTTTTATAACAAAAAATATTAAATAAAATTATTTTTTCCTTATCTGTATTGGTGTTTGTTCTTCATTATAGAACTTTTGAACATCCCTGCTATAAATGATCATTAGCTTTAGTGCGAAAATTGAAGTTGCCGTATTGCTTCTGCGGAAGAGAGGTGGGGGTGATTTTGACGTTTCCAAAAAAACTCGGAACCGCTTCGTTAACCGAATCGGAACCGGTTTGTCACATTCAGTGCGCGTTTTGGCCGTGGAACGTATATCTGAACTATTAATGGTCATTCGATTTAGTACAAAAATTGAAGCTGCCATATTATTTCCGGGAAAGTGGGAGATTTTTATTCCTAAAGCCGATTTTGGGAAATAGAAAAAAAACTCGGTACGCATTATAGGGATAATAATCTGCTTACATGCATAATTTAAGAAGAAGCTTAAACAATAGTGAATGAAAAGTTTTAAATTTGATATCCAAGTGTGGTTTTTAGTTTCTTTTTTAACTCTGTTTCTCTCGAATCAATTTGTATACTTAAAATGGTTTGGTGGTTGAGTTTTGGCAATAATGCCTAAATAAAAATTAAGCGAGTTTATCGCAAGATTCGGTGGAATATATAGCGGTATTCTCCGTATAGACTGAAGTATTTTATCTAGGCTTTCCAAAGTGAAACGACACACAAAGCACAAAACTGCTTTAAAAAGACGCGAAAACTGATACAAATGTGAGCAAGCTGTAATAAGAAATTGTCGCACAAATTCTTTGCATGCGAATATTTGTTAAACTTAAACACTATATAACCAATATTTTTTATAAATTATTAAGAACAAAAAAAAAGTTCTAATAATACCTTTCAGAACACAAAACACAAGCTTTTAATTTTGCACAAGTTCCTACTTTCCTTCTCAAGTCACCTGATGATTAGGGTGGCTCATATGAAATATCGACTTATAGACAGCTAAAGATCCTGGCTCACTATTCTACACGATCGTACAATTCATTCACAGAGAAATAGTTCTAAAAGTCTGACCAACTTTACAAAATCGCTTCAAAATGGCTTTGTAATGCCACGCTATTATACAACAATGATTGTAATAGTTTATATACATAGTAAAACAATTAAAAACTATTATTAGTATAATAATTTTACATTATTTCAATTTATTTCTCGGGTCACGAACAATTTATTTATTTATTTAGTAACTATACAGTTGCAAAGTAAATTTGCAAAGTATAGGATGCACAGCATGGGCAGGGTCACAAAGACCATAATGCTCAAGATGGTATTAACAGTACTTTTGTAACGTCGCTGTGACTAACTATAACGACCTATGCCTTCACATAGGAAGTTGCAGCGTGGTTAACAATTAATTGAGGCAAACCGTTAACCAGTGCGTATGAGACGCAAAACTCTCGAAGACCGAACAACACCCATAACAAATAAAATAAAATAAAATAAATAAATAAACATAAAAAATATATATATAAAAATAATATAAAAAACTTAAATAAATAAATAAAACAAAACGAAACGAAACAAAATAAAAAATTAAACAATAAGCATTTTTTTATGTATAATTACATGGCCAGATCAGGGCTTTTATGACCCTTTTACAGGCACTGTTGCCATTTCCTTAATACATTCATAATATAGAAAGTACTTCGCAATGTTGGTGATGCCGGGTTAATCGTTGTTGGTCGTTATAGTATGGAAGGTCTGTACACTGGATACTATATGATCAACCCAGCAACGATTAATTTTCGGTTTCACCTTCACAGCGGGGACAACAATTGTTTTTTGGTCTTCCACCGTGATGACAGGCAGCTTTAAAATAGAATATTGCAACATACGTGGGCTGAGATCAAATTTCTTCTCGGTTTATGCCCACACTTGTCTCCATCGGCCGGATATTTGCGCCTTATGTGAGACCCAGGTGTCTGAAAATGCTGATCCACAGGATTTTTACATACCTGGCTATCAACTTCTATCCCTCTTTAATTTCCATCGGGGCCTTGTAATTTATGTTCGCAATGAAGTTGTGTTCCAATGCCAGCAACCATTAGGCATGCATGATGCCGAATTTACCTGTCTTTGGGTTCAATTCAAGATCAGGTCACACTTTTTGCATTTTTGTTCATTTTAAAGCAACCGAACATACTTGTATGGCTCTTTGTTGGTCCTGATGATTTACACATCGGCTAACTCATAAAAATAATCTTCTATAAATACAAATACCGCTTTTTTAGTATTTTGTTTATTGCGTCGCCATTTTTAGTACGATCATAACATTTTGTACATCGGTGTTGCGGCTCTGTAAGGGCTACATTTCTGTCTTTCTGTTGTTTGTACCAACCCCAATGCAACATTTTTTTTGAACCACTCTAATAAACAGCACACTATGAGTATATTCCTGTTTTTGTGTAGTGTTGTTTTTTGCTCTTGCACTGCCATCGTTAATTAGTTTTTGCATTTAGTTTCTTCTCAGAACTATACACAATTGTACTGGCATATCAAAGTTATGAACAAAAATTCAAATGTTTTGTTTCCGCTCTTTGCCATTTCAAAGGTACTAGTTTTTCTTTTACTCATTGTGCAAAACAAAAACAAAACGGGTTTTAAAAGTTTTTTTGTTGGGAGAAATACTACTTTTAAATGTACCGCTTACACAGCAGAAACTTTCGAGACAAAATACATATAGTTATTTATTACTTATATTTTATTAACTACTAAAGTTTATATCAAATAAACAATTGCTTTATTTCCCAGTTACTATGTAAACTACATAACAAAGGCAATGCAACTGGAGGATCCGCGTTCACGTTATCGTCTTTTACAAAACGAACGATGCTCCAATGAATCCATAGCCATGCATGTAAGTCTATTTGCTTTATATTTGCTATAAAAGACAGATTCTGCCAAGTTATTTTGTTGTATTATATAGGGTGTTTTTTTAAGCCCGATAGAACTTGAAATTGTAAAAAATAACACAAAAAATTAAATTGTAATCAAAATTTTTTTTTATTTGAAAGATCAATACGTGACATTAACATTTGAAAATGATTTCGGGCATATGGGCACCGCGGCTGTTCTTGACGAAGCGCATTCTGGACGTCCAATTTTGGGCCACTTTTTCGAGCACTGCTGGCCGTATGTCACGAACAACACGAACAATGCTGGCCTCCAAGGCGTCAATTGTTGCTGGTTTATCAGCATAAACCAGTGACTTCACGTAGCCCCACAGGAAATAATCGAAATGTCAAATCGCACGCCCTTGGAGACCAATTGACAGGTCCATTTCTGGAAATCAACTTATCGCCAAATTTTGATTTCAGTAAGTCGATGGTTGCGTTCGCCGTATGGCACGTAGCGCCATCCTGTTGAAACCACATCTCCTCCGGATCAATGTCATCCATATTTTCAAACAAAAAATCATTGATCATGGTGCGGTAACGATCTCCATTGACCGTAACGCGAGCTCCGGCCTCAGTTTTGAAGAAATAAAGTCCGATGATGCCACCAGCATGAAAACCGCACCAAACAGTGCATTTTTCTGGATGTAATGGAGTCTGTAGGGTCTCTTGTGGATTGGTCTCACTCCATATGCGGCAATTTTGCTTATTAACAAACCCGTTAAGCCAAAAATGCGCCTCATCGCTGAACACAATTTTGCAATAAAACAACGGGAAATCGACGACTGGTTTTCAAAGTAAATTTGGATAATTTCGTAGCGTTGTTCAAGCGTGAGTCTATTCATGATGATTTGTCAGAGTATACTGAAACAAATAAAAAAAATGTTTCATCAAAATTTAATTTTTTGTGTTACTTTTTACAATTTAAAGTTCTATCTAGCTTAAAAAAACACCCTATATTTGTTTTATTATTTTCCTTTTATCTGCCAGAAACCATATTCACAGTGTAAATAAAACTTTTCTCTTACATATGTATGTACAAATATTTTTCAGTCTTTTCATGGCGCAGGAGGTTCACCATACCATGTCTATCCCACTAACAATATGCCAGCAATTAGAGCCTTCCAAACACCAAACTCCAGTCTTCATCATACGTCTACCAGTCCTCTTTTGACATCTTCCCGAACACAACTGATCCAGGTATCTTACAACAACTACATATGTATACATTTTAGTTAAAAGAAGAAATCCACTAATAATGAGAATATATTATTTTTTTTTAGGAAACTTCTCCAATCCCTGCAGCAAAGGCAAATTTTAGTCAAGCTCCACGTACAGTTAGTATGTCCAGACGTTCCACCATACAGGAGACATCATTTTCAAATCAAATTGATACAGATGTGGTGGTCAGCAAGATACAAAATATGTTCCCAACAGCAAGTGAAAATCATATACGGTTACTGCTGAAAAAGTAAGCATATTTATTTCAAAGCATAGCACTTTAAAATTTTAATAATGGAACTTATTACTCGGTATCACATGACTGGCATAGGAAATGAGTTCAAGTCCTTTTATACTACGAGAGCTTTCCACATTCATATGCATAGCTAAGTTATCAAAATTATGATACTTATATAGGTATATGCTATCCCCAGGGAACAGGTTTTACCTTGGCGTAGACCAAATCAGGGCACTCTGTTTTCTGGGGCATAGAGGGAAGGAATCCCTCGATTGTTGTATTAAACAAATTTCCAGGAAGTCGCATGACTTATGTTGTCTTGGGCTTCCAAGGGTTAAAATTGGCAGAACAGGAATCAGCAAAGCCTCCGGGAGATTTTGCCTTGCAGATCTCTCGGTGCTGGTTGTGGTTGAGGGCCTGTCTTGGCTGAAACGTTCTGGCTGTGGGAAATCGCAGGAAGGGGAAATAGTTCCCCTGATAACTTTGGTGATTGCTGGTTTTCGGGGACTAACAACCCGCCAAGGTACCGTTGTCTTGCAACAGATACCTGTACTGCAAGGAACTAGGAGTGATGGTTAGACGGGCCAGTTGGTAAAGGGCTTTTGTTCTTAATCGACTTCGGCCTACTAACTCCTTAAGTCTTGTCTTCCATTAACCGTTAGGAAATTGCATACAGAGGAGATTAGAAGGCCCGAACTTTTAAGCCAACCTGCTTGAGCCTAGCAAACCAAACGGGGGCGCTGACTCAAAAGTTAACTCTCTTTAGAGGAATCAGTCTGATATTTAGTTTTAATACGAATATCAAAATAAGGGAATATTCGCCAACACTATTATGTTTTACTAAAAGCCTTCGTTTAATACCGAGAAATAACACACCATTGATCTAAATAACCTCTAAACACAACGATATTGTGCTCATACGTTGGTATATACATATGTATGTAAACAATGTATTATTCTTTATTTTTACTATTTCTACTTCATCATTACTAAAATTCCTATTTATATCTTTTATTTGCTAAATTTATACATGCTTTCACTGAAAATTGTGGATAAAACAAATCGATATAAGGTACTACAATCGCGAAGCTGTTGTCATCAGCGCGTTACAAGTTGAAAAACATCCGGTCACAATGCCAGGACCGTATGTCACGCCACCGGCTCAACGACATTTGTTCCATAGTAACTCGGCTATTCATATGACACCACCAGCACGTCGTTTTGATACTGGAGCACATTTACGCAACCTTGAATACACAAATTATGCGCGTACGATCAGCCCAGTACCACCAGGGCGTGTTGGTAGTATCATGAGCATAAATAGTAGTGGTCACGGTATAATGAGTCACATAGCTTTGCCACCATATCAGGCATCACCACGTTTCGGTGAACAAATACGTAGTTCGCCTCGACCACATTCATCGCCGAAAATGAAATTGAGGTTTGCTATGTATTCGATGATTCAATTTTTTTTTTTTTTTTTATTTTGCATGAGAGAATACTTTCTTTTTTTTATTTTCTTGCAATTTGTTTTTTATACACAAATGTATTATTTACACGATTTTTGAAATCCATAAGAAATCATAAAATAGGATTTATTCTTATTTGGTTTAGTATATACGAGTATTTGGATGTTTCGGTTTCATCTACAAGCTTGATGTTTATATAATTTGTCTTTTATGGAAAATATATATACATATGTATACCAAGAATTTTTGGTATCGATGCTTTACTACCAAGTAGGTATCGGCTAAAAATACTCGTATCGCTCAGAAATACTCTTCTCTTATTGACAGGCAAAAAAACTGAGTTGGTCACCATATTTACCGTATTTTTAGTTATATCCAAAGTTTTTATAAAATAAATACATGCAAACCGTGCATGCAAATGGGTCTACCAAAATCGGGTGTATAGTAGTTGCGTTTCATAAAAAAAGACGATAAGATTGCGGTCACGATCTTGAGATACTAAAATAAGTAGTCCAGTTACTAAAGCCATTCGAAAAATCTTCAGGCCAGAATTACGTGGCTTTCTCGAAGATTATACCAACGATAAATTGGCTTACATCGAAATTATAAAGTTTTTCTCCCACCACTGTGTCAGACAGTTGCAAGACAAACTATTGTGTGTAGAAGAAATGTTATGATAGAATTCTATTCCTGGGTCCTAATTAAGACACCTCGATCTCAGCCAGTGGATCCGAAGATAAAGTTCATAATGAAGATTTTAGTTTTTGGCTCTATGTGTTCTTCCCTGCCGCTAATCGTAACTTTTTCTTCGATACCGTATCGAGTATAAGTATCGATACCCTAGTGGTATCATTTCATCCCTAGACTAAATTAATGAGCATAATATGAAACACTTGGTTCGCTCTCTGAACCACTATTGCGAAACTAGGTGTTCAGACGGTTGATTTTTGGTTCACCCTGATGTTTACACACATATTTTGTGCAAAGGTTTCACTAATTCGTTTTTCAAATTTTATTTAAATCTTTATGTAAGTATCCAATTTTTATATGTTCAATGTGTTTCTTTTGATTTTAAATACATTAATTATCTATTTTTTCTTTGTTTACATTTTGTTGAGAGCTAGTTCAGACAAACTAGCGATAATTTATTATCAAATTTGAGGATGATAGTAGTTTTTGCATGGTTCGCAATAAGATTCAAAATGAACTAAGTTGGTTCGCTCATAAAATTTTGTATGGCGAATCATGTTGGTTCAATCAAGATTAAGCCGCGAACCACGAATGAGAGAGCGAACCTCGAATATAAGCCATCGTGTGAACATGCTATAAGAATGTGTTTGCCTTTGTTTCCTACTTATACCATGTTCGGATGGTAATATGAAACACTTGGTTCGCTCTCCGAACCACTATTGCGAAACTAGGTGTTCAGACATTTGTTTTTTGTATCACACTGATGTTTACATATTTTGTGCAAATGTTTCACTAATTCTTTTTTCAATTTTTATTGAAATCTTTAAGTAAGTATCAAATTTTTACATTTTCAATGTGTTTATTTTGATTTTACACACATAATTATCTTTTTTTTTTTCTTTGTTTAGATTTTTTTGCAGCTAGTTCAGATAAACTAGCGATAATTTATTATCAAATTTGGAGATGATAGTAGCTTTTGCTTGAAATGAAAATGAACCAAGTAGGTTCGCTCCCAAAATTTTGTATGGCGAACCATGTTGGTCCAATCAAGATTGGGTCGCGAACCACGAATGAGAGAGCGAACCTCGAAAATAAGCCTTCGTGTGAACATGCTATTAGATACCATGGGTGGCCATCAATACTTAATATAGAACATTATATTTCCAATAATTTAAATTTTAGTAATTTTTGCACTCCAACTTTTATACCAAACTTAAGTAAAACTTTTTAATTTTTTTTGCTAGTTCTTTTTGTTCTATTATTGTTTAAAAGATAAAAATAAAAACTTTCCCCTTTTGGTTTATGTAGATATATGAAAACTATATTTCCCATGGCCGATGAGACTTTGCTCTTGGATGTTTTAGCCAATGCTGATAATAACGTTCAAAAAGCTTCTGAAGAATTGGTTTCTTTAGGTTATGTACGGAAAGATTTTCCTGCAGCACCAAAACTTACTAATCGACCACAACATGATGTGACAGATTGCGCCAAACAGAAACCAGAAGAGGGAATTAAAATTATACCTTTGCGTCCCAAAGAGTACACAGTAGAGGAAAAAGAAAGTAGTAAGTAGAATATAAAAACTGGGGCCTGTTCTGAAATGCATCAGTCATAAGTGAGTGAAAGCCGAAAAGAAAACATTTCTTTGGCAGCAATAGAAACTTGTGAATTTTGTTGTATTATGAGCACATTTTATACAAAAGTAATCACTTTTTGTACGCATTTTGAACAAAATGCAAATTTCCTGGGTTAAAACAAGCAAGTTTGCGCTAACCAGTTCTGTTTTAGATAAAACAGAATTCATATTATCAGCCATGTTCCGAGAACGCACGTTCTGAAACCGCAATGCGTTTTGAAAAACCGTTTTTGGTGCTTTTTACAATTATTTGTGCGAAAAATTCTTTAGTTGGTGCGTGGTGCGCTTTTATTATATTTTCGGTGCGCTTTTTAAATTTCGGTGGCACCAAACCAAATTCAACTTAACTTTTTGTTTTAATATAAGAACAAATTTTATTCAAGTGCCCAAATTTCCAGAACACGGAATTATAATGTGAAAAAGGCAACTTATTATATGCAGTAAGTAAGACAATCTTGCTGCTTTTAAATTATTTTTGCTGCTTTTAAAGCGCATTTTGATATTAAACGATCAAGCGAGGTTTGTCAAATATTACAATAAATGCAAACATAGTATGGAAATTCTTATTTATGATGACACGTGAATTCGTTACTGTTTTGGTAATTGATAAATTACTTAATTATTAATAAAATTATAAACTTTTTCCAAAACGTTTGCATATTGATAATGGAAAATTTCATCTTTTATTTGTTATAATTCTGGCAAATTTTCGTATATTTCAATAAATTCCTTCAAAAACATCCACTCTAGCCAACTGATTTATCGCTTACGAAAACACAAATGAAATTTACATTGCGTTTGATAGAATTGCTGTTAATTTAAGTTTGATGGCTTGTAGTGACATTCTGTAACTTTTAATGATCCGATCTTCGACATGTTTCATCCCATGCAATAAAATTTTAACGACGATAAGCAGCTGCGTATTTGTGTACCGGATAATAGGCAGTAAAACTAACATTTGATTTCGGTCCACAGCGAATATAATTAAATAATGTTGCTGAATAATAAATTTGATAAAATATCGTTATAATTATTGTAGGGATAATATTTTCTTAATAATAGTAACAGAATCGAACTAGAGGTCAAGTTTGACAAACACGAGTTCTAGCTATTGAACGAAAAGGCTGTTTCATTATCATGTTTTTTAATATAAAAATATTAATCTTTCTATAATACAAAATGGTTTTTTAAAAATGAAAAGAAAAATTCAAAATTCGGTGCGTTTTTGTTGAAATAACACGCTTTTCTCTCCATTTTGGTGCGTTTTGAAAATTCAAATTTGACAACGCTGATGACATTTTGCCTTTTACTTCACTTAGTCATTTTTCTGATGTTTTCAACAAAATGCAAATTCCTGGGTTAAAAACAAGCAAGTTTGCGCTAACGAATTCTGTTTTAGATAAAACAGAATTGGGATTATAATTAACTCGGGATTGGTTAATTATAATGGGTTGGGGGAAAAGAAATAAAAAACCGGGATTATAATTTAGTGTTTCTAAAGCAAGAAGTGTTTATTAAATTTTTCACCTGGATTACAGAATTGGTTGAGGTTTTATATTTTTGTAATTCCAAATAGGGGGGCTCTAAATTTTCGTTCGCACTGGCAGTCGTCCTTCGGCGGTGATGGTAAGAGCTCTTTTTAATCAAAAATGCATGTAGCGGAAATGACTTAATTAGAAAATTTGCAATTAGAAAATTTCCAATTGGTTCGACTTACCAATGCTTTACGACTTTACAGAATGGTGCGTATAAATGTAAGTAATTCAAATAAATAAGTGTTGAGTATCAATTAAATAAACAATATAAAATTTCTTAATTTAAATTGAAAATTCAAGTTATAGTAACAACCCGCAAGTTAATTTAAATTGTCCAAATGACTTTGGACATGCCACCCGCCCAGGCCTTAGGCCACCGATGCCGCATTATTGCACAGAACTTTTGCCAACGACCTAATCGTCTCGATAATAAAGTTGGTGAGGACCTGTTAGCTGTAGATTCTGCTGCTGTATGCGGTTGAGCCACGGTCTTAGATTTGGGGGTCATTGACTTCTTTGTGGTTTTGACGTCGAAGACCAGAATGGCGGTGGAAGAGAGACAGGTCTCGAAGATGCAGAGGCATTACTTTATTAAGACTCGCAAACGCAACAAGAATTGCCAGAGACATTAGAAGTGCCGCAGGAAGCCATATCAAAACGCTTTAAAGCCATGGATATGATGCAAAAATAAGGAAATTTGGTGCCGTACGCGTTAAAGCCGAGAGATGTTGAAAGGCGTTTGTTTGCTGCTTGCAAGGCAGAAGGGATTTGTGTAACACATTGTGATTGTGAACGAAAAATGTGCTCATTACGATAATCCCAAGCGCAGAAAATTATGGAGATATCCCGGCCATGCTTCCACGTCGACGGCCAAACCGAATATTCACGGTTAAAAGATGATACTTGAAACCGACTGAGACAATTAATGCGTTAAAGCCGAGTATTGAAAGCCAAACGGTCACAGTTCTACTAGCGACAAATAACAATACTCGATCCCATGCTGCGTTTCCAAGCATGCACATGGCATAACTTACCAGCACTTCTGGTCTTATGAAGAAGTAAAATATTCATCAAATCGCTTCAAAAGATTGCCAGATTTTTCAACGCGGGATTCGTACGCTGCCCAAAAAATGGGAGTAAGTAGTGGTCAGCGATGTATAATACTTTGAACCATAAATGCAGACAAGCAAAAAAGCTTCGCAGTTTTCGTGTTTGTTCAAAAATATAAAAGCAAATAACTAGTGTTTTAAAATAAAGCCTCGAATTTCGGAAAAAAGGCGGAAGTAATATTGTACGTCTAATATAAGCAAAATCTTTTTGTGACTGCTCATCATCACTACCTGACCTTCATCAGCATTGTAATAGTGTTGGGCAAAATCTTTCATTTGTGTGAATCTTTCATTCTCTTTCAGAAACTTTAAGTGAATTATTTCATTCTTTTCTTTCATCTCTTATTCAGCAACAACAGGCATTAATTGTTTCTTTCAGTTTGTTTATATGTAAAACATAGACAAAATTTACATTTTACAGCCTGTTCGACGATATCGAATGAAAATGTATGCGAAAGAAAACTATTCACTCACATTCGAATCAATTTGGGTTCGTCTATGTCATATTGTTCGTTCGCATGAATTTATGTATTTTAATTGAATTTTGACACATCGTTCGCATAGAATAAAGTTAGAAAAAACCCAAATCAATTTTCTTTCGCCCTGTATGTGAATGAACTTACAGGCAGTTTACCAATTTCGAATGAAAATGAATGCGAAAGAAAGCTAGTCACTCACATTCAAATCAATTTGGGTTTGTCTATCTCACTATTATTCGTTCGCATATTCTTATGTATTTTCATTGAGTTTTCACATATCGTTCGCATAAAAAAAAGTTAGACGAACCCAAATTAATTTTCTTTCGCTTAGATTGCGAACGCAAGCACGCTGTTGAGATTGGTAAACTGGCTGTTATCCTTTCGACATCGGCGAACTGGCTGTTAATGTTTATCCTTAAAATTAATTTAAATTAAAAAATATAAAAATTATAATAATTTATTTTAACTATGTTGAGTGTTTGGTTCTGAATGAAGAGATATGAAAGGAAATAGAGAAAGAATACAGAAGTATTTCATTCTTTCACTTGAAAGAATCATTCAGTTGTAGTAATTCATTCGTGAATGACACAAGTCTACATTGTAAACTAATGATGCATTTCCAAACAGGCGTCTTGGCTTTCAGTTGTCTTTAATCTATTATTCCTAAATATTTCCAGTAACCCAAATTCTTAAAGAAAAATATCCACAAATAGCCGATCGTATAATACTGATGGCACTGGAGTCTGTTAACTATGCCGAAGATCGCGCTATGCAAATTTTACAAATCGTAAAAGAGGAAGAAGAACGACAAATACAAAAGACGCCAAAACAAAATTATCCAACGAAATTAGAAAAACAGCAGGAAGAAATTACAAAAAATGTTGATAGCACAAGTGGCCATAGCACCAGGTAAGTGTTTATCTTATGAATATTAATTACCATATAAATAATTATTATAGTAGTAACTTTTCACCACATAACATTTTTTCCAAAATGCTGAATTTTTTTTTTTAATACTTTTGAGACTTTTTATTTTGCTTATACCTTGAAAAAAAAATCATTTTAAATACTCGTATTGCTTTGTTTCCAATATATAAATTTAATAATAAAAAAATAGCAAACCTTTGACTTCGTTACTTAAACCAACTGAAGCTAATTTGCGCAAAGGAATTAAAATCAAGGAAGTCCCAGAAATTATAGACGACAAAATGGATACAACGAATAGTACAAAAGATGCCATCATTATTTCATCAGTGTGTTCATCTTTAAAGTTATCAGCCGTTACAATGTCCACAAAAAGTATTTTAGATCGCTATCGTACAAACAATAAAATATGCGCTAAAGATTTAATACGTGGAACTTGTCCAGTTGCAACTTTAATTTGGGATAAGTTAACCACACATTCGCGTGACAAATCTTATACGCTGAAGTATGCTTTTTGATATTTTTTTGTATCTTTTAAAAATATACCATTAGCTAATTCACAAAATCTTGTATTGAATAGACTTTCTGTTTATAATACTTGTTAGCACGTAGTGTATTATTGTATCAATTTATTTTGTATTTTAAACGTCAAAAAGTAAATAAGAAGAAGAAAATCAGAAGGTTTTCAACAAGGCAGCTTTAAACAGGTAATGGCAGTTACAATAAATACAACAACAAAAAACCAACCTTTATTTTGGTGTTAGAATTTACGAAAAGTTGTCAGAATTTTGTTTTTCTTTTGTATGAAAAGGCAAGGAAGTCTATGAGTTTTTGACAAATATACGCAAAAGAAACGAAAGACAGTTGTGCTTATACCACTACCCTATTAAAGCTGCCTTGGATTTTCCACAAAGCAGCTTTGCCTGGGTAGCAGTATAAGCACAGCTGTCTTTCGTTTCCTTTGCGTAAATTTGTCCAAATTTTGTTTGTCAAGAAATACCTATAATGCCGCAAAATCATATAAACTTCCTTGCTTTTTCAAACAAAAGTAAAACAAAATATTGACAACGTTTCGTAATTTCTACCAACAAAATACATGTGATGTTTTTTGGTGTTGTATTTATTGTAATTCTGCCACTACCTATTAATAAAGCTGCCTTGGTTTTCAAGAAATAAAATGGAAAATAGAATAGAAATTTGTGATATCAACAATAAAAATGGCTTGTATTAACACATTTTCTTCTTCTCAATGTGATATGGAATTCACATGATGTTGATAACACGATTACCAATACAACTTTTCAAAAACATGCATAATAAAAAAGGTGTATAGATGTATTGCAATTTTATATGAAAATTTCCAACGATAAGCATATACCTATTAATGCATTTTTATTGAATAATACACACTATAAACGGATATAAGGGGTTTTGTGAATTAGCTATATACTTACATACGTATCTATTAAAATTTTTGTTGTTGTTGTAAATTCTATAAATGATTTTTTTTTAGTGCACTCTTTTTACATAAATCGGTAAAATATATATTTAGTATGTATATATACAGTCGAATTTCTCTATCGAAATTTCTACACATAGAAAAAAATATATGGTTGACACAACATTATTCTCAGGGTAACTAACATAGTGTTGTTAAAGTATATGGTTATTGTTGATAATAGGAGCATTGTACTATTATGCATAAAATGAAATTGATGTGACTTATAACAGTTTTATAAAAAAAATCCTTCAAATAACTGTATTATAAATGTAGTTTAACATTTTTATAATAGGAAGTAATCATAGTTTTAACGATATTTTCATACCTAATCATATTGTTTTTATACTAGCCAACCATACTTTTGCAATATATATGAATTTCATTAAGCAATCATACAAATTTCATAAATACCTTTATTGTAATAGCTAGAATCATATTTTTGTCATAACATACATATCATGTCATAACATGCAGTCCATGGAAAACAAATATTTGCAGACAGTTTCCTCCTATTTTCTTAGTTCCAGTACAATGCATTGCATATGTAGGGGTCATCCTCTGAGTGCTGGTCCAATATAAAAAAAAAAAATATTTGCAGACATTTGCTAGTAGAGGGTGGATTTCTCATAGACTGCATGAGTACATTCTAAGCCCCAAATTGTGTATTCATGAAGCCATTCATATTGAAATAGATTTCATCAGAGAAGATGACTTGTTTCTCAACAAAACGTTCAAATTTTGGTTTTTGCATACGGCCGCAAATCTTTTCACTTTAAAAAAAAATAAAAATTAATAAACCTGAAAGAAAATTTTATTTCAGCGACTGGAATGAAAATATCGCTAATTAAATAAATATATAATTGTAAAAATTGGGTCTTAGCCAATGTTAATTTAAAATATATTCTAAACATTTTTATAACTTATCGTTTTTCCGCTTTTTATTTTATGCCACCTTGGTCGTTCTACTATATTCCGGAAGTGCCATTTTCTAATAAATTAATGCCAACTTAAAACTAATCTAACAATGTTGCAATCAATCAAATACAACTATCCATACATAAGAGATACACTATAGATTAACAAATATTTTACTCATGTCATGATATGAACATGCTCTAATCATTCCATGTCATATCATACAATAGTAATACTAATGTTGCTGCAACCATATATCAAGCTGTTGTTTCTTTTCGTGTCCGACCATCCGACCGCACTAGCCTCTTTCATAAGAAGCAGCGGATGGCTAGTACAGCAGAATGTAACGCCACACTAAGCGGTTCTCACCCTTCCTTTCCATTCCCTACCATCAATCTCATTCCTTCACTCACGCTATATCCCTCTGATTTCTATTCTGCACTTCACTATCCCACTTTTCAGACAATCACAAAGGGAATGACTTCAAGACCCAAGTGAGCTGGAGAGCCTAGATTATTTCGGGGTATTCAACGGCCTGCCTACCTAACCTACACATTTTCATTCAAAATTATTCAATTAAAAAAATTTCTTTATTTGTTTTCGTTTTATACAAATAACTACCTATAATACACATCTAAAATACGTGTTGCATTTTTTCTTAAGCAACTCCGAAACGCCAGTAAAACGCGCGTTCTTTAGAACACCTAAAAGTAAATTAGACGTTTTTCAGAACTCTTTGCGGTTTTAGATCGCGCGGTTTTCAGAACATGGCTGACATATAAATGTTCAAAATAAGTTCCTGTATGCTACATATGTAAAAAACAAACGCTTTTATGTGTACTGTTTTTTTTTAGCATTTCTACAGAACTTTTATTCTCTTGCTCTCACGCTTGTGACAAGGGGCTATAGGGTTTTAGTATCTTACTCGTAGTACAATTCCTAATGCTACCACCTAGTAATTGAACCCATGGTTAGAACTCTGTTAGCAAAGCTTAACACTTTCAATTACAAAATATTAAAAAATCTGTATTGCATGCTTTTTTTACTTCATTAACTCATTAGATCATGTTTATATATGTATTATATACTAATCATAAACTCTTAAAAATATAAAAATATCCAACCTTAAGCCCACGAATGAAAAGTTTAAGCGCGCCCTATAATCCTATTTATAATACAAAATATTAATAAAAGCGTAATTATGTATTTCTAAAAAAATCCCGAGTTCCGTCCATATACATACTTCTAGTCTACTTTTAATAAGTTAATAATGGACCATTGCATTCTTTTAGATTGTTAAACATTATTTCAAATAAGAGTTTACGATTTGTACTAACAATTTTTTTAATATCACAAATAAATACATATTAAACATCAGCTTTGAATAAAAAAATTGTTTTAACGCCGAAAAAAAAAACTCATTAAAGGCATTCCCAACGTGAGCATAGCGCCGTAGCAACGGATAAACTTTGTAAGGATTTCAAATCTCTTATGGGACATATACCCACAAATGGTCCCGATGCCAGTTTGACCAAAGGTGCGAATGAAGGCTTATTGCTGTAAGTGTTTTTGTAATAAATCAAACTACTCATTCTATATGTATATTTACCTATATATCTAAATATTTATATATTCAAGAGCCGATTATATTACCTGGAATGGAGCAAATCCTGATTTCTGTCAGGGCCAAAAAAATCTTGCCAAAGGAACAGACTCTTCACTGCGTATAGAAAGCACCTATAAAGCTTATGGTCATAACTCAGAGTTATGCAAAGGACCTCAACCAAATTTAGCAAGAGGCAGTATTTATAAGCAACAGAACGCTAACAACAGTGGTAATAAACCTATCGATATAAAGTGCAACTGAACATCAAGTTCTGCAAGCTTCGTACATACATATCATATGGATGTGGATGTGTGTGTTTGTGTGTGTAAATTATTTTAAAAAATGTCTAGAATTTGTGCCAAAAACTATAAATTCATACATATGTATGTATATCAAAAACTTTATGCTTCTTGTTTATTTATTCCGTCTTTATATGTATTTCTAAATAAATCTTAAATTTAAATAAAATAAAAAAAAATCATTGCAGTTTTTATAATTACACCACTTTACATTGAAATTGAGAACATTCGAAATGAAATTATTAATTCGAATTGGGAAAATTTTGGTTTTTTGTACACTTTGCACATTCGGTTTTAGTTCAAGTTTTTCCTTTTCTTAAGTTTCTTAAGATTTTTTTTATTACACTACCAACTTGCTGTGATCAATAATTTTGACCAGAAAAAATAATCACAAACTCTTTTTTACTTAGGGGACAACTAAGTAGTTGTTTCGTAGTCGCTGCACTACTCATCAGCACCCATAGCGGATTTGAACTCGGATCAAGATACAGCTCGAACGGTAGAGCTGCAAAACTATGGATAGTAGGCCCATTCGATAGTTTCGATAGTATATTTTAATACTATCGATGGTTTCGATAGTATCGAGTGCTAACATATAAAATGTATATGCTAAAACTAACAATTTTATTTTGGAGTGTGGTCCGTGAAAATCTGGCGAGCATCAATAACTAGGATGAACCCGTTAAAGGTTGAATACATTTGACATGTTTCCGCTTGTTTTACAACCTAAACACATGAATCACATTTAGTATAGTATTTCTCCGGATTTCCAAGAACCCCTTACGAGTTTTTTTTTTCAATTCCACCCTAACCATTGATTTCAATAGTTTTAACGCAAGCATCTACAAGCATACATATGTATATAAGATCAATTTTTTCGGAAGCATAAACTAATAATTCATTTACCATTGAGTCTTGCAGAAACTTCTCCATAACAATAAAACAAGCTTATGAGAACTGTCAACTTTTAGTAGTAATCAGCAGCTTAAAAAATTATTGCGCGAGATTTATAATTCAAACAATTAAGTTTTTTATTCGCTATTTTTAGCTTTTACCATTTATACCAATAAAAATTATAAATAGCTTGTTTTCTATGTTTCCCAGCTATCTACATGTCGACATTTCATAGGAACTACCCTAATCATCAGTAGACTTTGGAAATGTTTGAAAGATATTCTCAAACATTCAACTTTATATCCCAGCAATATAAATAAATTGTTGAGAATTTAAAAGAAAAATGCTCTAATAATACCTGTCAAAACACAAAAAACAAGCCTTTTCATTTATTCACCTCTCTAACATTTCATTTGAAAGGTGTAAAGAAATGTTAGAGAGGTGAATAAATGAAAAGGCTTGTTTTTTGTGTTTTGACAGGTATTATTAGAGCATTTTTCTTTTAAATTCTCAACAATTTATTTATATTGCTGGGATATAAAGTTGAATGTTTGAGAATATCTTTCAAACATTTCCAAAGTCTACTGATGATTAGGGTAGTTCCTATGAAATGTCGACATATAGATAGCTGGGAAACATTGAAAACAAGCTATTTATAATTTTTATTGAGATTTATAATTTTTGATAAAAATTTATGAAAACCAAACGTACGGGTATGTTCTTGATTCTACTTTGAAGTGAAAATGGTTTGAAAACACTTCAATTCCAAGCTTCGGTGTTCTACATTATACTCTTTACTTTTCATTTACGTTTTGTTTTCGAACATTAATTCGTAGTGAATTGTCTGGTTCTTGAAACTACTTTTACACAAAAAGTAGTAGTTTGAAAACACTGTTTAATTTCATTGTGAAAATTAAAACTTTTACAGAAAAACTGAGTATAATTACAAACCCATTGAAATAAGAGGGTTAGATGACGAAATATTTATTTGAGACACAATTGTACATATATTCATAGGGAAAATATATAAAACACTAATAATTGTTATTTTATTAACTAAAGTCGATTAGCGATATCATCTCTAATTACGAGTATAGCGGTTACGGAATCACTAACTCATCCGAATCATCGTTATCACTTTCATGTCTTGGTTTTGCAATCACCGGCTATATGAAATTTTTGCATATAATGCCACTTAAAAATTACGATCATCGTTGTTGACGAAGAATTTGATACACCTAACTTAATTTCGTATTAGATTAAAAATTTTACACGTCGTTTTTTGGGCAAAAGGCATATCGCAGACAACAAAATTGAAAATATGGTTCATATCAGTACTGTTTCATATATACAAAAAACATATAAAACTGAAAACGTGGTTCGTATCTGTACTAATTATTTCAACATTTATCCAAGCTTTATTTTCCAAGTTCAGTTCGAACAAAAGAATGCAACACCCAAACTACTACTTTTTCAGAACAACAAAAATGAAAAATTAACTTTTCAAATCATTTTTTATTTCCATTCTACTAATTTTCTGGAACATGCCGGGTAGTGTCACAAGCAATCAAAGAAAATAATAGTATTTTAAAGTTTTAAGCATTAAACACATAGACCACAGCAGAATTCACAACTTCACTACAGCCGCAAACGACAATTGTAGTTCTGTAGTAAACTACTGAATTATTTTGAACACGGCAGCAACATAATTTCATTTGATTACATTTTTAACCCAAAATGTAGAATATGAATATTGCTGGCATTTTCAATTTATTTTTTAGTTTGCTTTGGTGAAACGTTTTTTTAGTATTCAAATTATGTCATCTCGCAAGCAAAACGCGAGTCACAGAACACCTAAAAATATATTTTTCTTTTCTTAGTCGCCTGGCGACTTTGAAAACTTGCGAGTGTGGCAACATGCCTGATAGTTAAGGCAAACTTAACTGAGAGTGAGAAGTAAAACAACAACAAACCTGATCGCACTTAAAAAAAAAACTACGATGATGGGAGAATTTTACTGTGTCCTAGCAAAATTATTTTTCACCAAGATTTAAAAACTGACTATATTTGGTTTAACTCGAAAGCGCGACTTGCTGATTTAGAATCAACATGAATGAATTGCTTTTCTAACGAAACTGAAGCTGTATATCTAATATTTTTCTAACACTTAAAATTAACAATTAGCTAATCTTAATTCAGGACAGATCTTTAAATGAATACACAGATGTAATTATAAATACCTTTTTTTAAACCAAGTTTGAAAGTCTGACCACTTTTTTTATCTTAATTCAAAAGCACGACTCGTTTCTTTTGAATCACAACATGGAGTTGCTCTTCTAACGAAACTAGTCAAAAATTTTTTTTACCATTTTCTACAATTCTAGAATTTTTAGAAATTAGCGAAATGTTAGGACAAGGATTTATAATGCGCACTCAAATGGCGGAAGAAACATTCATAGCCATCATACTCACAAAATTTTAACTTTATAAACACAAGTTTCAGAAAAACTGTTTTGGTACTAAAATTTAACACATAGATTTATTATAAAACTAAGGTTTTATTGAAAAGCACTAACGTATTACTTCTTCTTTTCATTCTCGACATTTTCTGCATTTTCACGGGCTTGTTTAGCACGGATACCAACAAGGCGAGCATCAGAACGAGCCTGTAGGATAACAAGTAAAAAGTTTTAAAAAATGTATTCCAGCAATAATATAGCATTAACATTACCTTGCGCAGAGTAGCAAATGCCTTGAATTTCTTTTCATCCTTGGTGACTTCACGGAATTCAATTGTGGGTTGTTCTTTCTTAATTGGCATAACTTTGCCTTTAAGTTGGGTCGCCAACTTGCATTCTTCGAGAGAAGATTCTCCCTTACGGATCTTCTTCTCGTTAATAGGGAATAGAATCAATTTACTCTTGTATTCCTTCAAGCGTTGAATATTGCGTTGACGGGATTCGATAGATTTATTTTTGCGTCTACGATCAACAGCAATACCTACAGTTCTTGCAAAACCCGCAGTAAGGCCAGCACCCTAAAAAAAAGTTTGAAAATATATGTTCCATTTATATACCTTGTAAAATCTTTTAAAAACCAACCTTCAGTTCTTCCAAGGTGAAACCACGACCGGCACGCAATTTAGTGTGATAACGGATGGTAGGACATCTCACTACAGGACGGAGGGGACCAGCAGCAGGACGTGGGAAAAGTGCCTTAGCTTTTTTAATACGATTATTACGCCTGCGGATTTTGCGGGCCGGTTGATTAAACCAAGTCTTTACATGACGCTGCCACCACTTGTGGAAGTGAGCATTTGGAATCATATTATTTCCCTTACCCATTTTGTTGTTTAGTCTGCAATAAAAACACAAAACAAGTATATACTAGTCAGCAAATTCACTTTGATAAATATTTATCATGCTAATACACCGAAGATTGTATTTACACATTTATATCAAATTTAACCTACGCTATAGCATAACCACAAAAAATAAACAATTCTTCTTATACCACGTGGTCTACAAAAAATTTTAACAACATATTTTTATATTCAAACTTTTTTTAATATTACGTTAATTTCACAATGCAACAAACACAGTACAAATTCAAACTCTTTTTGCATCATCACATTTAAAATTATCATTTTTTAATACAAATTCAGCAGCAAAGATTTCAACAAACCTTTTCTTCCCAACAACGAACTAAAAAGGAAAAGTGCAGCCAACTTTGCAATGTGGAAAAAACATTTTTCGGACAAAATACTACTAGTTTCATACAATTTAGCAACCGTGCAGCAGTTTTTAGTACCAAAATTAAAACTTGGCTAGAATCCGATAGCAACACTTTTTTTTAACAATAGCTTCGTTCCAGCCACGAATATCTACTTTGTGCCATAAAGGCAATTTGTAATAATATATATATATATATATATATATATATATATATATATATATATATATATATATATATATATATATATATATATATATATATATATATATATATATATATATATATATATATATATATATATATATATATATATATATATATATATATATATATATATATATATATATATATATATATATGTCTGCCACTTGAGAGGCCAACCCATGGTGCAATTATTAGGTGGCAGCATAAAAGTTGTTGTACTACATACATAATATTTTGTTTGTGTAAAAATTCCGGACGCTGTCAAAAACATGTTTACAAAACAGAAGAAAATTAAAAACGAAACGTTTATATAACAAAAAAGTTAACAAAGAAAATTAATACAATTGTTTTTATACCTTGTTTTGAACGCATTTTAAGCAATTAAAATATTTTTTAAGCTTTTTTATTGTGTTTCTTGCCCTTTTTCCAACTGTTTAAAATATTTTTAGTTTTTCGCTTCAGTTTGTGTGAACATAATCAATTTTTGACACCCACAATTTTATGAAACAAAAAATTATTACCTGCGCTAGTGATGCCACCTGGTTAATTGCACCATGGGCCAACCATTAAATGCTTTGTATTTTTCATTTGTTACATTTCTGTGGTGAATAAAATTTTACTAGCTCTAGGGGCTAATACAATTATTGAGAATAAGAAAAATAAAATATTTAAAATGTAGGAATTTGATTGAAATAAATTATATTTGAAAATTGTATTCAAACAATTGAGTTTTATTCGCTATATTAGCTTTCACATTGATACCAATAAAAAAATTAGAAACAGTTTGTTTTCTATGTTTCCCAGCTGTCTATATGTCAACATGTCATAGGAGCTACCCTAATCATCAGTTGACTTTGGAAATTTTTGAAAGATATTGTCAAAGATTCAACTTTATATCCCAACAATGTAAATAAATTTATTGACAATTAAAAAGACTCAAACCATTTGGTAGTCCCACGTTTGCCGCTTGCATATAAACCATACAAACACATGTTTATCACCTTTTTTTTCAATGTGAGTAGACGGCAATTGTATTTGCACGATTTTCGTGCAAAAATGTTTCAGATATTTATACAACCAGCAAACAACCCCATAAACGAACATATATTTTTGTACTAACCTAAAATTTTGACATGTTTGGCAAGCAGTTTGTGTAGTTTATTTGGCTCTTAATATTAATTTGGAACTTAAAAAATTTCTGAACTAATAGTCTTTGAGAAACAGCTGATTAGTTTATACCACCAGCTCACACAAATTTGCGATTAAAAAAAAACGCATTTTCTTGAAAATTATACCCACCTTTATAAGTTTAACAGCACTGACGATATTGATAAAATTCGATGACGCGATTGCAGAAAAAATTTATCTCTTATCAGATATTTTGTTGAGAATTTAAAAAATATAGAAAACAGAATAAAACTGAAAATGTCGGACCCTTTGGAAGAAACTCCAATGGCACCTCACATAGAGCAGCTAAAGTTTTCTAAATTACACAGTCCCAAAATGAAAAGTGTCTACTGGCGTCATTTCGGATTTCCAGCAAACGAAGATAACTGCATAATAACAAAGCAAAATGTTGTATGCATTCTTTGCCATAAAGTATTGACAAACCACGGTAATACAACCAATTTACGTGCTCATCTACAATATCGCCACAAGGATGTCTTTAACCAAATAATACAGGCTAATGGTATTCACGTACCACCACGCAAGACACAAAGTAAAATGATGATCAACGGAGGTGTGATGAAAATAAAGCGAGAACCTGAAAGAAGGGAAAGAAAACCCAAAGTTAAAGTTGAATATCCGGAGCAAATGATTCAGGACTATTCCTCTAATGTCATAGTTAGCGACAACGAAGAACATGCTATTTTATATGAAACTGTTGTCCCAATGACATATGAAGATGACGAAGTTGTTGACACCAATCATTTTACTAAAGTCGAAGTCACCGCAAATGATATAAAACCTTCTAGTAGTGAATTGATGGAAATTAATAATCGTCATATATTGGAACGTAATAAAGTTCGAGTTTCCGATAACAATATGAACAGTAGTTTAACGGTTCCAACAAGTTATCAGTTGCACGAGGCTCTTGCAAATTTGGTAATCGACGAATTAAGAAACGTAGAGAGCTTATATGGTTCCAGCATGAATAAATTTATACGATCTCTTTGTGGAAATGTAACAATACCTTCTATGAAAAAGGTAAATAAATTGATATTTGTAACACATTTCATAGATAATTCTGTTGATTTGTGGTTTGAAAGCGGGAACCGAAGATAACAGTTATTTTTGAATTTGTTTAAAGCCTAATTTATGATATCTAGGAGCAAGGTTTCAAATATGTAATGCTTTCAAAAAAAAGAGGAGTTTTTATAATTTTTCACTAAAATAGCTTCTCATCTGACGACAGAAAAATTTTGTTTTTGCTTTACTCTTAAATTCTATTAACAGCAATCTTGTAAAATACGTGCATAATTTACAAAACATATCAGTTTATTTATTTTTCAAAACAACAGTTCTAATTTATTTATGTATAAACAATTAATTTTAACTTTTATTCTTCTCTCACTAAAGCTAAACCAATGCCATTTATTTGCAGTTGAGTCCTCTTAAAAGACACAAGCGAGCTACTCGTCTAGAAAATGTTTACGAAAGGCACTCACAAAATTGAGCAACTTTTAATAAGTATTTTCGAGGCAAGTAGCTCGTCTGTGTTCTGTGAACAGCCCACCAATGTGTTGATGCTTCTACAATGCAAGCAGGTGACTTGTCAGGCAAATTCGTATAGAAATCAATTGAATTTTTAAGTGCTTTTGATATAAATTTTCTTGTCAATTTGATTGCATGTGATATGGCAAGATAGACTTTCATCACCATAATAATGTGTTATTTACATAACACGTAGGAACGACTCGGTGATGCCAACAAGCTAGTGTGAAAAATTTGGTTGCTCTTTTCATATAAATTTTCTTGTGAAACCGATTGCTTGTGATATGAGAACATTACATAGAACTTGAGAATTTGAATTCAAGTGTGATAATCAATCCATTGAAAAAGGGTTGAATATTATGCTTGATATCAAATGTTTATCATTATATCGCTCCTTTATTGCAACATAGTCATATCTCAAAAAATTAGTTAACAATGCAGAGTTATTAACAGTACTACCGTTTATATTTTGCCAAAAATTTATTCAAATTACTTTTAAACTGTTTTCTTTAGAAAATATTTTCTAAAATTTTTTCTAAGACTTGTATGGAAGCTAAAAATTTGAAATGTGTCTTTCTCGAAACAAGCTTTTTTGGATTATGACTCTGTTGCAATAAAGGAGCGATATATTCGTGTTGACTAGGCATAAACAAATAAGAATATTTTATTAAGCAATCGCGTTTATTCCAATTAGTTAATAAATAATATTCACAAAAATCAAAACAGCTTTTTTTTTTTTAAATTAGATTTTTGGTTTGTACATCGGGTTTTAGTTCAAATTTTTTTCTTTAAGTTTTTTCTTAAGAAGAATTTTTTTACAATACAAATTTGCTGTGATCAATAATTTCTTACTGAAAAAAACAAGAAAAGTAATAATAAAATTTTCAGCTGGGGGACAACTAGCTGTTTCGTTGGGATTTAAACCCGATGTACAAACCAAAATTCTAATAAAAAAATTTATAAAGTTCAACAAAAAAATTCAATAAAAAATTTTTGTCTCTTTTTTAACAATCACAAAAACTGCGGAGGTATTTTGCTTGTCTGCAGTAACAACAAGGGTCTGTGGCAGGAAACGAACCTGCGACCTCGTAGTACTCTACGAAATTAGCTATCGAGGCAACCGCTTGTTTTTTTATGTTACCTAGGTGTCTATATGTCGAAATGTCATAGGAACTAACCCAATCAATAGTTAAATGTTTAAAAATATTCAAACCAAAAGAAAAAAATTGTTTTTTCTGCTTTGCTAGGTATTATTTAAACATTTTTCTTTTTAAACTCTCAATAATTTATTTAGGTTGTTAGGATATAAGGTTGAATGAGAATATCTTTCAAAAATGTTCAAGTCTACTGATGGCTAGGGTAGCTGCTATGAAATATTGACATATAGATAACTGGGAAACATAAATAGTAATCTGTTTATAATAGTTTAAAATAATTTTTTAAAGGTTTCTAAGTCTACTGGTGATTAGGGTAGCTCCTATGAAATGTCGACATATAGACAGCAAGGAAACATAAAAAACAATCTGTATATATTTTGCCAATGGTATAAATAACATCTTTTTGAAATAAACCTATGCCAAAAATAAGATTATATTTTCGTGAAAAAAAAATTCGAAATAACTGTTACATTTTTATGTTAAAAATATAAAAGAATTGCATTAAAAAATGTTCTGATTTCAACAAAACGATTAATTAAACTAAATTTAAACATTTTTCTGATATTACAGATAGAGTTATACATTAAGGAACTACACAGTGATAAAATTTCAAGTCTAGCAGACGAAATAAAAATTCACACACAAATTAAACCCTACTCTCTGGGCTTCGAACTGTGGACTAATGTTGAACAAAGAAAATTTCTGTCAATATTTTTCAACTATACAACTGAAGCTCCCGAATATAATTTAGTTAATCAAATTTATTGCACTGTGGAATATAATAAATATACTGCGTTCGATTTGCTGTTTGAAGAATTCAATTTACAAAACTGTACAGCGGCTATTATAAATTATGATAGTGATGATTACCTTAAAGATTTTTTAAATGGCAAAAGTAATTATTTGACGTAAACTTAATATTATATTCATATATCATTAGCTAATCATAGAAGTTCGTTTTTCAAGGTTGAGTTCCGTTAAAATTCGACTTTGAAAAAATTATTTAAAAGCAATGGCTTGTGTAATCTTTTGTATCTTATTTTAAGATGTCCCTTGTATACTGTCTTATGATGCAATTGTTGATCAGTGTATTAAAAAAGTAGTTGTATTACCGGCCGTATCTACAGTAATTGAAGAAATAAAGGATACTATATCGCGTTACGGTGCCGAAATTTCCTCAAAGGTAACAAAAACTAAAAATATATGTTCAATTAACTGAAACAAATTTAAATAAAATTTATAGGAAGTTGAAATTCCTATTGTTTGTGACAACTATCCCTGGACTTACTTTGAGCTTTTAAAATTCTTCTCCGAAACTTTGTTCTGGCCCGAAGAAATAGAACCCTTGGTTTCCTCAGCTAAAAGTATTTTTGAAATCTTAAATACACTTTCGGTACAATGAAATAGATTATCTCTAGTATTAGCAATTTTAAGTATTTATTTTGTTAAAGGTTACTTTAGATACCTTGAAAGGTGAAGATATACCATTAAGCAGTATGTTGTCCCCAATAACAGCGAAAGTTTTGACGAGAAAATTAACCATAAATGAAAATGATGACAGTTTTATGGAAATTATAAAAAGTACTCTCTCTAGCACACTTAAGGAACTGTAAGTACATATTTTAAAATTAAAAAAATTCATTTATGTAAGCGATTTAAGTCGAAGAAAAATAATTATATTGAACTTAGTTTCTTCTACCTTTCCGTTAAACACTAAAAAAGTATTTCGGAACGAGTTTTGAAAAGAAAAACGAAATAGGTATCGTAAAAAAATAAATATTATAAACTTAAAAAAATAGAAGACCTCAAGCTTTCATAATTTTTGTAATATGAATTAGTATTATACCAGATAACAAGTTTACAATTATATATACTTTTTCAGAGTTATGTCGGATGATCATTTAACAATTGCAGCACTTTTGGACCCCAGATTTCATCGTTTAATAAATATAAGCAATTTCAATAGCTGTGCTAAGATTTTAACTGAAAAATACGATAAAATAGTTGACTCCCAAGGTATTTCACCTAGTGTTTCTTCACAAAAATCATTACAAAATCGACCAAAAACATCTAGCGCAAATGTTGCAAAAAAGTCAAGTATGTAGCATGCACAGATTTCTTTTGTTTTAAAGTTAGAAAAAGTAATCTTTCCACAGATCTGGAGCTATTTTTTGATCTAACCGATAGTCAAGTAGAACAGCCAGCAGTGACGCTATCTAACAGTGTGGAAACCGATTTGAAACGATTTCGCACCGATGTATATTGCAGCCTGGATGAATCGCCTTTTTTGTGGTGGAACCGTATGGGCCATTTGTTTGGCTCGTTAAAACATTTAGCCTACCAGTATCAGTGCGTTCCGTGTGTCGTTAATATGAATTACAAAAAACCCATGAAGCAACAAATTTTGGAAAGTCAAAAACGATATATGCTAACTGGCAGTCTCATAGATGCCATATTATTTCTACATTATAATTAAATAAATTTTTCTTATGTTTAGAACTTATTTTTAGGCTTTATTTCAAAAAACTTAGAATTAACCACTTTTTTAATTTTAAAATAAAAACAATATACAAAATCTTAAATTAAATATTTGACCAGGTGTGATCATTAAACATATGTATGTATTTACAGAAACAAATTTTGTGATTAAAATTTCCTAGACCTTAGTTTTTTCTTCTTCCAAAGGTTCTTTTTCTATAGCACTTTGCAATTTTTCTTTATTTTTTATTGCATTAGTTTTCGTGTTAATTGTGTATGGTTCTCCGATTGTTATTGGCAAGCGATCACCCCAGCGGCTAACTTTTGCACATTTGTAGGATGGCCTAAAATTTTTTATATGCAATTTAACAATTTTTAATTACTTTTTAACAGTTCATACCTTCCATGTTTGGATTCAGTGAATATTATTTCTTGTAATTTACCGTCCGAAGTGCACATTCTACAAATAGCATGTTTAGAACGTGACAAAGTTGGGCGAACAAGTCTGGGCCATGAACGTGTATTATCCTCTGGTAGGCCTTTTTTTAACACGACATAACTGTATCTTGCGGTAGCTGTGTTTTTGCTAGATTTATTTAAATACGTTGGTGCAAAAGTTATCTGAAAATTACAAGGGGTTCGATCCTCTGTATTAGTTAAACGTGGACAAATGTGATCATGTGGGCACTAAAACATTATTCAAGGTGAAGATTATTGTTCAGCATGAGTGGTCTGAATTCGCTTTTTTAAGCTTACCGGTGCAAAAGCATGCCCTATTAAATTATGATCCTCTAAAGAAAGGATAGAATCTCTTGCTTCGTTTACTAATTCGAAGCCACGTCTTGTTCCTTCCTCTACAATTACTAAGTATCCGTCACATTTTTTCCACAAATTCAAAATAACGTTCATACGATCTTTTGAACTAGGCAACTCGAACAATGAATAAGAACAAATCACTAGATCGTACTTTGTCTGAAAGAGAAGTTTACTAGAACGTTTTTAACATATTTGAAAAAAATTGTCAACTTGCCTCTAAGCCAGGTAAAAATTGCCGATAAAATACATTCCGCAAACTCAATTGCTGGTTATCATTGCCGTCTCTAAGTATTAGTTCTGATAGTTCGTTCATATGTCCTGAGCTATCTACGTTAAAATATTCGTAGATAGAATCTTTCCACAAGTTGCTTGCTGCCCACATTCCTGTACCAACGCCAGAACCGAAATCAAAATAACTCCGTGGTTTAAATTGTAAATCTCTTGATTGGATTTCTCGAAAAATTCGCATTAAAACGGCATACTCATGGGCTCCTCTAGCAAAAGCATAGACAATGGATTCATATTTTCCATACTCAATTGGCTTCCAAGCAAACATTCTTTCTTTTATACGCTTTTGGATCAGCCTGTCTTTGTGTTCGTGCCATTTCCTCCGTTTGTCTTCTGTGAGATTTTCTATTTGTTCCGAAGGCATTGTTGCATCTATTTCATCAACTATATTTTTTACTTTGTGTTTAATTTCTTTAGATTCCGCTGGCGGATGTCGTGAATATATTATGTGATTTAATTTTGTGCAATCTTCCATTAAAGCCTTTACTGGGTAGTCACCTACAACTCTCTCCAAAGCCTTAAGAATATTGGCTGGTAAAAGCGTGCAATTAAATTTCATAATACCAGGATGTTTTCTTGGTTTAACCTCTTTATTTTCAATTTTTTGCGATAGGCTTTCATTCAGATCTACCGCAATTTTACTTGTATAACGTTTCAAATGCATTGAAGGAATCCATTGTACAGATTTTGCAATGCTTTTCATTGATAAATTCATAATTTTAAACTTTTTCTTTAGCTAGATAATTGAAATACACTTGGTTCCGATCGGCTGCCTAACTAAAAAATTGTTGGGTATGTTTAATCAGAGATATAAAACGGTTCTAAGCTATCGATAAATAATGCGAATATAATAGGTAGGGTCACATTTTAGTATAAATGTTAGAAGCTAAAATAGCGAATAAAAACTCAATTGTTTGAATTTTTGTTCTCTTTTTTCATTTGTTTGAAAGGTGTAAAGAAATGTTAGAGACGTGTATAAATGAAAAGGCTTGTTTTTTGTGTTTTGACAGGTATTATTAGAGCATTTTTCTGATGATTAGGGTAAATGTAAATGAAATGTCGACACATAGATAGCTGGGAAACATAGAAAACAAGCTATTTATAATTTTATATATATATATATATATATATATATATATATATATATATATATATATATATATATATATATATATATATATATATATATATATATATATATATATATATATATATATATATATATATATATATATATATATATATATATATATATATATATATATATATATATATATATATATATATATATATATATATACATATATATATTATATATATCTTTTCACCTTTGCTAAAACAAATCGTGGCTGCTACTTTTTTGGAGATTATTTTCATGTTTTCGGAACAAAGAATTGATCTTGACAACCCTTTTCGTGGACAAATAACAAACCTGAACCGTAGATGCCAGATAAATCAGGTTTAACATCGTCCAATTCGACGAAAAAAATCGTCAATATGATTATTGCAAATCGTCAAAAAATCCTCAGCTAGTAAAATTAATTATTTTTGAATAAAAGATTTATTTCAATGGCGTAAAGTATAGGAAAACAAGTCATGGTTGCCTTTAATAAAGAACTACATCATTTAAAGCTATAACAACAGACATGAAGTTTAATAAAAATAACTATTATTATATAAACACTTCTGTTAAATCGTACATATCAATTCGTAAGTAACAACCACAGTTGCAAAGTTTTAGATGTACTTTAGTATAAAATTTTTTTTCCGAAAATGGTCTTTTCAACTAATTTCTCACTTTAGTTTTATTAAGTTCCACGTACCTGCAAATTCACACATTTGGAGAATACGATAAGATTAATATTTCTGTTATGAAATTAGTCATAGAAGGAAACTTTATTCCAAGAATCTAGCATTTTCATATTTATAGCGTAAAATAAATTTTAAAAGTTTAATAGACTTAGTTACTTCAACTCGCATTAAATTTCTCGTCTTTCGAATTCTACGATGAAATAAGAAAACTCTTTCATTATGTTAGAAAAGACACTTCCTTCTTTTATAATATTGTAAGGATTTATGGAAGTTAAAGGTTTGAATTCATCTTCAAATTTAGAGTCTTTGAAATATAAGTACACACTTTTACATACAAATTTGTACAATTTTTGGCTTATAATTTTTTAAAGTGCTGTTCACAAATGATATTTTAAATTCATATGGGACAATCCAAGTCAAATCGGACAGTTCGGAGAATTTTTTTTTTTTTTGATTTGATTTATTTTTTATTGTATTGATATCCCTATTGAACAGCATATTTCAGCAAATTTTCAGTTTTTTTTTTTGCTTATGATTTCAGAGATATCGCGTTTGGAAAAAGCCGAATTATGAGAAAACCGTGCCTGAATAAATACTCATAACTTTTTTAATATCGGTCCAAAGGGAATAATAAAATTTTCCCACTGTTTGTATTCTTCAATTTTCTTAATTTTTTTTCTTGTATTTAACTTTGATTATTTCCACATTTTTTAAGGCCGTTTGGTAGTGGGATTCGAATAACTACTATTATTCCTGAATTTTGAAATTTTTCTAAAAATAATTTTTTTGCGTTAAGCCACTGGGCAAAAATTTTCTAGGACTTTGTAGGATATACTTATTTTAAATACTAATCCTTATATTTTGTTTTTTGCACATTTATTATAAAAAAAAGTTTTATTAAAAACTTCTGTGCTCTAAAATAACTATCACATAATATTGCAGTATTACAAATATTCATACATACATATATTTATGTGCCATTAATTGGCCATTTAAGTGAATAAATAATACATTTTAATTTCATTTCCTACATAACTTACTCTAAAAAATGAAGCAGTTGCTTGTAAGATAATGACAGTAAAAATGTGATCCACAATCGTCAAAACAGACCTTAAATCGTCAACGTGTTATTTTCAGCACCCAAAATCATCAAAATAACGATAAATCGTCAAATATGGCAACTATGACCTGAACCACAGAATACACCTGAACGAAAATAAAACTTTTCATAATCCGCTTTTCTTGCGAAAAATAATTCAATCTTAACAACAAAGAAAACTATTGTTTACGGGGAGTTGATATTGTTTTTATATTAAACATTGAACAAATCATAATTAAACATAAAGGCTGCTAAAAATGAATTATGTTCAGATTTTGATAAGTAAAAGTGCAAGAGAAAAAATTGATTAATAAAAAAAGTGCCAGCGAGAAAGAAAAAGCAGTGCTTGAGCAAAATGAAAGAAACAAAACCCATACAGTGCCAACCAATTGAAAATTTAACATCAATTAAATTTATTTAAATCAAAATAAGCAAATAACGCATTTGGTCAAAGCATTGATTGAGTATTTAAACTTTTTTCTCATACTACCATACATATGTACATAGGTTTTTGTTAAATATAATACATATAAATAATTGTATCAGTAAAATAAATATACAAATCAGCATACGTAGCCGAGATAAGCCACAGTGATATAAATAATATGTGTCAGAATTATTCATTAAGAAGATTTTGCGAGGAGTGGCGTATCTGGATACGACCTTTGCTTATTGTTACCTATGGCATATTTGCTATTATAGTAGTGCCGCTGCTTATAATTAATTCGGTTAAAGATGGGTTCCAGCGGCGTGATCAATTAATATTAATTGGTGGTTTATTTGTTCTGTCGGCTGTGCCCATATCACTTTGGCATATTATTCAGCATGTGATTCACTTTACAAAACCAATTTTGCAAAAGCACATCATACGGATATTGTGGATGGTGCCCATATACGCCTTAAATGCTGTGGGTAGAATAACATTAACAATTTTTTTTTTTTTTACTAATGTAAATATTATTGTTTTGTTATTTTCAGTGGATTGGTTTATTTTTTCCAAAACATTCAATCTATGCCGATTCACTGCGTGAATGCTATGAAGCTTATGTGATCTATAATTTTATGGTCTATTTGTTGAACTATTTAAATTTGGGTATGGACTTGAACGCAACGATGGAAAGTAGACCACAAGTATATCATTTCTTTCCCTTGTGCTGTATCCGACCTTGGGCTATGGGTAGCGAGTTTATACACAATTGCAAACATGGTATTCTGCAATACACTGTGGTGCGACCAATAACTACGTTTATATCGGTGTAAGTAGATGCTGAATGGTATTTTAGAATGTATTTATGTTTAATTTTTGTTATTTCTACATATCGCTCCTTTATTGCAACATAGTCATATCTCAAAAATTAGGTTTCGAGTTAATACAGAATTGGTAACAGTACTACCTTTTACATTGTGCCAAAAATTTACTCAAATTACTTTTAAACTGTTTCCTTAAAAGATATTTTCTAAACATTTTTTCTACAAATTGTACGGAAGCTAAAAATTTGAAATGTGTTTTTCTCGAAACAAGCTTTTTTGAATTATGACTATGTTGCAATAAAGGAGCGATACTGTATTGTATCAACGTGTTACGTTCTTGTTAAGTTTCTCAGCTCAAAAAGGACGTTGAATACAATACTATTCGCTGTGATCAATAATTTTGGATTAAATAACACGAAAAAAAATTATAATAGATGTTAACTGGTGGACACAACTATCTGTTTCGTAGTCTTTACGCTTCTCATCAGTACTCACCAGGTGTCAAACGCTGAATCATGATAAAGATGCTACTTTTTTTTATCTCATATTATTGCGTAAGAAATTTTGTTATTGTTCCTTGCCAAGGCAAAACTTAAACCATTTCTGTAGTTTTTCGACCATTTTTGAAATGGTTACAACTTAATTTTCTTTTTCCAGTTAACTGTCATTATAAAATAAAAAGATAGTGTGAATAATTATTTAAATATGTATTCGTGCGAAAAAAAACGTAAGTTCAGCGCTATTAGAAAAGTGATATCTGTTTTTGGTTTTTGCTTAACATTTTTATACCCTTCACAAAAATGTAAAGTGTATGTATAATTTGACGTTTCCTAGTATGTTTTGACAATTTCCTCAACATGGGTTCAAGCAGTAAAATCACTTTGTCATGTCTCTCGTTTTATTGCGGCTGTTTGTTTTTCAATGCTTGGCTCAAATGCGTTAATTGCGATCGCTAACGCTCGCTTGTGATTATTTCAGTCAGTTTTAAGAACTCATAATATATTACGCCAAGCTGCTCCCACCAAATACTGATCATAACATTGGAATATTCAGTTTGGCCGCCGATGTGGGAGTATAGTTGGGATATCGGCATGATTTTCTGCTCTACCATGCAAAAAATCCCTATGTATTTACCTTGTAAGCAGCTATTCACAAGCAAACAAACGCCATTCAAAATCTCTTTTAGTTTCCTTGTTTCTGGATGTTTTCCATTACTTTCAAGCGGTTTGAAATGACTTCTTGCGTGACTATATAAATTATCCTGCCAATTCTTGTTGCGTTAGTTACAGGTCTTGATCAAGTATTGCCTTAAACTCTGCATCTCTCATCATCAATCGTCATGCTGGTCTTCGACGTAAAATCACCGTTTATGTAGCGATGAAACCACTCTCGTACGTTCTTTTACAAAAATTGGAGCAGCAGCAGATTTCTTCATATAAAAGCAGAAAATTAAAACCAGCAGCAAATGACTAGAATTTGGCTTGTAAGCTGACATGTTTGATAGACACAAATCGACTAATATTTTGATGGCGTTATGTTAACAAATTCCTAAGCTTTTTGTATGACAACTACGATCTATTTATTTCGACTACCACTTACCACAAACGCCGTCTATTGGAAAACGGCGGAAGCAAAGTTCTACACCTAAAGTATGCATTATACATAAGTAGGTACTTCGTGATTATTTGCACTACATCTTTTAATAACATGTTGGTTGAAATAAACTGTGAGCTAGTGTATGTTAATAATTCTTTGTATAGAGAATTAACTAGTGTTTTATTATTTAATTTTTACAATAATATAAAGTTTAGAAAAAATTATTTATTTCTATTGTTATTTGCAGTATTTGCGAACTATGTGGTGTCTATGGAGAAGGTACTTTTGCGGGAAATGTTGCATTTCCTTATATCGTTGCTATCAACAATATTTCACAGTTTGTGGCCATGTATTGTCTTGTGTTGTTTTACAGAGCAAATAAGGTTTGTAAAATATAAAACACTATTACTATAGTTAAGAAATAACGATCCTTTTTAGGTAATAACTCTTAGAAAAACACTTCTTTAAATTTTTGTATATTATTTTTACGTTAGAGCTGTTAGAAATATAATCATAAACGTTCGTCATAATTTTTAAGGTCAAAAAACCTATTCCGATGCCTTTTATAAGCTTTATTTTTCCTGCTCTTGTATCATTTGCCTTGCCTAGCTCCGTTATATCCGTTAGTTGAATAATAGTTGACTATAAGGCACTTGTTTTTTAATATAAAACATTAGCGAACGTTAACGAAACGACATCGTGAGCCAGGCGGAATATTACTGAAGTCTTTTGTTTATACACTGCCTGCCACTTGAATATGGAATCACATTTTTGCAATTTTAATTAAGTATATCTCCTAAACTAAAGTTCAGAAGAAAATCGTTTTTTTGCAGAACCAAATTTCAAGGTGTTGGCTTGAGTTTCCTGAAGAAATAAGAAATATACATATATTGATATACTAAAATTATGAATTTATTTAAAGACATGTTGGAGATGTTACACATAATAAAACTTCCAATTGAAAAGAGATTCAGTTATAAAATAGACACTGAGAACCTTTCTCAAATTTATAGAAATTTAGTTAATAAGAGAATTGATAAACTTTGGAAATTAAAATTTAGTTAGTACAGTAATAGCATACAATTAAAAAGGATTCCTATTTTGTGTTTCTAGAGTTCTTTTAGAAAATAACAATATCTAAATGTAAGTTTACTTCGTTTTCGGGGGAATTGTAAGTCTCGTGGGCTGCACTTCTCCCTCAGGCAACACAACGGGACCAAAAGGACCCAAGTGGGCTGGTTTCATGAAACTGGCGGCCTGTACAACCTAACCTAACCTAAGTTTACTTTGCTAGTGTTATGATTCATTATGTGCATACATCGATCTCTCTTTGGCTCACTTGCAATTTGTATTTATTTATTTTGATCATAAAAAAATTGTTATACTTATTTATTGTTGTTTTTTATTTGATATTAGTCCTGATGATGCTACCCAGTGGTGTAGCGAAATATTGGAAATTTTAATATAAAAGTTAAAAACGACCTCAAGCTCGAAAATTTCCTGACAGTTTTATTTAACAATTATAAAGGTCGAAAAATCGATCATTAATATTATATATTGAAATTATCGCAAATGCCGCTATCTTGATCAGTTCTTGGTTACATTTTAATATACTTTTTCTAAAAACTAAAAGAAAGTATCTTAACTTAAACGTTATACTAGCCATTATTGTTTTATTTTAAGAAGAATTTGTAGAAGTCAAATAGATAAAACTTGTAAGTCCATAACACAAATAGATTAGGTACGATTTAACATTAAAAGAAAGATGTTTTACCAACTGGAAATATTACTTAGAAAAATATAAAGTATTTTTTAATTGATTGCTATTATAAACAATAAGTTGTTATTTTTTTTCACAGGAGGACTTGAAGCCCATGAAACCACTTCCGAAGTTTTTTTGCATAAAAGCTGTGGTTTTCTTTTCATTTTTGTGAGTAAAATACAAATTTAAATTTTGTTATTTAATAATTTGTAATAATTTTACTTTACCAGCCAAGGAGTGTTACTAAATTTGTTAGTTTATTATCACATTATCACAATCTTTGACGCTGACGATTTAGGTGGAAATTTGGCTTCATTGCTGCAAGTAAGTAATCACTTGTGTGTTTTTTTTTAAATTACGTTATGTGCCAACTGTTTGCAAATATCAAAAGATGATTTGACTTGAGCGAGCATTTAAAAACAGGATTAGAATTGTAATTATCCTTAACCGTTCCCTGCAAACATATATAAGTTATAATTAGGATAGTTTTATCCGCAAAATAACTTTTTTAACACATATTTTTGTGCTCTCGCCAATTTTACAAAAACAAATGCTATAATGTAATTTTTGAACTATATTTTAAAAATTTGGCTAAGAGTGAAAGAAAACATCAAAAAGATCACTAAAATGATTAAAATATGGCAACATTTATGTTTTGAGATTTTTGTGCTTTCCAGGAGAGTTTTTGATACTACGTAATACATCTACGAGGGCCGATTGGTATTGAAGCTAAGTAGGAAAAAAACATTTTTTTTTCAAAAACCATTTATTTCTCAACATAGTTTCCTTTTAGCTCATTACACTTAGTACGATGATATTCCAACTTTATTATACCATCTGAATAATACGATTTTGGGAACCCCTCAAAATACGCGTTAGTTTCGGTAGCGCGTATTTAGATTCTTCGTTTGAGATGAATCTTTTTCCTGCCACTCATTTTTTCAAGTTTGTAAACAGGAAAAAGTCACTAGGAGCTAAATCTGGATTATATAGTAAATGATCAACAACTTCGAGGTGTATTTCACGTAAGTTTAGCATCGTATCTAATGCTGTGTGAACCAGTACGTAGTCTTGCAGAAAGAGCACTTTATCCTTCAATTTATCCAACAATGCACGATAATACTTTCCTGTGATTGTGGATCCTTTTTTAAAGGATGCCTAATTTTCGGTGTGCATCCCAAAATACCTCGCCAGCCGATTTCACAGTCCGCCTTCTTCGAAGCACTTCCACTAGCCTCCACCCATTGTTTCGGTTGATTTTTGATTTCAGGTGGACCTCATCAACAATTATTAATCGAAATTTCAAAAATCTACTAGATTACGCTTTATCATGTCCAAATACCGCTGTGAAGTGGTCTGCCGATCTCGATTTTGTTCGACACTGATCAAACACAGCCTATCTTACCGATAGTTTGTTCATATGAAAATATTCATGCAAAAAGTTGAACTTTCGTTCATATTATCTAATTACCATTTCAACAATCTCACGTAACTTGACTCGGCGATCATTCATAACAATATCGAGGATTTTCTTGATATTTTCTGCAGTAACCTCTTTTGGCCTTCCTGTTGATGGTAATAGCTTACCATGTAATCTAACGGAGCTGACCCACCGTAATGTTTATCGAACTTTATTTTGTTGTCCCTTTCATTCAAATACTCGTAATAGTGTTTAATCACGAAATTCACTTTTTTCCATTTTTCAAGAAACGCAAAAGCTGCTTACTTCAAACAACTACAACAAATAATCTAATCGATGAATTTGGGTGAAATTTTAACATCTAGCACTAGGTAGCTTCAATATCAATCTGCCCTCGCAAATAAAAAGAAACTTTCAGTTGTAATTAATTCCATTTTTTTTTTGTTGGTTGATGGGAAATTTGTCAGTTTGAAAAATTGTGTACTAAGTATTTGCGAAACGTTAGTGTACACTACTAATTCTAAGATATATTCAACTTGAGCTTTCTTTGAAACATTTCTTTTACAGAATTTTCTCATATGCATTGAAATGTTTATAGCAGCTGTGGCGCACATTTACAGCTTTCCGCATTTTCCATTCCATATTAACTCGCCGCAATATTGGAATAATCCAAATTATAACTGGTGTCGGGCATTTTTGTCAATGATCGATATATCCGATATACAGGAAGATGTTACCGAACATTTGGTTGTAGTAACTGATACTATAAGTCGTCGATTCCAGGGACGTAGTACGTATCAGCCGCTGCCTCGTGGTCCCCGGCGTTCCAGCAGCGAGTCTGAATACCTAATAAACAGGCGACTTGACAATGACGGAACTGGAGGCGGCCAGCCTTTACTCTCAGACGGAGATATAAATGAAAAAACAGGTAATAAAAGAAATCAATATCATACGCATTATGCTAAACCGCTTGCCAAGGCCAATCGCTATGGAGCTACAGATAGTCTTGTGCTACCCGTTTGTGATGCTGCTATAACCAATGATACTCAATCTCAATCCCCATTAGCAGGTAACCGTCCTAGCACCTCTAAAGCTTCCATAACAACCAATACCGCCGCCATCATTGCTACAAACACTAACAATCATCCCGCGAGTATCCATACGAATTTTGGTGGCATAAGTATACAAAAACGCGAAACGACCCCAAGAGACTTTCCGACACATTATGGCGCGCCCATGGCCGGCGGTACGAGTTTCCTTCAGGCTCGCAATATTGCGACAACAAACGCACCCAGTCCCATACCTGAGTCAGTTGATGATTTCGCGTCGTTTATCGGTTCTTCAAGATGACAGCGTTATGATAGTAACAGTCAAAATTTTAACCCATCCGCTAGTGAGTCGATTTCTATAGGGTTTTCTAGTAGCCTTAAGTTGTCAACGGGTGGCAGCCTCAGTAATAACAGTAATAACTCATCTGATTGGTTAAGTTCGCCCCTCGATGGAGCGGGTCCGAGGCAATCAGATAATAAACCAGATGATTTTACTGACTTAGGTCCCGCCAGTGCTGCTACACAACACCAACGATTTTGCCACCCACAAACAGAACCAACAGAATACACCACTTAAACTCACTACACTTCAACTCACGACAATTTAAAATTAAAAAAAAAAAGCAAAAACATTAACGCTATTAAATCTAAAAAAAAAAATCATACTTAAACAAAAACATAAAGGTCGGACGGTGATACTCTTCAAATATAATGCTAAAAGCAATTGATATTGTTAACTTAAATGTTTATTAAGTTATTTGTTACGTTTTTTATACAATGCTAACATCATATAAATTCGAACATTGCTTGATAAAAAGAAAACCAAAATCTAGATGATTGGGGCATACCCATGACGCAATTAGTAGGTAACAGCGTTAGGAGTTGTACTACAATACAAAAATCACAACATATTGCTTGTGTAATATACAAATATTGACAAAAAGTAAATTAGAAATGAAACAAAAGAAGAGAAAAACAAAATGGTCAAACTATAGGCTTGCTCCACGAGATCTTAGAATAGTTCGAACTAATGAGAGTAAGAAGCAAATTACTGTCTAAATTTGCACATTTTGCCCAAGACTGCTGGAACGCGAAAAACAGGTTTCACAGGCTGCCAGCTATTGTAAAGCCAGCCCACTTGGGTCCATTATAAAACCAAAACATTTGCATTATTGACAACAGCTGTAAAATTAAAAGCAATGTAGAATTTTCAATAGATTTTTATAAAACGGAAAGCCCAAGTAACCATTGTATTTTTAATTTGGGTAACCTTCTATTTTGCTTTTAATTATGTTTGCGCAAATTTTTTTTCCTCAATTAGCAAATTTTCTGATTACATTTTCAGTTTCATGTGTACGTAAACAAAAAACAGCTGACCATTCAATTCCAGTCCGAACTTACCCGAAGGAAAATTCAGGCACCTTTGTGCATCAAATGGAAAAAGTTACTCTTTTTCTCTCAAATTGCGCAAGAAGTGTTACGTGGAACACTTTTGGTCAACTTTGGACTGTTTCGTTATTCACGTGGAACACACTTTATACGTATTTATTTCCTATTTTCTTCTGCCGCTTTGTGCTTTATTATATTAACATTAACGTCCACAACCTGGCAGCACTACAGCAAAATTATAACTAGAACATAAATAGACATGAGCAAGGCGAATTTATAAGGTGAATTGCAAGCGGAAAGGCGAATTCAGTGCTATGTATTTTGTTATTGTAAAACACATCGTGAATGTCAAAATCTAAATTCGCCTAAGATTATTCAGCTGGGAAAAATTTTTATATAAACGTTAAATATAAACTTTTATAATTGTTTGCAATTAAAATCACAGATATTAGTTTTTTACTTTTAAATTCACACATATTTCTTGAAAATGCACTAAATCATACAAAAAAAATCTTCAGATTAATATGGCGCGAAAAAGTTTGTAAACAAAAGAAAAAAAATTTGACATCTCATTGGAAAAAACGCGAGAAGCAAAAAATAATCACCTGAGCTATTAATTTCACCTAGTAATGAATTCGCCTTGGACATGATTTAAGCTGTGCTTATCAAAAATACTTGTAACTTTTATTACAACTACGAGTACAAACTAGGAAAGTACCATTTCACAATTTTATATTATTTTTAATTGGTTATTATTCACAAAACTATTTATATATGTTTAATTCAGCATAAACCACTAAATTCACTTTCAAAAATGTAAACAACACAATTGGCGATAATAAGTGTTCACTATATTACAAGCAAGGCGAATTTATTTTACCAGGTGAAACTGGGATTACAATAAATACAACAATGTTGTTTCTTGAGCAATTCGTGTGTCAAAAAATTACCTACTTTACTTACAGATAGGCATGCATGTGAGCCAAGGCGAATTTATACAGGTGAATACAAGCGGGAAAGCGAATTCAATACTATGTATTTTGTTATTGTAAAACTTACTGAGAATGTCAAGGTTTAAATTCGCCTAAGATTATTTAGCTAAGAAAAAATCAAGGCGAATTCATTATCAGGTGGATGCATCGGCGAATTCGGTTAATATGGCGGCACTTTCTCTGTCACGTTTTGTTTACCTTTTTCGGCGACATTAAAATTTTTTTACATGTTCGTTATCAACTACTTTTGACAGCTTAAGTGTGAATTCGCCTTTTACACAAACAAAATACCTGTTGTTTTTTATTGTTGTAGCGAAGCGGCTACATTGTTTTTTGTATCATGGAAAAAATGTTACATAAACGTTAAATCCATTTTTTTTATTGTTTGCAATTAACGGACTATAATGGTTTTCATTTAAATTATTGTTATAATGGTTTTCACTTTTAAATTCACAAAAATTTCTTAAAACTTCCCAAAATGTTTGTAAACAAAAGCCAAAAAAATTTGACAGTAACAATGCTACCAATTATTTATATCATGATACAAAAAACAAGGTAGCCGCTTCGCTACAACAATATAAAAAACAACAGGTATTTTGTTTGTGTAAAAAGGCGAATTCACACTTAAGCTGTCAAAAGTAGTTGATAACGAACATGTAAAAAAATTTAAATGGCGCCGAAAAAGGTAAACAAAACTTGACAGCGAAAGTGCCGCCATATTAACCGAATTCGCCTGAATTCGCCGATGCATCCACCTAATAATTAATTCGCCTTGATTTATATTTTGAACATATGCCATACCAAGGCGAATTTATTAAGGTGAATGCAAGCGGAAAGGCGAATTCAGTACTATGTATTTTGTTGTTGTAAAACATATCGTGAATGTCAAAATCTAAATTCGCCTAAGATTGTTCAGCTGGGGAAAAAATTTTATATAAACGTTAAATATAAACTTTTATAATTGTTTGTAATTAAAATCACAGATTATATTAGTTTTTCACTTTTAAATTCACACAAATTTCTTGAAATTGCACTAAATCATACAAAAAAATCTTCAGATTAAAATAGCGCAAAAAGTTTGTAAACAAAAGAAAAAAAATTTGACAGTCTCAGTGGAAAAACGCGAGAAGCAAAAAATAATCACCTGTGCTGTTAAGTTCACCTAGTAATGAATTCGCCTTGGACATGATTTAAGCTGTGCTTGTCAAAAATACTTGTAACTTTTATTACAACTACGAGTATAAACTAGGAAAGTACCATCTCACAATTTTATATTATTTTTATTTGAGTTATTATTCACAAAACTATTTATATATGTTTAATTCAGCATAAACCACTAAATTCACTTTCAAAAATGTAAACAACACAATTGGCGATAAGTGTTCACTATATTACAAGCAAGGCGGGCTCGGAGTTTTAAAAATTGAAACGAATTTGCTTCACATTTTTCTTTCGTTCAAGAAAATAGCCGTTAATGATGAAATTGTTAGAGGGTACAATTCATTCTGAGTTTCTTATAAGTAATATTAAATTTAATATTCCATATAGATCTACTAGAAACTTTATTTCAATTTATTTAGAACGTCATCAATCAAATTATGCAAATGCTGATTCATTTAGAAGATTATGTCAAAATTATAACTATCTTTACAACTTTGTCGATTTTTCAAAAAATATTAATGTAACAAAGCGTAATATTATTTTACATCTAAATTCATGTCATAACTAATATCATATTGATTATATTATATTGCGGTCTGTAAGGATTATTCCATAGACCTTTAAATTATTAAATAAAAAAATAAAAAAATGCCTCCAAAAGTGTGTTGAAGAAATTTTCGTCTTCCTTTGTACAAATATTTTGGCGACATTATTTTTGTTCTTCTTGAAGTTAAATGCGTCTACGTTACACTTTTCAATTTGAACGAATTTTGATAAGCAATATGTATAAAAAAAAATTGAAAAGCACGAACGTGTGTCCGCAGTGTTAAAGAACAGCTGTTTGAAACTCACACATATGCACTGATTAACAACTTTATTTAATCGTCTCCAGGACGCTCTAAAATTTTTCAAAATTCCCAACATAAAAAACGTTTTCAAATAACAACTTGAATTAAACAACTTCAAAGCAAACATTTAAGTTACACAATACAACATTTAAAACATATATTTTTTTGTGCCTGTATAATTATTTTTCAATAAATATTATTTTGGAATGCTTTTGGCTTAATTTTTATGTTTATTTATATTTTAATTATTGTAGCTATTTGATTAATTGCATCTGTTTTAATTTATATTTTTCGCTTTTGTTTTATTCGATTATGTTATCACTTTGTTAAAATAACCAAAGCAAAATAATAAAAAAAAATCTAGTTTTAAGAAATCAAGACTTATTTTTCAACATAAAATTTTTATGAGTATGTATTTAAAGAAATATTTTTGCCTAATATTTAAATTGCAAGTGGCCTTTATTAGATAACTAACAACAATAATTTTATATAGCTGTCATTAAGAGCCTGTTTCACGATCTCGAACGTTAACGTTCGCATGCTTTATGAATGTAAAATACTGATATGGAGTCAATTAATTATATTGGTTGACAGCAAAATTGTCCATTAAATAAAAGCATATAGTCCACATACTGAATTCTGATGCGATTAACCCAAATTTGTTGCACATACACATTTACATTTATTTATTTAGTGCATTTTACAAATTTTTCAATGTGGAGCACCAGCTTTAAATTGTAAATAAAATCAATATGATTTAAATGTTCATGATTTATAGTTTATTTTATTCTTGAGATACACAGTGGTGGTCTTAGCAACGCTTCTCAGCATATATAGCCTCGTGAAAAATAATAGTAGTGCCACATGAAAAATGTTTACTTTCATTAAAACATTATTCCTTATAAAAATAAACTTTTACGCCTGTATATTATTATTTTCATATCGAAGTTTGCAACAAAAATAAAAACTTAAAATATATGGTTTACTTCAGAAAATAAAATGTGAAATTATTAGAGAAATTAGAAATTTACTGTGCAAAAAATAGCAGTATCATTTCTAATTATAAAAACTTAGAAAAATATGTTAAATATTTACCTTTTTTTCGTTGCATTTCGAAAACAAAACAACCGGACTTGCTCTGAAATTACGGTGATCTTAGATCAGGAACGATTTGAAAATCACCTAGATGGTTTCTTGGAAGATTACAATAGTTTTACAATACCTTAGTTGGCAGTTGAAAAAAGTGATGGATAATGTACGATTATAATTATAATTTAAAAAACTAAAAAACACGTTTCGATATCAAACTTAAAATTAAGAAATATCTTAAAAATTAAGAAATAATGCGTTTCGAGTTTTTTTTTCGGAATTCCTAAAATCGAATTTAGCCAAAATTCCACAAGTCTCCGGAAACAATATAGCAACTTCAATTTTCGCACTAAATCGAATTACCGTTAATAGTTCAGATACACGTTCCATGACCAAAACGCGTACCGAAAATGAAAAACCCGGTTCCGACTCAGCTAGCGAAGTGGTTCGGAGTTTTTTGGGAAATTCCCAAAGTCGGCTTCAGGAAACGACAAAATCGCCCCACTTCCCCAGCAACAATACGGCAACTTCAATTTTCGCACTTAAGCGAATGACTGTTAATAGTTGAGATCCAGTTCCGCGGCAAAAACGCGCACCGCATATGAAAAATCGAAATTGCAAAGCAAAGAAAAAATAAATAGGTGATTAAAAATGTAGGTATTTTCCTGATATTTTCGCAAAATTTGTTTAAAAATATAAAGTTTAATTGTGAAGAAAGTGAACATTGAAGCAAAGATTGCCTAGTAACTAGTGCAAAAAGTTATGGACAAATTGCTTACAGAACTAACTCAAATAAAGTAAATGGGATGCAAAAAGAAGTATTGATGGTGGAACATTCCAACTTGGCTAAAAGTAAGCTCCAGAACTGTGCACAAGCGAAACTAAAGTCTCAGAATTTATGGTGGCTATTGACAAGCAAACATTTAGTAAAAACCAAGTAAAAAGTCATTCCCGGCGTTATGCTGAAAGCTGCCACTGGCCAAAAGGGTCAATGAAGCAGCAAGCACGTCGACATATGGCCGAATATATTGATTTCATTTAGAACATATTTAGAAGCATTTTTAGGCAACCGAAAACGTCTTTTAAATCTGCAGATGTCCACAAAATCCACAACTTACTCAACTTCAGGTAATGAAAAAGGATTGCTTTTGTCACGAATATTTCTTATGATGGCAATATTCTACTCATCCTACAATTCCGAAAATGAAAAATTTACAATTAAAAAAATTTAGATCCATTTTAAGTAAAGTTTTGTGATTTTTTTACTAGAGTTTTCATAAATTTGTGTATTTTTTTTTTTTTTTTTTTTTTTTCGTTTTTTTTCTTATGCTTATTTTCATATGCTTACAGCAATGTAAGAAATAGTAGTAGGTAATGTAAATTACGATCGAATACCATGATCCAAAAAATAGTAGCCATCGAAATATTTTTCTACACATACGTGCATTCGATTTCGAATGCGGTGACTTGCCTTCAGCACAAAAATTTTGTGGCTTCAAATTTTTGCGAAAAAAAAAATGTGAATAAGATACGCTTTGTTTTTCGTAATGTTCCTCGAAACGATACTTAATTCGATATTGCATGCGGTGCTTGGCCGGCAGCAACGCAAACTAAACGCAAATGTGCACCAGATGCAGCGTAGTGGTGCGGTGCATTTCCGAATAGGCCCATATAAAATGCTGAAAATGGAAATAATTGGTCAGAATAAAAGTGAATGTTAAAAGTTCGAGATCGTGAAATAGGCAATAATTTTCACATTAAAAATTTATAATTTCATAACTAAAAATGCCTTAACAAAATATAAATAAGCTTTAATTTCTAATATTGCTTTTCTTTATATTTTAACAGATGCATTTTCAAATATTTCTTCAGAAAGCTGAAACAAGCATTAACTCCTCCCTCCTTCTTCTTCTGTTTGTATTATGTAAATAAACATTTTACTTTTCTCTTGTGTTATTAAAAAAGAAAACGTGAAATACAAAAAAAAAAAAAAAAAAAAAAAAATAAAAAACAAATGAATTATTAAAAAAATAGTTATAGTCGTGTATATTTAACAATTTTGTAGTTTGTTTTAGATTAAGATGAAAGATTTAGTTTAAAAATTTACTTTATATAATTTTTATTTGCTTTTTTTGTATTTATTTTAAAATATATTTTTATTACAATAATTAAAAGAAAAAATAAGATTTTAAATAAAATGTTTGAAATGTATTTGTTTTATTTTTGTTAAATTTGTTTGGTTTTTGCCTTAAAAAATGACATACGAGTTGTTTCTGCATTTACCTTCTTACTATCGTTTTCCTTCGTATTTTAAAGAATTTTGATTTTTTTTTTATTATAGGTATAATATTTTATTTGTCTTTTTTAATCAAGTTAAGTTTTTATACTTATAAAATTTTATAAAAATTAGACTGACGACACAAACACATACATATATTTTTATTGCTGGCGAAGTCTTTAAGTACAATATAAACAAATTTTCGCAATAATAACCGTTGGCATTAAAAAAAAACTTTCCTTTTAAATTAACTAACACAGTAAGTAATTAAGTCGTTTCGCTAACACATTAATAAACAAAGAGATTATGGTTTCATATAATTTAGTAACATAATAAAAAGGCACAACGTTTTCTTTCAGTTTAATCAATTATCAGTATATATTTTTTTGTTTTTAACTTTAAATTTTGTGCTTGTGTTCTTTTTTAAATTTGTTTATCAAAACATGTGCTAAACTACCCCTTCCATTCTTCATTCTTTCAATTAATAACATCATATGTAACTAACTGGTTCCTGCGTACTGACACTGTTTTCGAACATTTAACACTCATTCGTTGCCTACATTTCATTAGTTGTTGTAGTTTTGTCGTCCACCCAATTCCAAAAGGAAACGATCTGGATGGTCCATCCAATCGGCGGCTGTTAATTTAACCGTACGTTGTCGTTCAGCTTCTTTTATTTGCCATTTCTTAATATCCAATTGCACTTCACGTGATGTCTTATCTCCACAGCCCCATACCTAGAAAGAATTAACAATAATTAGCAAGAAGACAAAAAAAAAAAAAAAAAAACATAAAATGAAAATAATATACGAAACTCAATATAAACTTTTGTTTGTTATGGAAGCTTTGATGCGTGATAACTAATGATATACAATTAATTAATTATTTATATGTTCTAAAATTGTGAATAAATTTTTACGTAAAAAATAAACTAACGAAATTTAAAATACTGCATATACTTAAATATTTAAGCGAAATGTTCTATTACAATTAATAAATTAAATATATAAATTTAAATATACAATACATAAATAAAACATAGAAAACGGCTTCAAATGTGTATTTATTAAGATTAGTAAAGAATCCGATATTATTGGAATTTTTTTTGTGGCTATTTCAAATAAAAGCTTCAACTAAAAACGGTGTGAATCCAATATGAATCCAATTACGGATTTCAAAAACGATAATGATCAAATCCGACATGGATCCCACGACAACCCCGTTTACTTAGACTTTTTTTCATACAAAATTTTCAGACAAGTGGGTTGCTTGTATCGTGGAAACATCACACTACTACATGAGCTGAAAAGTCCCGTGGATAATACATGGATGGCGCTAGTTTTATTGCAGTCATTTTTTCTCAGTTAATAATATCCTTCAAAAGACAGCTGTTAAAATTTCATGATATTCTATTCATTAGTTTGTGAGTTATTGTGCAAAGAGGAGTGACCTTATTTTTGTTATTTTCAAAACAATGGATCAAAAACAATTTCGTGTTTTAATACTGTTAAAGCGTGAAAAGTCTTATGGGGACTCCGCTCCATAGGAAACAACATAAAAACGTTGGTTTGCTGACTTCAAACGTGGTCGTATAGACACCGATGATGCAGAACACAGTGGACGTCCAAATGAGGCGGTAACACCAGAAAACATAAAACAAATCTATAAAAATGTTTTGAATGATGGTTTTGATGAAGTTGCGTGAGTTAGCTGACGCGTGTTGGCTTTATATTGCATGAGCACTTGACTATGAGAAAGCTCTGTTCAAAGTGGGTTCCGTGTTTACTCACTGTTGACCAAAAACGAGAACGTGTAAAACTGGAATTTTTACGTTGATATGTGAGAATGGATGAAACATGGATCCTTCACTTCAGTACGGAATCAAAAGGATCGTCATCTGAGCGGACAGCGACTGGTGAACCACGTTCCAAAGCGCCCGAAAGCACAACAATCGGCTGGAAAGATTATGGCACCCATATTTTGGGATGAGCGTGGGGTAATATTCATCGACTATCTTGAGAAAGGAAATACCATTAACAGTGAATATTATATAGCGTTGTTGGAGCGTTTGAAGGCCGAAATTGCAAAGAAACGACCGCATATGGCAAAGAAAAAAGTTTTGTTTCATCAAGACAACGCACCGTGACACAAGTCAATCAAAACAACGGCAAAACTCTATGAATTGAACTTCGAATTGCTACCACATCCACCGTATTTGTCGGATTAGGCTTGCAGCGACTACTAGCTGTTCGTAGACCGAAAAAAAAATGCTCGCCGGTAAGTAATTTCACACGAATGAAGAGGTTTTATCGCTGAAACTGAGGCCTATTTTGAGACAAAAGATAAATCGTTCTACTAAAGTGGCATTGAAATGTTAGAGCGGCGCTGGAATGATTGCGTTGCTCTTGATGCAGATGTTTTCTTTGCTAGGCCCGAGACTTTTCAGCCCATGTTACAGGATACGGAAAATTAAGATATTTTTTTTAATATTTCTAATATTATATGATGATGGGTGGGTATCATTCGTCTAGCTCGAGTTCAATCCTGGCTAAAGCCAAGAAATATTTTTATTTATAATTATAACAATAATTGCCGCGATCAATAACTCTTGATCAAAGAAGACAGGAAAAAATAATTGAATACACTAAAGCTGGGGGACAACTAGCTGTTTCACAGTCGCTACACTGTTCATCAGCACCCATTAGGATTCGAACTTAGTACCATGTAAACATGATGTATTTTTAATACGGCTGCTTAACCAACTCAGCCACTAAGCCCAATGGGTGCTGATGAACAGTGTAGCGACTGTGAAACAGCTAGTTGTCCCCCAGCTTTAGTGTATTCAATTATTTTTTCCTGTCTTCTTTGATCAAGAGTTATTGATCGCGGCAATTATTGTTATAATTATAAATAAAAATATTTCTTGGCTTTAGCCAGGATTGAACTCGAGCTAGACGAATGATACCCACCCATCATCATATAATATTAGAAATATTAAAAAAAATAAAAAGTTCGACTATTTAACATTAATACATACATGAAAATTAAGATATAAATAAAATAAAAATGGCGTGTCTTATAAAATTTGTAATTTGTGCTTATGCCAAAGACTATTGTTACTACAATGGATTTTGCTCTGACGGGATTAGGGATCTTGTTCCCGAAACGCGCACATTTTTACGTAGCACGCGTTCATCGTCCAGAGCTTATCCATTTGTGGTTGATTGCCCGAGGAATCGTACTACGCATTACAGAGAGAATTCGTTTCTTGGCCGTACGCTTCGTCTGTGGAACAAGTTGCCTGCAGACGTGTTTCCTGTCTGTTATAGCGTTGGATGGTTCAAGTCAAATGTTCACAAACACTACTCCCTCTTTCCCCCTCCTCATAGTCTATTTTCCTAGTTCTGGTACAATGCACTGCATATGTAGGGGTCATCCCCTGAGTACTGGTCCAAGTTAAAAAAAAAAAAATGTGTAACACAAAAGCGTCATGACCTTATCCAAAAAGCGCTAAAAACCGCCATATTATACATATTCACAAAAAAAGTATATGTATACCAGTGCTGATAAAAAAAAAATAAACGTTATTTCCTAAAATTATTTATTTATTTATTCATCAATAACCCTCTTGTTCCCTTTAAAGTAATGTCTTTCAGATATAATGCACTTATGCCAGCGTTTTTTCCAATCCTCGAAACATTTCTAAAACGCGCTTTTTGGTATCGCCAACAGCTCCTGTTTCGATTTTTCTTTTATCTCTTCAATTGTAGCAAAACGCTTTCCTGTCTTCAGCTTGTCGAAGAGGAAACGGTGGTGCAGAGGTGACGGTGGTTGAGGCATGATAACAGTTTTGTTTTTGACCAAAAACTGACGTACAAGCATCGATGTGTGACTTGGTGTGTTGTCGTGGTGCAAAATCCATTATTGCTCTATCCATAACTCTGTGCGTTTCTAACGAATTGCTTCACGCAAACGGCGTATAACTTTAAAGTAGTATTCCCTATTGACCGTACGACCTTGTGCCAAGAATTCTTGATGCATCACGCTATTGCAGTCGAAGAGAGCAGTGAGCAAAACCTTCACATTTGACCGAACTTGACGTGCTTTTTTGGGTTTGGCTCTTCTGGACGCTTTCATTTGGATGATTGGTTTTTGGTTATAATCTTTTTGAAGAAATCTGGATCGTCATTGACGATGTTCAACAGCTCCTTAGCGATGTCCATGCGACGTTGTTTTTGCTCAAAATTTAATAAATTTCGTAAAAAAATTGAAGAGCTCACCAAAACTCTAACTAACCTTTTTATCCGTCAAAAATAAACTGACAAATCGAAATGGCTGATATTGCCAACATACAGTGCTGTTCCTACGCTAAGCAACTCACACTGTATTTTACAAAAATGTTATTTTTCTCTCAAATAAGAAGACCTTACGAACTCATTTTAATATATATTTATCACTTATATGATAACAAAACAGTTTATAAAAAAATAAAAACAAAAACCTTTTTTGATATTTCAATAACGAACAAAAACAAAACTAACTCTATGAGAGGCTGTGCCTACGCTAAGCAACTTATTAATATTTCGTATATGACCCTTTGTTTTTTATGACTGCAGCACATCTCTTGGGCATTGAGGCAATTAAATTTTGCAATGTGCTTTTCTTTATTTGTAAATCGACTCGATCCGAGGCGTCGTTTCACAATGGCGAACAAATTTTCGATAGGATTCAAGTCGGGTGATTGTGCCGGCCAATCAAGCACTTGAATCCTTTTCGTCTGAAACCATTCCTTGACCAACTTCGATGTGTGTTTCGGGTCGTTATCATGTTGAAACACCCATCGAAGTGGCATATTCCATTCTGCATATGGGAGCATTTTCGTTTCTAAGATGTCCTTATACACGAATCGATCCATTTTATCGTTTATTTTGTGCACAAGGCGTTTGCCAGAGAAACATGCCCACACCATAATGTTTCCCCCTCCATGTTTCATTGTTTGCTTACAATAGCGTGGATCGAGCCGATTTCCTTTCATATGCCGCACAGTGCATATGCCGTCTGAATTGAAGAGGTTTACTTTGACTTCATCGCTAAAGAGCACACTGTTCCACTTTGTGATAGTCCAATTAATGTGTTGCTTTGCAAATTCAAGACTAAAAATTACAAAAGTCCTATAGAATTTGTTGTTAAAGTAAATTAAAATTCACTTACCGTTTTTTCATGTGTTTTTTTGTCAGCATTGGTTTTTTGACAGCCCTATAACTTTTTAAGCCCAGCTTGATGATATGTTTTCTGAGTGTGCTGGAATCCACATTCAAATTAAGTGATTTCATTACCTCTTTTGAAGTTATAAATGGTTTTTTTTTTTATTAATATTTTAATTTGTCTGTCGTCACGGTCGGAAATTTTACGTGGAGGTGCGCCTGTATTGGGTTTTACGACAGTGCCTATCGTTTTATAATTTTGAATCCACCGTGAAACCATTGATTTGTTAATTTTTAAATTATTAGCTATATCAATTTGACTTTGCCCTGCCTTCCACAATGATATAACGGAAGATTTGAAGCTATTATCGTATTGAACGCGCTTCATGTTGAAAATTTATAGTTTAAAGACGAAGAAAGTCTTAGTAGGACTAAACTGCATTGATTTAAGTAATTTGCAATTAATGAACTCAAATGCATCGCAAAAGAACCGTTATATTTAAGGGAAAGAGAATAAGAAAATTTGTTGCTTAGCATAGGCACAGCCTCTCATAGAGTTAGTTTTGTTTTTGTTTGTTATTGAAATATCCAAAAAGGTTTTTGTTGTTATTTTTTTATACATTTTTTTTTTGCTATCATACAAGTCATAAATAAGTATTATAATGAGTTCTTAAGGTCTTCTTATTTGAGAGAAAAGTAACATTTTTCTAAAATACAGTGTGAGTTGCTTAGCGTAGGAACAGCACTGTATATAACAGACATATGTACCAATATAAGAGGAAAAAATATGCGAAAATCGAACATACTTAACTTAGGAAATTTGACATTGTACATGTTCGTCAATACTACTACTATATGTATTTAATTGCGCATATTTTCTTCGATCCTTATGTATTTATTAATTAAATATATTTCATTATTAAATTTTCTCAATTTTAGTTGGAATATTATTGCCGCCCTTATTATTTTTTCTAGCACTGTTCTGTACATACCTCAATAGAAAGCAGCACTGCTGCAATTCCTTTACAGTCGACATTCTCAAAATGTTCATCAACTGATAATATTGGTTTCCTGGGATCGGAGCCAGCGCGTAAACCTTTAGGATAACCTCGTATGCTTGTGTTTAAATACAAAATATTTGGCTTCTTTTCTAGCATTGAAAATCTAAAAAAAAAACAAAAGAAAATTTTATATGGCAGATGCTATAAAATTTATATCTCTGTAACTATGACTAACGGAGTCGATCTCGAAAATGACAACAAATACATAATTATTTCAACAATTTCCCGGGCGTTATAAGCGAATTTACTTATATGTAGCACAAACATAAAAAGGTGAAGAGAATTATCAATTAAATAAAATTTTTTTATATATTTATACCAGTAAAAAATTATAAATAGCTTGTTTTCTATGTTTCCCAGCTATCTATATGTCGACATTTCATCTATATGTCGACATTTCAAAATTCTCAGCAATTTATTTGGATTGTTGGGATATAAAGTTGAATGTTTGAGAATATCTTTCAAAAATTTCCAGAGTCTACTGATGATTAGGGTAGTTCCTATGAAATGTCGACATATAGATAGCTGGGAAACATAGAAAACAAGCTATTTATAATTTTTTACTGGTATAAATGTTAGAAGCTTAAATAGCGAATAAAAAACTTAATTGTATGAATTTTTTTATATAGAATTTTTTTGTTTCATTACGTGGTATTATCAAAATATATTATTTGTTTACTATTTTCTAGATAAAGCGAACAAGTGAGACACGAAATGGAAAACATTAAAAAAATAATTTTGCAAAAAATCTGTTAAGTATTAAAAAATAACTTACTTGGGCCATAATTGTAAAACACAGCTGCCTTCACCACCGGTATACAGATGAGTCTCTTTCCATTCTGCTGGCGAAGCGATCAAATAAGTTTGATCATCTTGCGTGTGTATTAGAATTAAAGTTGGTCCTCTGTAGCCAAGAACATGATGCAGAAACCGGTTTGCTCCCAGCCCATGTTCATTTGAGTCATACAATAATGTCCAGTGTGACGGCATCATTGATAATTTTTCTATGAAAATTTGTGAGGCCGAAGATTTATTCGCTGTGGGCGAAGTTACTTTTTGCGGTTTCGAATATAGTGGTGGCAAAGCGCCGGCCAATAGCCAGGCTTGCGATAATGGCATTAAAGATTCGCTGTTAACAGTGTTTAGTGATGATGATGATGATTTGTCAGTAAATGGATTTCGTTGTTCTAAAACAGGTGTTTGCAATTCAATACCGCATGTTTGTCCATCTTGTTCGAGGCCACGATAAGCAGTGGACAGGGTATGGACACAGTATTTGTGCACCAATAATACTAAACGGATAAGATTTTGTTCAAACCATCGACACACAAATCCCAAACTGAGCGTGTCGTGACTAAAAAATATTGATTTTGTTACCGAACCGAATGTTCGGTTGATCTGAAAGTAAATTACATTTCAAAAATACAGTAAAAAGGAAAAAATTTATTGGGTTCAATTCAGAAGTATATTTTTTTCAATTTATTTATTTTCTTCGATAATAAGTTCAATAAATTAAGTCTGTTTTTACATTCAGCTGAGAGTTAAAGATTGCGAAACAAAAGTTGCAAACAAATCCAACTTTTATTCGTAAATGCACAATCACTCGTTGACGGATGAGATGGTAGAGTGTTCTACCATCAGTCCCGAGTTCGCAGATCCGATTCCTGCTAAAGAAGTTTTTTTGAGCAAAGTCCAAAAATGTGATTTTTTTGGTTTACTTGAGTACAGGCACCTTAACTAATTGTAATGAAAAACAGTTTTTCTTGTTTTTAATTCATTTTTCTTTATCACACCTTTAGTTACTTCACTTATGAACGATTAGTAATGAGTAAAACCCCCTTAGTTTTTAATACCTTCATTGGCTGATAGAGAGAATTTATGTAATCCAACGAATTCTTGCCAGTCAAGAATATCAACATTTTGGCTTGCAGTGAAATCTTTTACTACTCTGGTGTTGTGTATAGGGGCATTATCCTGTTGCAATATCCAATATTGAGCTTCGAAAAAGCTGATTCCGATAACATTTTATAACTAGCACCAGTCAGTTTTGCACTTTGAAATTCAACATCGATGGTGTCATAGTACGTAATACCACCACATACCATAACGCCTCTCTCTCGGCTGTGATATTTATTTAAGAACATCGAAACAACAGCAAAAAAAAAATTGATTTAAAATATTGATTCCCGAAAACCCCATCCAAGCCCACTGTGCACAATTTTTGTCTTTTTGTTCAAGGCGAATACATAACGGGAAATTGACAGTGCAGCTGATAACTTAAAATTTTTTTTTCAGATTTTATTAAATTATTTATTGTATCTTGAGCCCGCCAATCTGGCTGGACATTTTCGCCTTTCCAAGCTGTATGATCTTGGACTTTAATTCTCACGAAATAAAATTTTCCGAAATAATTAAATGTTTTTCTTGTAAATTGTTTTTAAAAAAATTTGAAAAAAAAAATTTTTGAAACAATTTTTTAAATCCATTGTTTCTTCAACTTCTTCATTGTTTCTAGGTATCATCATGAATCATGCCCAATCTGGCTGGCCATTTTCACCTTTCCAAGCTCTATCATCTGAGATTTAATTTTCACGAAATTATTAAAACTTCCACGAAATAATTAAAAAAAATAATTTTCTTGTAAATTTTTTTTATTGTTTTTTTTTTTTTTAATTTCGAAAAATTTGTTCTTTTTGGACTAATATTGAAAAAGTTATGAATATTTATTCAGACACGGGTTTCTCATAATTCGGTTTTTTTTTAAACCCGATACATCTGAAACCACAAGTCAAAAAATTCTGAAAATTTGTCGAAATGTGCTGTTCAAAAGCATTATCAATACAGTAAAAAATAAAGCAAATAAAAGAAAAATCTCCGAACTGGCCGATCTGACTTGGATTGCTCCATATATATTAGCCTGTTTTCTAACGAGCTTTAACTTTTTTTTCTTATTTTTACCATACTTATAGGAATAAACTTCTAAGTGTTTTAATGTTAAGCGCCAACCTTAGTCGATTTAACTGTTTAAGTTTTTTGTTGTATTGATACTACTGAATAAATAAATAAGTAAAATAATTCATTCCATTTGACCAAATTATGGCAGATAAGAAATAAATTTATCCATTTTATCAAACCGGATTACAAAAACTGCAACAAATTGAACAAAACTGCTTGCTTTAAATGTATTAAACAAGTTTTGATAACTCTCAGTTAAAAAATATGACAACGTCACGTACATTTCAATTTTGTAACTTTCAATTTTGAAATCCAACAATGACCTTTGTGTAGGGTGTACTTTTCCTGTTTCTTGTTATGTTATTAAAAGTGAATCTTTTGCTACAGTGTTTTTCTTTCGTACAGCGCAACAAAGTAGTTCTATTCATCAAATAAAAAATTCAAATGTTCACTCATTTATTCTTATAGGGACAGCAAACAAGCAAACCTGATTTAAATAAATTTTTAACATTTCTGCATACCCACATACATACATATATATAGGTCATAAAACATTACAGCACATGAGTCATAATCATAAGAAAGAGTATAAATGAAAATAGCAAATAATAATAAAACCAATATTTTAAAATCCTACTTACTGCTGGGCATAACACTGAATTGCCCGAATGCTGCATGGCAATTGTGTAGCAAATGTGCAAAAGACGTGTTACACCTTCTTTATCAATAAAATCGGGATTATCATGCTGAGCATACATTTTTATATAACATTCCAAAGCTTTGGTGTCATCCATTATGCCCAAATAGCGTTCACATTGCTGTCGAAAAGCAACAGTACCCAAGTGAGCAGTAGTAGCTCGTGATGTTGTATGCATTAATTTAAAAAGGCGTTGACCCAAATCAGTATAGCGAGGAAACACTTGCGTCTTGGAACAAAATTGATTAAAAAAAAGCTTATAAGGCATAACAGCAACAACTTACAACGAAAACTTCTGAAATTATGCCATTAATGCCACATTTTGCTAACGTCTTCTCTTTGAGAATTTCAGATAGTTTTTCAATTGGTACTAATTGTGTGAAATATTTCTCCGTAACATCTGAACCCGAAGCAGAACGACTCATAGTACTTTCGACCTTGAGCATAGCTGCCGAAGAGTTACTACTACTTATGGCATTTGTTTGATTATTAACCTGTTGTTGTACATTTGTTTTGCCACTTTTAGCCTTCCCGTCAGGCACTTCACCACTTTCACCACTGCCACCATCCGATTTTGAAGATGAATTTCCCATGACAGCAGATGCAATCAGACACACTATCACTCTGTTTAGCTTTTCTATAAATTCACTATTTTGTTTGATTTTCTTCTCTTGCACGTGAATACCAACAATGAAATTGATTGTCCAAACAATAGAACTGTGCCCCGATATTTTTAATTATGTACCTGGATATGAAATGCGCAATATATGAATTGAAAACTTGCAAAGTACAATAAAATTGCAGTAAGACAATCGACGAAAAATTGGAAAAATAAAATTCAGACAAAAACAAAGCACAACACTTTTAAGTTAATTTCTTGCTTATCTTCGCATACATATTCGTAACAGTGTTGTTGTAACAGGGTTGGAGAAACAACTTGCAAAATTTTTTTTTATCAGAAATGCAGTGTGGATACAGTAAGATCAGATAGGCGATTTTAAATCATCAAACTTTTTACAATTCTCTTATTAACTTGCTTTATGTGCACACACAAAAACTTTTTACAGCAATTCTACAAAACGCATAGAATATGCTGGCTGCCAGAAATTCAATCGCTTTCCAAATGATATAAAAACCTTGTCCAGAATTTCAACGCTTTAACTTTATCTTAAATAACATTTCCTTGAAGACATAGACATGCTTCTACTGAAACTAATTGGTGTTATTACTCGATTATTGATCTCAGCCTTAGCTCACATCATAATCTACTTAATGTATAATTTTTTCTTGCAAATATACATATGTGTATATTTTTTATTAATATTTTTATTTATGTTTTCATATGTTTTATTGTTACTGAAATTATTATTTGAATTAATTGTATTTATTATATTTATTCATACAACACAATGCCAACTACCACTTTCACTAAACTAGACGTAAATTATTATTATTATTATTTTTTTTTTTGTGCAATTCTTGCATTTTCTTTAGCTTTTATTTCTTACAATTTACATTGTATGTGCGCATACATAAGTACGGAATTGCAGAGTACCGGCAATTCGTTTTCCCTTCTTATTGCCATCTCTTAAAGCTTTTATAAAGTCAAGAATAGCCCAGCTAAAATTGCTGTGTCTGATCGAACACATACTAAAAGGCTGCGCAAAATGTTGTAAAGAACACAGCTCACTACTATGCAGTAGTTCCAAGAACTGTATTTCAAAACTATCTTTAAAATAAAACAAAACAAACAAGTTATATTACATTTAGAAACGGAACAAACACTTGATAGTTCTCAAACACTTTCACGACAGTGCTTGAATTCTGTTTCATAGCAAAAAAACAAAACATCAGAAGGAAACAAATAAACGATGACTTATAGCAAGCATAGCGAGTGCACTAACACATTAGATGTGTTACTTTACTCTACTTTGGAATCCCACGAGATCCCAATTTGCCTGAAAAGCGTTCTCGTACTTTAAAGTGGGGCAAATGAGAGTGCTTTTGGGAGAACGGTATGCTTTCTCTTCTTGCACGAAGCAGCCCTTACTCTTTCTTCGGGCTAGTTTGACCAAGTAGTTAAACAATCAGTTATTTGAAAAACAAACAATAACAGAAAGCAAATTTATTGAATCAACTCATGTGTAATTCATTTCAGCGCTATTATATTAATATTGAATAAAAATATACATGCGAAAGAGCCTCAAAACCTCAAAAGTGTAAAAAATCATGCTATTTGTTCGCAAAACTATATGACAATTTTTACAACTAGGTTACCTAAGTATCTCTACAGCGTGCTTGCGTTTGCAATCTAAGTGAAAGAAAATTGATTTGGGTTCGTCTAACTTTTTTTCTATGCGAACGATGTGTCAAAACTGAATCAAAATACATAAGAATATGCAAACGAACGCTTTCATTTTCCATGTTATTGCCAAATGTTTTTTTTTGCTAAAATTTTGGCTTTCTGCGTTTCCGTACTTTTGGTAAATTTAATCACTTTTTGAGAGAAACTTATGCTTGCTCTCGTTTGGACGAAACTTACCCAGATATTAAAGACAACCTATTGACATTAGAGCATACTGTCTTTTGCACAAAAAAAAATTACGTAGTTAAGGTTTTTGCAAACCTTTTTTCACATTATTGCACGTTTTTAGTATGTACATACATACATCTGACCAATGCGAAGATACCAATCTGGTAGAAGGCTCGTAGGTTTGCAATAATCTGAAGGAAGAGCGGCTCAGTTAATATTTGGTTTTTCAATCAATCGGTTTTGCCTACTTAAAAGTTATGCTATCGTTAACTGATATTTATGTATGAATAAAACTTCTTTCAAACCATTACTTGAATAATATCATTCTTTAATATTTAACTTCTACAACTTTTCTACTACATAGATGTAGTATGTAAATATCAATAAAATTCAAAATGTTCGTACAAGTTATAGCACAGCTTAAATTTATAAAACCAAATATATATAATGTGTAACAGTTGAAGCTGAAATTAAAAAACACACCACTTTTCCTTTGTTTTTCTTGTAGCTTGTTCCTTTGTAAGGGAGTTTTCTTCTCGCTGCAGGGCACTTAATTCTATATTTTTTGTATGAAGCTTTTGCTTTAAATGATCATAAATCTGAGAGCTACTAGAATTTCGCTTTAACGATTTTTCAACTTCAGCGATTTCTCGTTCTTTGCGACGTATATCATCAGCCAAACGTACACTTTCCACGTTTAATGACTTTGATGAATGACTTTGTAGCGACGTCTTTGCCTTTGGAATATCAGTGCTTTTAGTACCAGCGAAAATATTATCGTTGATAAAAGAGAAAACATCACCCGCTGCCTTTTGAGATTCTCTTTCGTAGATTTTTGCATTTATTTGCTCTTGCTTTTTCTGATCCTTTTGTAATTTTTTCTCCACGCTGAAAAGATCTTTATCTCCGTTGGCAGCTTCACGTAAATCCATGCAATGATCTAGAGACCGGCCAGGTGGTAAAATTTGTGCTGTAACTGGAGTTATTATCCCACGACCATCAGATCCTAAGCCGGTTCCATAGACATAACCCATTTTTTCCATTAACTTAGATCCAATACCCTTTAAGTAAATTATAGGAGGAACAACTTATAAAACAATTACCAGTTTTGTGATCAATTATAATACACTTTTACCCTGGTATGTTTCTCCCAATTTCCTAACGGTTGTGATAACTGATAAGTAAATAAATTGTTAAAAGTTATGTTGGAGTCGATAGAATCTTTTGGGTAATCATCAGAATCACTCTCAGATTCACTTGAGGAGCCACTCGACAAATCCTCATCTAGTTAAAAAAAAATTTATAATCTCCAAAGAAAATACAAATTATTTCTTACCATGAAAAATTGGTAACAGGTCTTCAAAATTGAAATCCTTTTCCCTGTCCTTATTCTCACTATTATCAAGGCGAACTCGACAAAGTTTTTCAACAAAGTTCGCACATAGTACTCTCCCTCTACGCCAGATGCCATCCTTCATTTTTGCCAAAACAACGCAATTTCTCGAAAGCCGTGTAAAATCGGGGCCAACATAATCTCTTAGCTCCGCTGCTGGAATAATTTCGCCGTGTGAAAAATGACAGTTGGCATCATCAAATTTGCAATTGCCATCAAAATAATAATTGCACGGCAACATTTCGCGATGGGTCGGATTAGTAAAAAGAATACGCAGTTTAACATCTACATTGCCCAGCTCATCTATATACGCCTCATCTTCTATGCCACATATGATGGCATTATGATATGCAATAGCACCCCATGAATGCTTGTGTGGAGCAGAACATTTTTCACCAATCATTTTTTCAAACTTGTTTTTCAGCTCCTGTAGTTTTACGTTATCATCACGCCGCTCATCTTTACTTATTTCGTTAATTTCTTTCATAAATCTTTGCATTTCGTCATCGGCATCTTGACTCTCTTTGGTGATTTCTTCTTGTGTAACTTGTGTCAAAGCTATTAATTCTATAAGATTATCCTTTAATGTCTGCAATTCTAACCGCGCCGCATCATCCTGTGTTGATAAAAGTGCTTGCTCTACAGTCAACAGCTGGAGGAAACAATGTGTAGTTCTGTGTTCAAAATAATTTAAGATTATCTTACCTGTAACTCATACTCATCCATATTGGGAAAGCAGTTTTATTAAAATAAAAAATTAAATTAAATAATTTACTTATTAATTTTGTTAACAATTCCAAGACTAAAAAAAATGTAAACAAAACAAAAGTTTCATTGAACGACACTGAACATACACTCATACTGAAGGTGCATTAACGTTTACAAGGTGACAGCACTACGGCATATGACAGTTTTCAGCTACTGGTAATATCATGGCACTCAACGTCAAATGTATTGTTTACATTTTTGAATGTGAATTTTGTGGTTTATTCTGAATTAAAAAATTTTGTGAAAATAAAAATAATTTCCAATTCTTAAAAATCACTTCTGTAATATATTTATTTTATTTCCTTAGATATTAGGTGTGTTCATTTACTTTACTAGTAAAAATTAGCAACGAGAGAGTAACAAGAAAATTTTCAAAATTACTCTCAAAAATGTGAAAAAGTAAATGAACACTTTACTAGCAAAAATTTGCAAGTTAGAGTAGTGTTGTTGTGTATAGGTATATATAAGTACTTAATAACTACCATTATATTCTTTGGACAAATTATGCATATATGTATGTTATTATAAAAATAATGTAATTATGGTCATTTATATTCAGCATTGTCTTGACTGGTGTTTTTGAGTACAGCTTGTAATAGAATAATGAAAAGTTTTACAATTTTATTTAATCTAGTACTAGGCATAGTGGAAATACGCTAAGCACTATAAGGGTGATTAACAGCCAGTTTACCAATTTCGAAAGAAAATGAATGCGAAAGAAAGCTAGTCACTCACATACGAATCAATTTGGGTTTGTCTATCTCACTGTTATTCGTTCGCATATTCTTATGTATTTTGATTGAGTTTTGACACATCGTTCGCATAGAAAAAAGTTAGACAAACCCAAATCAATTTTCTTTCGCTTAGATTGCGAACACAAGCACGCTGTCGAGATTGGTAAACTGGCTGTAACTACTTTTGAATAAAATATCTATTTTTAAATAGCACCTCATACACGTTTCAGTTCAATTCGTAACTGAGTCGGTTGTTGTGCAAATCAAGGAGTATTTTTTTTTGCAAGGAGACCGTTAATAATTTTTAAAATTGTCTTTAATTTCATTAAATCTGATAGTTGAATGAACATCTTTCTGTTCAGTTTATGAAGAATCAATTCAATTGAAAGACTCAACTAACAATTGAATTGAAACATGTATGGGCTGCTTTATACGTTATAACAGCCTGCATACACATAGCATTTTTATTTCAAATTAATTTCAAATTGTAAAGTACCGAATAACTAGGTAATCATAATGTTTACGATACTAAAAATAATAGCTGGACTGTAAAAATTAAAGAAACAAAAACATTTCATAGGTTAAAACTACAAAAATATTAATATAATTAAAAATGGAAGGTGTCTAATGCCGTTTTCTTTTCTGAAAAAGTTTTGCCTTTATGCTGCACTTTTTTTCTTAAAATTCAAGTTTTAAATTTTAAGTTTTATTGAGATGAAAAGAAGATGTCGCAATAACTATAAATATCTGAAAAAAGTTGAGAAAACTGTATACTTCTGTATTTTTTTGGCAAAACAATATTGAAAATGTTACACTTTTTCTAGAAAAGAAAACGCCATAAGTGTCTATTTAATTGCTTCCCTAAAAGTTTTAAACACATTCCAGCAAGTAAATTTGCCGGAACATCCTTTGCCATTGATGTGCCAGATACTGTGTTGCTATTTCTGATGAAATAATATTACGTGTACGCCACCTACAGCAATTTGCAATCGCTGTACTGTTATTCTGCCGTCGTTGTTGCTTCAGCTTAGCAATAAAAATTGATACGTGGAGACGTTATGTTACACTGAAGTTTTATTTCAGAAATGAAAAAGCTGCCACATCGCAACTATGTCTTATTTCATTTGGTAGCCTTGTTTGTCCAGAACAAATGTCCGAATTGAAACGTTTCAAGGATGGCGCTCCTTGTTACCTGACAATGCAACCTAAATTAAGGCCTAAAGCACAACGTAATTTAGCGCTTTGATTTTATGCTGTAGTAAGTAACTTAAATAAAAGCGTTAAAGCTGTGCCATGAACAGTATTATTCACTAACCATGTTTAACACTGCGTTTACACGTACAAGTAATTGCATGGAAGTCCTGTGTACGTATTATCAACGAAAATGTCGAAAAAATACTAGACTTTCTTGCAAGTTGCATTAGTATTTAAAGAATAACATGGAAGTTCAGTTTAAAAATGTTAGTGGAGAGACAACAGCTCCTAAAACAGCATTACCATAAAAAACCATCATTTTATTTTTCGGGGAAATGAATGGTAGGAATAAAATAAACAAATGAAATAGAATTATTTTAACCTTTTTTTCACTCAAAACGGCAAAGACTGCTTAATTTACATATTTTCAATAAAAAAAATGTGAATTATTTTAAAAATATGTTTTGAAAAATTTAAATATGGCAAAAACATTATATTAAAATCAGTTAATCTCCGCAAAACTTGTTGTTACCTACAACTAAGGCAACACTGTTATTTCAGTTGCCATTTGACTTTCAGTAAGTGCCAAAAAATCACTGCCTGCTGAAACTGCTTGTCAGTTCAGTTGAAAGTTGGTTGCAAGTGCAGAGATTGTGCGTGTGTTAGTAAAAAGGTTTGAATGTATTGGGTTTTTCGAACTTGCACCTGCACGTGTAAACACTACGTAATATAAATAATAAAAAGCGTTAAAATCTGAAATCACCTAACGTGTAATTACTAAGTCTAAGGTCAGACAGGCGATTTTAATTGCCGAACTTTTTAGCAATTTTCTTCTGGAATTGCTTTCTTGTCCACACACAAAAACTTTTTTCGGCAATTGTTGAGCTTTATCTACTTATTATTTCATACAAGTTACATTGTATATGCACACACACATACACACATGAGAGAAAAGTAAAGAATTGCTGAGAATGGCCTAGTACCAGCAATTCTTTTTCTCTTCTTATTCTCCTCACCGAAAGCCGAACGGCAAGAACTGCCAACTAAAGTTGCGGTGTGTGATCTGGCACTAATGGCCGCAAAAAATGAGTAAAATTTGTTTTCAAGCGAACTTTACTGAGAGACAGTAAAGCTTTTTCTCTTACGCTCTGTTAAAATTGGATGTTCCAATTGCAATATCCCAGCGTCCAAAGTTTCGCTTACAGAAGCGATGATCCGATGCACACTTGTAAGTCAGTAATGCACACCATCTCATATACGAACCTAGTATACTTTTTCATATACATTGCCGCATTTGTAGAGTGAACGCCTACCACCTGCACACAAAGTAAGCGAGGTAGTGTGGTGTTCATCCAACAAAAGCTCATTTCATCCTAACATACATTGTAAGCTATCAGTAGGCAGCTCGAATACAATCTCGTATACTTTGTAAGTCGGAAGTAGGCAGCTCGAATACAATCTCGCATACATTGTAAGCCGGCAGTAGGCAGCTCGTACACTTCAGTTTTTTGGGAATATTCCATTAAATAAATTTGTTCCGTTTTTTGTCTACTGCCTTCTTTAAATTTTTTTTATCTTTCTTGTACCTTTTTTAAATTGTTTTCTAGGCACTTTTACCTAATTTTGTTAATTAAAATTTTTGTAACGTAGTCTGACAAAGACGGCGAACGTTTGATTTACAACTAAAAAATAAAATACGCACTTATAAATGTGATACAAAAAATGAACATAATTCATTTTTGGGAACTCCATATACTACTGCCATACACTTTGTAAGTTACCATTCATTGATTACAAAGTGTGGCACACATCATCGAAGAGAAGTAATGTGGTAGGCAATGTTCGCCGCTGGGATGTTGCCGCAGCGCTATTTAAGTAGGTCTCATACATTTTGTATGTACATGAGGATTTTTGACAGTTATTTTGGATATTTTTGGTGTGAGTTGTCAGCAAAGACTAAACCAGGATTGAAAAGACCTTCAGGGCCATAATCATATAGATTCAGAAGCCATTTTTGGAAAATTGGTCGCATAGGATGAATTACTATTATGGTGGCAGCTGCTGTAGTCACACGAATGCCATTTTTTAATACATATTGGACATTTTTATTATATATGTTAAATAAAGCAAATTCATTTTTTTTAGGATTTAAAGTGATACTTGAATTTGGACCACCTTATATACGTATATGTCTGTATATGTATTTATTTTTGAACTCTTGACTCGCTGTTGGTTAAATTCCATTTCCTAAATAATTGTTCGACCGGTTTATAACACACCTTTGTTAAGACCAATCCTTTAAACGTCAACCATTGACATATGCATTATTGTTGTTGCGGTTATTTAGAAATATTTATCTTTGTATAGTGTTTTTAAGATTCTTCTTTATTCAATACTTCTTGGAAGTATGTGCCTATGTATTTGTAAAAAAGGATGGTCAAAATGCGAAGGTGACCCTAAAATAATGCGCAACAAAAGGACAAGTGTAAAATTGCAAACAGCTCTTTTAGCATTAAATATTTTAATGAGGATTATAAGAAATTGCATACCATATAGAAAAATTAGCTCTAAAAATACATACATATTTGTATACATATGTACATATGTATAAGTTAAGAAAATTTATTGAGAAAAGAATAGCATCAAAAATTACCCTGCAAACATATAGAAGTTAGAGTTTAGTTATACTTATCCAAAAATCGACTTTTTTGATACACGTTCATATGCCAGTTTTACAACAACAAAATGAAATAATATTCATTTTTCAACTAAATTATAGAATTTAAGTATCAGTAAAAACACCGAAAAGGTCGCAATAATGTTAATGCGAGTACAATACCAAAAACAACCAAGTCGCTTCCGTTCATAACATGATTGCAAACGTATTTAAGAGATTTAACGGAGTAGCAGTACTTTACATTAATTGTGCAATAAAATAGTAATTTTTAAAAGTAGATGTATTTAATTCCAATCTGTGAAAACCAAAATTTTCAGTATTTTGAGGATACGATCTTTTGTGTTTTCGACGATTAGCCGGCTTAAGGCACCTTTACATGGTAATAAAAGTATTTAGATTTGTCAAAAATGTGTGCAGAATAAAAGAAATCTTACCGTGTAAAAGCAAAACGTATTCAAATGCAAAAATTAACAAGCGGTGAATGCAAATACGGTGAAGAGCACAAGCGTGAGATATACAGAGTAGAGATAAGAGGCAGAGGTTAGAAAGCCAATGAAACCTTGCTTTCATACGCTTAGTGCAGCTAGCCTATCCCGCTGAAAATCATCCGTTTATGGACAATTTTAAAACGGAGGAGTTTGTCAATGGTATCTGGGATCCTGAGATCAATTTTGCGGTATATGCTTTTCCAAAGGCAACCTTTGCAGAAACTGTTTCATTTGCCCTGGCTCAAGAAACGGCACGAATAATTCGCAAGCCAAACCCCCAATGCAACGAACTGGAGCGCGGATGCAGCAGTATAATTCAGAAAATATGTCTGAAAAATTTGCGATTATCGGATCATTAAAAGTTACAGAATCGCACAACAAGCCATCAAACGTTTTGGAAAGCTTTAAGAATTTAATAGTTAATTTGATAATTTATTAATTACTAAAAGAGTGGCGAATACACTCGCCTTCATAAGCACGAACATAACTATTCAGTGTCTGCTTTTATTGTAAATTTGACAATTTTGGCTTGAACATTTAAAAGCAAAACAGCAATTTTTTTTAAACGGCAAATTTTGTAAAATGAAATGTAAAAATTTTATATGATAATTGCATTGAATTGCATATCATTTGGTGCTACCGAAATTTAAAAAGTGCACCGAAAATTAAAAAAAGCGCATAGCGCACCGACTAAAGAATTTTCCGCACAAAAAATTTTAAAAAGCACTAAAAACGGTACCGAGTTGACAACGCTGCTAATTCAAGCTAAAATTGTTCGGAACAAAGTTAACTCTCTTTTGGCCCCTCTCTCAAAAAGAGAAACGTCAAACTACATGTAAAAAACATGTTTCAGAACAAAGATTTTGTTCCGAAACTTTGGGTGAATCCCAGATATTTTCGATTACAGAAAATCAGACAATTTTCAGTGTATAGTGTTTTCTCTGAGAGTCATTTTTGCTTGCGGTCGTGTTCTTTTTCATTATATAATCTCATTTTTGATAGAAAATGTTTGCGGGGTAGTTTTAATTCATATCCATATAAATTTTGTATGTGTGTTAATTGCACAATAAATAAAGTATACTTTACGTACAATCATTCCAAAGCTCTTACGCTAAAACAGGCTTTTATTTTAATTGAAGGTGTTGGATGTCCGAGCTTGTCATCTGACGTCTAGTTTTTCATTTCCTTTCGTTAATTTTTTTCGCGTTTGCAAATAATTTTCCACACAGGCTACAACAAGCGCTAAATGAATGTGGTTCATACAAAAATTTGTTATACCACATCCATGCACACATACATACGCACTTACATACATACTCGTACATATATTTGATACTTATACTCAATCGTCTTCGTTTTGCCGCTCGTCAACAATATTTTGTTGATTTTATTTTACAGTTTCAATGCTGTTAAGTTTTATTAAAAGGGAGAGTTCATTTCACATGGCAACATTAACCAATACAACAATAAGAGCAATTTATAATGTTATTAAGCATTGTGTTGTTTTGCTTTTGTTTCTTTGTGTGTTTCAATTCTAACTGAATTGCAAATATGTACATACATATGTTTGTGTGTATGTACAATGCACACATTTGTATATATTCTTTTGTTTCAATGTGGGTAAGTAAAATAGGGATTGGCTGTCCAATCATGTTAACTTGTGTATCTTCCTCAATAAACTAAAAATGTTTTTAAATACATACATACTATAAATATGTTTGCACATAAAAAGTGTGTATATATTAATACATGTAATACGTTCATACACACGTTTTACGTACACCTTCATTAAATTTGGTGTCTTTAGATAAAAAAAAAACAGTAAAATATTTTAATTAAAATTAGGTAGGTATTGTCTAATCGAATATTTACAATACTTTATTCTGTTAATATGATGTACGAGTAAAGAAAGTATTTACAACTTTGCAAATCTAATTAATGCAAATTACTCAAATTGTTGGTGATTTAAATCAATAAGAATTATTACAGTTAAATAAGCACCTTATAACCACGGTTGCCATATTTGACGATTTATTTTCATTTTGACGATTTTAGACGCTGAAAATAGTACTTTGACGATTTAAGGTCTGTTATTGACAATTTTTGAAGATCACATTTACAACTACATACATATCTAATTTTTTAAGTTAATTTATGTAGGAAATGAAAATAATTTTTATGGATAGAAAAAAATGGTACTAAATAAACGTGTGCGTAAATCTGTATGGAACAATGAAATGTTATCTGCGGGCTAATTCTGCCATTCGTGAAACTACTTGCGAATAGAAAACAATTTCGACATCGTATAATTTTCTAATGACGTCTTTCGTTGCGAAACGAGTCGAGTTTTTTTTCCTAGTGTTGGAAAATATTCAAAAAATGTGTTTTAGAACACTGGTGAAAATTGTAAACAAAAACCATGTGTTTGCACAAACTCAAATTTGGAAAATGCATAATTTTTCTTCAGCAAATTAATGGCGTTTCCTTTTTTACAAAAAGTTTAACATTTTCAATAATATTTTGCCAAAAAAACCAGAAGTATGCAAGTTTTCTCAACTTTTTTTCAGATATGTATAGTTATTGCGACATCTTCGTTTCATCTCAATAAAACTTAAATTTTAAAACTTGAATTTTAAGAAAAAAAGTGCAGCATAAATGCAAAACTTTTTCAGAAAAGAAAACGGCATAAATAATAAAAAATGTCCCATAATTATTACATTTAAAAAACAAATTCTTTTTTTATTTCTTAATAAAGAAAATAGTAACAAATGTAAGCTTGCGTACTATAAACGCATATTTTCACATTAAAAAAAAAAATAACAATAACATTTCAACTGAAAAGGAAACACTTAAAGTAATACCCGAAAAACTATAAATTTCTCATTATCACAGGTATTTTTGTAATTTTTATTTTTGGAAGCTTTTCTCACTTAGCTGCTGTTGGAATATTTTTTCTTCTACCTCTTCATCATTAAGAAATCGATGTTGTCATCATATGAAAGAAGAAAATTATTATTTGTATCCTGTGACTTAGAATCGTTGGGTTGTGTCATGTCTTGCACTTCTGACGGCAAAACCTAGCCAAAAATTTTAAAGTTTTTCAATCCCTCAAAAATAACTTTAAGGCCTGCTGCTGCAACTATCTGTTTTTCAGCCTGTGAAAGGTCCAATGGTCAACCGGCGTTATTTTAGTTAAATTTATTGAAAGAAATTTTTAACTTCACTATTGCTTTTGGTCAGCATACGCCTGTGTATTTACATAAACAAATAAAATAACTCCTACTGTAATATAAATCATTATCTTACGTTGCGCCACATTTTTGAGTCCTTTCTTCTCACAATTGGTTCACCTTATATATCTCTATAGAAGTGTTAGACAATGTATCCTTTGCTAAGTTAGTATGAAGTGCCATAAAATTTGTTAATATATTCTTTTGTGTAAAATTAATTTTTGTTACTGTTGACTTCAAATAAAAAAGAATTTTCACATATAATTTTAAATTAAAGGAAAAAATTAATTTCTATTTTTTTTTTTGCCGCAACTTCAAATGGTGTATTGCTTACGAGTAAAAAGTCGCACGGTGACTATCGAATGGCATCTTTAGAAATTACGATATCGATTACGTTCAAGTAGGTGTTACTTTTTTCCTGTGAACCACATATTGAATGTGTGAATGATTATCAAGTTGCGTAGTAATTTCTTCTGCCGATTCCACATTTAGTTAGAGCTTCCTAAATTTTCTAGCTTATAACTCCAAATCGCGAAGTTCATGCCAGTTGACTGAGGGAGCACTATCAATTAACTCATTTTCTGATAAATTGTAGCATAAATACTCAACCGACATTGTATTCCACAATATAAAGTTGTCACAACAAATTAAAAATTTTCTAAACAGGTTAAGCCACACCACAACTACCGGAGTTAATAAACCATAACAGCTGACTATAAAAATAACAGCTGACTATATATGTTTGTAGGAGTATATATTTGTTATAGCTCTAAATGCTGTTGGTTTGTATTAAAGGCAACCATGACTGGTTTTTCTATACTTAACACCGTTGAAATAAATCTTTTATTCAAAAATAATTAATTTTACTAACTGATGATTTGCAATAATCATATTGACGATTTTTTCCGTCGAATTTGACGACCTTTAACTAGTTTTATCTGGCATCTATGGATGTAAGCAATGATCCCGTTTGATGCCTGAGGTAATCAGTCATTAGCTTTTCAAACAATTCAGGTATAGTGTTTAATTTAGCAATACCTCCATAGTTTGATATCTCGGACTTATTTCCAGATTTAAATGAGGGTATAATACATGAATCCTTCCAAAATGCTGGAAAATAACCACCTTTAATCAAGGTATTAAACAACTGATTGCGCACATAGAACTTGGAACGCCATCTTTACCATGATTAAAGGAAATCTTAAGTTTTGTTAAATTTGCACAAATTTCACTACAATCCAGTATAGAAAGAGAAATAATTTGGTTTGATACAAGCTGATAAGGGTAAGATAGAGTAATTACAGGCTTAGTAGAGTAAGTATAGGCGTAAAAGTCAGCAAACAAATCACATATAAAATCAACTTTATTAGATTTATTATACAACGCAATTTTAAAGCCTATATGGTGCTATGGAATTCAATTATGGGGCACCGCCTTTACTTCTAACATTGAGAAAATTCAAAGGCGACAAAATCAAATTCTTCGGATGATTACTGCAGCTCCATGGTACGTAAAAAACTCCCGAATTCATAAGGATCTCTGTGTTCCTCTTGTAAAAGACGAATCCCCCCGGGGAACAGGTTTTGCCTTGGCGTATTCCTAACTTAGGCGCTCTGTTTTTCGGGGAAAAGAGGGGAAGGGGTCCCTCGTTTGGTGCGGCAAACAAAACTCTAGGAAGCCACATGACTTATGTTGTGTTGGCTTCCGAAACCCTTACCAAGGGTATAAATTGGCAGAACGGGGATCAGCATGGCCCCCGGGAAGTTCGGCTTGCGGTTCGACCCGGGCTAGTCATGGTTGAGGTGCCTACCTTGGCTGAAACGTTCTGGCTGTGGTTGAAACCTAAAACACAGGAAGGGAGTGTTAGTATCCTTGATAATTGTTTGGTGATGGCTTTTTTCGAGTGCTAACAATCTCCCGAGGATCTGTTGCCTATACAACAGATACGTGTACTGTAAGGAACCAGTGGTGATGATTGACGGGTGAGTTGGTTTAAGGGCTGATGCTCTTAATGGGCTTCGACCTACCAACTCATTAAGCCTTATCCTCCATTGATTGCTGGGAAATTGCATACATGAGGGATTAGAAAGCCCGAACTCCTCAACAAGAAGTTGTTCATATGACCGCAATCATATGACAAGAATTGCTACCTGTGTGAGCCTAGCAAGCCGCACGGGGGCGGTGGTGAATCGTGAAAAATTCACTTCGTGGAATTGATCCACCATCAGGTTAGGCCGTCAAGGCAGGTACTGATGTAAATCATTTTCACAGTTGTAAAAGACGAATTTTCAAAGTACGCAACAAGGTATATCAGTAAATTGGAGCTTCACCCAAATCCAAATTTCGAAGGCCACTCTCGGTTGAGAAGGAGGGATACCCTTGCCACCATCAGAGCGTCCAATAGGTGATTTTACCGATACTGACCGTGCAAAATAAAAAATTTTTGTCTAGCATTGGCTGGACTTAATTAATCCTATGTATTTAGTTTTAAGATTTGAATACTTATTGTTAGTTCACTTTGTGAAGATTCAATAAATAAATGAATTGCAAAAAAAAAAACCTTTATTAGATACATGATCATGAAATCTCATAACGGACGGATACCCTTTAGTTTTCCTTTTGAAGTTGACAAATGAGTAAAAAGATTTACGCTTACGAAACACATCCATCTTCACATTAATTAAATAGCTAATTACTTGCTGCGGCTCCAAATTCTACAATAGAATTCATTCAAAAGCAATTCGAACAGTTGACTTAAAACGCCGCTTTACTGTTTTGCTTGATCCAATCTAAGAAGCTGGATACACGTGTAGCAGATGTGGGGAAATTTTTCTCGCAGCCGTATTTAGAAGCAGTCGACTCTATACCAACAAGAATTTTTCTGTCATCCAATTGCAAAACCACTGGACCACCCGAATCCCCTTCACAGGATGAAATTCCTTCATTACCGGAGACGCAAAAATTGCTTGGAAATATATAAAGATTATGGTCACAGTAGTGTTTGGGAAAGACAAATCTTTCGGCGTACTGTAGGTGCGAAACGATTTCACTTACAGAATCAGATATGGCTCCCCAACCTGAAGAGACTACAGTGTCAAAGTCAATACAGTCGTCAGTTAATGGCAAGTCAGCTGCCTGAATATAAGTGGTGTAATTGGTATGTGGAATCTTGATGATGGCAATGTCATTTTCAAAAGTACTGATATTATAATTTGGATGAATGATGACATTTTTATAGGGAACTTCATGCAAAACGTTGCTGGATTCACGGTTAACCGTCCCCAGTATGACATCAACTTTATAAAAGCGACGATATACACAATGTGCTGCAGTAATAACATCAGTGTTGCTTATTAAAGTACCACCACACCAGGATTTGCTTCCATCAGGATAATATGAAAGAAGACCAGCTTGATAAGGAAATTGTCCTTCGCTAGCATTAAGTCCGTTGCTTATACGACCTCCTGGCTTACCAGCGGGCACCACAATGTTGCGTGATTTGATTTCATTTTCGGGAAAACTAAAAGCGGTTGCCAAAATAAATGCGAAAATAATTAGCCAATTCATGCCGTTGGCGTTACGAATGTGCGGAAAGACTGATATATTCCTCAAATCCACTGAAGCTTTTTATCGCAAAATTTCAAATACTCGTATAACTCGTTTATAAAAAATAAAAGTCATTAAACGTAAATGCCTACATAGAAAAAGCTTAAACACATACATACGAGTACATGCGCGTATTTGTGCACGTCAGTCAAGTACAAATAATCTTTTCTATTCTATATGTTAGCAAATAATGAAAAAATAATTTAAAAGTTTAAATTAAAAAAAAAACTAAACTTTGAAATGTGAACCAAATTTTTTTTTCGCAAATGCGGAAGCGTCCAACGTAGTTTGGACAGGATGATTGGAGTCAAATTTCGTTGGATTACATAAATTCTCTTTATCGGTCAATGAAAATTCATATGTTTGAAGTTATTTAAAACAAAGGGGGTTTACCCTTTAATAATCCTTCTTAAGTAAAGTAAACTAACTGTTTATTCAAGTGAACAAAAAAAAAGCTCATTTTTGGACTTATTTTTATAAATTGCGAAGAAAAAGTTATTTAGTTTAGAGGTGGCCTCTTGGCATAAATTTTTTTATATCTTAATATGTCTAGCTTTCACTTCTACTTTAAAATTCTGCAATCGGTTATACATTGCAAAAGATACAGGCTTCTGAATATGGAATTTTTAGTGCCTTTAAATAAGTGAACCGGAGTGTGGAAATATACATACCCAGCAGTCCACAAGTTATTACAATTTGCAAAGCATCCGATTGTAAGCGATTGTGTCAACAGAAAAAATCAAAATAAACATGTTAAGCACAACAAACAACTAGCATCAGATTCAGATTAGTCTCTTTTTTTACTCATACTGTTAAATTAAATGTACATAAGAAGCAAAGAAGAAAACAAATGCTAATAACGAGGTTTTGAACTTATCCAATCTTCGCTTACAATGTATATCGCTGTGTAAATGTAAGTAGGAATTGTATACAGACTTCGGATGGGTCACGCTTACATTGTCAATGGTCTTAGATCGAAGATGTATGTGACAAAAATTTCACTGGGTATGTACGTTTTTATGTGCGTCACTCAAATATAAACATCTCTTCAATTCTACGTACATATACGAGTATGTTAGCAAATACAGATGGTTGGAAAAAAGAATTCGAAAATATGATTTAAGCAAAAAAACTAAACTTTGAGATGTGAACTAAAAATTTTATATGAAAAATGCGTAAGCTGGGGGCTAATTCCGTCATTCGTGATGGAAATTACTATCGAGTAGAATATAATTTCGATATCGTGTAAATTCCTAATGATGTGACTCGTTACGTAATGAGTCGAGTTATCATTTCAGTGTTGCAAAATACTGACAAAATGCGTTTTATAACACTGCCGAAAATTGTCAACAAAAATCATATGTTTTGACAAAACAAGTTAAAATTTACGAGCAACAAATTCAATAAAAATAAAAACGGAAAAGCAATGGTCCCAATATTATTATATTATGCATCATCGTTTGACTCCGACGAAACGGTTACCCTTAATACACTAAGGAAAAAAATTAGGGGAAGTGCAGATCCTTTAAATTTGCCAAACAACGAGTAAGTGCAGTCAATATTTTGTTCAAATACATCCATACCATAACGATTGTTTGTTTCAAATTTTCAAGAGAAGATTTAGACTCACAAAGAAACCGTTTAACTATTTGTTGGGCCTATTAAATTTTGAGGCACAGCTTTCCACCACAGTTCCAACAAAAATTCAATTGGCAGCCACATTTGCGCTTTTGGCGTCAGGAGGATTCCAACACTCCGTTGGAGGATTAACCAAAGTGCTGTGTGCAAAATTACAAAGATGAAGTGAGATTGGATATGATGGAACTGATTTACGCAAGTTTTTTTTTTTTTTTTATAGGACCAGTAGTCAGGGGATGACCCCTACATATGCAGTGCATTGTACCAGAACTAGGAAAATAGGTTGTGAGGAGGGGGAAAGAGGGAATAGTGTTTGTGCACATTTGTCTTGAACCCTCCAACGTTATAACAGACAGGAAACACGTCTGCAGGCAACTTGTTCCACAGACGAAGCGTACGGCTGAAAAACGAATTCTCTCTGTAATGCGTAGTACGATTCCCCGGGCAATCAACCACAAATGAATGAGCTCTGGACGATGAACGCGTGGTAGGTAAAAATGTGTACGTTTCGGGAACAAGATCCCTAATCTCGTCAGAGCAAAACCCATTGTAGTAACGATAGAACAGAGTAACACACCCCACACTGCGTCGATGCTCCAGTGAGTCAATAGAGTTGGATACCCTACTGTCACCGATAAGCTTCTTCGCCCTCTCCTGCACACGGTCGAGTAACCCCAAAATAGACTTTGAGGCACCGGCCCAAACATGAGAGTTGTATTCCATTTTCGGTCGGATGTAGGTGGTATAGGGTGTTTTTTTAAGCCCGATAGAACTTGAAATTGTAAAAAATAACACAAAAAATTAAATTGTAATCAAAATTTTTTTTTATTCGAAAGATCAATACGTGACATTAACATTTGAAAATGATTTCGGGCATATGGGCACCGCGGCTGTTCTTGACGAAGCGCATTCTGGACGTCCAATTTTGGGCCACTTTTTCGAGCACTGCTGGCCGTATGTCACGAACAACACGAACAATGCTGGCCTCCAAGGCGTCAATTGTTGCTGGTTTATCAGCATAAACCAGTGACTTCACGTAGCCCCACAGGAAATAATCGAGAGGTGTCAAATCGCACGACCTTGGAGGCCAATTGACAGGTCCATTTCTCGAAATCAACTTATCGCCAAATTTTGATTTCAGTAAGTCGATGGTTGCGTTCGCCGTATGGCACGTAGCGCCATCCTGTTGAAACCACATCTCCTCCGGATCAATGTCATCCATATTTTCAAACAAAAAATTATTGATCATGGTGCGGTAACGATCTCCATTGACCGTAACGCGAGCTCCGGCCTCATTTTTGAAGAAATAAGGTCCGATGATGCCACCAGCATGAAAACCGCACCAAACAGTGCATTTTTCTGGATGTAATGGAGTCTGTAGGGTCTCTTGTGGATTGGTCTCACTCCATATGCGGCAATTTTGCTTATTAACAAACCCGTTAAGCCAAAAATGCGCCTCATCGCTGAACACAATTTTGCGATAAAACAACGGGACTGATTTTCAAAGTAAATTTGGATAATTTCGTAGCGTTGTTCAAGCGTGAGTCTATTCATGATGATTTGTCAGAGTATACTGAAACAAATAAAAAAAATGTTTCATCAAAATTTAATTTTTTGTGTTACTTTTTACAATTTAAAGTTCTATCTAGCTTAAAAAAACACCCTATATAAACAGTAAGGAGGTCGGATGGAGTGAAGTACATCTTACACCGTTTCAAAAAACCGAGGCACTTGAATGCTTCTTTAGAGACATGAGAAATGTGATCTGTCCAGCGAACATCACACTGTATCTTCATTCCAAGAACATCCGACTCCTCAATATTTATACCATCCATGAGTACAGATGAAGCAGCATTTGCGTTCGTTTGTTTGTGTGTTGATAAACAACACTGGGTCTTACGAGCATTAAAGGCGACCCTGTTCTTACGACCCCATTTGGAGATTAATAGAAGATCACTATTCAGTGAATCATTCATATTTAGCCTCTCGGCAGCAATCCTGATAGGCTGGGCCTATAAGCGTACAATGTGCATATACGCATGTATATGTATGTACATATACATGCATCAAACATCAACATGTATTTTGTTGGTAGAATTTACGAACAGCTGTCAAAATTTTGTCTGAGAAAGCAAGGACGCAAAGGAAACGAAAGACAACTGTGCTTATACCACTATCATATTAAAGCTGCCTTGAGGAGACAGTTTTTTATTCTCCTGATCTGTTCAACTTACTTTGATGAGAGTAGATGCAAAAATAGATATACATAAGTTTTTCTAAAAGAATATAGTTTTTGAAACTATAAAACTATGGAATAAATTTTGATGAAACAAACATTAGCTTAGTTTATGCCTAAAAGGACACACATAATTATATTCCTTATTTATTAAAAAGGTAAATCCAGGAAATAATTGTCAAAAAAGTGTTAATTTATGTCATAATAATAATTTTTTATTTTTTAAAATTATTTTTCAGTTTTCGAATATTAGTTTTCATACATCACTTTTCAAGAAATTAGAACTGAACATAACGGCATTGCCAGAATAAAATAACTAAATTCCTTACTATATTTAAAAATCAACGTACTGTTCTTGCATAATTTTTTTTAACAAATGTAGTGTGGGAGTGTTAATGTGTTTGGTAACTAGCGTATGCGTTAAAACTCAAGTAAGACTTTTTTTGGATACGGCCCTAAGTCTTCAAATCTTAATATTAAATATAAAAAGTTTTATTTTGCGCGACCAATATCGGTAAAATCACCTATTTAACGTAATGGTGGCAAGGGTATCACTTCTTCTCAACCGAGAGTGATCAAAATTAAAAATGTAAAAAAGTTTTGTAAAATGTACAGAAAAAATGCAAAATTGGAATATACGTAACTGAGAAAATTTGAAAATAACGGTTATTTTGTTATCATACCTCCTTTATTAGTGTAGATACGTACGAGTACATACATACATATATGTAGATATACCAATTTTTTGCTTTCCCTTTTTCATAATTTTCAATAGAATTCATTTAAAAGCAATTCGAAATACAATTCACACTTTACTGTTTTCCTTGATCCAATCCAAGAAGCTGGCTACACGTGTAGCAGTTGTGGGGATATTTTTCTCGCAGCCGTCTTTAGGACCAGTCGACTCTATACCAACAAGAATGTTTCTATTTGGCAAATGTAAAACCAATGGACCGCCCGAATCACCTTTACAGGATGAAACTCCGAAATAACCGGAGAGGCAAATCTTGCTTCCAATCATATTTTGATAGTGATGTTCACAGATGTCATTGGGAAAGACAACTCTTTCGGCGTACTGTAAGTGCGAAGTGGCCTCATCCAGATAATCGGAAGTACGTCCCCAGCCTGTAGAGACTATTGTACGAAAATCAGTACTTATGGAAGCTGAAGGCAATTCAGCAGCCTCAATATAAGTGGTATAATTGGTGTATGGAATCTTGATGATGGCAATGTCACTATACCATTTAGTGGGATTAAAATTTGGATAAATAGTGATATCTGCGGAGTGAACTTCATACGAAACATTGGCGGTGTTACGGTTAACGGTCCCCAGAATGACTATGACTTTTTTGGGGCCACGATATACACAATGAGCTGCGGTAATAATATCGGTGTTGCTAATTAAAGTACCACCACACCAGGATGTCTTTCCACCAGGATAATGTAAAAGAAGACCAGCTTGATAAGGAAATTGCCCTTTACGAGCATTAAGACCGTTGCTTATGCGACCTTCTGGCTTACCCACAGGCACCACAATATTGCGTGATTTAATTTTCTCTTCGGGTAAACAGAAAGCGGTTGCGAAAGTAAATGCGTAAATAATTAGAAACTTCATGTCGTTGGAGTTGCGGATGTAACGAAAGACTGATATATTTCTCGAATCCACTGAAACTTTTTGTAGCAAAATTTCATATATATTACTTTTATATAAAAAATAAAAATTCTTTAACGCAAAAGCCTGCGTAGGAAAAGTTTAAACACATACATACATGCATGTATTTGCGCACGTCAGTCAAATATGATTAATCTTTTCTATTCTATATATTCTATTGTTTGACCTTCGTTTTCTTATATTGCTATTTACACAAATGGTTGGAAAACGAGAGTTGAAATATTTGATTTAAGAAAAAAATTAAGCTTTGAAAAGTAAAATACAAATAGTATTTCCCAAATACGTAAGCTGACCTGAAATTGGATATGATAGAATTGAGTTCGTGTGTTTTTCGCTTTTATTGTTTGTGTTAGCTTCTGTTTACTGGTAGTACATATGTTGTCAAACTGATGGAGCAGATCTCAATTTAAAATATTTGCATGACACTACTGGTACCAAGGCACTACATCTTACACCTCAATACACCCAGATTTTTTTTCATTAACGCCATTAAATTGTGGAACTCTTTACCCTTAAGCTTTAAACGTATACAAGCGCAAAACAGTTTTGCTAAAGCTATCGTTGACTATTATTCAAAAAAATTTACTATGAGTCAAAAATGATGTTATGCTCAAGTATGTTATATGTATGTATTTATATTTTTTAACTTAATAAAAACAGGTTTAATGCTTTATTATTTAAACCCCTATTCCATAATAATATCGGGTGTTTAAATTTTAAGGGCCGATGTTAAATGTGAACCACACCTAAACGGCAAGATTTTTTCCGAATTTTATTTGACATTTCTCTATTTCAAACTTAGTCAATTTAAACCATGGAGAGATACACAATCCAACAACGTGTTAAAGTTATCCAGACTTATTATGAAAATGATGATAAATTTTCGAAGAAAATCATCTTCAGTGATGAGGCACATTTTCACCTCAGTGGTTTCGTCAATAAACAAAATTGCCGCATTTGGGCGAATGAGAATCCAAGAGTGACTGTCGAAAAACCAATGCACCCACAAAGAGTGACTGTTTGGTGCGGTTTATGTGCTGGCGGCATCATCGGGCCGTATTTTTTCCAAAATGAAGCCGGTCAGGCAGTTACTGTGAATGGTGTTCGCTATCGTGAGATGATAACGAACTTTTTATGGCCCGAATTGGAAGATATGGATGTAGACGATATGTGGTTTCAGCAGGACGGTGCCACTTGCCACACAGCTAACAAAACAATTGCTCTTTTGCGCAACAAATTCTATGGCCGTGTTATCTCAAGTAATGGCGATGTCAATTGGCCGCCAAGATCATGTGATTTGACACCGTTGGACTTTTTTCTTTGGGGTTATTTGAAAGAAAAGGTGTACGTCGATAAGCCAGCAACAAGTCAACTGCTAAAGGATGAGATAATTCGGCACATTAACGGCATAGAACCTCCATTATGCCTCAGGGTCATCGAAAATTTGGACCATCGGATGGAGGTGTGCCGCCGTGGTCGTGGCGCCTATTTGGCCGATATTTTGTTCCATACATAATTGGATAATACGAATATATCATAATAAAATAAAATTACAATAATTTCCTAAATAGTTTGTGTTTTATTCAAAATCAACATCGGCCCTTGAAATTTAACTACCCTTTATTTTGATATATATACATTTGTTTTTCCCTTTATCGAAAATGTTATGGAACTATAAAAGAATAATATTCTTACTGTTCTTATGATGAAATAAAATAAATAAATAAAAAAAAATTAAATCATAGTTGAGTTCGATGTACGTTACCGCGTGAATCCGATGGCTGCCAATTTGCATGAAAAGTGTTTCTTGTGCTGAAAGTTGGGCAAACTGGGTAAATGAGAAAGCTTGTGAGAGAGTAATTTGTGTTCTTCATTTTACCAGACTCTACCCGTACTTTTTTCCCTGCAAAATGGTAAAATTATCAAATCACTAAAGAACAGCTCTCGCGTCATCGTAATTATTTCTTAAGTGCGGTTTATTATTATTAAGTTTATTAAACAAATATTGGTTTTTGAATAATACTTTAGGAAATTTTGCTTAATAACGATAAGTAAACGTTTAGTAAGTTTTTTTTTGAATAAGGCTGCTAGAGTTTATATTAAATATACCCATTTGTTTTAGCATAATTTATTTGCTGCGGTTTCAACTTCTACGACAGAACTCATTCAAAAGTAATTCGAGTTACAATTCATTTAAAAAGTTGCATTACTGTTTTCCTTGATCCAATTCAAGAAGCTGGTTACACGTGTAGCAGTCGTGGGGAAATTTTTCTCACAGCCGTATTTAGAACCAGTCGAATGTACGCCAACAAGAATTTTTCTGTCTTGCAATTCTAAAATCAATGGACCTCCCGAATCACCTTCACATGTTGAAACTCCATCATAGCTGGAGACGCAAATATTGCTTGAAAACATATAATAATTATAATCGGCACAGTACAGATTGGGAAAGACAAACGTTTTGGTGTACTGTAAGAGTGGAACGGCTCCAGTAACATAATCAGAAATGCGTCCCCAACCTGAAGACACTACATTATCAAAGGGAAGACCGTCGCAAGCTAATGGCAATTCAGCGGCCTGAATATAATTGGTATATTTGGTGTTTGGAATCTTGATGATGGCAATGTCGTTCTCAAGAGTAATATTGTCAAAATTTGGATGAATGATGATATCTTCGGAGGTAACTACATGCCAAACGTTGAGGGAGTAAAGGTTAACGGTCCCCAGTATGACTACAGCTGCAACAACACCTTTTACACAATGCGCCGCAGTAATAACATCTGTGTTACTAATTAAAGTACCACTACAAAATAATGATTTTCCATCAGCATAACGTAGATCAAGACCAGCATGATAAGGAAATTCTCCTTTGTGGGCATTATTGCCGCCGATTATTCGACCTCGTGGTTTACCAGCAGGCACTACAATGTTGCGTGATTTGATTTCTTCATCGGGTAAACAGAAAACGTTTGCCAAAATAAATGCGAAAATGATAAGAAATTTCATGTCGTTGGAGTTAAGGATGTAACGAAAGACTAACATATTTCCCAAATCCACCGAAGCTTTATATGCCAAAATTTCACATTTTACTCGTATGTATATAACAAAGAATATTATTAAAAACTTTAAACACATACATATGTATGTATTTATGGCGGTGAAATGTAAATATGTTTTATTCTATATGTTGGCAAGTGTTTTAATATAACCCATTCAAATTCTTATATTACTGTTGACACAAATGATTTGAAACAATTAAGAGTGTAGTATATTCGGCGGGGCAGAATCTAAAATACCCTTCACGATAGTCACGTAAAGATTTACGTCCGCATTAATAAAATATAGGTGTTGTTGAGAGGGCTACAGGCCGAGCCAGCAATTTCCCTGGGGATTTTGAACAAAGTACAAAGCGTATTAAAAGACTTGATTTATTATGCAGTGTATTTTTATTAAAATTCCTTGTAAACAAATAAAAAAAAATAATTATACATATTAATAATATATAGAAAATTCAAGAAAACAATACTATACTTTTTGGTAGGGAAATTTCTGGAAATTTAGTTCTTTTGGTTATATTTAAGAAGTTCTGAACCGCCTCGTGATTAAGTCTTTACAAAATGGCGAGAGCGGTAGAACGTTTTTTGACAATCAAACTTTTATTACGTAACTCTAATTATTATTTATGGTGTTTAAATGGTGCTGCCAGATAACACGCATTTCATTATGGAGATTTTGGGAGTTGCGTTAACAGGTGTGTTCCACGAGAACTCAGTCTAGTTCGGATTAATCAGAGTAAAAAGCAAACTATTCTCTAAATTTGCAAATTTTATCCAAAACTGCTGGAACGCAAAAAACTACAATAGTAGTGCTGCTTACTTTTTAGATTATAGTATATTTTAGTGATTTTAGAAGCTTAAAACGCATAACATCATAACATATAAACAAAAGATTTGCATTATTGGCAACAGCTGTAAACTTAAAAGCAATGTAAATTTTTCAACAGATTTTTATAATCATATTTATAAAATTAAAAGCCAAATAACAATTGCATGTTATGTTTACAACTTCACAACGTTATTTTTAGTTTGGACGGCCATTCATTTAGCTTTTAGCTAATTTTTAAACAAAAACTTTTTTCCAACATACAAATTTTCTGATTACATTTTCAGTTTCATATGTATGTAAATATAAAACAGTTAATTCTAGTCCGAACTTACCCAAAGAAAAAGTTCGGGCTAATTTGTACAGGAAATGAAAAAAATTACTCTCTCATTTTCTCTAAAAATTGCACAAAAATTGTTACGTGGGACGCTTTTCGACTAGTTCGGACTGTTTCGTTATTCACCTGAAACACACCTTATATTGTATGTTTATTAAACTGTTATTTGACAAATTTCTATGAAAAATTAGTCCAAATAAGTGTTTAGTAAACATACAATATTTTGTATGAATACGGTCGATAGTATCTTACGGCCCTATTCATGAAAAATATTTTATATTTATTTAAGGTTTATTTGACAAATTTTGTACAGAACTTTGTCAAATACACCTGTAATAAAGAAATACATTTTTTTAATTAATGTGTGTTTGTATGTTTGTTTGTACCTTAAGATCAGCCAGACCGCTGGACCAATCTTCCTGAAATTTTCACAGTAATTAACTGGAACAATTGAATGAATTATAGGCTAACTTTTTTTTTCAACCACACCATCTTTTACGCCCCCTATTTTATATTATGTTATTTCTTTCACTAAACTTTTAACCGATTTTTTAATATAAATGAGCATAACTTCTCCATTTTTTAACCAAATTTCAAAATTTATTTGTGCATATGCAAAACGATCACGACGACTAATAGCAGGTTCACACGAAGGCTTATATTAGAAGGTTCGCTCTCTCATTCTCTCATATTGTACGGTAATTTTGACCTTCACACGGCAGCACGGTAATTTTATTACTTGTACGGTAATTTTCCAAAAGGTTTTATTGTTTTGGTTCCATTGTTAATACTCGTACTTCTAAAATCATAGTTGCTTTGTTATAATGGGTGATTTTATAAGAACTATCGGAAATTAAAAAAAAAAAAAAACACATAAAATTCAGAAAAATGCATGAAATATTTATTTGGATCGATAGTTGGGTCGATATAATTTAATGTTTGAAGATTATTTCATGCAAATGTTGGCCGCGGCTGCGCCTCAAATGGTCCATCCGCTTAGTCCAATTTTGGCATACTCTTTCCAACATTTCGGCCGGTATCTTACGAATAATGTTGGCAATGTTGGCTTCAGTGCGTCAATCGAAGCGGGCTTGTCGCTATAGACATTAGCCTTAACATAGCCCCACAAATAGTCTAGAGGCGTTAAATCACACGATCTGGGCGGCCAATTGACTGGTCCCAAGCGTAAAATAAACTGTCCACCGAACTCGCCTCTCAATTGGTCCATTGTTTCGCGTGCTGTGTGGCATGTGGCACCGTCTTGTTGTAACCACATGTCATGCAAGTCAAGCTCTTCCATTTTGGGCAAAAAAAAGTTTGTTATCATCGCACGGTAACGCTCACCATTCACAGTAACGTTATGATTCGCATCATCTTTGAAGAAATACGGCCCAATGATGCCGCCAGCCCATAATCCGCACCAAACGGTTGTTTTTTGTGGATGCATTGGTAGCTCTTGCAATGCTTCTGGCTGCTCTTCACTCCAAATACGGCAGTTTTGCTTGTTCACGTATCCATTCAACCAGAAATGAGCCTCGTCGCTAAACACAATTCTTCGATCTAACTTTTCAAGAGCCCATTCACCAAAAATTTGGGGTTGTGGTAGGCCGTTTGGCTTCAATTCTTGCACCAGCTGTATCTTATAAGGCTTCACACCCAAATCCTTCCGCAAAATTTTCCACGTAGTGGAGTAACAGAGGCCCAATTGCTGCGAACGGCGCCGAATCGATAACTCACGGTCATCACCAACACTGGCCGATACGGCTGCGATATTTTCTTCAGTTTGCACTCTACGTAAGCGTGTCAAATCAGGCGATCTTGCTGGCCAGTGCAAATCGCCAAAACGGGAGATTAGGCGCCCGGGAAATGCATCCTTCAGCATATCGGTTGAGGCACGTGCAGTGTGTGCCGTAGCACCGTTCTGTTGGAACCACATGTTTTCTAATCCCAATTCAACAAGTTGCTCACCATTCACAGTAACCGTTTGGCCCGCGACGTCTTCGAAGAAAAAAGGTCCGATGACTCCTCCAGCGAAAACAACACACCATACAGTGACTTTGAGCGGGTGTAATGGCTCTTCGTGGGTTACACGCGGATTTTTAGTGCCCCAGTAGCGTAAATTTTGCTTATTTTCGTACCCGCTAATATGGAAATGGGCCTCATCACTCATGATTATTTTTGATGAAAAATCATCTTCCGCTTGGGGTCAAATAAATAGTCACCAATATTCAGCGTTCTGGAGCAGTGTAGCGTAACATTGTTCCCATGTGTTTACTACACAAATGTCAAAACAGAACTGACATTAGGGGCCAATCGCAAAATTTATAGCATTTTCTGATAGGAGGATTACTTTTGCGCCACCTTGTACAAAAACAACGTAATATTCTTGGCCTGTAATTGGTTGGGTATGTATATGCTATACCACCTTCAGTGGATATTAAAATTGCTGCCAATGTAAATTTAAATTAATACCATCATGGGCATAAGGTCTACGTTACTCCGCTCATGCTGTGCATCCTACACTTTCCAAATTTATTTGCAACTGTATAGTTACAAATACAATACAATACAAAATCCCTTTTAAAATCGTGCTACTGCACTGTTTAAAAAAAATTATATATCGTTTTAAAGTTCTTTCTGCACAGAAGTGAACAAGCTTAATTTCATTATGATCTGTTCATTAAACAAGCCACTGAACTTGCTTCTAGCGTTTATTTAACACGCAGAAACATTCAAAATAGAACATCTTCTTCAGAAATCGAGCAACTTGTGTTAGAAAAAAGAAGAGTTGGACGAGAGTGGCAACTTCGCAGGTCTCCGCAACTAAAAACAAGACTCCGTGAGTGCACAAATCAACTAAGAAATTTGCTTGGAAACCAAAAAACGGCTTCTCTACAAACGTATTTAGAAAGTCTGGATGGTACTCCTCAGTCCGACTATTCTTTATGGCGGGCGACTAAGGGTTTAAAAAGACCAGTTAGAGGTAAGCTGCCCTTGCGAGAACCGTCTGGTGACTGGGCTAGAGATGACTCGGAAAAGGGTAATTTATTTGTTAACCATTTGAAAAACGTTTTTACCACAAATAGGTCTGATAATGCAAATGAGTTGCCACCTATTGTTAGTAGACCTCCTGTGCCTTTAAGATTCAATTTTCAAGAAGTTGAAAATGCTATTGGTAATCTAAACCTTAAAAAAGCTCCAGGTATGCATAAAATCAGCAACAAAATGCTCGTAGAGCTGCCTCGTGTAGCTAAAAGAATTGTTCTTTTTTATTTTTAATGCTATTTTACGACTTGAGTATTACCCTGCAGAGTGGAGGTGTCCATGATAACAATGGTTCCTAAGCCAGGGAAGGATCACACGAAAGTAGAATCATACCGTCCAATAAGTGTACTGTCCACAATATCAAAACTTTTCGAAAAATTGCTAAAAGCGAAGTTGGATCCAATGCTTAATAAGGTGGAATGTATTCCTAATCACCAATTTGGTTTTAGAGCGAAATATGGCACCATTGAGCAAACACACAGGTTAGTTAACGTCATAAGAAAGGCATTTGAAGATAAAAAAAAATATTGCTCTGCCTTATTCATCGACGTCTCACAAGCTTTTGATAAAGTGTGGCACGATGGCTTAATGCATAAAATAAAGTCTAATTTACCTGCAAACATACATAACCGTTTGGAAAGCTATTTATATTGTCGCCAATTTATAATAAAAGAAGGCGATTTCATAAGCCCCGCCCAGCCTATTGAAGCTGGAGTTCCCCAAAGGCAGCATATTAGGGCCTCTCTTATATTTGATCTACGCATCTGATATGCCGATAAGCACCAGCATTCACACTTCAACATTTGCAGATGATACAGCATTCCTTAGCATACATAGTAACCACCAGCAAGCATCAATAAACTTACAGGAACATATCGACAAACTAGAGAAATTGCTCAAGCTTTGGAAAATCAAGGTTAATGAACAAAAGTGTGCCCATGTTACATTCGGACTGCATCTAGGAATATGCTCACTCATTACTATTAACAATAAAGTAATACCTCAACACAGTGAAGTCAAATACCTCGGTATTCATCTTGACCGTAGACTAACAAATGAAATTGAAAGCAGTGCAAATTAACTGGCTAATAGACAGAAATTCGACTTTGAAGCTTGATTGTAAACTTTTGCTCTACAACTGGATTCTAAAGCCAATATGGTGCTATGGGATTCAATTGTGGGGCACAGCCTCGGCATCCAACATTGAAAAAATTCAAAGAAGTCAAAAAGAATACTCCGTAGAATTACAGACGCTCCATGGTACGTTAAAAACTCATGAATCCACGCAGATCTGAACGTACCTTTTGTGAAATCTGAATTTGTGAAGTACGCGACAAGATATATTAACAAACTTGAATTCCATCCAAATCCTCTTGCAGTTAATATTCTTAACTTTGGTGAGGGATACTTTGGCTACCATTAGAGCTCTAAACAGATGACTGAATTCTGAAATAATATTCGTATAAAAATAAATTTTTCTCCAGCACTGGCAGGACTTTAATCACATTTTTTTTAGTACTAAGACTTGAATACTTATTGTCATTACATTTCTTATGTAGATTCAATAAATAAAATAATAAAGTTAAAAAAAAAAAAATGATCTGTTCAGTATTTTAGTAGTAATACCGCTATTAATTTGTTACCAACACTTACAAACAAAATATGTGTTTTTATTTCACGTAAATACAGTGTGGCCAAATATGAGTAAAGAATATATTCGTTTTCATAGTTTTATTGGTTTCAACATTGGATTATTTAAGAACGGGAAAAAATGCGATCGATTGCGACGACCTGTGATTCCTACTAGTTTACATAAATTTGTGTTGAGTACTTTGGACATTTTTTACTTTTGGTGAAATAGTTTCATTTATCATTGCGAAGGTTATCAACTTTTTAATAACGAGTGATTTTTTTGCTATTATCTTTTTGGCAACACTAGTTTTGACAGCTCACGCACGTTTTGTATCTTGTGTCACTGTCAAACATCTTCAGTTTGGTCTAGAATTTAATCATGAATCGTCTTACAAACGAACAACGCTTGCAAATTATTGAATTTTATTGCCAAAATGCGTGCTCTGTTAAGAAAGTTCATCGCGCGCTTCTTCCATTTTATGGTCAGTTTAATCGACCTATTGAGTGAGGCTTCTATTCGGGCTATTGTAAAAAAATTTCGCACCAAATTTACATTGTTGGACATTAAACCACCAACACGCTTACGTAGAGTGCGAACTGAAGAAAATATCGCAGCCGTATCGGCCAGTGTTGGTGATGACCGTGAATTATCGATTCGGCGCCGTTCGCAGCAATTGGGCCTCTGTTACTCCACTACGTGGAAAATTTTGCGGAAGGATTTGGGTGTGAAGCCTTATAAGATACAGCTGGTGCAAGAATAGAAGCCAAACGACCTACCACAACGCCAAATTTTTGGTGAATGGGCTCTTGAAAAGTTAGATGAAGATCCACTTTTTTATCACAGAACTGTGTTCAGCGACGAGGCTCATTTCTGGTTGAATGGATACGTGAACAAGCAAAACTGCCGTATTTGGAGAGCTACCAATGCATCCACAAAAAACAACCGTTTGGTGCGGATTATGGGCTGGCGGCATCATTAGGCCGTATTTCTTCAAAGATGATGCGAATCACAACGTTACTGTGAATGGTGAGCGCTACCGTGCGATGATAACAAACTTTTTTTGCCCAAAATGGAAGAGCTTGACTTGCATGACATGTGGTTACAACAAGACGGTGCCACATGCCACACAGCACGCGAAACAATGGACCAATTGAAAGGCGAGTTCGGTGAACAGTTTATTTCACGCTTGGGACCAGTCAATTGGCCGCCCAGATCGTGCGATTTAACGCCTCTAGACTATTTTTTGTGGGGCTATGTTAAGGCTAATGTCTGTAGCGACAAGCCCGCTTCGATTGACGCACTGGAAGCCAACATTGCCAACATTATTCGTGAGATACCGGCCGAAATGTTGGAAAGAGTATGCCAAAATTGGGCTAAGCGGATGGATCATTTGAGGCGCAGCCGCGGCAAACATTTGCATGAAATAATCTTCAAACATTAAATTATATCGACCCAACTATCGATCCAAATAAATATTTCATGCATTTTTCTGAATTTTATGTGTTTTTTTTTTTTTAAATTTCCGATAGTTCTTATAAAATCACCCATTATTATCAAACTGATGCAAAAATTTTTCTTTTAAAATATTCGTTAAATCGTGTTAAGCACTAAATTTTTCTCAATAGTTTTTAAGTCATTTTTTTTGTTAAATTCCTTTTATAAACTATTTTAAATTTTTTCAAATATTATTTTGCTAACAAGTTGTGTTGTTATTCGTTTAAATAAAAAATCAGTTAAGCGGCTTATTCAAGGCGAATTCATAACAGGTGAAATTGAGAGCACAGCTGACATCTTTTTTTGTGGGTTTTTATCTTTGCCGTAAAACAAAAAATTTTTTTTTGGAAATAATTTAATTATGTATTGCTGCTTGGGAGCCAGGTATGATCTAGATCATACAGATCAGTGTTCTCAATTTTGAAAAATCAAAACGCACCAAAATGGGGGAAAAAATCGCGTTATTTCAACAAAAAAACACCAAAATTGTAATTTTTTATATTAAAAACTCGATCATGAAACAGCCTTTTAAGCGAGTATTATATAATCAAACTGCGTCTGGTAGCACCGCCTGATGGCATGCCGCCAATTTCGTTCAAAAGCTAGAATTCGTGTTTGTCAAACTTGTCCTCTAGTGCGATTATGTTAATTTTATTAAGACTATGTTATATTTACAATAATTATGAAGATATATTATCAAATTTATATAATTATATTAGGTTTTGACCGAAATCAGCTGTTAGTTTTAATGCCTATTATCAGGTACACAAAAATGCAGCTGCTTATCACCGTTAAAAGTATATTGCAGGGGCATGCTATGGGTACTGCATGGGATATAATATGTCAAAGAAATTTACGATTATCGGATCGTTAAAAGTTACAGAATCGCTCTACAAGCCATCAAACTCTATTAATAGCAATTCTATCAAGTTCAGTATCACATTTATTATGCTTTCGTAAGCGAACAGTGAAAATCAATTGGCTAGAGTGGGTGTCTTAAAAATTTATTGAAATATATGAACATTTGAAATACTTAATACAAAAGTTTTGAAATAATTGTATAATTTAATTAATAATTTAGTAATTTGTCAATTACCAAAACGGTAACGAATTCACGTGCCATCATAAATATGAACTTCACCATTCAGTGTCTGCATTTATTGCAATATTTGACAAACCTGCTTGATCGTTTGATATCAAAACACGCTCTAAAAGCAGCAAATTTTATAAAACGATATGTTTCTTTTTCTTTCGAGAATATGTATAATACAGCAAGATTGTTTTACTTTGTGCATTTTCCACATTATAACTCCGTGTTCCGATTGTAAAAACGTAGAATTGTGTACAAAATGTAAGTTAAGTTTATTTGAATTTGGTTTTGTGCCACCGAAATTTAAAAAGCGCTCCGAAAATGTAAAAAAAGCGCATCAAGCACCGACCACAAATGGTGTGAAACGCACCGAGTTGACAACGCTGATACAGATTTTAATTTTCACGAAGCAATTAAACGTTTTACGAAATGACTAAAAGTTTTTTTTACTGTAAATATGTTTTTGTAATATAATTTTTTTAAAATCTTTTTGTGTTTATATTTTTCTGACATTTAAAAAATAATTTTTTAGTAATGTTGTAGGCAACACACACAACAGGTGCAATTGAAAGCGTAGCTAATATTTTTTTGTGTTTTTAATTTTGCCAAATAACAATGGAATAATTAAAAGAAACTTTTTAAAAGAATGTTTTTAATTATATGTTGTAGCTTGAGAGTCAGGTATGATTCAAAACCCATTCCAATCTCGGATCATACAGATTTTAATTTTCACAAAATAATTAAAAGCTTCACGAAATAATTAAAAGTTTTATTTTTTTTACTATAGTATTTTGAACTCCTTTTTTTGTTTATATTTTTTCTCTGACATTTGAAAAACGATTTTTTTTTGTAAAGTTGTATTTACTGTTCTGCTGCATTTACCTGTTATGAATTCGCCTTGAGCTTATTCTTGAATTTTAAATAGAGACTATTTGACACGGCAGCAGACTTACTATTTGAGCTATTGGAAACCGGTCTTAGAAAAAAAGTCAAATAATCGATCGTCCTGGTATATAAAAATACGAATTTTGTTTCTTTTTTGTCATAATTTAATTGCTGCGGTTTCTTAACTCTACAATAGAATTCAAGCAACTCGAAATACAATTCACTTAAAATGTTGCATTACTGTTTTGCTTGATCCAATCCAAGAAGCTGAATACACGTGTAAAAACAACGGGAAGATCTCTCTCGCAGCCGTACGAGTTATAAGTCGAAAATATGCCAATAAGAATTTTTGTGTCTTTCAACACCAATGGACTGCCCGAATCACCTTTACAGGAAGAACCTTCGTAAGAACCGGAGGCGCAAATAGCACTTGGCTTAATATTGTAATTAAAATAGTCACAGATGGTATTGTCCAAGACAACTGTTTCGGCGTACTGTAAGTGCTTTAACATAATCAGAAATAGCTCCCCAACCTGAAGAGACTGCCTTATGGTGGCGAACATTGCCGTAAGTTAACGGTAATTCAGCGGCCTGTATATAAGTGGAGTAATTGGTGTATGGAATCCTGATGATGGCAATGTCATTCTCAAAAGTAATATTGTTATAATTTGGATGAGTGATGATATCTGCGCCGGAAACGTTATGGGAAACGTTGACGGAGTAAATGTTATGCGTCCCCAAAATGACTTCAACCTCAACAGCACCTTTTACACAATGCGCTGCAGTAATAGCATCGGTGTTGCTAATTAAAGTACCACTACACCAGAGTGTGTTTCCACCAGGATAATGTAAAAAAAGGCCAGCTTGATAAGGAAACTGTCCTTCGTGGGCATTATGGCCGTGGGTTATGCGGCCTTGTGGCTTACCAACGGGCACGACAATGTTGCGTGATTTGATGTGCTCTTCGGGTAAACAGAAAGCGGTTGCGAAAGTAAATGCGAAAATAATTAGAAACTTCATGTCGTTGGTCTTCAGGACGTAACGAAAGACTGATAGTTTCCTCAAAATTCTGAAGCTTTTTATAGCAAAATTTCAAGTGATTATTTAAAACTTAAAGGCCCACATAGAAAAACTTTAAACAGATACATATGAACTAGGTTAGGTTAGGTTGTACAGGCCGCCAGTTTCATGAAACCAGCCCACTTGGGTCCTTTTTGGTCCCGTTGTGTTGCCTGAGGGAGAAGTGCAGCCCGCGAGACTTACACTTCCCCCGACGGTTCAGATTCAAACCAACCCGAAAACCGGATAAAGGAATCCAGTCCATTCACTCGGCATTCCGATATATCTGCTAACCCGTGCAGCATCGGTCCACCTAAGTACAGCGCTCTCATAGAACTGAGAGCCGGGCATCGACAGAGGAAATGCTCAACACTTTCCTCCTCGTCCTCATCCCCGCAACTTCTGCAGAAATCATTAAATGGTAGATTTAACCTCCTAGCATGCGTCCCTATGAGACAATGTCCTGTCAGAACTGCCACCAAGGTACGCAACCTTTGACGGGGAAAACCCTTTAAGTCCGCAGTTCTACTACGATCATACGCAGGCCATGTCAGCCTTGCTACTCGGCAGGTGACCTCACCAGACCATCTGTCCTGCGCAGTCCCTACAAGTTGACGCTGCACTTGGTTTTTACAGCTGTTAAGCGGGACTCCAACCATCGTATCAATGTCCCCTCTCTGTAGACGAGCTCCAGCTTTCGCCAGCTCATCCGCCACAATATTTCCGGGCACTCCACTGTGCCCCGGTACCCAGAAAAGCTCCAGGCTCGAATGTCTCGCTATCTCATTAAGAGATATCCGGCATTCCTGAACCAACCTGGACGTCGTATAGACACCCACAAGCGCATTTAACGCAGCCTTACTATCAGTACAGATTCGGATATTCACCCCGTATACCCTATAGTACCTCAGCCAGTTAGCTGCTCTCAAAATAGCTGTAATTTCAGCCTGCATTACGCTACACTCATCGTATAGCTTAAAACTGATCCTCCTCTGATACTGGGGCATAAAGATACCACCACCAACTCCCATGTCCGACTTGGATCCATCTGTGAAAACTTCAAGCACGTCCTCTTGGCGAGCCATTTGGTTCGCTGCCGAGGCCGTCCTTGATGAGATCACGTCAAATCTCTTGTCGTGCATTAGAGCTGGTGCACAGTAATCAATATACTCCGGGAGGTCCGTTATTCTTTCTATTATCGAAGCGTGACCTTCTGTTGCTTCTTTCCACATCTCACTGGCTTTTAGCCTAATTGCCGAGCACATGGCCACTTCCTTCGCCATGAGATCAGCTGGCAGCCAATGCATCATCGTAATTAGTGCTTTAGTTGGCGTAGTACAAGAAGCACCAGTTACCATCAAAGCAGATGATCGCAGTATCCTTTCTATGAATCTGCAATAGGTGGTTTTCTCTAAAGCCGTCCACCAAACAAGCGCCCCATACATTAATATGGGCTTTATTACCATGTTAAATAGCCAGCAAGAATTCCAAGGATTTATACCCCAGGTCTTCCCAATGGCCTTACGACACAGGTACAAGGCAACAGCCGCCTTGTCCGCTCTAAATTGGACATTCTTCTTCCAAGACAGTTTTGAATCAAGATAGATTCCCAGGTATTTGGCACTATCTGCCAAACTAAGCTCAACGCCCTTTAGGGTTGGCAGATCGAAAGGAGGAGTCTTGTATTTTCGGGTGAAAAGTACAAGCTCCGTTTTTTGTGGATTCACACTGAGACCACTATGGGTGCTCCACCCATCTATGATCCTCAGTGCGGAATTCAAACACTGTGAGAGGGTGTCCGGATATTTACCCGACACCGCCACAGCAATATCATCGGCATATGCCACAGTCTTGAAACGCATGGAGTCTAGCTCCACCAGTAATGAGTTTAGGGCAAGATTCCATAGGAAGGGAGATAAAACTCCCCCCTGCGGAGTACCCCTGTTTGCCACTCTGCATATGGTGGCCCGTCCCATACTAGATGTTATGACCCTTTCAGTCAGTAGATTCCATATGAGACTTATAATCGGCTGACGAATGTTCAGCCTTTCCAAAGCCATAGTAATGATTTTTGGCGCAACATTATTAAAGGCTCCCTCTATGTCAAGGAAGGCCACCAATGTATACTCCCCTTGCTCTAGAGAATTTTCTATGTACCCCACGAGCGAATGCAACGCAGTCTCAACGGATTTTCCTTTAGTATAGGTATGTTGAGATGCAGATAAACGGCACGGATTTATTGACATTCTAAGATGTAGATCAACCATCCGCTCCAACGTCTTTAGGAGAAAGGATGTCAGGCTTATCGGCCTGTAATCCTTCGGAGCTGTGTGTGAAGTCTTTCCACCTTTAGGAATAAAGACCACTACACATCTACGCCATGTTTTCGGTATGTAGGACCATTTAAGGCAGGCCGTAAAAATCCGAATCAACCATGGCATGATCAGTTCCGCATTATTTTGCAAGTCTGCTGGTATAATACCATCCGGACCCGGTGATTTATATGGGCCAAAGCTCTTCAACGCCCAAAGGACCCGGTTCCTATCGACAGATGAACTAAATAAATAAATAAATAAATATATATATATATATATATATATATATATATATATATATATATATATATATATATATATATATATATATATATATATATATATATATATATATATATATATATATATATATATATATATATATATATATATATATATATATATATATATATATATATATATTTATATATAAATAATTTATTTGTCCCTATATTTTTCGAATCCACTGAAGCTTTTTATACACAGAAAAAATTTCTTTTCGTGTTCAATAATGCAATTCGCTGAATCAGTTAATAAATTGTTTGAAAGCGGACCTGTAAAGAAATTCGTGGATTCAAACAAAAGTTTAGTAAAAAAAAATTATTAATTGAAAACAACAATTTTTTTTAAATAACAACAAAACACGATATCCAATATTATTCTTTTGATATAAGTATATATGTACGAGTATAAGCAATGTTTCAAGGTTGGATATTCCTTTTTTTTATATTGATGTTTACTCATATGGATTGAAAAAGAGTTAAAATTCAATTAGGTGGGCCAACTGAAATGTGTGAGATCGGTTCAAATGGAAGTGATCCACGCAAGTTGCTATGCGTACATATACGAGGGCTGATCAAAAAACTAACTGCTATTTTAAATTTCTTCGAAAAGTATTTATTTATTCATCAATAACTATCTTCTCCCCTTCAAAGTAGTCCCCCTCAGATATAATACTCTTATGACAGCGTTTTTTCCAATCCTCGAAATACTTCTGTAACGCGCTTTTTGGTATCGCCAACAGCCCCTATTTCGATTTTGCTTTTATCTCCTCAAACGTAGCAAAACGCTTTTCTTTCATCGGTGTCTTCAGTTTTGGGAAGAGGAAAAAGCCAGTCGGGGCCAAGTCCGGTGAATACGGTGGCGGAGGCATGATAAAAGTTTTGTTTTTGGCCAAAAACTCACGCACAAGCATCGACGTGTGAACTGGCGCGTTACCATGGCGCAAAATCCATGATTGTTTTTTCCACAATTCTGTGCGTTTCTGACGAATTGCTTCGCGCAAATGGCGCATAACTTCAAGGTAATATTCCTTATGGACCGTACGACTTTGTGGCAAGAGTTCGTGATGCACCACGCCGTTACATTCTAAGAAAACAGTGAGCTAGACCCTCATTTGGCCGAACTTGACGTGCTTTTTTCGGTCTTGGCTCTTCTGGACGCTTCTATTGAGAGGATTGGGTTTTGGTTTCAATTTCATGGCCATACACCCAGGATTTGTCACCAGTTGTGACCTTTTTGAGGAAATCTGGATCATCGTTGACGATATTCAACAGCTTCTGAGCGATGTCCATGTGACGTTGCTTTTGCTTGGCATGAGCCGAACGATATGCCAACATCATCAGCAGCCTCTCTGATAGTGATTCGACGATTATTCAAAATCAATTCACTGCTTCAATATTTTCATCGTCTGTTAACATGCTCGGGCGACCACACCAAGCATCGTCATTGACAACTCGGCCTCCCTTAAACCGGTTATATCACAATTGAACTTGTATTTTGTTCATAGCAGAATCGCTAAACGCCACCGTCAACATTTTAAATGTCCTTGCGCATTTAATTTTTACACAAAACTTAATACAGTTTGTCTGATCCCTTTTTTCGAATAGTGAAAAATCAAAGAGCAGACCAAAACACGACTAACCTTTTTATCTGTCAAAAACAAACTGACAATGCAAAATGGCTGATATTGCCAACATATACAGGGTGGCTGATGAAAGCTACCATAAAAAAAAAACGTAATAACTTATTTTCTGTGTAACTAATCTGTTTCATTTTTATTGTATTTTGTAGATTGATCTTTAAATTTAACTAAAATAAAAAACAAAATAAATAAACAATAATAACTAAACTAAAATAAATAAACAATAAAACAAGAATTTGGATAGTGCAACGCTTTCATTTAGAGTCCGTTGTTTCCGTCCAAAGAGAATATAAGCGCACGTTTGGCGGCACTTCTCCTGGCAGATGGACTATAATGACGCTCATGAAGAATTTTGACAAGCGTGGCACAACCGCAAGAATGCTTTAACATCGAGATCCCTCCGTTCGGACGCAGGAAACTATCGCTGCTGTAACTGCTGGCATACAGTCCAATCCTAGAGTTTCGACAAGGAGCTTATCTGCTCAAGTGAGTGTCAGCAGACAATTTTGCACCAAGATTTAAACTTATTACCATATAAGATTCAATCAACAAACAAACTGAACCCTAGAAACTTCCCGATTCACTTGGGATTTTGTGAGAACTGCATATTTATATCTGACGCGGCACATTTTGATTTAAACGGTTAGCAAACAAAACTGTCGAATATGGAGTAATTTTAACCCACAGATACTCAATCAGATGCAATTGCATCCTCTTCGCCTCACAGTGTGGTGCATTTGTGCATTTTCTTTAAGGTTCATTGTTGGGCCTTAGTTTTTCGAGGAAAACGGTCTTACTGTTACGGTCAATGGACCGTTGTTGAAAGAGATTTTCTTTCCAGAATTGCGTCGAAAGAGAATCCCTTTCAACACTGTTTGGTTTCAACAAAATTGGCCAACTTGCCACATAGCCACGCCTGTTATGACAGAATTGAGGCAACAGTTTCCTATAAACTGATTTCAAGAAACTCCACATCACTGTACCTGATTTTTTTTTTTTGTGGGATTATTGCAAACAAGAACTTTACAATAAAAAAAAGAAACGCAACAAGTTTGGATGATTTAAAGCAATCCATTCAAACGGTAATTGAGACAGTACCCGCTGCAACACTCCTGGAAGTAATGAATAACTTTTTGATAAGATGTCACACATGTGTCAACGAGGGTGGAGGCCATTTGAATTCAATTATTTTCAAAACTAAATGAATTAAAATAATAAAAATATATTATTTTTCTTGAGTTTCTTAATGCAGCAAAATTTATCAGCCACCCTGTATAACAGACATGTGTACCAACGTAACAAAAAAAAAAAAAAAAGAAAAAAGTGCGAAAATCAAACATACGTAACTCACGAAATTTGAAAATAACGTTAATTTTTTGATCAGACCTCGTATTTGTCCATGAGACAAACCCAGGTTTTTCAAATCGATTTCTACCACAGAAAAAGTTTGTTGCTGTGGCTTATTAATAACCATTGCCGTTAACCAATGCCGTTTTTATTGAAAGGTATAAGACGCCTGGTCAAGAACACTAGTTCGGATGCTTTACTTATGACCAGTACTGTACATATATAGTTCTTTTTTTATTCTGCAAACACTTAAGACTGAGAACAGATATGATGTTTTGTTTATCAAAATTATTTCTTAGCTGCCGAAAAACTGCAGTCAGAAAGCCTTTTTGGAAGAGGCCATCGTGCTTCAACACAATGTTTCTAAGAACAACTGTTATAAGCCAAAATAAACCAAGATTTCAAAATTCAGTTTGTTACTTTTCAAACCAACTGACACCTTTTGTTATTTTAAATATTCTATTAATTTTCCACAATAAATACGAGTAGTGGCTTCTTTTAGACATTTGTCAATGATATTTATGTATATATGTATGTACGAGTATGTGTGTAAACATGTAAGTAATATCACATGATGACGTAATCATTGTCCTCCGACTGATATAAAAATGCATAAGGAGCGTATAAAATATTAAATAATCACAATGATATGAAAGCAAACACTTACACACTCTCATACACACATACATGAATGACATGAGAAAGAGGATAAGTACCACATTTAAGACCACCACCAGGGCTTGGCGTCTCACTTTACAGGGGGTTGAAAAAAGTACATGATGATACTCTAATGAAATATAGTATGCTTTATACTAAAACAAAGTCAGTTAGTCGCTGTCAGTTCTAAAGGTGCGACCAGTTTTACAATACTCATGTATTACAAGTAGATGAATAGATAGATGGCTAGAAATAAATTTTCTAAAATCTAAAGAGCACCAAGAAAGCATGCGCCAAAGCACAACGTGAAAACAACAAATACTGTAGCTAAATAATAGGTCTGCTCCACATACGATAACCAATCGATTCGAACACAAAGCACAAAGATATATGTGCCATGTTCAGAAAATTCGATAAGTGTATTCATAAACGAGTTTCACATTAAAATGTTTTTGTAAAAAATGTGTTTTCTTCAGTCAACATTTTTTAAGGTAGTTTTAAAAAAAACATTTGTGGATTTTGATTTTTGATGTCGTGGTAACACATCAAACTAATGGGTGATTTTATAAGAACTATCGGAAATTAAAAAAAAAAACACATAAAATTCAGAAAAATGCATGAAATATTTATTTGGATCGATAGTTGGGTCAATATAATTTAATGTTTGAAGATTATTTCATGCAAATGTTTGCCGCGGCTGCGCCTCAAATGGTCCATCCGCTTAGTCCAATTTTGGCATACTCTTTCCAACATTTCGGCCGGTATCTCACGAATAATGTTGGCAATGTTGGCTTCCAGTGTGTCAATCAAAGCGGGCTTGTCGCTATAGACATTAGCCTTAACATAGCCCCACAAAAAATAGTCTAGAGGCGTTAAATTGCACGATCTGGACGGCCAATTGACTGGTCCCAAGCGTGAAATAAACTGTTCACCGAACCCGCCTCTCAATTGGTTCATTGTTTCGCGTGCTGTGTGGCATGTGGCACCGTCTTGTTGAAACCACATGTCATGCAAATCAAGCTCTTCCATTTTGGGCAAAAAAAAAGTTTGTTATCATCGCACGGTAGCGCTCACCATTCACAGTAACGTTGTGATTCGCATCATCTTTGAAGAAATACGGCCCAATGATGCCGCCAGCCCATAATCCGCACCAAACGGTTGTTTTTTGTGGATGCATTGGTAGCTCTTGCAATGCTTCTGGCTGCTCTTCACTCCAAATATGGCAGTTTTGCTTGTTCACGTATCCATTCAACCAGAAATGAGCCTCGTCGCTGAACACAATTCTTCGATAAAAAAAGTGGATCTTCATCTAACTTTTCAAGAGCCCATTCACCAAAAATTTGGCGTTGTGGTAGGTCGTTTGGCTTCAATTCTTGCACCAGCTGTATCTTATAAAATCCTTCCGCAAAATTTTCCACGTAGTGGAGTAACAGAGGCCCAATTGCTGCGAACGGCGCCGAATCGATAATTCACGGTCATCACCAGCACTGGCCGATACGGCTGCGTTATTTTCTTCAGTTCGCTCTCTACGTAAGCGTGTTGGTGGTTTAATGTCCAACAATGTAAATTTGGTTCGAAATTTTTTTACAATAGCCCGAATAGAAGCCTCAGTAGGTCGATTAAACTGACCATAAAATGGAAGAAGCGCGCAATGAACTTTCTTAACAGAGCACGCATTTTGGTAATAAAATTCAATAATTTGCAAGCGTTGTTCGTTTGTAAGACGATTCATGATTAAATTATAGACCAAACTGAAGATGTTTGACAGTGACACAAGATACAAAACGTGCGTGAGCTGTCAAAACTAGTGTTGCCAAAAAGATAATAGCAAAAAAATTACTCGTTATTTGATCAAATTTAAGTATTTATTTATTTATTTAATTATTGGTACACCCATACAACAAGACTTAGTGTCTTATAATTATAGTATGGGTTTTACAAATTATTACAATTTAAATTTAGTTATAGTTATAATTACAAAGGATTTAAAAGACAATTTAATATATCAAAACCAAAACAAAAAACAGTTTATAAAAAAAAGAAAGATACAAAAATTCAAAATAACTTTACAATTAAAAACAAGTTTTTAACTTCTACTATAAAAATTAAATAGACATTTCCTAAACTGCGCTGCATTGCTAATGGTTTGTAAGGATGCTGGTATTGAGTTCCATAGTCGTATTGTGTGAATAAAAAATTGCCATTCAGATATAAACTTTTTAAATCGTATCTGGACCAGGTTTTTGTCAAACTTGAACGAACGAATTGAACGAATTTGATGGCATGCCATCAGCCGGTACTATTAGACCCAGTTTGATCATCTAATAGCTGCTTAAATAGCTGTTTCATAATCGTGTTTTTAATATAAAAATACACCTTTTATAATCTAATATGCCTTTATGAAAATGAAAAGAAAAATTTTTAAATTCGGTGAGTTTTTGCCGAAATAACGCGATTTTTCCTGCGTTTTTAAATTTCAAAGTATTAATTACTGACTGCAATAAAACTAGTGCCATCTATGAGTTAGGCCCGGAACTTTTCAGCCCATGTAGTATTATAGTATCTTGCGTGAACTAAATTGCTTTTTACTTTCATTAGTCTGACTTTGCTAGAGATCTTATGGAACACACCTAATATTTTATACCAGATTGACTGACAGTCATCATCCATACTAACTGACTAAACATTTGATAATTTCTAAAACCAAAAAACAAAAAATTCTACTAACAATTTCTAATGCCGCGAATTTATGTGAAAATAGAAAAAAGAGCAAAAGTTGCGGCCCAAAAAGTTTTAATGGTTGGTTGTGCGAGTATCATGTGTCTTGTATGTTTGTATTAAATGTCTGTACTTAAATTATAAAGGTGGGTGGGGTCGTCCACTAAACGTATTCACTAATTTTAATTTTCACAAAAAATGAGGAAAACAAAAAAACATTGTGCATTGTAAAGATGCGCAAGTTCTAGTTTTCATTTAGTCCGTCTGTCATTTTTCAATTTTCAAGTTAACAACTAAACTCCGTCAGTTTTGCACAGCAGTGTTTTTATAAGTGTTGAGGAGAAAGGTTCCTTTTAGTTATTACTAAAAACAAGGAAAGTTTTACACAAATTTTATTCATTAAAAATAATATTCAGTAAAAATTATAGAACAAAAAAAAAATATTTTTAACGATTTATTTCATACGCACCTGTATCTTGCTGAACCGTTTCCACAGAAATTTCATTTCCGGTTGAGCAAAATTTCAGGTGTGTGAGAAATTTATCCTGAATCCAACTTTTTTGTGAGAAATTATTATAAAAAAAAGATTTCTAAGCTTTTAAAAAAATTAAAAAAAAACTGGTTTGGAAAAATTAAAGAATCTTGGGTATACTAAATACGGATTTAAGCCACAAATTGGACTCGTGTTGATACAAAGATGATGTCATGTCGAGGACCATCTACAAAACACTATGGGATAATTACTTTGCGATGGGCGTGATCATTTTATTTTATTATTTTAATAATCTAGAAAATTTGAAAAAAGTTGCAGTTGATAAGGAAGTTAAGCTTAAAAGCATTTAATAGAAAAGCTCTGAAGGACCAATGTAACTAACTGCACGATGCTTAAAAGAAAAAGTTCTTTGAGAGTTGCTTTGCAATTTGTTCAATAAATTACTCATTTACTACATTTTAATGCAACAGTAAAATTTGTCGTACCAATTAAAATTTGCCTAAACTAAATTTTACTAAAATGAGCAACAAATTAATTCATTCAATTAAAAAGTTTAATTACAATTTTATCGGTATTTATATAGAATTGCAGTCTTCACTGACTTTTAAGGATATCTTGTCGAATTTTCAACAGAAGGGACACAATAATTTTGAAGTAGAAATTTGTTTACACTCTTGTTTGTTTTATTGAAATGGAACCTCCTCATTGCGATACTGAAACCGGGGGGCTGCTTTTGACGTGACATTATTTTTCATAATTTCTGTAAAACAATTTCCATTTATTGGATTTTTGTTGAACTATTTATAATTTTTTAAATTAGATATTTGTACATTTGTCCACCGGGTTTTTGGTTCAAGCTTTTCCTATCTTAAGTTTTTCTTAAAAAGGATTTCCATTTTAATTACACTATATCTACACAAAAAGAAAAAGTACCAAATTTAAGTATTTTTTACTTGCTTTTAGTACGAGTCGTACTCAAAAATTTAAGCACGAGTAAAGCTATGTACACACGGTTGTCAGATGTTACAATATTGTAAAATCTGGCAACATGCTGACAATGTAGTAGTAGTAGACAATGAAAAATTGTCCCGCAGAAGTAAATTGTATGTTCAGACGATCGTAAGAAAATCTTACAATTTCATTGCCAGACTATGGTCTGACAAATAATTCATCTGACAACAAAAATTGTCAGTTCACACGGTTGTAGGATTGTAAGAGGAAAAAAACTGCCAGACATGTTGTAAGGCATTGCCAATTATGTATATCAACAACCATCTGTTTGGCAGTGTTGCTCATCAAACTTTTTTCTGACAATGATCCATTGTCAGGTGCATTAATTTTATACATCTGACAATTTAAACTGAGCTTGCAATATCAGCCGATTATCTGGCAATGCCGACGAAAAGTGTACTCCCGATTGTCAGATGCCTGACAATATTGTCGTCTTACAATTGATTGACAATGGTTTTTCTGACAACGTTGTAAGTTAAAAATTGGCAGTTCACACGATTGTAATACATTTTCAGACAATTTTACTGGCAATATTGTAAGATCTGACAACCGTGTGTACGTAGCTTAACACGCAACTGTACTTAAAAACAGGGTTGCCTTTAACGCTTGTAAGACCCAAAGTTGCTTATTAACACAGAAACAAACGACCGCAGATGCTGCTTCATCTGTACTCATAGATGGTATAAATATTGAGGAATCGGACGGTCTTGATGTTCTTGGCATGAAGATACAGTGTGATGTTCGCTGGACTGAACACACTTTGCATGTTTCTAAAACGGTGTAAGATGTACTTTACCCCAACCGATCTAATAACTATTTATACCACCAATATCTGACTAAAAATGGAATACAGCTCTCATGTTTGGGTCGGTGCTTTCAAAATAACTTTGCACAATTTGGGAGCGTTGTTCAGACGTCAGTCTATTCATGTTGAAATGTCAAATCAAGCTCAACATAAATCACTTAACAGCTGATAAGATGGCCTCCAGTTAAACTTAAGGCCGTGTCAGATAAAACTTTTGCTGCTCCTTGCGTTGCAAATTCGCTTTGACATTTAAGTTAAAATATATATACTTATATGAAACATGTCACATAGAGCACTTTAAACGCAACGCGAAGCGAACAGTTCGGCAACTCCCATCTTCTTACGCGTTGAAGTTTTTTCTAATAGCTTTATGCAGTAAGAAAACCATTAGAATCAATTTCAGTAGTTCTGCTAATAATATTTCTAAGTTCTGTTATCATAAGCAATTATTAAATGTAAAATTAACTACAATTTTTTTAGATAAATAAACAAATCGCTAGCGTTGCCAAAGTTTTTATTGTGACTTACATCTTTTGCTTTGCACGCAAAGCGATAAAGTGTTTTGCCTCTTTAAAAGCACCCTTTACGTAGTAACAAAAATATGATGGGATTTATTTTAAAAAAGTTTTTGAAAATTAGACTTACTAATTTAATTAACAATAATGAGCTGCTGAGCGGACTAATTAACACATATTTCTTACTGCTGGGTAAATACATATTAAAAAGCATTCATACATACATTTGTTTATTTACAAAATGCACATATGTACATACACTTATATATGTACATATGTGGATTTTGAAAGAAAACAATAAAAAAAATCAAATTCAAAAGCTTACTTGGTGGCAATATGATGCGTCACTTCTAATCTTAGAACCAAAGTTCAAAATTGTTATTACATATATTTTTTTACAGCGATACGCAATTTGAGAACAAAACAATATCAACAATAAAGTTGTAATTAAATTAATCTAATGTCAAACCCAACGAATTACTCGGACTTGTTAGTATTTATTTTTAATTTCAAAACATATTAACGCCAAAACAAAATAATGTATTTCGTTATAAATGGTTTAGAAATAGGTTCAAAATGTTTTGAAATCTTTTTTTGGTTGGATGTCAAATTACAGATTCGGGTTTTGATATGTCTGATCCTTTTACATTACGTCACAAGAGATTTTTTTTATGCTACAATAGAATAACAAATTTCCATAAAATTATCTTAATATTTTTTATTATGATAGAAGGACTTATGACAGTTATGTGTGTAACAAATATTCCAATGATCGGTGCATCGGTGACATATCTCCATCCGACGGTCCATATTTTCAATGACATCCTGTTGGAACTACATATTGTCCAGGTCAACAGCATCCTACGGGAACCAGATATAGTCCAGATTCACATCCTAAACTTCTGGCGACAAAAAGTCTGTTATCATCTCGCGATAGCAGACACCATTCACTGTAATTGCTTGGCCGACCTCATTTTCGAATAAGTACGGCTCACTGACGCCATCGCACCAAATAGTCATTCTTTATAGATGCATCGGCTTTTCAGTGATTTTCAATCGTATCCTATGAAAACCACATATAATCCAGGTTTACATTCTAAATTACTGGCCGCAATAAGTCCGTTATCATCTCGTGATAGCATACACTATTCACGGTAACTACTTGGTTGTCCTCTTTTTCCACGAAGTTCGGGCAGATGACGGCACCAGCCCAATAAATCGCAGTAAACAGCCCCTCTTTGGGGATGCTTCAGCTTTTTAACAATCACTCTTGGATTTTTATTTGCTCATCTGCAACAATTCTGAATCCACTGAGATGAAAGAGTGCCTCTTCACTGAAGATGATTTTCTTTGTAAAGTCACCACTTTCTTCTGTCTGTATATATACCTAATATATACCTAACCAAGGCACTTTGCTTTCTGGGACATAGATTGGTAAGTGTTCCTCCTTTGTTTTAGCTAATAAAGCTCTAGAAAGCCGCAGTACTTAGGTTGGACTTCCAGAACCCTTACCAAGGTTTAGTTGGCAGAACAGAATCGGCAAGGCCCTTAGGAGGTTCTGTTTGCAGGCCATTCCGGTACTGATCGTAGTTGAGGTAACTACATCATGGTTGAAACGTTCTGGCTGTAGTTTAAAGCTAAAATCGCAAGGAAGAGTATTAGATTTTCCTGATAACTCTAGTGCATGCCAACCCTCGAGGTGCCATTATCTTGCAACAGATACCTGTAAAGTAAAGATCCAGTAACGATAGCTAGATGGATGAGTTGGTTTAAAGGTGTACGCTTTTAATGGGTTTCGGCCTACCAACTCATTCAGCTTTGTCTTCCATTGACCACCGGAAAATTTGCTGGGGGAATTAGAAGACCCGAGCTATACAGCAAGTGTTTTGTTCTTATAGGTGCAAACTTTTGACAACAATTGCGACATATTTGAGCCTTGTGTGCCATACGGTGGCACTGGTGAATCGTGAATAATTTACCTTGTGGCGTTGATCAGATAAAACCGTCAAGGCAGGTGCTGATGTAAATTAATCTTCACAATCTGTCTATTCAACCATTTCTCGGGCAGCTGGTTTTGGTATACGCCTATTTAAGACACATTCTGTGTTGTAGCAAAAACTCACATCAGTGATGTTCAACTGTTGGGCACGATGACGATTCGAGCTTGACAACACTTCTGTCACACTATCGCGAACAAAAGCAATGTGTTCCGAAGAACGAACTGGGCGAGCATGCACAGGAACCAAATCACCACATATGATATCGAGGAAGATTAATCGAGATTTTGCATTTTGGCATGATGGCACACGGCTTCGAATGAATTGTATTGTAATAATACAGTAGTGCTAAGCAACTTACTTTTGTATTCGTACTTTTAAGAAATATATGGTCTTAAATCTATTATAATTTGTTTAAATTACAATGCGGTATGCATCGTTTGGCATAATCTACACGTATTGTAATGTTATTCGATACGATAGTTAATACGATATCGTATGCGGTGATTAGACCACAGATGTTTTTGCATTTTCAACGGACCCGGTTTGATGAAATTTGCGCAAAGTTCTATCGATTGTACGACTATGCAGCTTAAAAAAATTACGTTGTGCATGAAATGAATTTTTAAATTTTAGAAGAAAACTTGAACCACCTTAACATGCTGATCAATTGTGAGCCTCTCCATAGTTTAATTTGTCAAACACTGAAATAAAAATATGTCAAATTTGGTTAGGTTAGATTTAACAGGCTGCCAGCCATTGAAAAGCTTGGGTCCAAGTCGGGTCCGTAGTGTTGCCTGGGTGTGATATATATCTCAGCAGATCTACATATCACTAGTGCAGAGCCAACCCAAGGATATAATAAAAGAGTCTGAACTCAATTACATCACATTCCGATATCTTCTCCAAATGATACAGCATCGGTTTGTCTAGATATAGAGCAGAGGTGGACCCCGACGGAACAAGTGCTCAACACTTTATACTTCCTCCTCGTCTTTGCAACTTCTTCATGTGGCAATATGCCGTCAAGAATGCCACAGCAGAGCGCAATTTCTATCGGTGCAGACCCCTAAAGGTGATAATGCTCCTGTTATAATATCTAGACCATCTGTCTTATGCGCTCTCAAAAAATTGACGCCGTGCTCGTTTCTTACTGCTTCTAAGCAGGATTCTAACGGTCCCATCTATATGTATCTCATTGTGGTAGCTGGTCACCGGTCTGCTACAGCATTTCCGGACACTTCACTGTGCTCTTGTACCCGGAAAAAACTCCTGGTTCGAATGTCTTGCTATCTCGTTCTCACACCAACCTGCACATCGTCATATTATGTTGGACAAAAAACTTGATGTTATGGTTTGACATAGAATTAACATCGTACATTATGGTTGCACCACCCTTTAGTAGCGTATATTTTGTTTTAGGAGGTATATTCTATTATTATAAGAAGAAGAGATATGAGATTGAGATAATGATCATGGATTTAAAACAAAAAAAGTCTCTTTATAATTTTCTGTGCAAAATATATTATAAATATTCTACCCATCGCAAGCAAACTCACTTATCTCAATCTATAACAAAAATCGAAAATCACTTTAATTGCAAAACCCATTTAAATGCAAAATTTTTTGATCCATTGTTCATCATAACTACAAAATTATTTATTCTCATCATGGCGGGCGGACAAATCAAAAGTGAACACTGAGACTGGTGAGAACTTCGACAAATTCTAGCCCCTGGGCCGTAGAAGAGCCCTAGAACGCCGTTTGGGAATCACTATACTCTAACCGCATACTCGTACATAATTTTATTTATGGTGATATAGAAAATAATAAACAGGGACATAAAACTGTCATTATTTATGTAATAGAATTTTTAGTTGTTGTTTTTTGGAAGTGTTATTTTTAACGGCTCATTTAAATTAGAACAAAAAACATTAAATACGAGTATTATCGTTAAGTGATAAGAACTTTAAGAAATATGAATTTGTTTTCAATATTTATTTGTTTTGCTTTATTTAAATAAATTCATTATTTGCAACTTGACATTTTCTCATTAACGTTCTAATTGACATTAATTTAAAATAGTTTTAGCTATTCGCAATAACGCACTTCGAAAACTAAAAATTTTTTTGATCAAAATATAAAAGAAACTTTAAATTTTATTTGGACGCTTTCAGTTCTACGGTTTGACGATTCCTTTTTGTAGTAATGGGTGATTTTATAAGAACTATCGGAAATTTAAACAAAAAAAAACACATAAAATTCAGAAAAATGCATGAAATATTTATTTGGATCGATAGTTGGGTCGATATAATTTAATGTTTGAAGGTTATTTCATGCAAATGTTGGCCGCGGCTGCGCCTCAAATGGTCCATCCGCTTAGTCCAATTTTGGCATACTCTTTCCAACATTTCGGCCGGTATCTCACGAATAATGTTGGCAATGTTGGCTTCCAGTGCGTCAATCGAAGCGGGCTTGTCGCTATAGACATTAGCTTTAACATAGGTCCACAAAAAAATAGTCTAGAGGCGTTAAATTGCACGATATGGGCGGCCAATTGACTGGTCCCAAGCGTGAAATAAACTGTTCACCGAACTCGCCTCACAATTGGTCCATTGTTTCGCGTGCTGTGTGGCATGTGGCACCGTCTTGTTGAAACCACATGTCATGCAAGTCAAGCTCTTCCATTTTGGGCAAAAAAAAGTTTGTTATCATCGCACGGTAGCGCTCACCATTCACAGTAACGTTGTGATTCGCATCATCTTTGAAGAAATACGGCCCAATGATGCCGCCAGCCCATAATCCGCACCAAACGGTTTTTTTTGTGGATGCATTGGTAGCTCTTGCAATGCTTCTGGCTGCTCTTTACTCCAAATACGGCAGTTTTGCTTGTTCACGTATCCATTCAACCAGAAATGAGCCTCGTCGCTGAACACAATTCTTCGATAAAAAAGTGGATCTTCATCTAACTTTTCAAGAGCCCATTCACCAAAAATTTGGCGTTGTGGTAGGTCGTTTGGCTTCAATTCTTGCACCAGCTGTATCGTATAAGGCTTCACACCCAAATCCTTCCGCAAAATTTTCCACGTAGTGAAGTAACAGAGGCCCAATTGCTGCGAATGGCGCCGAATCGATAATTCACGGTCATCACCAACACTGGCCGATACGGCTGCGATATTTTCTTCAGTTCGCACTCTACGTAAGCGTGTTGGTGGTTTAATGTCCAACAATGCAAATTTGGTGCGAAATTTTTTTACAATAGCCCGAATAGAAGCCTCAGTAGGTCGATTAAACTGACCATAAAATGGAAGAAGCGCGCGATGAACTTTCTTAACAGAGCACGCATTTTGGTAATAAAATTCAATAATTTGCAAGCGTTGTTCGTTTGTAAGACGATTCATGATTAAATTATAGACCAAACTGAAGATGTTTGACAGTGACACAAGATACAAAACGTGCGTGAGCTGTCAAAACTAGTGTTGCCAAAAAGATAATAGCAAAAAAATCACTTGTTATAAGCAAATTTTTTTTTTGCAATTGTTACTTTCAGCGCAGCGATTTTGTGACTTTGAATCGCAAACACACTTTTTTTTCCAAAATGTGAGTCTCAGCACATCATTGAGAGTTTAAAAAACACGCCTCGATGTCGAACTAAATAGTAAGAAATAATGTTAAGTATAAGTTTAAACAATTGTGAATGCAAATTGTGAAAAGGTTTTTGAAAAATAAAATGTTTTTTCCTGCTTAGGTAGTTTCAATATCAATCCGGCCTCGTAAGTTTAAACAGTAACTTGTAATCTAAGTTAAATAATCCATAGATTTAAAACCCATTTAGATACATTTAATCGTATTGTATAATTTCTATTATTTTTAAAATATTAAAGTAAAAGCAAAAACTGTAGATATAGGTATATTTAAAAATTGGCACTGAAATACTTTGATATTCAGCAAAAGTTGTCTTATCACCTGAAACATTTCAAGATTTGATATAAACGTTATTGTTTTCTAATGAATTTATAAACTCGATAAGTGTGGACTTTAGACAGCAAATAACGACGTTGCTGGGTCGCTTTTTGCTTTGAAAACATTTAGAACTTTATTTAATCATTTCAGCTGCAATAAAATATTTAGTTTTATTATATTTCGCTAAAGAAAACTTTGAAAATTTAAATTTATTAATTAATCAATATCGTTATCGTTTATAGCAGGGTGGTTCAGCAAGTAATTAAAAAAAAATTACTTATAATAGTTTCGTAATACCAAGAAGCAATAGTTACGTAAATTATTGATCACAGCAAATTTGTATTGTAAAAACCCCTTCTTCAGAAAGGAAAACGTTGAATTAAAACCCAATGTACAAAAACCAAAAATCTAATTTAAAAATTATAAAGTTCAACAAAACATCAATAAATTAATATTTACAATTACATCTTTGGGTACGGAGAACTATTAAAATACATATGTATGTTAGTTAGTAACTAAAAAATAAATAGCACTTGTTCAGAAGCAGTAAACACTGTGTAGCCAATGCGGCCAATTAACAAAATGCATATATGATTCAATATGAGTTAAATATAGACAGAGAATATTTGTACAACGGGTTATAGTTCAGGTTTTTTCTTTCTTAAGTTTTTTTTCTTAAGAAAGATTTTTTACAATACAAATCTGCTGTGATCAATAATTTTGATTGAAGAAGACAAGAAAAATAATAATCAAATCTTTAGCTGGGGGACAACTAGCTGTTTCGTAGTCGCTATACTACTCATCAGCACCCACTGGGATTTGAACTCGGGACATGGCGTATCATGATCTACTGCTTTAACCACTAAGCCACCGAGCATATAATTATTTTTTATCTATATTCATCTCATATTGAATCTTTCTTAAGAAAAAAAAACTTAAGAAAGAAAAAACCTGAACTATAACCCGTTGTACAAATGTACAAACCAAAAATTTAATTTAAAAAATTATAAAAAGTTCATCAAAAATTCAATAAATAGACAGAGAATAATTCAACGGTTAGGTGGCTGAGTGGTTAAGGTCATGATACGTCATGACCACAGCTCAAATCCGAAAATGGGTACTGACGAGTAGTGTAGCGGCAACCAAACAGCTAGTTATTCCCCAGCTAAACATTTGATTATTATTTTTCTATCTTCTTCAATCCAAAGTTATTGATCACAGCAAATTTGTATTGTAAAAAATCCTTGTTAAGAAAAGTTAAGAAACGAAAAACTTGAACTATAACACGATGTACAAATGTTCTAGATGACGCTAGTTTTATTGCAGCCACCAGAAAACATAAAAAAGCCCACAAAATCGTTTTGAATTATCGAAAAGTGAAGTTGCGTGGGTTAACTGATATCGTAATGATATCAAACGAACGTGTTGGCTTTATATTGCATGAGCATTTGACTATGAGAAAGCTCTGTTCAAAGTGGGTGCCGTGTTTGCTCACTGTTGACCAAAAACGAGAACGTGTTGATGATTATGAGCAGTCTTTGGCCATGTTTAAACGTACTTTCTGTACGGTGTTTGCCATAACTAAACCGTAAACATCTTAGCTGACTCAAATTTAAAATAACTTATATCAGAGTGCTCACAGTATTCATATTTTTTCATACTAATATTTTAAGACTTATAACTTTATGACCATCCTTTGAATACCGTTAATATAATACTGGTATTCAATGCAGACAACAATACAACATATTTACGCTATTAGAAGTCGATAAGAGAAAAGAAAATTTGTAACCCACCCTAATGTAGGTATAAAATGTATAAAAACAAATGTAAAAAAAAATCAGCTCTATATACATGAAAAAAAAAAAAACAAATTGCTTGAGGCATATGTGCACCCCTTTCAGTTCCCCTCTCCCTTCTCACCAACAAAGAGAAAGCGACAAAAGTTGTACTATGTAAGCTGTGCACCCATATGTATGTTTTACTTCATTATTTCTAAAAGAAATTTTATGTCTGCACTCGTATTAACTGCAATAGCAGCAAATATTGGGTGAAGAAAGAAAATTATTGTTATTTCATGTTATTGTTGTTGTAATAACTGATATGAATTAAAAAGTAAAAACAATCACAATTAAACAACTAAGAAAATAACACCACTACACTCACCACCACTACCCCACATATACACGAACAATGTCAAATACCTATACGAATTTTATACACATGAGTATGTTTTTATGTATGTATATAAAATTTACACGTTACGATCATGTCCAATCATCAAATAAAAATAACAACAACAACAATGGAAATAAACGACAGCTGTTGTTGTTGCTGGTGCTGTTGTAGACGTAGATTTTAGAGTAAAACAGTGCTTCCATGTTGTTTCGCTTGAAAAAGAAATAGCAAAGTGTTTACTACACTCGATCGCTAAGGTTGGATTAAATTTTGTGTTTTTTTTGTTGTTCTTTATTTATTTTGCATTGTTTGAAATCAGTTCATTTCATTCAATCATTCCTACCTTACCTGTTTTCTTTATTTACGGTTAAAAACGCGCACAGAGTTCAACAAACATTTGTTTCAATTAAAATTTAAATATTCAAAAAAAAAAAAAAACCGAAAAACATTGCAATACTTTTTTTCACTCAGTAAGTTTTCCTTTTTATTAATTTTTATATTTGCTTTACTTGGTTTTGTTAAAATCACTGTTTGAGAGTTATCGCTGTAATTCTGTTTACACAAAATGCATCATAATCAATATTGCACAATAACGGTAGTGGTTTGTTTATGCGTGTGAGACTAAGCGTCTGGTAGCACAATATGTGTTTTTTTGTGTGATATAATGAGAGTGGGAGTAAATCTGTCTGTTGAGTTTCTGCAAAGATGTTGAGTTTTCATTGATACCTGTCTGTGTTAGCAGAACAAATCGCATTGTGTTTAATTTTATTCGGTCATGAGCATAAATAAAATTTGATCAAAATTTTGTTTAAAACTGGTTTTAAATAAACTGCGAATAAATAAAAATAGCAAAAAAAAAAAAAAAAACTTAAGTGTAAAATATCCAGTTTTTTTTATCATGTGTTGAACACCACAACAGCATCAGTGGTCAAGCTGTTACCAAAAAAAAAAAAAAAAAAAAAAAAAAAATAGTTAAATGAAAATAATGAATACTATTATTAACGTCACAGTTAACAGTTTGTCTTACCGAAAATCAGCTGTTGGAAAAGTAATTTAATAAAAATTGTTAAAAAAAAGTGCATAACAAAAAACAAAAAAAAAATAATAATATTTTTTTTAATTTAACCATAAATAGGTATCCATAATATATGTATGTATAAAATTTTTTTTGCTGATTTTAGCAAAATACGTAGCTTTTACACTTAAAATAAGTTAAGTCAGCTTTGCTTCATATAGTGCCAAACAAAAACAGATTTACATATGTATGTACAGTGAGCAGCATAAATCAAGTTACCCTACTAAGTTGATATCTTTAATTTTTAAAAAATATACGTGTGGAAATTCCTATTGTATGTTCTTATTTTTTAAATATACCTTAGCACCATAATTTGAGAAAAAGTTACTCTTATAAATAGTAAAACATGCGAAAAATATGTCGCAGTTTGTGGCAACTCCATATTTTTGCACAGCAAAAGTCTTAGTAGCCCTGAAAATACTTTACAAAAATGAATTGGAAGCTCTTCCACCAGAATATAATAATTTTTAAGCCTTCTTACCAAAAAGTGTTTTGTGAAAATGTCGCGAAAAGAACTTTCACAAAATGACAAAATCTCAGTCAGAAATTGCGGCAATAATAGGTAGAAGTAAGACAACATTTTAAAATGTTATAACTCCATTTGAAAAAGAAAATCGCTTTGAAAGTACGAGTAGGCCAAGATCAGCACGTCTTCGAAAATAAAATTCGAGAGAAGGAAGAAAAATAATATCTTTAATAATGATCATTTTATAAGTACTCCAAAGATCGCTACAGAGTTGAAAGGATCTTTAAATAAAAGTATGGTAGACTTGCTAAACGCAAGTTGCAGTGCGCAGATCCAAAAGTCCAACGGTGTCGAATCACATGATCTTGGCGGCCAATTGACATCGTCACTACAGGCGAACACGGCCATTGAATTTGGCGCTTTTATTAACTGTGTGGCAAGTGGCATCATCTTGTTGAAACCACATATCGTACATATCCATATCTTCCAATTCAGGTATGAAAAGTTCGTTATCATCTCACGATAGCGAACACCATTCACAGTAACTGCCTTACCGGCCTTATTTTGGAAAATACGGCCCGATGATGCCGCCAGTCCTTAAACCTCCAAAAACAGTCACTCTTTGTGGGTGCATTGGTTTTTCGACAATCACTCTTCGATTATCATTCGCCCAAATGAGGCAGTTCTGCTTATTGACGAACCCACTGAAGCCGAAATGTGCGTTATGTTTTTCGAAAATTTATCATCAACTGTTGCCATTTCTTGCCACCATTCTGACTATTGACGACATTTGGAATGGTTAAGAGGTTTTAGTTCGTGAGTTAATTGTACCTTGCAAACGTGTTAATGCAAGTCATTATGCTTAATGCTCATCAACGACGAGCGTGAGAGGTGCAATTGTTGGGCACTACTTCGAGTTAAGGTGGACGGCTCTTCAGCCACACTATCGCAAACAGCAGCAAAATTTTTTTTGCTGATTTTAGCAAAATACGTAGCTTTTACACTTAAAATAAGTTAAGTCAGCTTTGCTTCATATAGTGCCAAACAAAAACAGATTTACATATGTATGTACAGTGAGCAGCATAAATCAAGTTACCCTACTAAGTTGATATCTTTAATTTTTAAAAAATATACGTGTGGAAATTCCTATTGTATGTTCTTATTTTTTAAATATACCTTAGCACCATAATTTGAGAAAAAGTTACTCTTATAAATAGTAAAACATGCGAAAAATATGTCGCAGTTTGTGGCAACTCCATATTTTTGCACAGCAAAAGTCTTAGTAGCCCTGAAAATACTTTACAAAAATGAATTGGAAGCTCTTCCACCAGAATATAATAATTTTTAAGCCTTCTTACCAAAAAGTGTTTTGTGAAAATGTCGCGAAAAGAACTTTCACAAAATGACAAAATCTCAGTCAGAAATTGCGGCAATAATAGGTAGAAGTAAGACAACATTTTAAAATGTTATAACTCCATTTGAAAAAGAAAATCGCTTTGAAAGTACGAGTAGGCCAAGATCAGCACGTCTTCGAAAATAAAATTCGAGAGAAGGAAGAAAAATAATATCTTTAATAATGATCATTTTATAAGTACTCCAAAGATCGCTACAGAGTTGAAAGGATCTTTAAATAAAAGTATGGTAGACTTGCTAAACGCAAGTTGCAGTGCGCAGATCCAAAAGTCCAACGGTGTCGAATCACATGATCTTGGCGGCCAATTGACATCGTCACTACAGGCGAACACGGCCATTGAATTTGGCGCTTTTATTAACTGTGTGGCAAGTGGCATCATCTTGTTGAAACCACATATCGTACATATCCATATCTTCCAATTCAGGTATGAAAAGTTCGTTATCATCTCACGATAGCGAACACCATTCACAGTAACTGCCTTACCGGCCTTATTTTGGAAAATACGGCCCGATGATGCCGCCAGTCCTTAAACCTCCAAAAACAGTCACTCTTTGTGGGTGCATTGGTTTTTCGACAATCACTCTTCGATTATCATTCGCCCAAATGAGGCAGTTCTGCTTATTGACGAACCCACTGAAGCCGAAATGTGCGTTATGTTTTTCGAAAATTTATCATCAACTGTTGCCATTTCTTGCCACCATTCTGACTATTGACGACATTTGGAATGGTTAAGAGGTTTTAGTTCGTGAGTTAATTGTACCTTGCAAACGTGTTAATGCAAGTCATTATGCTTAATGCTCATCAACGACGAGCGTGAGAGGTGCAATTGTTGGGCACTACTTCGAGTTAAGGTGGACGGCTCTTCAGCCACACTATCGCAAACAGCAGCAATAAATTCTGCAGAACGAGCTATACGAATATGCACTGGCGTTTTCACGTCTCCTATAGACGCAATATGCATTTTGATATGACCTCCCATTTTCATAATAAGCCTGAATAACTCTAACGCGTTGCTCAATTGTGTATCTTTCCATGGTTTAAATTGAATTAGTCTGAAATTGAGAAATTTCATAAGAAATATAGAAAAATACTTGACGTTTAGGTGTGCTTCACATTCGACATCGGCCCTTAAAATTTAACCATGCCATACATATGTACGAGTATAATCTCAAATAAATATCGTTAACCTTAAAAAAATTTTTAACAATTTGTTTACTAACAGAGGAGCAAGTGTTGTTGAACTCCTATCGAAATATATTAAAAGAAGAATATTATGCCTTTAACTTTACATCTTTTTACGTTTTTATCTTTAAAAACGATTTTGCAGATTCTTCAATTGCAAATGAATAATTCATAACTTTATTTACACTTAACGCCTCTGTGTATTAACATACTAGACTTGCTTACTATTCTGACTAATGACTGTATGGCACAAAGTTTAAAAATATACTATTTGTCTGCCGAACATCTGCTTGCTCTTTTTACATCTACTTCTAATTATCATGAACTTTCTACTTATTGATAATTTCAGAATGAAATTTACAAACGTAAGTGCTTGCGAATCAACAAGAAAGTAACAACAACAAATAATAAAAGCGCAAAGCCAAGAACGCAACAACAACAATAAAATAATTGCTGGTTGATTTCCTTATAACGGTTGTTCATTTGTTTGAAAGGTGTAAAGAAATGTTAGAGACGTTTATAAATAGAAAAGCTTGTTTTTTGTGTTTTGACGGATATTATTAGAGCATTTTTCTTTTTAAATTCTCAGCAATTTATTTGGATTGTTGGGATATAAAGTTGAATGTTTGAGAATATCTTTCAAAAATTTTAAAAGTCTACTGATGATTAGGGTAGTTCCTATGAAATGTCGACATATAGATAGCTGGGAAACATAGAAAACAAGCTATTTATAATTTTTTATTGGTATAAATGTTAGAGGATTAAATAGCGAATAAAAAACTTAATTGCTTATTACATATGTTTTAGTTTCATGTTGCTTGTGTGGATGTGCATGTAAGTTTGTCACAAGCGGTTCAACGACTCCCACAATAATTTATTTAGATTGTTGGGATATATAGTAGAATGTTTGAGAATACCTCCCAAAAATTTCCAAAGCTTACTAATGATTAGGGTAGCTCCTATGAAATGTCGACATATAGACAACTGGGAAACATAAAAAACAAACTGTTTATAATTTTTTGATTTGTAAACAAAAAAAATTGTATTATTTTCAAAAACTAACTGTTTTGCATTATAGTATGATGACGAAGATGAAAATGAAAAAAATTGCAGAATAGAGCTTAGAAGCAAATCAGACGTTCTAAGATTGAGTGAAAAAATGTATTTTATTTTGTCTGGCGAGCATTTAGTGTTTTTAAGTGGCCTTTCGCCAAATGACTGTGCTTTTTCATGAATTCCATAATTACTCTTAATAGTCTTGTTTGTTAGTTTCCCAGAGTGAAATGTCATTATTAAAAGCAATTAATATATCAGCTACCGCAATAAGTTATTATATAGTTTAATAATTTTTTGCGTTATTTTAACAAATCAAATAGGCGAATAAGCAAAAAATAATATAATACTTCCATTTTTATGTTTGCTAATGCTGTATTGCTATCGAATGAATGTGGCGTATGGCATTTGTTTTCGCAATTAAGAATGCCGACTTGCCACCTTTTCGCATTTTATATGCGAGTAAAAAAGTACTATGCGAACATCGCTATAGAGAATTACCATTCGCATCGCAATCCAGAATAAGCCCCCAGGTCTTTCTTTGACTTTAGTGAAGGCTTTTTTTTACCAGGTTAATGGTTGTCATATATAAACTAAATGACAGCTAGATCAAAATTTTTAAAAGATGGTGATTGATGGCATTAAAAAATTCAAGTAAGTTGTCAAACATCCCTCGTAACAATATCCCTTAATTTTTTATTTTGTTATTAACACATTAAATAAAAGTGTAATTGGTAAATACTCGTACAACATGCATTTAACGTGCGCCATTATTATAATTTGTATCAGAGAAATGCAACAAAGCAATTTTGATTGCCAATTTGCAATTAATCGAAAAAAAATAATCAGTATGCTCGTCTTGAGCAATATTATAATTAAAGTGATAATATTGATTTTTTGCTTTATTGCAAAAATATATAAAGAATCTATAAACATATGTATGCATATATGTATACATGTATTAAGTATTAATTCTTTTCTTTAATTAAAACCAAAATACAGTTTTCATACATTAATGGTATTCGTTCAAGATAGTCAGCCTCACAGTCAACCAAATATTCGTAGAAAATATTTTAACATAAACTAAATGCATTAAGCACATTCCCCACAGCAGGCTACACGACTACAAATATCGCTGGCTACAAATGTAGCCCTTAAAGTTCATTAACGTCTACAAGGTGGCAGCACTATAGCAAAATTACAACAATACAAGAAAAACAGGCGTGTGGTAAGCCCAAGGCGAATTCATTACTAGGTGAACTTGACAGCTCAGGTGATTACTTTTTGCTTGCCGCATTTTTTCCAATGAGGCTGTCAAATTGTTTTTCTTTTGTTTACAAACATTTTAGCGCCATTTTAATCTGAAGTTTTTTTGTATGATTTAGTGAAGTTTCAAAAAAATTTTGTGAATTTAAAAGTGAAAAACCATTATAATCTGTGATTTTAATTACAAACAATTATAAAAATTTGTATTTAATGTTTATGTAACATTTTTTCTTAGCTGAACAATTTTAGGCGAATTTAGATTTTGATATTCTCGATATGTTTTCCAATAACAAAATACACAGTACTGAATTCGCCTTCCCGCTTGCATTCACCTGTATTAATTCGCCTTGGCCATGCTTGTCAAAACTGGAGACCGTTTTTTAGGGATCTAGTGCTATTTCTATTTTTTGTATATAAGAAACTTTTTGACAATATATGTTTTCGAATAATATTTTATAGCACTTTAATTTTCCTGACGATGCTAACAAACTGTTAGTGAAATATCTTTAGCTGAAAGAATTAGAAGAATTTATACATATATAGGGTGCTTTTTTAAGCTCGATAGAACTTGAAATTGTAAAAAATAACACAAAAAATTAAATTGTAATCAAAATTTTTTTTTATTCGAAAGATCAATACGTGACATTAACATTTGAAAATGATTTCGGGCATATGGGCACCGCGGCTGTTCTTGACGAAGCGCATTCTGGACGTCCAATTTTGGGCCACTTTTTCGAGCACTGCATGCCATATGTCACGAACAACACGAACAATGCTGGCCTCCAAGGCGTCAATTGTTGCTGGTTTATCAGCATAAACCAGTGACTTCACGTAGCCCCACAGGAAATAATCGAGAGGTGTCAAATCGCACGACCTTGGAGGCCAATTGACAGGTCCATTTCTCGAAATCAACTTATCGCCAAATTTTGATTTCAGTAAGTCGATGGTTGCGTTCGCCGTATGGCACGTAGCGCCATCCTGTTGAAACCACATCTCCTCCGGATCAATGTCATCCATATTTTCAAACAAAAAATCATTGATCATGGTGCGGTAACGATCTCCATTGACCGTAACGCGAGCTCCGGCCTCATTTTTGAAGAAATAAGGTCCGATGATGCCACCAGAATGAAAACCGCACCAAACAGTGCATTTTTCTGGATGTAATGGAGTCTGTAGGGTCTCTTGTGGATTGGTCTCACTCCATATGCGGCAATTTTGCTTATTAACAAACCCGTTAAGCCAAAAATGCGCCTCATCGCTGAACACAATTTTGCGTCTATAAGTTGCGCGAATCGACGACTGATTTTGAAAGTAAATTTGGATAATTTCGTAGCGTTGTTCAAGCGTGAGTCTATTCATGATGATTTGTCAGAGTATACTGAAACAAATAAAAAAAATGTTTCATCAAAATTTAATTTTTTGTGTTACTTTTTACAATTTAAAGTTCTATCTAGCTTAAAAAAACACCCTATACATATGTAGACCTACTAATTTTTTCTTCCTTTTTTTTATCATAATGTATTTGCTCGGTTTCAAATTCTATAATAGAATTAATTAAAAACCAACTCGAAATACATTTCACTTAAAAAGCGGCATAACTGATTTGCTTAAACCAATCCAAGAAGCTGGATACACGTAGAGCAATTGCGGGGAAATTCTTTTCACAGCCATACATGTAACTAGATGAAGATATACCAACAATAATTTTTCTGTCTTGCCATTGCAAAATCGGTAGATTGCCAGAATCAACTCTACAGATTGAAACTACGTGAGAACCGGATACGCAAATATTTCTTGAAAATAACTGTAGCTATTGTCCAAAACAACTATTTCGGCATACTGTAAGTGCGAAACGGCTCCACGAACATAATCAGAAATGTCTTTCCAACCCGAAGTGACTACAGTATCAAAAGGAACACTGTCGTAAGCCAATGGCAAGTCAGCGGCCTGAATATAAGTGGAGTAATTGGTGTGTGGAATCTTGATGATGGCGATGTCGTCTTCAAAAGTACTGATGTTATAATTTGGATGAATTATTATATCATCGGCGGAAACTTTGTGCAAAACGTGTATAGAGTAAAGGTTAAAGGTCCCCAGTATGACATTAGCTTCACCAGCACTTTCTACACAAAGCGCTGCTGTAATAATATCGGTGTTGCTTATTAAAACACCACCACACCAGGATGAGTTTCTACCAGCTTAATATGAAATAAGACCAGCTTGATAAGGGAACTGTCCTTCGTGAGCATTATGGCCATTGGTTATCCGACCTTGTGGCCTACCGACGGGCACCACAATGTTGCGTGATTTGATTTCTTCATCGGCTAAACTGAAAGCGGTTGCGAAAGTAAACGCGAAAATAATTAGAAACTTCTGTCGTTCGAGTTGAGAATGTGGCGAAAGACTGATATGTTCTTCAAAATTCTGAAGCTTTTTATAGCAAAATTTCAAGTAGGGCTCGTATATAATATGTATAAGTGATTATTTAAATCGCAAAAATCTACATAGGAAAACTTTAAACACATACATATGTGCATAAGTATATATAAATAATCTATTTATCTCTTTATGTATGCAAGCATTTCAATGTTTGATATTCTTTTTTTTATATCGATATTTACTCATGTGGGCTGACAAAGAGTTCAAACTCAATTGCGTGAGTCAACCTGAGATCGGCTCAAATAAAACTGATCCACGCAAGTTGCTAAGCGTACATACACGAAGTCTGATCAAAAATAACCATTATTTTCAAATTTCGTGAGTTACGTATGTTCGATTTTCAGATTTTCTTTCTGTTATGTTGTTGTTATATATGTTGGCAATATCAGCCATTTTGGATTGTCAGTTTGTTTTTGACACATAAAAAGGTTAGTCGTGTTTTGGTGTGCTGTTTGATTTTTAACTATTCGAAAAAAGGGATCAAAGAAACTGCATTAAATTTGTGTAAAAAATTAAATTAAATGCGCAAGGACATTTGAAATATTGACTGTGGCGTTTGGCGAGTCTACTATGAGCAGAACACAAGTTTAATTAAGGTATTAGCGGTTTAAGGAAGGCCGAGAAGATCTCAATGACGATGCTCGTCCTGGTCGCCCGAGCACGTCAACAACCGATAAAAACATTGAAGCGGTGAAATAATTTTGAATAATCGTCGAATCGCTATCAGAGAAGTGGCTGATGATGTTGGCATATCATTCGGCTCACGCCAAGTAGTTTTAACGGCTTGCCGTTGTGTTCTACCACACCCCATACGTAATAGCACTTTTTATGATAATTTTATGTATTAAACCCAGAAAAGGATGTCAACAACTTGTGCTAGGAACACAACTGCGACGAACGACGAATTTTTGGTCGCAAATATTCGTTGCCAAAAATAAAACACATTGGTGGATATGAAAAGGCACACAATCGTGGCTTTGGTCGAAAATCGTCATACCCAGCGAAAGTTGAAATAAATTGATTTCTGGTTGTTTCGTCAGCGAACACCGAACAAAATGTATTAGGTGGCCAGGTTTCTTATATAAAAAAAATATTTATCACGAAATCATACTTTTTATATTTATATTAATCCATGCAGTAAACAATTTATGAAGATGTTTTCAAAATAGAAAGTACCTCAGATAATTTGTTAAAAAATCCACCTTTCGGATGGGATTTATATAGGCTGACTTAATATGGTCCCCTTAATATTTATATGTAAACAATGATATCTACACAAAAGTTCATTGATATTGTGCTTCACACGACGAACTTATACAACGAATATTTGGCGGCGAGTTCGTTGCGATGAGAGAAATTCGTTGTTCGTCGCAGTTGTGTTCCTAGCATTATGTTGAATGTACTCAGAGTTTGATTCCACCCAGCTAGCATACATTGTTTGTTAGACGATTGTGTTCCATATATACAATCCTAAAAAGAATCTTCTGTTGATTATCTGACGAGTAACAATAATAAAAACATCTACTTATTTTTTTCGTTTCTACAAATTATCTGATACGCTCGTCATATAAACTTGGAATGTTTGTTAGACGATTAAAAATTTAATTGTTTTTATTTACTTATATTTTTAAAGTTTTAAAGTTACGTGAATTATTTTTGGAAGAAACAACCTGCCAACAAAACGCACCATTTATCGTGTATTGAATGATTTCGCAGAAAGAGGGTCTGTACTTGATAGGCCCAATCATGAACCACAATGTATTGCAAGATCGGCTGAAAACATTACTGCTGCTCAAGAAAGTGTTCAAAACAATCCATCAAATTTTTTTCCTAAAAAAATCGGTTTAGACTATACGCCACCAAAAATTTTAATTTTCTGTACTTATATAACCTTCTTTTATTACCAGAACTGCTATTAACCAAAAAAAACTTTTTTCATAAAAAAAATCGGTTTAGACAATATCTGGCATATATATAGACCGATACCGGAAATTTTAATTTTTTGTATTATACTAACCTTCTTATTACCAGAACTGCTTTTGAGCAAAAAAACTGTTTAAGTTGTCTTACGCGACATTTTCATGAAAAAATCATTTTAGCCTATATCTCAGGTATATGTGGACCCATTTATATAGAGAGCAATATCGTGATATGATGGAAAAATTTTTAATGCTACAACTGCATGCTTTGGGCTTGATGATCAACAAGACGGTGCCATATCGCATACAGTCAGCAATTACTGCGTGTAGTATAGCTTCCCAGCGGACACCCTGAATTGTATGTATGTATGTATGTTGTTTTATCACAGTTTGGCAATCTAAACAAATAATACACATAAGTATATTTATTTACCACAAAATAACTCGATATAGAATACTGCTTACCAGGTAGCACTACGCCGTTTGCCTATTCATCGCATAAATACATATGAATGTATTTTTATTTCTAAGCAAAATCAAAATTTGACTTTACACACACACAATTGCAGGTATGAATGCATGTAAACTTATCTTTCCTCACAACCACATAGAAAATTTTATTTCTTCTTTGGTTAATGATTAAAACAAATTAAATTGTAATCTTTTTAAAAATATAGTCTTATAGATAAACAAAAATGAGTAACGGGCGGTACCGCCGCGGGGACAGTTGGCATGTATATCAAATTACACCAATGTTTTTACTTTCTTTTTTGTGAAACAAACTCTACAATAGAATTCATTCAAATGCAACTCGAAATACAATTCACAATACAAAAGTTGCATTACTGTTTTGCATGATCCATTCCAAGAAGCTGAATACCCGTGTACCAATTGTAGGGAAATTTTTCTCGCAGCCGTGTAAAGAAATAGTCGAATGTATACCAACAAGAACAGTTCTGTTTTGCCTTTGCAAAGCCAATGGGCCGCCCGAATCACCTTTACAGGACGAAACTCCGTTATAACCAGAGATGCAAATATTGCTTGGAAATATATTATGATATTGGGCGCAGAAGCGATTGTCCAAGACAACCGTTTCGGCGTACTGTAAGTGCGAAACGGCTCCATGAACATAATCAGAAATGTCTCCCCAACCTGAAGTTACCACAGTATCAAAAGGAACACTGTCGTAAGCCAATGGCAAGTCAGCGGCCTGAATATAAGTGGAGTAATTGGTGTGTGGAATCTTGATGATGGCGATGTCGTTTTCAAAAGTACTGATGTTATAATTTGGATGAATGATTATATCATCGGCGGAAACTTTGTGCAAAACGTGTATAGAGTAAAGGTTAAAGGTGCCAAGTATGACATCAGCTTCAGCAGCACTTTCTACACAATGCGCTGCAGTAATAACATCGGTGTTGCTTATTAAAGCACCACCACACCAGGATGTGTTTTTAGCAGCATAATACGAAATAATACCAGCTTGATAAGGAAGCTGTCCTTCGTGAGCATTATGGCCATTGGTTATGCGGCCTTGTGGCCTACCAACGGGCACCACAATGTTGCGTGATTTGATTTCTTCATCGGGTAAACAGAAAGCGGTTGCGAAAGTAAACGCGAAAATAATTAGAAACTGCATGTCGTTGGTTTTCAGGACGTAACGAGAGACTGATAGTTCCCTCAATATTCTCAAGCTTTTTATAGCCAAATTTCAAGTAGGGATGGTATATAATATATACAAGTGATTATTTAAAACACAAAAGTCTACATAGAAAAATTTTAATTTTAATAAAAAATTTAAGTATATATATGAATAATCTATTTACCTCTTTATATATGCAAGCATTTCAATGTTTGACATTCTTTTTTTTTATATGTTTACTCATATGGACTGACAAAGAGTTCAAATTCAATTGCGTGAGTCAACCTGTGATCGGCTCAAACGGAACTGAACCACGCAAGTTGCTAAGCGTATATATAGGTATACATATAGAAATTGTTAATGTAAAATATACGCTAAGTCGAGTTAAGGACTAAGTTTTTCTCGATAGTTTTAACAGCCCCGGGGTCTGAAAACCGTTTTGAGAAGCCCAAGAGCTCTTGCATTTAACGGATATTTTATTGCATACCTATATGTATACGCCCTATTGCATATGTATTCAGAATTCCTTCACTTTTATGTCGACTCAAATCAAATTGAAATTTACTGCCATCAGCTGAAACCCACGTTTATAAAAAAATGTGATTACGTTTTGAAGTCACAAAATGATGTGCTGAAAAATGCAATCACAAATTTTGCTATTTCAACCCATAAGCAAAGATTAGAGTGATCACTAGTTGGAGTATCATATAATATTTTTCTTTATTGTCAACAAGAAATAAATATAGTTTAAAAAACAAGTTAATTATCTATATAACCAGATAATATCCGTATAACGCGTTTCGGATATTTTTTATAATTCCCAAAATTCCCGGAAATATTATGGCAACTTCAATTTTCGCACTAAATCGAATGGCCGTTAATAGTTCAGATACACATTCCACGGCCAGAATGCGTACCGAATATAAAAAATCGGTTGAGATGCGGTTAGCGAAGCGATGCTGATTTTTTTGGTATTGCCCAAAGTCAGCTTTAGGAAACTTCAAAATCCCCCCACTTCTTCAGAAGCAGTACGGCAACTTCAATTTTTATTTATCGTTTATAGTTTAGATGCAAAAGCGCGCACCGAATATGAAAAACCGGTTAGCGAAGTAGTTCTGAATTTTTTTGGGAATTCCCAAAATCTGTTTCGTGAATAAACAAAGTCCCTTCGACTTCCCTGGAAGCAATACGGTAACACTAACCTTTGAAGTAAAGCGGTAACACTGCATATACAGTTTTATATGCCTACATATGTCATAATTACTTACATGGCATACAAACAAAATTACAAGTGGAACTAATATAAGCGTGTTAAAATATATTTTACTTTCATCAATTTAAATAAGCAAATTTCTAATTGAAAAATATACTATTTTTACTTGATCGCTGTGTTTCATCTGCTTACTTTAAAAATATTACCTTCAGAGTGCATTCATGGTTACACAAAACGCGCGTCCTTACAGCGTAAAAAACAGCCAGAAAAAAATATTCACTGATTTCATTAATTTTAAGTTAAGATATTAATGTTAAAATACAAAAAAAAAAATTAACTTAATTCGTTAATTAAATATCAACGATCGCATATTTAGTATAAGAAACTCAAGTGGATACTTTTGACTGTGACTCACCGTAGTTATTGCTGTCAGACCCTTTGCAAAACAAAATTTTATGAAAATGACATCTTGTTAGATGTCAAAAAGCGGAAGTGTAAACGGTTAAGATTTTGTTGAAGATTTTCATTAAAATCTACTAGATTTTGAATAGATGTAAATATCCTATTAAGTTTTCTTAAGAAGGGGTTTTTACAAAACAAATTTGCTGTGATCAATAATTTTTGATTGAAGAAGACAAGAAAAATAATAATCAAACCTTTATTGATCACAACAAATTTGTATTGTAAAAAAATCATTTTTAAAAAACCTTAAGAAAGGAAAAATTGAGCTAAAACCCGATGTACAAAAACAAAAAATCTAATTTAAAAATTATAAAGTTCAACAAAAATTCAATAAATTAATATTAAACTTGATAAAGCTGAGAATGTTTGAAAATAAACATTTACTAAATCATAACTAAAGTTAAACACAGTTTCATTTAAACATTATCAATTTTGATGCCTCGTTGTCTACTTGGTATAACAGAAAACTTGATGCATACAACAAGCTTTGCTCTGATTGTACTCGTACATAATATTGCTTGCAATGTTATCTTACAGTGCAGCTGTTCTATTGGATTAAAGCAGTTTTTATTTTAAATCAAAATTATGTAATTTGATAACACTTTTTGTTTTAGAAAAGAGGTTACTAGACTTTGGACTGTATTTGATTATGCGTTTAATGAAATAATTGAAAAGCGCTTGAATTAATTTTTCTAAATTATAAATAACACTGGAATGCGCTCCCCTGACTACTGGTCCAAGATAAAAAATAATAATAAACTCAATGTCGGGCCACCTAGTAGAAATGAGTTTGCCTTGTACATAGTGTAACCTTAATTGCACTAGATTGTTATATTATTAACATAATAATATTATACTTTCTGTGCAAAACATATTTAATAAAAATTTTAAATAAAAAGAAAAATTTGGCACAGTTTTATTGAAAGTTGACAACGCTATTTGCTTTTTGATATTGCCATATCAATTTATAAATTGGAAATTCAAAAATTCACGGGACTTATTGACCCGTAAATTAACTTTATCAAAAAAATATTATTTCACGATTTTAGATGAGAGCTAATGATTTTGTGAATACATACATACTATTCAATCACGCTCAAAACTTTTGTGCGTTGTGGGGCAAAGTTTATACTCATATGTGTACAGGGTATCTGGTGGCAAATTTATATTTTCAATTACGATTATTACTTAATTTTAATAAACGGTGCCGGCAAATAGTGGCGTCGTTGGAATTATCGATAGTGCGAATGTGTAACTGGTCGAGTCAGCATGGCGCGTTCGCTATGGAGACATTTTTTAAGTAATGATTCTTCCGTAATTGATCGTCGACAATTTTGTTCAAAGTTTAATATTCGGTGAATATGTGATGGACAGAGTGTAAATTTAATTCATTTGTGGGTCCAGCGATTCCGCGCAACTGCGTCGGCTATGAATGTACCACGGCCAGGACTCAGTCGATGTTCAAGGACTACCGAAAACATTTTAGGCAGTGGAAAGCAATTTACGTGAATTTCAATACGGAAAAGAGCATCCTCACTGACACTATCAATAACGATTCCTTGTAGTTTTTCTTTTATATAAGAAGATCAACACATTGACCTTGAAAGCCCGATTTGGTTTGAAACCAAAAAATAAAAATAACTAATTTAATTAAAAAGGTCGATAACAACAACATAATTAACATACGATTCCTTCCTTTTAAAATTCAAATCATTCAAGAACTGAAAGAAAGTGACTGGTTTACGCACAACTGCACACACATCTGCACAGCTGCTTTCAATTCGCTTTTGGAAAATTTCCCCCAAAAAATGATCAGTCACAAAGCTACCGAGGTTGCCCGATCTAACTCCCTTGAAAATTTTTTATGTGGCTACCTCAAAGAGAGGGTTTATAATGAAAATCCTCAAGCTATTGTGGCTTTAAAACAAAAGAATTGTCGAGAAAGCAGCTCATTTGAACCAAGTTTCCTGCAGCGTGTTGCGCAGAACACAAGGCTTCGTTTAGAACAGTGTGTTTAACTCTAGATGATATGTAAATAAATATAGTGTTCAAGAAACTAAAAATCACGTTTCGATATTAAAGTTCAAATTTTTCATTCACTGCTACATAAACTTTTTCTTAAAATATCCATGTAACCAGATAATTATCGGTATAACGTGTTCTTAGTTCTTTTGGAAATCGGCTTCAGGAATCGCCAAAATCCCCCACGTCCCCGGAAACAATATGGCAACTTCAATTCTCGCTCTAAATCGAATTACCGTTAATAGATCAGATACACGTACTGCGGCCAAAACGCTTGCCGAGTATAAAAACAGGTTCCCATTCGGTTAGCGAAGCGTTCCGATTTTTTTTTTTTAAATTCCCAAAGTCGGATTCAATAAATGTCAAAATCTCTCTACTTTCTCAGGAGCAATACGGTAACTTCAATTTTAGCACTAAAGCGAATGACCGTTTATAGTTCAGATGCAAGTTCCATGGCTAACACGTGCAAAGAATATGAAAACCCGGTTCCAAACTGGTTAGCAAAGTGATTCAGAATTTCTTTGGGAATCCCGTACATAGGATACGTGAATCCCCAAAATACTCCCAGTTCCCCCGAAGCAAAACGCAACTACAACTTTTGCATTAAAGCGGCAACACTGTATATACAATTTTATATATTACGTATGTATATGTAATAATCACTTATGCAACTGAAACTAATATAAGAGCGTTAAAAATAAAATCCGCATTAGTGTGAATAATTACGTTTCTTATTTAAATTTGAAAATATACTCGTAAATCTCTGGCAGCATATATAACATATATTTTCAAATTTATCCTGTACATACTGAATATGAAAATGTTAATTACTTATGTACATATGTATGTATGTATGTCGCTGTGCAAAAGGTAAACACCTGTTGATGTTTTTTTACTTTTTATAATTTACTTTTCAATTGTCCCACTTTTGAAAACAGTGCATTTTTAGTACGTGCTCACAAATTCATCTATGTCTACATGCACATACGTATGTATGTACGCAATTGGGGAGAAAAAACTAAAACAATTAAAAATATAAATAATATTTTAAAATAAGACATGAGATTATAATTCAATGGCTGTTTTTCATTTTCCTTTTTCTTCGCAATTGTAAAACAACAATTTTTTTGTTAAAAAAAGATCAAGGTACAAATCATCAACAACAATAAACAATTAAATAAATTGCCTCCTTTTCATCAATTGCAATCAGTAGAAGAAATAAATCACATACACTAACACACAAACGCACACTTTCTCTCCACTCCACTCTTCTCTTCAACTATAACGGTAAATAAAAAAAAAACAAAATGTTCTTATTACACATTAATCGTTTTTATTTTTATATTCATTTAATCTTTTCCGTTTATATTCTTAATCAATTAATGACGATTTGAGTTCAATTGTCGTTTTAAGGCCTGATGGGGAGTGTGTGTGTGTGCGTGTATGCGTGTGTTCTTTTTGTAACCATCTGTTGATGCACTTTATTGCATGCAAAACAAAACAGTAGAAATTGTTGATGTTTCCTTAATTCTTACTCTTGTTAATTTAACATTCTCTTGAAAATACGTATGTATGTATATGTACGTACTACTGTAGGAGTACAGTAGGTGAAAAAAATAAGTTGTCAAGACAAATATTTTAGAAATAGTATGGAAAATATTTTTAGTATATTTATTTTCTACATACTGCCAGTCGCCAAATCGAAATTCGGACGCCCAACAAGTTTTAAAAATCGTCACGTTTCGCAAGAAATCGTCAAATCTGACAACGCTGGTGCTGATTTGAATGGCACTGCATTCGAAATAGCATGAAGACAATTTTGAGTATATTTACTTTCTACATATCGCCAAATCGAAAATCAGGACATTACATTGAAATGAAAATTTTGACAATATACATATAAAATGTAAATAAACAATAACTACAAAATGAAAACGTCACCTTAAAATTGTTTTAAAGGGTGCAATCAGTGTTAAAAACGGTTGACTTAAAAAAAGGCTAAACATATATTTTAACGTTAAACAGTTTTGTTGTATTTGTAATAAATTATGTGAATTCCTCTTCAAAGCACTATTTATTTGTCTTTGCTTGATATATTGACTTCACTAACATAATTTTTGTAGCCGACAAAAATAGCGACAGTTAAACGGTGGTCGTGTAATCGTGTAGCTGTGCTGTTGTCAATATATTTATTCTCATAAGAACGCGTGTATTTTAATTTTGATATTTTGTAGTCGGTAGCCGTGCTGTTTCGAATGTGTTTAATGCTTTATGCTTCCAACTGTACCGAAGAATGTGGTGCTAATTAAATATTTTTTAACAAAATCGAACGAAAATGCGTTTGCTTCCGCAATGGTACTTCAAAAATACGCAAAAGTAAAGGAAAACGAAAAGTACAGAAATAATGTGATCACTTGAAAACATAATTTAGGTTCTAACAACTAATTTTTTCCACATACTGTATGTACATACATACGTGTGTATTTACTATCAACCATTGTTATTTGTAGTCTTTGTTATAAAAATCAACGAAACTATATTGAATCAATAAATGTTGTTAATGAGTTTGTGCTTGCTGCAATTTTCTGTAAAGATTTTGTAATAATTAACAGGTAAATAAAGTTCATAGTATGTACATACATAGTATGTGCATACATACGCACGTACATAAGTGCATACATGTATGCGCAAATGTGCACACTGAAATTGTATAAAGCCAAAGTGCAAGCAAACTTTGTAACAATACTCGTATTATCAACAGGTAGTGAATTCATATCCGCCATTAATTGCAATTTAGTTTACTGGTTTACTAAAATAAAAAAACAATTATATAATTTTTTAATTTGCTAGGTATAGTACGAGTACGTATGTATGTACATAACCTTTTTAAATGACCTTAAATAAAGTTTAAGTTGGTTGCTTTCATCGAAATGTTTATATTTACATATGTATGCATGTGTATGTACATTTGTATATACTTATGTGCATGTAAGTACATATGAATGCCATGAAAAAGGTTAAGTACTAATGACCATTTGTACGTGATTTTTATGACTGAAGCCGAAGACGGTCAGCATTTGCAAACCGTAGAATAGGTACGAGTATTTAGAAATATTTGACGTTTATTTATTTATTATCTAATCGAAGTTATCTTAAAAGTTATCGATTAGATAAAAATTAACATAAACTTAAAAAAGTTTACTTCATATACATTCATATATATTTTTATAGCACTAAAGTTAAATTATTTGGAAAAGTATTAAGCTGACATTTCATTCGATAATGTTCTATGCAGTATCGCTCTGGAAAAATTGTGCATGCTGCCATATAAAAGGAATGCAGATTCTTCAAAACAAACTTCTAAAGTGAATTTCTAACATTCCTAGACGATACTTCACTAAATAGCGGGTGTTAACTTAGTGGGGACAAAATAGATATACATATTTTGTAACAATTTTAATTTTCGATGTTCCAATTCAGAACACGAGCACATAGTTCAGCTAGCCCCTCTCCTTTAGATTAGTTAGTATGTTAAGTAGTTTTTAAGTTTTATTATAAATTTATGCAAAGTTTTTTTGTGGATTTGAAATTGAATAAATACAGTTAAAAAGAAAACGCTTTGATATCGAACTAAAAAGTAAGAAATAATATTAAGAAAAAGCTTAAACAATAGTGAATGAAAAGTACTATAATTGTTTACCTCCTAAAAGTAGTCTCTAATTTTTGTAGTATAGTCATACTAATGTAAACGTCTAATACGAGGACTGATCGAAAACTAACCGTTGTTTTCAAATTTCGTGAATTATGTATGTTCATTTTTTGCATTTGTTTTCTATTATGTTGGTCTGTTATATATCAATGTCAACCATTTTGCAGTGTCAGTTTGTTTATGATAGATAAAAAGGTTATGAGGAAAGGTTGCTGAGGATATTGGCATATCGTTCGGCTCGTACTAAGCAACTTTTACGGATGTTTTAGGCTTGAAACGTGCGGCAGCGAAGATTGTTCCAAAATTGCTACAAAACAACGTCTCATGGACATCACCCAGGAGCTGTTGAACATCGTCAAGGCCGATCCAGAGTTCCTCAAAAAGGTCATAACAGGTGACAAATCATGGGTGTATGGCTATGACATTGAATCCAAAGCCCAATCGTCCAAATGGAAGCGTCCAGAAGAGCCAAGACCTAAGATAGCACGTCAAGTTCGGTCAAATGTAAAGGTTTTGCTCACTGTTTTCTTCGACTGCAATGGCGTGGTGTATCATGAATTCTATCCAAAAGGTCGTACGGTCAATAAGAAATACTACCTTGAATTGTGTAAAAGACAATCATGGTTTTTGCGCTATGAGAACGCACCAGCTCACACATCGATGCTTTTACGTGAGTTTTTGGCCAAAAACAAAACCGTTATTATGCTTCAAACACCGTATTCACCGGACTTGGCCACCACTGACTTTTTCCTCTTACCAAAAGTAAAGACACCGATGAAAGGAAGGCGTTTCGCTATGATTGAGGAGATAAAAGAAAAATCGAAACAGGAGCTGTTGGCGATACCAAAAAACGCACTTCAGAAGTGTTTCGAGGATTGGAAAAAACGCTGGCATAAGTGTATTATATCTGAGGGGACAAGATAGTTATTGATGAATAAATAAATACTTTTTGAAAAATTGGAAAATATCGATTATTTTTTAGTCAGACCTCGCTCGTAATGCGAATTATATAATAAAATATTTGAAATGATATATGTGCACTTCTAATAAGTTTCCGCGTTGTTGTGTCCGGTTATGATAGAAGAAAAAATTAACCAAAATAAAAAAAAAATATTCTCATCTCCACATAGAAGAAAAATGTTGCCAATTTTTTTCAATAACAGTTTAATTTTCCTGACGATGATAACAAATTGTCATCGAAATGTTGAAAATAAATACTGTTGAATTTTTTATATAAAATCAAAACGATCTTTAGCTGCAAAAATAAGAAAGAATTACTTAAACGAGATCAAATAGTTAAATATCAAATAGTCACAAATTTTGGTTAAAATTTCCAAAAACGGCAGCTCTGGTAGGATTGCTGTAATTTTGCACCAGCGCTGCCACCTTGGAGACGTTAATACACCTTGAACTGCACGTTTAAGCGTAGTTTGTGATCAGTAAAAAAAATATCTTAAAAAGAAACCCATAATGTTTCTTCACCCGTTATTTAACTTAAAATTAAAACAAAAATTTTTTAGAGTTGATTTTGATTCAGACATTTTTAATCTATAGTTTTATATGAAATTACGAGGGCCTCTAACCTCAAATGTATATAATTATTAAAACCCACAGTTGGGGTTTTCTGCAATAATTAAACGTGATTGATACCTTTCTAATGAATTATCATTTGTTTTTATTAATAAATAGTTGTGCTTAAAATAATCACAGAAGACCTAAGGTCAATCATGTACACACTTACATACATACATATGTATATAAACTGATCGCAATTAATAAAAAAAACCGCAACAGCAGACGCCATTGATCAACTTTAATAAGTTTTTTGCACGTGCGTTTCTATACTAGACTCTAAAGCATTTAAAATTTCTTTTATAAAACAGTTTATTGCTTAATTGCTTTAAAAAGTGTATAATTTTTCAGCCTATTAAATTTAATACTTGTGACGTTGACAAAGAGCTTTGTTTTCAAATCGAAATTCACATTTTAAGAGATTATATGGTACAAAGTTCGGTTTAAAAAGTATTATAAGAAACAACAATGTGGACGATAAAACGCGTTAGTTCTAAAGTATGTATTTGTTAGTCATTGAAATTAATGACCGCGTTTGTGTAGCAATAGCAAAAATTTCATTGTTTAATATGGCAGAGCTTGAAAATAATTCATACTTTTAAATCAAAACAAAAAAGCTTATTTGTGGTTTGATTTGTAATATAAAGCATTGAACACATTGGGTTGTATTCATAGTTAAAAATAAAGTATACTTTAAGGAAACTAAAGTCAACTTTTCTAAGAGTGTACTCAGTCTCATTCATAGACAACTTAAAGTATATTTTTGACGTTAAAACCAGTTCTAAATTTAAAACCTGAGCTGAACCTGTGTTTAGCTCATTTAACAACATAGCGGCACTCCAACTTGACTCTCTGTCTCTTTGCTTTCTCGTTTGCTGAAAATAAATCATTGATTGACTGACTGACTAATCGTACATATCTATATATGTATATACTTCAAACTTACTAATTCTACTTTCTCCATTCTCCAAAGTTTTTTTTTGCAAATAAACTTAAAAAATATTAAAAAAGAAGCGATAAATATGTTATATATTCTTAAAGAAATATAGGGTGTTTTTTTAAGCCCGATAGAACTTGAAATTGTAAAAAATAACACAAAAAATTAAATTGTAATCAAAATTTTTTTTTATTCGAAAGATCAATACGTGACATTAACATTTGAAAATGATTTCGGGCATATGGGCACCGCGGCTGTTCTTGACGAAGCGCATTCTGGACGTCCAATTTTGGGCCACTTTTTCGAGCACTGCTGGCCGTATGTCACGAACAACACGAACAATGCTGGCCTCCAAGGCGTCAATTGTTGCTGGTTTATCAGCATAAACCAGTGACTTCACGGGAAATAATCGAGAGGTGTCAAATCGCACGACCTTGGAGGCCAATTGACAGGTCCATTTCTCGAAATCAACTTATCGCCAAATTTTGATTTCAGTAAGTCGATGGTTGCGTTCGCCGTATGGCACGTAGCGCCATCCTGTTGAAACCACATCTCCTCCGGATCAATGTCATCCATATTTTCAAACAAAAAATCATTGATCATGGTGCGGTAACGATCTCCATTGACCGTAACGCGAGCTCCGGCCTCATTTTTGAAGAAATAAGGTCCGATGATGCCACCAGCATGAAAACCGCACCAAACAGTGCATTTTTCTGGATGTAATGGAGTCTGTAGGGTCTCTTGTGGATTGGTCTCACTCCATATGCGGCAATTTTGCTTATTAACAAACCCGTTAAGCCAAAAATGCGCCTCATCGCTGAACACAATTTTGCGATAAAACAACGGGCGAATCGACGACTGATTTTCAAAGTAAATTTGGATAATTTCGTAGCGTTGTTCAAGCGTGAGTCTATTCATGATGATTTGTCAGAGTATACTGAAACAAATAAAAAAAATGTTTCATCAAAATTTAATTTTTTGTGTTACTTTTTACAATTTAAAGTTCTATCTAGCTTAAAAAAACACCCTATATAAACAAAAGAAAAGCAGTTGTTCAAGGTTGCCACTTTCTAATTTTTGACTAGGAATTCTGAGTAAACATTCAGCAAATAAAAGTTAACACCCATTTAAAGCCAGTTCAATTTAAAGTACACTCTTTTTTCAACTATGAATACAAAAAATATATCAACAGTTTTTTTCTTAAAGATTTACTTTAGCAAGAGTCGAATTTAATGATTGATTATGAATACAGTCCATCAAGGCGAATTCATACCAAGTAAATGCAAGAGCAATAAATACAACACTACAAAAAATAAATCTTTTTCAAATGTCAAAAAAAAAAATATAAACACAAAAAGGAATTTAAAAAAAAATATATTAAAAAAATTTACAATAAAAGACAAACATTTAATTATTTGGTGAAACTTTTAATTATTTCGTGAAAATTAAAGTCATAGATCATAGAGCTTGGAAAAGTGAAAATAGCCAGCAAGATTGGGGAAGATTCAGAACGATAGCTGGCGCTCAAGATGCAATACATAAATTAAAAATTGTTTTGATTTTTTTTTTTCAAATTTCCATAAAAAAATTTACAATAAAAGAAAAATTTAATTATATTGTGAAACTTTTAATTTTGTCGTGAAACTTAAAGTCTCAGATCATAGAGCTTGAAAAGGCCAAATTGCGGAGGATTCTGGGTGATATCTGGCGCTCAAGACAGAATACATAATTTAAAAAATTTTTTTAAATTAAATTTTTGGTTTGTACATTTGTACAACGGGTTATAGTTCAGGTTTTTTTTCATTCTTAAGTTTTTTTCTTAAGAAAGATATTTTACAATACAAATCTGCTGTGATCAATAATTTTGATTGAAGAAGACAAGAAAAATAATAATCAAATCTTTAGCTGGGGGACAACTAGCTGTTTCGTAGTCGCTACACTACTCATCAGCACCCACTGGGATTTGAATTCGGGACATGACGTATCATGATCTACTGCTTTAACCACTAAGCCACCGAGCATTTAATTATTTTCTATCTATATTCATCTCATATTGAATCACATATGCATTTTGTTAATTGCCCACATTGTTTGTACAGCGTTTGCTGTCTCAGAACTAGCGGTATTTATTTTATTTATTAACATACATATTTTTGTATTTTAATATTCTCCGTACCCAGAGATGTAATATAAGTTTATTGAATTTTTGATGAACTTTTATAATTTTTTAAATTAAATTTTTGGTTTGTACATTTGTACAACGTATTTGTATATATATATATATATATATATATATATATATATATATATATATATATATATATATATATATATATATATATATATATATATATATATATATATATATATATATATATATATATATATATATATATATATATATATATATATATATATATATATATATATATATAAAGTATTCATAAAAAATATTGTATGTTTATTAAACTGTTATTTGACAAATTTCTATGGAAAATATGTCAAATAACTGTTTAATAAAAATACAATATTTTTTATGAATACGGCCGTTATTTGAAAAAATTTCTATAGAAATAATTTTATAATATTTAATAAACAGACAATATGTATTTTGAATAAGGCCATTTTTATGGTAAAACCAGTAATTATTTCAATAGTCAACAACATTCTTTATTAATTTCAATATATTTGTTAAAAAGTGTTAATTCAAAAGGTTTGTAAACAATTGTTAATTCAAAAGATGTGTAAAAAAATGTTAATTTGAAAAGAATTGTAAACTATACACTTTGGTAACCACTCTTGCAACTTTCGCTTTCAACTTCTACTTTACGACTGCCGCTACGTACTCCTCTTTTACTTGAGAACCTTCTAGATGATGTCACCTGTCTTGATGTTAACTCTTTATCGCCTTACATTCGGCCATCCTGAGATTCATCGGACCCTGATGACCACATTTCGTCAATGTATGCTGTTTGCCACCCCTGCTTCATATAATCGCAATTTGTGGATGTTAAAATGGGACCCTCAAACTTAGCTGCTTTCTTCACGTCATACTGGCCACCTCTTTTCGTTATTTGGTATAGCCAATTTATTAATTTCATTTTTTATTAAATTTATTTAAGCAATAAATTAAGCACGCCTTATCGTCAACTTTATACTGCGTGAAGTCTTTGCATTTCTTGTCATACTGCGATTTATATTGTTCTTGCGCCTTCAATATTTGCTGTTTGACATTAAAGCGTAACCGATCCTGTTCCATATTGAATACATCTACCAGCTCTTCTTCCAAAGTTTCGATACATTTTTTGTCGATTTTCGAGTATATTTTCGTTCCAACGAGGATTTCAAAAGGTGTAGACTTTGTTGTACTGTGGAGACAAGCATTTATTGTTTTTTTAAGTTGCCCTATATACTTGTAGCACTTAGTTGGGTTATCTGATGATATCTTGCTGACAACTGATAAAATTGTTCTGTGGAGTCGTTCAAGTTGCCCGTTTTCAAGCGGGCCGCGGGATGTTCGATGCCTAATTGCTGACAATATTCGGAAAATGAATTTGACATAAAAGCCGCTCCACGATCACTGATTATTCTTTGCGGAAACCCAAATGAGTCTAACCAAATTTTAATGTTTCTGATCACCTCTTCTGCCTATGTAGTCTTTGTAGCGAACAACCACGCAAATTTAGTGAAAGCATCAATTATGGCGAAAATATACTTATACTGTTTCGCTTTGCTATCCATTGGCCCCAGATGGTCAACATGTAGTGTACACAATGGCGCCTCCCCTTTTTCGATACATTGTAAATAACCGTCCCTGTTGCCAAATTTTTTGTTGCGAATAATACATTTAATGCAACTTTGAATACACCGCTCTAATTTCTTTTCAACATGTGGAATAAAATACTGTTGTTTAATTTTGTGAACTGTTTTTTCAACTGATTAAAGATGCGCGTCTGTAATAATCTCACTTTCGATTGATCTTGGCACTACAAGAATGTCATTAGCGTCAATACTTTTGTACAACAACTTCATACACACCAACTTGAAGTGCTGCTAAAATTGCCTTAATTTTCTCATCGCTCTGTTGCAATTTACAAAATCTTGAAGTTATTCCGGACTGAACCATCATTATATCAACGGGATATCTACTAAGACTGTCAACGTGTCGCACTCGGGTGGATACTCGATGTTCAACTGTATAAGAAAACTCTTGCAAAAACATCATCCATTGCGCAACGTCTATTCACATATGCTATTTTAAATACATCTCAACATATACAATAACAATCCCATAACATTTTAGTATTACATACATACATATATACATATTTATGTACACATTTATATTACTACCGTTTTCTTCTATACCCTAAATATTATTTTCATTTCCTAACTTAAAAAAATGAAATTGTAAAACCAAAATTGCTTAAAAGATATCAAAGTAAAAAATGTGAGCTACCAAAATCGTCAAAAACAGACCTTAAATCGTCAAAGTGTTATTTTAACACCCAAAATTGTCAAAGTGCTATTTTAACACCCAAAATCGTAAAAATGAAGATAAAACGTTAAATATGGCAACCGTGAGCAGACAACCGACTTCAATATGTCAAATATAAAATATGTACATGTACTTAAATGCGAACGTTGTTTATTTTGACAACAGCAAAACGACACGACTGTAGGTTGTTGTCCATGCTAATTTTTTTCCCCCGTAGTCTAATTAAACTAATTTCCAGTTTTGTTGGCTACAAAATATAAGCACCCAGTAGTAAAAATAGTGTATAAAATAATTTAGCTCTTGGAAATATTTTAAAAAACAACAAAATTTAAACACTGTTTTAAATAAATTCAGAAATTTATTTGTTCTATTGTTAAACATGTGCATGCTTATACTCAAAACAGGAAATTTTATTTTTATTAAATTACTAGTATGCGGTTAGATAAGTATATACCAGCTGATTTTATTCCATTTGTGAGTAGTTTTAATTTAATATCTTTAATGAAAAAAGATACGGATATAAATTTTTGTTTCTCGAGTGGAATTATTTTTCGTCCAATTTTTCAAAAATTTTATATATTGTAGAAAAGTCTCATAAGTCTTTAATTGCGATCCGTCAAAAGTCAGCTGTTATAATTTCACACAAATTCATCGATTAGTTTATTTGTTGTAGTCGTCTGAAATAAGCCACTTTTGTGTTGCTAGAAAGATGGGGAAAAATGAATTTCGTGCACAATTATTTGAAAAGCAAAACAATGAAAGAGACAACAGAAAAGCTCGAATATTCTGTGTTCATTTTCGTTTCAAAAACTGAACAATTACCGAGTTCACTCAAAATTATCACAATACGAGTTCAGCTTACGTGAACCAGTCATATCTAGCTTGCGCGCTAAAATTTTTGTTTTACTATTCAAAGCTTCGTTTTCTTTTCGAAGCAAATAATTGAATTGTTATTTCAAATCAATTGTACAAACATCGCTTTGGGAATTTGAATATCAAATATTAGAATGCTTACTAGTATACAGAATAAAAAATTTTATGTTTGAAGGGCGGTCCAACCCAAACACTCGATTTTAATTCTAAATCAAAGTTTTCAAAGAATTATCTTAATATTTTTTATTATGATTGAATGAAATATGGCAATTACTCGTATGTGTGAAACAAAATATCGGCGAAATGCTCACCACGGCTTCGGAGGTATACTTTCATCTGAGACATAACTGGGCTTCAATGCCGTGAATGTGTCGAATTATTTCATGCTTTCTGTGGTAATAGGTTTATAGCTTAATAGCGTACACTTTCTCTTTAAAAATATCCCCAAAGAAAGAAGTCCAATGCTGTTAAATCACATGATCACGGTGGCCAAATAACATTGGCATGACTTAAGCTTTAAACACATAGATGACAGCAGACAGCAAGCATCAATCTGTCAAAAATAAAATACATGTGTTTAAATGCACACGATTATTTTAACGACATCACAGCAGCGTTTGCTGCTGCTACCAACTTAGATTAAAGCTTTAAACACATAGATGACAGCAGACAGCAATCTGTCAAAAATAAAATACATGTGTTTAAATGCACATAATTATTTTAACGACATCACAGCAGCACGACTTCACAACAGCATTTGCTGCTGCTGCCAACTTAGATTAATTTCTATTTTCGTAAGCAGCAAAAAGTAAATTCAGTGCTGCCACTATAAATATAAATTGGCAGCAATAAAAACTAAAATTTGTTTGAAATATTTAATAGAAATAAACATCATATAAATAAAATAAACACATAAATTGATGAGCTTTTACAACTTTACGTGATATTATTACGTCTTCAGTCAGTAGTTTTAACTTTATTCATGTAAAATATATATGTGGCACCTCTGAATTTTGTATTGTTTAAATGCACATAGTGCTGCTGCTGTCTTGAAAATAATTATCTTGCTGACGAGACGGCAGCATTTGAAGCTTACTTCATTTGTAGCCGTGAAGTTGTGAAGTCTGCTGTCATGTTTAGAGCTTTAAGATAATACGGACACTGAATTTTTCGTGCTAAAGACTCATTATCGTGTTGGCTATGTGGCAGGCAGAGAAGAAACCTAAAGAAAAAATTTCGGCGACGGCTAAACGGCGCGGTGCCGATTTTTCAACAGCAAAAACAAATGTTAAAGGAAATACAAGAAAATACATTATCAACCCGATAAATGAAAATTCCGTGGGTGTGACTCACAATTGCTATCGTGCATTATGGTTGAACCATCCTTATTTGGCCGAAATACATACATATGCTTGTGAAAACGTATGTATGTATATGTATGTTTTTAAAGTTTTTCTACGTTTTAATGATCTTATTCATAAAAAATAAAAAATATTGTATCTTTATTAAACTGTTTTTTTTTTTTTGACAAATTTCTATAGAAAATTTGTCAATTTTCTATAGAAATTTGTTATTTGGCAACTTTCTATAGAAAATTTGTAATTTTTCTATAGAAATTTGTTATTTGACAAATTTTCTATAGAAATTTTTTTTAGTTTAATAAACATACAATATTTCTTGATGAATAAGGCCGTAAATATTATAGCTACTTACATATGTATATTTCGTGTGCAAATTTTATCTGTAAATTGCTATAAAAAGCTTTCGAAATTTTAAGAAACTATCAGTCTTTCGTTACATGCTGAAGATCAACGAGATGAAGTTTCTAATTATTTTCGCTTTTACTCTGGCAAGCGTTTTCTGTCTGAACGATGAAGAAATCAAATCAGGCAACGTTGCGGTACCCGTTAATAAGCCAGAGGGTAGTGTAAACAGCGCCCTTAATGCTCGCAAAGGACAATTTCCATACCAAGCTGCTCTTACTGTATATCGTCCTGGTGGAAAAAAAAAACCTGGTGTAGTGGTACTTTGATTAGCAACACCGAAATTATTACTGCAGCACACTGTGTAGATGGCAATGTTTCTACAGTTGAAGTTGTGCTGGGCGCCGTTGTTCGTAACTCTGGTGACATTTCGTATGAAGTTTCCTCCGAAAATAACGTCATTCACCCAGATTGGAACACCGAGAATAGACATAATGACATTGCCATCGTCAAGGTTCCACACTTTGATTACTCCGCTGATATTATGGCTGCTGAATTGCCTAAAGATCCCGAAAGTTTCAACAATAAATTAGTAGTCACTTCAGGCTGGGGAAGCATTTCCGATTACGTTAAGAGTGACGTCCCGTCCTTACAGTACGCCGAAAAGTTTGTCATACCATTTGAGTTCTGCCAGTGGGCTTTCGGTAAAGTTCAAAGCCAAATTTGCGCCTCCTCCTTGGAACAAGCCTCAAATTGTCATTTTGATTCTGGCAGCCCAATGGTTTTACAAAACACTACCATTCTTATTGGTGTAGGTTCGTATGATTCTCTAGGCGGCTGCGAGTCAAAAGTGCCTGCAACTTACACACGTGTAGCCAGCTTCTTGAATTGGATCAAGCAGAACAGCAAGGCCGCTTGAAAGGGCAGTGTGAATTGTATTTCAGATTGCTTTTTGTTAATTGCAGCAAAATAAATAAATTATGCTAAAAAATAGGCCTTTTTTTATATCTACATATGTACATACTAGGAAAATCGATTATATGACTTTTTCTAAATCCGGTTTTCGAATAGCTGATATAGCTAGTTTCAATTTTTTATTTAAACAAATAGCAATACAATTTGTTAACATAACAATATTTGAACAACAACAAAGTACGAGTAGTTCGCAAAATGAACTTAATAAAAAAGGATTGGAAAAATAGAGAGGAAAACCTGGTCCTTAATAGGACTCAATAAACACTAAAGTTTGATTTCAAATTGAGAATGAATTGAAATCAAATGTTTTCGCAAATGATAAACATTTGATAGTGATTTGAAATCAAATTGAAAAACACAGTATTCTCAATAAAAAAAGGATATTATTTTCAAATTTATTCTAAATTTGCTTTCAAATATACTCGTAATGTAGATGTGGAAGGCAAATCAATACTAGTTTTTGCTACACAAATTCATAAATCTTTTGTTTTACTGGTTATTGTTGTTCTTATTCAATTATTATTATTTGTCTTAGTCTTGAAAGGACGAAGTAGTCTTACCATCAGTACAAATTTGGATATCTTCTCCGTATATCCTGTAGTACCTAAGCCAGTTAGCTGCTCTCATTTCTGCCAGCTACACTCATTTTCTGCCAGCTACACTCATTTCGTAGCCACAAACTCGTCCTACTCTCATACAGTTGTGAAAAAGATTTACATCAGCACCTGCCTTGCGGCCTTATCTGATGATGGACCAGCTCCACGGAGTGAATTATTCACGATTCACCAGCACCCCCGTGTGGCTTACTAGGCTCACACAGGTAGCGGTTTTTGCCATATCTTTATGGCCATATGAGCCACGTCTTGTTGAGGAGTTTGGGCCTTCTAATCCCTTCTGTAGGCAATTTCCCAGCAATCACTGGAAGATAAGGCTTAATGAGTTGCTAGGCCGAAGCCCACTAGCAGCATCAGCCCTTAAATCAACTCACCTGTCAACCATCACCCCTGGTTCCTCACAGTATAGGTATCTGTTGTAAAGGAACAGACCCTCGGGAGGTTGTTAGTCACCGAAAAAAGTCCCACACCAAACAATTATCAAGGATACTAACACCCCCTTCCAGAGTTTTAGGTTACAACCACAGCCAGAACGTTTCAGCCAAGATAGGCACCTCAATTAGGATCAGCCCGGTTTGAACTGCAAGCAGAACAGCCCGGGGACCATGGTGATCCCCGTTCTGGCAATGTAAGCCCTTGGTAAGGGTTTCGGAGGCCAACACAACATAAGTCATGCGGCTTGCTAGAGTTTTATTTGCCCAAAAAAACGAGGGATCCGTTCCCCTCTTTACTTTTAGAAAAACAGAGTGCACTGGTTAGGAATACGCCAAGACAAAACCTGTTTCCCGGGAGCCTACTCTCATAGAAGCGGGTAAAGATACCCGACCAACTCCCGAGTCTGAGTGGGATCCACCTGTAAAGATTTCCAGCACGTCCTCTTGACGATCTGTGCCAATCACCTCTGAGACATGGCTGACAAAGTTACATCAAATCTCTTGTCCTGCAGTAGAGCCGGTGAGCAGTAATCAATACTCTCCGGAAGGTTCACTATTCTTCCTATTATGAAGGCATTACCATACGTCGCCTTCTTCCACGCCCCGCTTGACGATGGCCTGATAGGAGATCACCCACTGTGGAGCATTGGGACACAGGAGATATAGGCTACTACAAGCTCATATGTTAAGTGAATGTGACTTAATATCACTTCCAAATGTAGAATGTTGTCCGTTTTCTTGGCATACTTTACACTGGTCTCAATGCAAGTGGTCGATGAGGGCCACATCCGATCCAATAATAATAATGGTCTGATAGCAGAATTCATGGCTATTTCATTCGAAGATTGTCGAAGATTGTACCAATGATAAACTGTCTTAAACGGCAGCTAAAAGTTTTTCTTTCTCCATTGAATGTGTCACACACTTACAAGCCAAACTATTGGGTGAATACAGCGGAAGAATAGTTATGATAGAATACGTTTTAAAAATCTTCGCTTAATTCCAATTTCAGCTAGTATATCAGACCCCAAACGGGGATTTTGATTTTTGGCTCCATGTGTTCCTCCCTGCCGCTAATCGCAATTTCGATATCGAGTAAGAGTCGATACTTTGCTATTGATACCGTATCGATACCCTAGTGGTATCTTTTCATCCCTAATACCACAACGAATTAATATATACTAAGTGTAACTGAGACTAGAATGAGATACAATTACAAATACTACATGCTGTTTTATTGTTGCTTGTATGATTTGTGCGTCAAAAAACCGGTGGCGAACGTTCATGATGATTCATCGTGAAAAACTCTGATTATGTTAAACCATAAATGAGAGATGGTGACATTTCCTTTGAATCTTGCATGCGTTTTTTAAGCAATTCGTAGATAACCCGAATTGATTTTGAGCATTAAGAATCTGCGTATCTGTGAGTCCTAGCATGCAATATTATTGATGCCATCGCAGATATTCGTAGCAACCAAAATCACTTTGACTCTATGAATTTTTCTTTTATATTGATTCACAATAATTGGAGTTGTCAATTCACAATAAGTGGAAATGTTTTTATGCAATGGGTTGAAATCTTGTATCATCTGAGGAGACTCATTATAGAGAATGTTGCTATGTTTCAATATTCTTTTGTGCTCTGAGAAACAAGAAATAAACAAATATTTAATACTGTGTCCAGGCGAATTCATGCAGGTGAATGCAAGTGGAAAGGCGAATTCAATACTATGTATTTTGTTATTGTAAAACATATCGTGAGTGTCAAAATCTAAATTCGCCTAAGATTATTCAGCTGGGAAAAAATTTTATATAAACGTTAAATATATATACTTTTATATTTGTTTGTAATTAAAATCATAGATTATATTAGTTTTTCACTTTTAAATTCACACAAATTTCTTGCAATTGCACTTATTCACACAAAAAAATCTTCAGATCAAAATGGCGCGAAAAAGTTTGTAAACAAAAGAAAAAAAATTTGACAGTATCATTGGAAAAAACGCGAGAGGCAAAAGATAATCAATCACCTGTGCTGTTAAGTTCACCTAGTAATGAATTCGCCTTGTACTGCGTTATATTGTTCAGTCAATCTGTGACGGAGAACTGTAGCAGACAAATCCCAGCTGTGTTCAGCTCCTCCTCGACTCCTGCCAGACAATTTTCATTACTTTCATATATCTTATTTATGCCGATTCTTCAATAATAATGTCTACACATCTCTCCTTAGCTGTGCTGATGTCGCGTATAGTCGCGTATTAAAGAGTTTTTCATTATTATCAATATGAAAAAGTCGCTTTAAAAAACACCACGGGAAAATTACGCAGACAGTACGCATACATTCATATTCAAATTTCGTTTGCAGATATGTAGGTGAGTTACTAAAATGTTGACAACTTTTGAAGGTTAATGCTCTCAGAGGCGAGAGAAAAAAATAAAACACCTGTGTTTGCTGTTTCAAATAGTAGACTCGTTATATACGAGTAATATACAGTTGAATCACAATAGAGTGAACTAATTCGGTCGCTCTATTGAAAAGGTTCACTATATAGAATTATTCAAAACACGTTTTTTATTTAAAAAATCTATATAAACATAGATTTTTTTTTAGTAAAATATCATTATTTACAAAGAAGAAGAGACATTTTTAAGAGTTTTTTGCCTTGCACAAACGCTTTTCTTTTCGCCGCTGAGTCGCGAAATTTATGCAAAACTAATTGGCTTACGCCGTTTAATCCCCCGAAATTCCGAATGTTGAAATGATAGTCAATGAGGGTTGACTATGTTACAATAAAGGAGCGATATGCCTTTATAAATACAAATATGATAACATTTTGAAAACACACATCGAGCATGACGCTGCAATTTTGTCCGAGTGTTTGAGGCTCAATAGACTTATGCTTAATGCAAATAAGTCAAACTTTATAAGATTTATACCAGGGATTCGCAGACATGAAGAGCCTATGAAGGTCAATGTTGATGGTAATTTAATATGTGAATTGGAAAATCGGCATAAATCTTAGTAGTAACCTTTTATGGGATGACCATATTAGTAAACTAAAATCCAAAATTTCATCGGGAATCGGTATACTTTAAAAATTTAGGAATAAACTAAATGCAAGGACAAAACTCTTGTTTTATCAATCTATTGTTCATGCACACCCTACTTATCTTCTGGTAGTTTATAGACATACAATGAGTACCAACTTAAAAAGTTTACAGGCAGCACAGAATAAGGCATTAAAACTTGTGTTTTCTACGATAGATTTATATCGCAGCCATGCGAAAACGATAGGTACTTCTTATTAGAGGACTTGTAACGACGCTTTATGCTGGGATAGCTCAGCGTGGTCCAGGGTCGCTTCAATAAAGAAACGGAATTAGTCTTTAGTGTGGTTTCTTTATTTAAATAAACTAATACAAAACCTTTCTTATGTGTTTGGTCACCTGCGGCTGTGGCACCACCTACGGCTGACGATGGAGCGGGGTTGCGGGCTGCTATGGAGGAATTGAAAACTCACCGACCCACTGCCTCTGGTGTCGCGCTGGAGTGGAATTAAAAACTCCTCTGGCGGATGGTGAAGGTATTAATAACACCTTCACTCTCCGTCGCCTTCCAACGTTGGCAAACTGTTCTCAGGCAAATTCCAAACTCTCCCTCGAATACCAACTTGACGATGGAGCAGACCAGGCAAAGATGAACTACTCAAGAGTAAAATGTTAGGAATTAAGAACTCCACACTACCCCTTATTGGTACTATGTCACTCAAAAAAAAAAAAAAAAAAAAACTAAATGCTTTGAATTAGAGTTAAAAACTCTACTTCAAGGCACTTCTTACCTGCAGGCCGTCCACTTGCCAAACTCTCAAAATGTTCCTATGCTTGTGCTTTTATACTCTAACCTGAGCACACATACACGTGCTAACACCTACGAGCGACCATATGTGTGGCTGTGTTTAGCATACATTGTCTCATGGTTGCTATTCGTTCATGGTGTGGTGGTGCCATCTATGCTGACCGTTAATTTTAAATATAATTTTCAAAATTAGAAATAATTTAACCTACATTACATGTAACTTATTATACTACATTAATTATTAATGCAAAAGCAAATAGAACAACGCTTCTTGCATTAATAGTTAATAATAAATGAAATAATTAAATGAATAACTAAATAAATAGAAATATATGAAAAAACGGGAACACGACTTCAGGTGTGTTGCTCCAAAACGAGGCCTCCGACTTTCAGCGTTACAGACTTCACAAACAACAAGTGCTATTGTACGTTTTCAAGTGCTTAAAAGGATTTGGATCACACACTATTATGCTTTACCAGAACTCCTCAATTACTCAGAGGACTACTAGCCAGTCTGGGGCCTTGCATTTCGCCAGATGTCGCATTGAGCTCACAAAACAACGAATAAAGATTTAAAAAATTCTTCGGTGCTATCAACCTTTAAAAATAGTCTTAAAACACATCTTTTAGAAAATATAGAAATAAATATAGTTTAAAAAACTGAAAAACATGCATCGATATCAAACTAAAATTATTATCCATATAACCAGGTAAAACGTTCCAAGTTTTTTTTATTAGGAATTCCCAAAATCGACTCCAGAAATCACTAAAATCAGCCACTTCTCCGAAAACAATATGGCAACTTCAATTTTTGCTTTAAATCGGATGACCATTAATAGTTCAAATACACGTTCCACTGCCAAAACACGCACCGAATATGAAAACCCGTTTCCGATACGGTTAGCGAAGCGGTTACGAGCTTTTTGGGAATGCCCCTTCAGAAAACTTCAAAATCCCCCACTTCACCGGAAGCAATACGGCAACTCCAATTTTCGCACTGAAGCGAATGACCGTTTATAGTTCAAGTGCATGTTCGACGGCATGAACTTCCCCGGAAGTAATACGGAAACTCCAATTTCGCTCTAAAGCAGCACTAAGACAGCTATCTCGGAACCGTGCAGACCTAGCGTGTGCCGAGATAGGAGTAAACCACCATTGTGAAACTTAGAGATAGCGAGAGCTCGAAAAGAGTCTAGCACACTGTTCAATGAGGCAAAAATACTAGGAGAATGGTCACAGTACAAAGCCTCCGTAAACATAATAATATGATAAGAAATGCAAAGCGGAGGCGGCCTTGGAGGCGCTTCTGCAGTAGCGTAGAAGGAGCCTCTGAGACAAGTAGGCTTCGCAAAATCATACCGATCACGCAGTCCATACCAGGTTTCATAAAGAAACAATGGGGTAAATGGAGAACCAGCGGCCAGCAGACCCTTGAGGTACTAATGGATACGCATTTTCCTGACTGTACACCCTACACGGGGACAGGTATGGCGAAGTACGAAGCAGACAAGGGGATGCCTGTTTTTCTGTCGACAGGAAAATACCTGTTTATATAGCTGCATTTGTAATAATAACTTAAAAGTTCATGCTATTGAGTTATAAATATAAGTGAACACTCTATAGAGCAACTAATGAAAAAAATTAGGAGTTCGTAATATCGAGTAGTTCATATTGCGATTCAACTGTATATGAAAGTTTGCTATAAAAAAGCTTCAGGAATTTGGGGAAAATATTAGTCTTTCGTTTTATCTGCGAGTCAACAACATGAAGTTTCTAGTTATTTTCGCATTCACTTTGGCAACCGCCTTCTATTTACCCGATGAAGAAATTAAATCTCGTAACATTGTGGTGCCTGTTGGTAAGCCACAAGGCCGCATAACCAGGGGCAAGAATGCTCGCAAAGGACAATTTCCCTATCAAGCTGGTCTTGATATACATTATCCTGATGGCAACACATCATCGTGTGGTGGTACTTTAATTAGCAACACAGAAATTATTACTGCTGCGCATTGTGTAGAAGATGTGGCTAAAGTTGAAGTAATACTGGGCACCATTAGCATTTACTCCATCAACATATCTTACGAAGTTCCCTCCAGTGATATTATCACTCACCCAAATTATAACACCACTACTTTGGACAATGATATTGCCATCATCAAGATTCCATACACCAACTACTCCTCTTATATTCAGCCCGCTCAGTTGCCTACAGCTTCCACCAGCTTAGTCGGCAATAATGTAGTCGCTTCAGGTTGGGGACAAATTTCTGATTATGTTACGGGTCTCGTTCCGCACTTACAGTATGCCGATATGGTTGTTATATCCAATAAATTCTGTAAATTTTTTTTCGATATATTACCAAGTCAGCTCTGCGTCTCCACTTTAGGCCAAGTTTCAATTTGTGATGGTGATTCGGGCGGTCCATTGGTTTTGCAAAACAGTAGCATTCTTGTTGGGATAACTTCGTATGCTAATATAAAGTGTCAGAATGGTGAACCTGCTGTCTTTACACGTATATCCAGCTTCTTGGATTGGATCAAACAAAACAGTAATGTAAATGTTTAATTGAATGTTTGTTCAGCTTGAAACGACAGTAAATAACTTACAACCAAAACGAAAAATGGATTTTACGTTATATATTTATGCTCATAAGTACATATGTACATAGTATATAGTTAATAAATAAAAATTTTGTGATATATTATTGCATACACCTTGTTTGTATATTTACACAGTTGGGCATGTTATGAATACATAGAGTATGAATAGTCGCTTCAAGGCTATTGAAGGCTGGAAAATCCATAAACACAACTATATTTCTGTTTAATATATACTCATATGTATGTTTACTCACTCGCCAAATTATTTGTGCCAGGTGTTCAAACATACATACATAAGCCCAAAGAAAATAGTCCAAAGGCTTTAAATCACACGGTTTTGGGGGCCAACTAATTGGACAATTGCGTGAAATTATCTTGTGATAACTAGTTTCTCTAAGTAAATCAATTGCAGAATGCGTGGTGTGGCACGTCGTCGTCCTCTCGACGTTGAACGCGTATTACGTAAAAGTATTCGAGTTTTTTGAACGAAATCCCAATTCTCATCAGAACAAAATGCATTGTAGTAGCATTAAAACAGTTTAACACACCACATACTGTATTCTGTACACGGTCGACTAGCTCTGAAATAAACTTTGAAACACCGGTCCAGATATGATAGTTGTGTTTCACTTTCGATCTGATATAGGAATAATAAATATATGTAGTTAAAAAAACTAAAAAACACGCTTCGGTATTAAACTAAAAATTAAGACAAATTCGTATAACGTATTCCAAGCTTTTTTGGAATTCCCAAAATCGGCTTCATAATCGCCAAACTCCACCATTTAAACGGACAACTTCAATTTTCGCACTAAATCAACTGAGCGTTAATAGTTCAGATACATGTTCCACGGCCAAAACGAGCGCCGAATATGAAAAACCGGTTCCGATTTGGTAAGTGCACCAGACTTGAGGGAATTCCTCAAGTCTGGTGCAGGAAACGTCAAAATCGCCCCACTTCAGAGGCAATGCGGCAACTTCAATTTTTACACTAAAGCGAATGACCGTTTATAGTTTATATGCATGCTCCACGGCAAAAACGCACACCGAATATGAAAAACCGGTTTCGATTCGGTTAACGAAGCGGTTCCGAGTGTTTTGGGAATTCAAAAAATCGACTTTAACATAACTTTATGATGAAGACATAAATCGACTAACATTTCAATGGCTTAAGTTTACAAATACTTAAGCTTATTGTATGACATCTACGATCTATTTACAGTGCTGTCTGGGTAGAGTGAACTCTCGATGCTATGAATACCTCGTTAGAGTGAACATCGGAATATTTACATTGACTACTCAGTAGAGTAGCCAATGTCAACTCATGAGTGAACATATCTTATAGTGAGTTTTTAGGTTTGGCGAAGGAGAAAAACAATGAGTAAGAGCATAAAAATTAAAGAGAACATAAAATAAAAGCAGCTTAAGGGGTTACTACAAAACGGTCTTCTTTTGTTGGATAATGCTCCCTGTCGCCCTCCAACAGATCAGTTAAGAACAAATGATGGATCCATATTCGTGATTTTCATGCCGTCGAATGTAACACCCTTGATCCAACCTATGGATCAAAACGTGATCCGTATAACAAAGTTGCATTACAGGAAAAATCCTCTGGAATTAGCTGTTGGAAAGGAAAACATCACAGAGTTCTTAAAAGCATTCAGGTTGAAAGATACATTGTAGCTGTTACTGCGTGCATGGAATCACGGAATAATGTTATAAAAAAAATATTGGCGGGCTCTTTTGAAAAGCACTGCAGTTGAACCGATTTCAAGCGGTGATGATGAAGAAGTAGGAATGACACTGAGTGCACTTTCATGAAGTTCATCAAATCCAAGATTTACTTCAGACCATTAATTCAGATGTAAGTTTGCAGAAAATTGTTCTATTACTTTTATGTATCAAATCCAAAAATTTACTTCAGACCATTAATTCAGATGTAAGTGTACAGAAAATTGTTGTAGTACTTTTATGTATGACTTGTGTTGATTTCCAGTTTATGTATGTTATTTTCAGACAAACTTTACTGAAGAAGATATTGGAAACTAGTACTAGAAACTAGAGAACAGAGAGCCAAGTTCTGGGCAAGACGTCGTCGGCGCATTTGAATATATAAGATGATGAAGGCAATGGCGAAATACGAGCAAACACAAACCCGTTATCAATTGCTGAAGCTATTAAGGTTTTTGATAATGGTATCGAATGGGCGGAGGCTAGTACTACAAATTGCTCTACATTGCCTTCGCGGTCAAGCAGTGCAAATATCGGCAAATAAAGAAACAAACAACTATTACTAATTTGTAGTTACTAGTTGTCCCCCAGCTTTAGTGTATTCAATTATTTTTTCCTGTCTTCTTTGATCAAGAGTTATTGATCGCGGCAATTATTGTTATAATTATAAATAAAAATATTTCTTGGCTTTAGCCAGGATTGAACTCGAGCTAGACGAATCATACCAGTATTACATGGAAATAAATAGAATTTATAATCAATAAATGCATTTTAAAATAAATAAATTAGTTTTTTAAATAAAAAACAAAAATGCAACCTTGATCTAGTGAAATCGCTCTGCATAAATTAGTTCACTATACACAGACAGCACTGTATTTCGATCGCCACTTACAGACGCATACAGCCATCTATTGCAAAACATCGGAAGCTGTACACCTAATATTTCACTGGTTCCAGGGCAGTGCACTTCATATGTAAGGAGTCAACCGCTGAGAACTGGGACACAAGAAGTAAAATGATCAAATCATTCATTTAGAGCACTGCAACAAGCACTACATCTTAATAACTTCTCATTTTTTCATAAGCTCGTACGAGTATGTATGAACATAATACAAGTTGAAACAAGTTATTAGTGAAGATAATTGCTGCACTTTGAAATTTATTTGCAAATTGAAAAACTCTGTTCAAAGTCAAGGTTAAATTTTACTTTTAGAATTAATTTGATTTTTTTTTAAACCAGATTTAAAAATTGCAAACCATGAACTTGCATTTGTTTTTATTATCAGTCTGTTTACTACTACTCGTATAATCAAACGTGGTAGTTGTTTTGAGAATAATTTTAGCAACGCCGGCGTAAAAGGTTTTTCTCACAAGCAGCTCTCATATGTAAACATTGGGTAACAGAGATCTGTATGATTACGAATCAAACGGCCTAATTTTGCATTTTCTTAAATGAATACCTATTCAGCATTAAAAAGCTGAATGATACTAATGCATGATTCATATCAGCGAGACTCAGTGGTGCCGGAGATTTTCGTTGAAAATTTTTTGCTAAAAATTATTAGAGAAAACATCTAGAAATAGTTTTATTTTGATTTCTTTTCTTACTCAAATATAATATTTGTTAATTATTACAAAGTAATGATATTTCTAATATAAAAATGAGGTAAAAATAAAAATTGTCAGCCGTACTCGTAGTACTCGTAGTGGCTGACAACTCGTGCTGCAGTTGTGAAATCGATTTACATCAGCATCTGCCTTCTAATCTAATGGTGGACCAACTCCACGGGGTGAATTATTCTCGATTTACCAACGTCCCCATGTGGCTTGCTAGGTTCACACAGGTCGTAACTTTTCACTATAAGTTTGTAGCCTCATAGACGAACCCTTTCTAATCTCTCCTGTATGCAATTTCCCAACAGTCAACGGAGGACAAGGCTTAATAAATTGGTAGGCTGAAGCCCATTTAGAGCATCAACCCTTAAACCAGCTCAATCGTCCAACTATCACTCCTAGTTCCTTACAGTAATACTAATAAGACAGGTATCTGTTAGTCCCTGAAAACCGGCGTATACCCGAGATATAGTAGGTATTATCCAATTTTTCTATGAAAAATTTGTTTTTTGCTTATAAGCAGTTCTGGTTATAAAAGGAGGTTACTTAAATACAGAAAATTAAAATTTCGAATATCTGTCCATATACGAGGACTGATACAAAAAATAACCGATATTTTCAATTTTTCAAAAAGTATTTATTTATTCATCAACAACCATCCTGTTCCCTTTAAAGTAATCCCCCTCAAATATTATACATTTATGCCATCATTTTTTCTAATCCTCGAAAAACTTCTGAAACGCGCTTTTTGGTATCGCCAACAGCTCCTGTTTCGATTTTTCTTTTACCTCCTCGACCGTAGCAAAACGCTTTCCTTTCATCGGTGTCTTCAGTTTGGGAAGAGGAAAAAGTAAGCGTGGGCACTGTTGAGGCATGATAACAGTTTTGTTTTTGGCCAAAAACTCACGCACAAGCTTCGATGTGTGAGCAGGTGCGTTATCATGGTGCAAAATCCAATCATGGATTTTTTTTTCCAGAAATCTGTGCGTTTCTGACGAATTGCTTCGCGCAAACAGCGCATAACTTCAAGGTAGTATTCCTTATTGACCGTACGACCTTGTGGCAAAAATTCATGATGCACCACGTCATTGCAGTCAAAGAAAACAGTGAAGAAAACCTTCACATTTGACCGAACTTTTTCGTTCTTGACTCTTCTGGACGCTTCCATTTGGATGATTGGGCTTTGGTTTCAATGTCATAGCCATACACCCATGATTCGTCACCAGTTTTGATCTTCTTGAGGAAATCTGGATCGTCGTTGACGATATTCAACAGCTCCTGCACGATGTCCATGCGACGTTGACTTTGCTCAAAATTTAGTAAAAAATCGAAGAGCACACCAAAACACAACTAACCTTTTTATACCCTTCACAAAAAAATAAGTTTGTAATTCCGTTTGTAATTTCTACAATTTTCCTCTGTCAAAAACAAACTGACAGTCCGAAATGGCTGATATTGCCAACATATATAACAGACATGTGTACCAATATAACAGCAAAAAATTCGAAACCCAAACATACGTAACGTTATTTTTTTATCACACCATATAGTATATCGTTAGTCTCACGTAGAGCTCTTTTAGGGATTCTACTACGTTTCACACAACTACACAGTGTCACAAAGATTTAATTATATAATTTCATACATATCGCTCTTACAAGCAATTGAGCAAAAAAAGCTACTTTTAGATGTAAATGTTTGAAAAGTCTACTGCTGATTGGGGTAGCTCCTTTGAAATGTCGTCCACAGCTAGAAAACATAAAAACATGATGTTTGCATGTAGTGATTAAAAATATTTAATAATCTATTTTTTTCTTTCATTGCAGGATTAAAATTGGCTTTTTTGTGACATTTCAACTTGTCCTAGTTATAAGAAAGCGCTCAACATAAAGCTCAATCTGCAGATTATTTTATAAATTAGAAGATGTTATCGGCGAGAGATCAGTTTTTTTCCGGCACAACGTCTTCAACGGCAGCCATGGGCTTAGGGCTCGAAGTGGTCAGTGAAAGTCAATCACCAGTTTACAGTGCAACAACTATGCCACTGATGGCGTCAAATGGTCGCCTTTATCTGGCAAACGGCGGTAGAACGCCGGCAAATTCACCAGTTCAAACACAAGCTCCTATTGTTAAAAGCCAAGCTGCAAAAGATAGTGAGCGTTTTTCGAATTTACCTGCACGTGAACCCGTCGATATGGAATTCAAAAATTTATCGTTAACAGTTCAGATGGGTTTTAGAAAAGGTAAGCAAACTGTAGAGTTACGCCAACAAGAATGTGATGATTAAATAAATGTAATTTATTCGGGAATTTCTCCGTTATATATTACGTTTATACATTTGTAATTCAATTGAAGTGAATATTAATAAAAATGAAAAATTTGGAGTATTTGTTTCTGCAGGAAATCTTTAAAAATCTGCTAAAATATCGAGTAAAGTGGCAACGCTTTATACTTTATTTGGAAATAGTTTTTAATCACTAATTGTTTTCGTGAGTTAGCTATTCGCAAATAAAAATATTATTTACGGTTTATGTGACAATTTTTTCTATTTACAATATTTTTGCTCGCAAATATCTTAACGTATAAACGTAGTAATAGACATATGTATATGTACATATGTACAGTAATGCTCATAACTAAAGCACCCTTAAGCCGGCCACTCACGTACAGTTTTAACTGTCAGTTTCAACTGTTCAGTTAAAACTGTACGTATGTGGGTAATAACTGACAGTTGAACTTAACTGTTCAGTTTAACTCTCGAAACTCCGCTCGCCTAAATGTGTGAGGCGGTGATGTTCCAATGCCGACCATGTTTCGAGCAGGTGAAGGGCCGTCTTCTCCTTGTTTACGTCTGGGTAGGGTAATCCTAGCATGGTTCCTTGATATAAGACATGTGGGCTCTGTGAGCTATTTTTCTTTGCCATGTTTCAGCGTGTGGAGCTAAGGGTTGTCTTCAAAAGGGATCTATGTCCTATATCTATATTAAGATTCACTGAATACCACACAATCCGTCTGACCGATAAATTAAAATTATGCCTGCAACTTAACAATTGTTTTTTTTTCACTTTTTCACGGTCGCCATGTTATTAAAAAGAAACGATGTTTGAGTTGTGGTGGTCGATTAGCAACTGCTATTTCTTTATTATTCATATTCTTCTTAAACCTACAATTACAATGTATGTAGAGTGGAGAAAAGTGCCAGCGTTGTAATAAAAGGTATTACTAGTGATGGCACTACATCCTCTAAGGTTACCCCTTTTTTGGCTAAGTCGTCAGCGATGTTGTTGCCGTGGTTGGACCCGTGTCCACGTACCCATTTTAGGATTAAGTTAGAATGTCTTGCTATCTTGTTTGCAGATGTCCGGCATTCTTCGACTGGACTGGAAATAGTGTATATTCCAATCAGAGAGTTGATGACGGCCTTGTTGTCCGTTACTATCATGATATCCCTACCGCGTATCTTGTGAAACGTCAGCCATCTGGCAGTCTTATTTATAGCCGATATTTCAGCTTGAAGAACGCTACAGTCGTCTAGTAGCCGGAAGAATATTTTAGTGCTGAATTATTCTATGTAAACGCCTCACCAACGCTTTCTCTCCTTCTGCACCCATCCGTGTAAATATAGAAAGATCCAGATTCCAAGAGAGATTCCTCGCTTTGGTAGCCGAAGCTGCTTGAGAGGAATGGTTTTTGTATGTCGTAATCTATTAAATCGGGTACTAGATCCTTTCCAATTTCAAGAATATTGGCGTGTCATCATGGTCTGTGGGTCCATACTCCTGGCGCGTTCAACCTGATTGCGACTATTAGTGCTATCTGCCGTGGCATCCAGCTCATAAGTGCAAGAAGTACTTTAGTTTGTGTTGTCCTCATGACCTCTGTGGTCAGTATTGCCATGGTCGAGTGACTTTTGCAATTTGTAGGCTGTTGCTTACGGAGTCCAGTGATTTCCACCATACTGATAATATACATACATATATATATATATATATATATATATATATATATATATATATATATATATATATATATATATATATATATATATATATATATATATATATATATATATATATATATATATATATATATATATATATATATATATATATATATATATATATATATATATATATATATATATATATATATATATATATATATATATATATATATATATTTATATATATATATATTGGTTGTTATTGATTTAAATGCTTTAAATATTTTATTTAAAAACTATTAATTTTACTAACCGACGATTTCCTCTAACTATATTGACGATTTTTTTCCCCACCGAATTTTACGATTTTCAACTACATTTACCTGGCATGTATGCTCGTAGCAAAAATTTCGAAAAGTGTGTGTGCTTTGAATGTAATCGTGCGCGTGTTTAATATGTATGTATTCGTACGCTCAGCAATTTACGTTGATCAGTTCCATCCGCTCTATCTCAGGTTAGCGTACGCAACTGCGAAATAAAATTGTTTAGTGCCAGTTCAGACAAAGCAACTTTAGTTTGGCAATTCTTGAATTTATAGAAGCTTTCGAAGAAGGGAAAAGGAATTGCCGGTACTCGGCAATTCTCAGCAATTCCTTACTTTTCTCTCATGTGTGTATGAGTATATACAATGTAAATTGTGTGAAATAAAAGGTAGAGAAAGCTCAAGAATTACCGCAAAAAGTTTTTGTGTGTGGATAAGAAAGCAATTCCAAAAGAAAATTGCTAAAAAGTTCGGCAATTAAAATCGCCCTGTCTGATCTTACTCTTACTCTTCAAATTTTAGTGTTGCTTGAATGGAATATTTAAATTCTTTTCTCAAATCATATGTGTAAACATTAATATAAGATAAACAATGTTAAACGCCAGAATGCTTGCCAACATTTATGTGCATATATCGTTGGCTTAGTAGAAAAATGGCGTTTATCGATTTTTTTATTACCTTACAGGAGAATACAGACACTAAATAAAGTCTAAAAAAATATTTTATATAAGAAAGATAAAATATCACAATTTGAGATTAAAGCGAGCACTAAATTTAGTGCTACTAGTCTCGTTATTTTTACAAGTTTTCATAAGCTACATTACCAAAAAAAAAAAAAAAGACGTAAAAACAAGATACACCCTTTTCATATAAAGTAATCGATATGCAGAATAAAAAATATTATATGTATATGTACATGTACGCGTTTAAAGTTTATGTTTTATATAATAACTTATTGTTTATACGCGAGCAACATTTGAAATTTTGCTATAAAAAGCTCCAATGGGTTTGAGAAAATTATCAGTCTTTCGTTACATCCTCAATACCAAGGACATGAAGTTTTTAATTATTTTCGCGTTTACTTTGGCAACCGGTTCCTGTTTATCCGCTGAAAAAATCAGATCACGCAGAGCTATGAGTCCTGTGGATAAATCTAAAGGTCGCATAACCAGTGACCATAATGCTCGCAACGGGCAATTTCCTTATCAAGCTGGTCTTCGTCTATATTTTTCTGATGGAAGCATATCCTGGTGTGGTGGTACTTTAATTAGCAACACTGCAGTTATTACTGCCGCACATTGTGTAGAAGATGTTGAAAAAGTCAACGTGATGCTTGGCGCCGTTAACCGTAACTCCAGCGAAACTTCATACGATGTTAACCCCAAAGATATCATCATTCACCCAAATTTTGACAACTATCTAGTTCATAATGACATTGCTATCGTCAAGATTCCAGAAACTCCATACTCCACTAATATTCAGGCCGCTAAACTGCCTACAGATGACAACAACTTTGTCGGTAATAGAGTAGTCTCTTCAGGTTGGGGAGATATTTCTGATGAAAATAACAGTCCTGTTCAGCACTTACAGTACACCGAAATGTTTGTCGTACCCCATGACCTCTGTGCCCAATATTTCAAATTATTAAAGAGCCATATTTGCGGCTTAATTTATCACCAAGTTTCAACTTGTAATGGCGATTCTGGCGGTCCATTAGTTTTGCAAAATAATAATACTCTTGTTGGTGTAACTTCGTTTTGCCCTAAGCGCGGCTGCGAAAAACGTGTGCCTGCAGTCTTTACACGTGTTTCCAGCTTCTTGGAATGGATCAAGAAAAACGGTAATGTCAATATTTAAGTGAAATGTATTTATTCAGTTTGACATCGCAGCAAATAAACTAGAACAAAAAAGTGTTTTTTTTTTCATACGCTAATATTAGTTTCACTTGTACGTTCTTATGTTTGCAACACCCGAAACCCATGCCATATAATATGTAGTTATGTATAAAACTGTATATACAGTGTTGCCGCTTTAGTGCGAAAGTTAGAGTTGCAGTATTGCTTCTGGGGAAGTGGGGGAATTTTGAGGATTCACGAAGCCGATTTTGGGAATTCTCAAAAAACTCGGAATCGATTCACTAACCTAAGCGGAACCGGGGTTTTCATATTCAGCGCGTGTTTTGGCCGTGGAAGGTGTACCTAACTATTAACGGCCAATCGATTTAGTGCGAAAATTGAAGCCGCCATATTGTTTCCGAAGAAGTGGAGAATTTTGGCGATTTCTGAAGCTGAATTCGAGAGTTCAAAAAAAAAAACACGGAACGCGTTGTAGGAATATGGCTATGTTATGATTATGTGGATAATTAGTTTGATATCGAAGCGTGTATTTTACTTTTTTAAACTATATTTTTTATTATACTTATGTATGAATAAACATATGGGAGCATAAGAGGGTGGTTAAATTAAAAAAAATAAAAGAAAAATCTTTTCAGCATCTCGGAAAAACCAGCAAAAAATATAAATCTTACGATCTGACAACACTGATAGATAGTATACATAACAGCTGATTTTGGTCGACAACGGATATCATTAAATAATTCAGTACAGTCATAAAGCAGCTCTGGGCTGAAGAACAGCTCTCGCGTCATCGTAATGATTACTTAAGTGCGGTCAGCCTTGTTGTTATTGTTGTTTGGCCTTCGAGAGTTTTGCGTCTCGCTCTAATTGGTTAACTGTTTACCTCAACTAACTGTATTAGTTTACAGTTTTTTTGTGGTATTCCTTTATTAACCACGCGGCAACTTCTTGTCTGAAGGCATAAGTCGTTATAGTCACTCACAGTGCCGCTGCAGATTACTGTTAATACCATCGTGGGCATAAGGTCTTCGTTACTCCGTCCATGCTGTGCATCCTGTATTTTGCAATTTTTTTTTTGCAAATGTATAGTTTGCAAATGTTTTGAATAAAACACAAATTATTCAAGAATTTCCATACATTCAAAGAATGTATGGAAAAAAATATCAGCCAAATGGCAGCCGTGAGCTCTGTGGAACAACTCCAAATTTTCGATGACTCTGAGACATAATCGAGGTTCTATGCCGTTAGTGTGCCGAATTATGTCATCGTTTAGCTCTCGAATTATTGCTACCTTATCGACGTACACCATTTCTTTCAAATAACCCAAAGAAACAAATCACATGATCTCCGGCACGATGATGCCGCTAGCCCACAACCCCACACCAAACAGTCACTCCTTGTCGATGCTTGTCATCTACTGCAGTGAAAATGTACCTCATCTCTGAAGATGATTTTCTTCGAAAATTTATCAGAAATTCTTGCCATTTCTCGCTGACATTCTGACCATTGCAACGCTTAGAATGCTCAAGAGGCTTTAGTTCTTGAGTCAATTGCAGTTTGTAAGTGTCTTTTGGCATAATGCTCGTCATCGATGAGAGTGGGAGGTTCAATTGTTGGGCACGACGACGAGTTGAGATGACGGCTCTTTAGCCACACTATCGCAAACAGCAGCGATATTTTCTGCAGAGCGAGCTGTACAAGCATGCACTGGGGTTTTCGCACCTCCTACAGACCCAGTTTGCATAAATTTTTGCACGATTTTTCCGTTTCTACTAACAGTTGGATGATTAAATTGACCGAAAGCAACACGAAGTACAAGATATACATTTTGATTTGAACGCCAATTTTCATAGTAAGCCTGAATAACTTTAACGCGATGCTCGATTGTGTATCTGCGCACGGTCCAAATTGAATTCTGAATTGAGAAATATCAAACGAAATGCTAAACACCGACCGACCGCAACATCAAGCAAAAACTACTGTCATAGAAAACAAGCACATAAATAAAATGACGGCTGCAACTTCACAAACTGTCATTTAATGTTCTCTTATACTTGTTGGGTAATAAAAGCTAACCAGATTTATACTTTTATTTTTGAAACTACTATGAAAATTTTAACTTCCTGCTTTTGTACTTCTTTGATCAATAACAGACGTTTTTTTTTTAATTTACAAAATTATTACATCAATTGCACTTTTAAATGCTTCTTTTGCTTTTCTGTTTTTCGTATTATTCTTCGCGCCAAGGCTTTTGAAGCTTTAGTTTTCCTTATAGTGAAAGGCCAATGTAAGCGGCATGCGGCAGCGAGCGGCAACAATGTGACCCATTTACAAAAAATTATATTTTTTATAAAAATATTCGTACATAAATTTCAACATATTGAATTTAATTTAATTTGGCAATGCCGTTAAAGGCGGCCGAGCGGCAATGTTGAATTCAGTTTAACTTTTTGTTTTGCCGCTTCGATTTGTCAAACCAAAAAGTAAAGGAAGAAAATAGAAGACAGAAATTTATTTTCGGGTTTGACAGTTCAACAATAGAATTTGTTTATTTATTTTGGCTTTAAAAAAAATCAAAATGTTTTTTTGTTTAATCTTCAAAGCACAAATTTTTCTTCAATTAGCTGCGTTCATTTGCCTACAACAAATAAACTCAAGCGGCAAATAGAATAGGTGGTTGCCGCTCGTTGCCGCAAGTCGCTTGCATTGGTCTTTCACTATTACGAAATATATGAAATTGCCTAAAAATATGCTAATATTGTTGAGAGTATTTATGTTTCAACAGGAGAGCATAAGAAAAATCCCAATCAATACAAAATAGATTCTATTTCACGACCACTTTCTCTGTGTTGATTCAACATTGTCAAGTCCTAGTTCTGTTTTATCATTAAGTTTTCCTCTATTGTATACTTTGGCTTTGTTTACAAATTGTATTCAGATTTGTTTAAATAAAAACTGCGGTTAACTGGTTGATTTTTGAATTTTTAACAGAAAACCGATGTTTTTTAAATTGCCACTATTTTAGCTATTCGCAAACCGGATTTAGAAAAAGTCATTTAATCGATTGTCCTAACATGTACTCGTGTGTACATATCCAAAATAAAACCCCATTTGTTATTTATTTATTTTTCATAATTTATTTGCTGTGGTTACATCTACAACACAGTCAAAAGCGATCTGAAATACAATTCAATCAAAATATGAATCTAATAAATGTTTTGTCTGATCCAATCCAAGAAGCTGGATACACGTGTATACATTGCCGGGCTTTTCTTATACTCGCAGCCGAATGTAGTACCATGCGAAACTACCCCAACAAGAGTATTAGTGCCAAGCAAAACCAATGGACCGCCCGAATCACCATGACAGGCTGAAGCTAGGGTATAAGTGGAGACACAAATCTCGCTTGGATCTACAATCTTAACCATAGCGCAGAGTCTGCTGGGCATGACAATCCTTTCGGCGTACTGTAAGTGCGAAACACCAAATTTAGTTGCATCCGAAATTTTTCCCCAACCTGACGTGACTACAAATTTATCGTCTACTTCTTCGAAAGCTGTAGGTAAATCAGCGGCTTTAACAAGATTGGAGTATTCGGTGAATGGAATCCTGATGATGGCAATGTCATTAAGCGAATTACTGGGGTTATAATTTGGATGAATGATGAAATTTGTAGAGGATACTTTATGCAAAATTTTGGGGTAGTCACGGTTAACGGTGCCTAGCATCACGTCAGCTTCAAAAATACCATCAACAAGACAATGTGCTGCAGTAATAATTGCAGTGTTGCTAACTAAAGTACCACCACACCAGGTTGTCATTCCATTAGTATTATATAGACGAAGACCAGCTTGATAAGGAAATTGTCCTTCGTAAGCATTACGACCGCTGACTATGCGACCTTCTGCCTTACCAGCAGGCACCACAATGTTGCGTGATTTGATTTCTTCATCGTTCAGACAGAAAACGGTTGCCAGAGTAAAAGCAAAAATAATTAGAAAATATCGTTGATCTTGAGGATGTAACGAAAAACTGATACTTTCCTCAAATTTCTCAAGCTTTTTATAGCAAAATTTCGTATATAAAATATTATTTAGAACGAAAAAACTAGGAAGAAAAGCTTTACACATATCTATATACATACCTATGTGTATACAACCAACTTATGTTGGCCAAATATAAACAATCTATTTAACTCTACATACATATAGGCAAACATTTCAGAGTTTGACACTCCACCTTTTATATCCATGTTTACAGTGTAAACTTTGCACATATGGTTTGAAAAAAGAACACAAATTTAATTGCGTGATACAACCTGAGATCGAATCAAATGGAACTGATCCACGCAAGCTGCTAAGCGTACATATCTGTGCCAACGTTCAAGAGTAGCTTATGCCGAATATTGTAGTTTCGAAATATTCCCATTTTTTACATTTTTGGTTCGTACACTTGTACAACGGCTCATAGTTCAAGTTTTTTCCTTTGTTAAGTTTTCTTTTCCTTAAGAAGGATATTTTTACAATACAAATTTACTGTGATCAATAGTTTTTGATTGAAGAAGACATGAAAAATAATAATTAAATCTTTAGCTGGGGGACAACTAGCTGTTTCGTAGTCGCTACACTACTCATCAGCACCCACTGGGATTTGAACTCGGGTCATGACGTATGATGATCTGCTGCTTTAACCACTCAGCCACCGAGCATTTTAATTATTTTCTATCTATATTCATCTCATATTGATTCACATATGCATTTTTGTTAATTGCCCACATTGTTTGTACAGCGTTTGCTGTCTCAGAACTAGCGGTATTTATTTTTAATTATTAACATAGATATTTTTGAATTTTAATATTCTTCGTACCCAGAGATGTAAATATTAATTTATTGAATTTTTTTGTTGAACTTTATAATTTTTAAATTAAAACTTTGGTTTGTACATTTGTAGATTTTTCTTGTCTTCTTCAATCAAAAACTATTGATACAGCAAATTTGTATTGTAAAAATATCCTTCTTAAGGAAAAAAAAACTTAACAAAAGGAAAAAACTTGAACTATGAGCCGTTGTACAAGTGTACAAACCAAAAATGTAAAAAATGGGAATATTTCGAAACTACAATATTCGGCATAAGCTACTCTTCAACGTTGGCACAGATATGTACGCTTAGCAGCTTGCGTGGATCAGTTCCATTTGATTCGATCTCAAGTTGTATCACGCAATTAAATTTGTATTCTTTTTTCAAACCATATGTGCAAAGTTTACACTGTAAACATGGATATAAAAGGTGGAGTGTCAAACTCTGAAATGTTTGCCTATATGTATGTAGAGTTAAATAGATTGTTTATATTTGGCCAACATAAGTTGGTTGTATACACATAGGTATGTATATAGATATGTGTAAAGCTTTTCTTCCTAGTTTTTTCGTTCTAAATAATATTTTATATACGAAATTTTGCTATAAAAAGCTTGAGAAATTTGAGGAAAGTATCAGTTTTTCGTTACATCCTCAAGATCAATGATATGAAGTTTCTAATTATTTTTGCTTTTACTCTGGCAACCGTTTTCTGTCTGAACGATGAAGAAATCAAATCACGCAACATTGTGGTGCCTGCTGGTAAGGCAGAAGGTCGCATAGTCAGCGGTCGTAATGCTTACGAAGGACAATTTCCTTATCAAGCTGGTCTTCGTCTATATAATACTAATGGAATGACAACCTGGTGTGGTGGTACTTTAGTTAGCAACACTGCAATTATTACTGCAGCACATTGTCTTGTTGATGGTATTTTTGAAGCTGACGTGATGCTAGGCACCGTTAACCGTGACTACCCCAAAATTTTGCATAAAGTATCCTCTACAAATTTCATCATTCATCCAAATTATAACCCCAGTAATTCGCTTAATGACATTGCCATCATCAGGATTCCATTCACCGAATACTCCAATCTTGTTAAAGCCGCTGATTTACCTACAGCTTTCGAAGAAGTAGACGATAAATTTGTAGTCACGTCAGGTTGGGGAAAAATTTCGGATGCAACTAAATTTGGTGTTTCGCACTTACAGTACGCCGAAAGGATTGTCATGCCCAGCAGGCTCTGCGCTATGGTTAAGATTGTAGATCCAAGCGAGATTTGTGTCTCCACTTATACCCTAGCTTCAGCCTGTGATGGTGATTCGGGCGGGCCATTGGTTTTGCTTGGCACTAATACTCTTGTTGGGGTAGTTTCGCATGGTACTATATTCGGCTGCGAGTATAAGAAAAGCCCGGCAATGTATACACGTGTATCCAGCTTCTTGGATTGGATCAGACAAAACATTTATTAGATTCATATTTTGATTGAATTGTATTCCATATCGCTTTTGACTGTGTTGTAGATATAACCACAGCAAATAAATTATGAAAAATAAATAAATAACAAATGGGGTTTTTTTTTGTATATGTACACACGAGTATATACTAGAACAATCGATTATATGACTTTTTCTAAATCCGGTTTTCGAATGGCTAAAATAGTGGCAATTTAAAAAACATCGGTTTTCTATTAAAAATTCAAAACTCAACCAGTTAACCGGAGTTTTTATTTAAACAAATATCATTACAATTTAAACAGTTAATTTTTTTATTCACTATTTTAGCTTCTTACATTTATTTCAATAAAAAATTATAAATAGCTTGTTTTCTATGTCTATAGGTCGACATTTCATAGGAATTATCCTAATCATCAGTAGACTTTGGAAATTTTTGAAAGATTGTTGGGATATAAAGTTGAATGTTTGAGAATATCTTTCAAAAATTTCCAAAGTCTACTGATGATTAGGGTCGTTCCTATGAAATATCGACATATAGATAGCTGGGAGACGTAGAAAACAAGCTATTTATAATTTTTTAGCAATACAATTTGTTAAAACAATATTTGAACAAAAACTAAGTACGAGCAGTTTACAAAATAAACTTAATAAATCAAAAACTTGAAAAATATAGTGAAAAACTTTATGATGAAACAGAACTAGGACTTGATGATGTTTTCCATACAATTTGGCATAAAATCATGGTCGTAAAATGGAATCAACAACATTACCATACTTTTTCAATAATATTAGCATACTTTTAGGAAATTTCATACATTTCGTAAACAAAACCAAAGCTTCAAAAGCCTTGGCGCGAAGAAAAATAAGTAAAGCAAAAGCAGCATTTAAAACTGCAATTGAAGTAATAATTTTGTAAATTAAAAAAAAAAAAAACTTCTGATATTATAGAATAATTGATTTAAGAAGTGCAGAAGGAAAAAGTTAAAGTTTTAATAATAGTTTGAAGAATAGAAGTTTAATTTTTAATAGCTTTTTCTTTACCCAAAATGATAGTTTGTGGGGTTGCAGCCATCGTTTTACTTATAGGACCTGTTTTATTGTGAGAGCCGTTTTTTCTTTAAGTTGCACTCGTATTCTGTTTCATCATTCCGTCTTTTACCACGATTTAACTAATATTTTAAATTGAGATTTTTTCCACCAATTATATAACTGATTACAGCGAATTTATTACTTTATTACTTTGTGTCAGAGTAATCATCACAACGGATTGTTAAAATATTGAACAATAAGAAGCAATAATTATCGTTTCTTTTTTGATGTCAAACCAAATCGGAGGTAGGACTTCTTTCTTTGTGGTAATTTGAAAGAAAGGGTATACCAGCAACAATTCAAGAGCTAAAAGATGAGACAATTCGGCACTTTAACGGCATAGAACCTCAATTGTTCATTATTAGAGGGGTGCCGTCGAAGTGGCGGCGGTCATTTGGCCGATATTTTGCTCCATACATAATTGAGCCATACCAATATTATCATAATAAAAATAAATATTAATAATTCCAAAATTTAAAAATCAACAAAGGCCCCTAATATTGATGTATTGTATCGTTATAAGATCACATTTAGATTTATTTCTTGTTGTACGTGATATGCACTTTTAATAAATAAATAATGAAAATGAAATTTAACCAACTTTTACAAAAATGTTACAATGTTCAATTTTATAACAATACAATGTACAACTTTATGACGTTAATGTTAAAATAAACAATCGTAATAGTTTCATATCATTCTATTTCGCTCTGTGCTATCTCCAGATTCGATCCATAAACAATATCAGGTAACTAAACACAACATAAGATCCGTTCGGATTGAACTGATCTACAGAGTAAACCAACTGAATCGGTTAAATGTACATCATGTTTACATGATCCCAAGTTCGAATCCTTGTGGGTACTGATGAGTAATGTAGCGACTACAAAACAGCTAGTTGGTCCTCCAGACTAGTATTCAATTATTGTTTATCTTTGATTCAGAGTAATTGGTGACAGCAATTATTATTATTTCGCTTTTTACATATTTCTCTTTATTGAATTTTCAAAATGAATGCCTAAGTGTTCAAATCTTCATACTACTCGTAAAAAAGACATGCTTTTTTTACTTAAGTCCGGCCAATGCCAGACAAAAAGTTTCATATTGCCGGAGCTATATCGGTAAGATTACCTATTTAGCGCTCTAATGGTGGCAAAGGTATCTCTTCTTCTCAACCGGGTATGGCTGCCAATATTAAGTATGTTACGTGCCAGAGTATTTGGGTAAAGTTCCAGTTTACTGATACGTACATAGAAAATTCGTCTTTTGCCTGCGTCGTTATCTTTATGAATTTTGTGCGTTTTCTGCAGTAATCGTTCGAAGAATTTCGTTTTGTCGCCTTGGAATTTTTTCACTGCAATGCAGCAATTATTATTATAAGAAAAAGAAGGTGGAAAAATCTCGAATCACACAAATTAACAACATGCAATTATTAGTAAAGAAATAAGTTAAAGAGAACAATACCAGCTGATAGATAATTTGTGTCAAAGAGACACATATATTGTGTAGTGTGCACTAATTTCTAAATGTAAACTAACGCATAAATCACGCGATTTACGTGGAATTAGGACAAAATAGTTTTGAGTTAATATTAAAGTGAACTTTTTGTTTAATTGCCAAGCGAAATGATATATTCAGCGGATTTTTTAAACGAGTAAAAACGTTTTGTTTGCTTTATGCGAATAAAACCAAAAAGTGCAGAGAGTAAAAATGAGTGGACTACACAATGTTTATATGTACATTGGTTATCTCGTTTCCATCGAATTTCATATCTATTCTAATTTGTGACTAATCCAAGCAAGTTGCTAAGCCTAAATACATACATAATGTTAAGAATTTTTGACACATCTAACCCAGTGTGCAGCTGTCGATCTGCTTATTATAAATGTACAACACATTCATACAAACAAGTTAAAACTAAAAACACAATACACAGCCAAATAGACAAACATTATTTAAGGTACGTAAAACTCCAAGTAATTCAACTGCAAATGATGTTGTTGTTTTTCTTGTATTCTTGGTATTCGCTTTATTATTGTTTGTTGTTGCAAGCATTGGTATGAATGTGTATATGCGTAAGAATTATATTTGTACATTTGAGTTTAGACTTATGAATGGCTAGAATGATCTTGATAATAGTGGAAGATGATAATGAATTATAAATAGCAGGCAGGTTAGCGGCAACGAGTCAGTTTATTTTTAAGCTTTGTGCACGACAGTCATAAATCAAAGTAAGGAACACAGTGGTATCAAGTGTGAATTATTTAAGTACTGTATAACGATCAAGCGTGAGTGTTATTATTTCAATTGCAATTGAAGAATCCGCAAAAGCGTTAACAATATTTATGAATTTGCGATGGTTACTTTGTTTCAGTTCGCGATAATCAGTTATAATTATATAATTGATGGAAACATTCTTAATTTAAAATATTCATTAAATCATGGTAAAGGACGGAATGATGAAACAGAATACGAGTGCAACTTTAAGAAAAAACGGCTCTCACAATAAAACAGGTCCTATAAGTGAAACGATGGCTGCAACCCCACAAACTATCATTTTGGGTAAAGAAAAAGCTATTAAAAATTAAACTTCTATTCTTCAAACTATTATTAAAACTTTAACTTTTTCCTTCTGCACTTCTTAAATCAATTATTCTATAATATCAGAAGTTTTTTTTTTTTTTTAATTTACAAAATTATTACTTCAATTGCAGTTTTAAATGCTGCTTTTGCTTTACTTATTTTTCTTCGCGCCAAGGCTTTTGAAGCTTTGGTTTTGTTTACGAAATGTATGAAATTTCCTAAAAGTATGCTAATATTATTGAAAAAGTATGGTAATGTTGTTGATTCCATTTTACGACCATGATTTTATGCCAAATTGTATGGAAAACATCATCAAGTCCTAGTTCTGTTTCATCATAAAGTTTTTCACTATATTTTCCAAGTTTTTGATTTATTAAGTTTATTTTGTGAACTACTCGTACTTTGTTTTTGTTCAAATATTGTTTTAACAAATTTTATTGCTAAAAAATTATTAATAGCTTGTTTTCTATGTTTCCCAGCTATCTATATGTTGACTTTTCACAGGAACGACTCTAATCATCAGTAGACTTTGGAAATTTTTGAAAGATATTCAACTTTATATCCCAACAATCTTTCAAAAATTTCCAAAGTCTACTGATAATTAGGGTGTACCTATGAAATGTCGACATATAGACATAGAAAACAAGCTATTTACAAATTTTTATTGGTATAAATGTTAGAAGCTAAAATAGCGAATAAAAAACTTAATTGTTTAAATTGTAATGATATTTGTTTAAATAAAAACTCCGGTTAACTGGTTGATTTTTGGACTTTTAACAGAAAACCGATGTTTTTTAAATTGCCACTATTTTAGCCATTCGAAAACCGGATTTAGAAAAAGTCATTTAATCGATTTTCCTATTATGTATGTACATATACAAGAAATAGGGTCAATTTTTTTCATAATTTATTTTCTGCGGTTATACACCACATGTAAAAGCGATCTGATATACCATACAATCACAAAATGAAGTTAATGTTTGTCTGATCCAATCCAAGTAGCTGGATACACGTGTATATATTACCGGGAGCTTAGACTCACAGCTTTCTGTAACACGCGAGGCTACTCCAACAAGAGTATTAGTGCCATTCAAAACCAATGGACCGCCCGAATCACCATGACAAGCTGAAGCTAGGTTAAAAGTGGAGAGGCAAATGTCGCTTGGATTTACATTCCGAACTATAGCGCAGAGTTCACTGGGAAAGACAATCCTTTCGGCGTACTGTAAGTGCGAGGCTTTAACATTAGAATTACCCGAAATGCGTCCCCAACCTGAAGTGACTACAAATTTATCGTCTACTTCTTCGAAAGCTGTAGGTAAATCCGCGGCTTGAATATAAGCGGAGTATTCGGTGAATGGAATCCTGATGATGGCAATGTCATTAAGAAAATTACGTTGATTATAAAATGGATGAATGAAGAAATTTGTATAGGATACTTTGTGCAAAATTTTGGGGTAGTCACGTTTAACGGAGCCTAGCATCACGTCAACTTCAAAAATATCATCAGCAAGACAATGTGCTGCAGTAATAACTGCGGTATTGCTAATTAAAGTACCACCACACCTGAACGGCATTCCATTAATATTATATGGACGAAGACCAACTTGATAAGGAAATTGTCCTTCGCTGGCATTACGGCCGTTGATTATGCGACCTTCCGGCTTACCAGCAGGCACCACAATGTTGCGTGATTTGATTTCTTCATCGTTTAAACCGAAAACGGTTGCCAGAGTAAAAGCGAAAATAATTAGAAACTTCATATCGTTGATCTTGCGGATATAACGAAAAACTGATATTTTTCTCAAAATTTTCAAGCTTTTTATAGCAAAAAGTCAAAGTAAAGTTCGTATGTAAAATATTATTTAATATATATATATATATATATATATATATATATATATATATATATATATATATATATATATATATATATATATATATATATATATATATATATATATATATATATATATATATATATATATATATATATATATATATATATATATATATATATATATATACAGCCTATTTATATTGGCCAAATATAAATAACCTATTTAACTTTACATACCTATAGGCAAACATTTCAATGTTTGACACTCCATCTTTTATATCCATGTTTACAATGTAAACTTTGCACATATGGTTTGAAAAAAGAATACAAATTGAATTGCGTGATATAACTTGAGATCGAAACAAATGGAATTATCCACGCAAGCTGCTTAGCGTACATATCTTTACTAAACGCACGAATACACTCAAAGCATACAAACTTTTTAAATTTCATCTACTTGTAATTGGTAAGAATAAAGCAAAATAGTAGCATACAATATAATATTCTTATTTGAATAAAAAGTAGTGCGTAGTTACTTGTTCAAACTCTTTTCGCAATACCTTCGGTATTCTAGCATATGCTGTACGAACATGAAAGAGTAGCTTATGCCGAATATAGTTGCGAGATATTCCCATCAACGTCACATGGACAACGCTCTGGAGCTATTGAACATCGTCAACGACGATGCAGATTTCCTCAAAAAGGTCATAACTGGTGATGAATCATGGTTGTATGGCTATGACATTGAAATCAAGGCCCAATCATCCCAATGGAAGCGTCCGGAAGAACCAAGACCGAAAAAATCACATCAAGTTCGGTCAAATGTGAAGGTTTTGCTCACTGTTTTCTTCGACTATAATGGCGTGGTGACATTTGCCTCTTCGCAAAACTGAAGACACCGATGAACCGAAAGTGTTTTGCTACAATTGAGTAGGTAAAAGAAAAATCTAAACTGGAGCTGTTGGCAATACCAAATGGCGCGTTTCAGAAGTGTTTCGAGGATTTGAAAAAACGCTGGTATGAGTGTATTATATCTGGGGCAATTACTTTGAAGGGGACAAGATAGTTATTGATGAATAAATAAATACTTTTTGAAAAATTTAAAACAACGCTTATTTCTTTTATCAGGCCTCGTATGTATAATTTCACTTATAAATGGATGATTGCTAAAACAAAAGGTCGCCACAAAAACAAAATTAAATTATTTGAACAACAACTCAAACAAATATATCATCGCAAATATAGACAGATGGTTTGCTTGGATCAGTTCCATGCGATCTCAGGTAGCAAATGCGAAACAACATTTTTGGTTTTTTTTTTTTTCAAAGTTTAGTTTTTTTATTTGCATTCTTTATTCAAATAAATATAAAAAGTGGAATGTTAATGCTTGACATGAATGTTTATTATATAGAACTAAATAACATAATTATGTATGTATGTATGTATGTAAATGTGTTTACGGTTTTTCCAAGTACGAATTTGCGTTTTAAGTAATTACTCCTAGAATATATATACAAGAAGTCAGGTTTGAAATTTTGCTATAAAAAGCTTCAGGGAATTCGAGGAAAGTATCAGTCTTTCGTTATACATGAAGTCTCTAATTATTTTGGCCTTAACTATAGCAGCTGCTTTCTGTTTGCCTGATGAAGAAATCAAATCACGCAACATTGTGGTGCCCGCTGGTAAGCCACAAGGTCGCATAACTAATGGCCGTGAAGCTCGTAAAGGAGAATTTCCATTCCAAGTTGGTATTAGTTTATATACTTTTGGTGGAAAAGAATCATTTTGTGGTGGTACTTTAATTAGCAACACCGCAATTATTACTGCAGCACATTGTCTAAAAAATGTTAAAAAAGCTAAAGTGATGCTGGGCAGTGTTACCTATAAAGGTGCCGAAATTGTTCACACAGTTTCCCACGACAAGTTCATTGTTCACCCAAAGTTTAATTATAAAACTGAATTTAATGACATTGCCATCATTAAGATTCCACACACCAGTTACTCCGATAATATCAAGTCCGCAAAATTGCCTACGGCTGACGAAAACATTCTTCATAAGAATGTAGTAACTTCAGGCTGGGGGCTAACTCATGCTTCTGATAAAGACTTTTCTCCCCAACTACTGCACGCCGAATTGTATGTTAGTGAAGGCTGTCTCGGATTAATATCAAGCCAGATATGCGCTATCACTTATGGACGTTCACCCTGTGATGGTGATTCGGGCGGTCCATTGGTTTTGAAAAACAAAAATACTCTTGTTGGTGTAACTGCATATGGTAAAGAGTGCGAGAAAGATGTTGCTGCTGTGTTTACACGTGTGTCCAGCTTCGTAGAGTGGATAGAAAAAATAATAAAGTGAAAAGTTAAGTGAGTTGCATTTATTCAGTTTGGAACCGCAGCTAATAATATATAGCAAACAAGCAAAAAAAAAATGGCTCTTGTTTAATGTGTATATGCATATATATATATGAAAATAAGTTAATAAATAAAAAATGAATGTTTATATATTTAAACAATTGGGTTTATTATAAATACGCTTTAAAGCTAGAAAGTATACACACATACCTATATACATTAAACAGAAGAACATTTGTACCAGAGACTGACAAAAGTATCATGTTAAGTGCTTATTGCTAGGAACACAACTGCGACGAACGACGAATATTAAACACACTGGTGTATATGAAAATGCACACAATCATGGTGTTGGTCGAAATTCGTCATACTCAGCGAAAGTTGAAATATATTCATTTATAATTGTTTCATCAGCGAACGACAAACAAAGCAGTATCAGGTGACCAAGTTTCTTACGAAAAAAAAAGTATTTTTCATGACATAATACTTTTTATAATTTATATTAATCCATGAAGTAAAATATGTATGAAGATGTTCTCAAAATATAAAGTACCTGAGATAACTTGTTAAAAAATCCCTCTTTCGGATGGGATTTATATAGGTTTACTTTTAATATGGCCACCTTAGTATTTAATTTCTTTTTTTTTTCTTTGCATGAAATGTAAACAATGTTCGTTGATATTGTGCTTTACATGACGAATTGATACAACGAATATTTGCTGGCGAATTCGTCGCGATGGGCGAAGTTCGTCGTTCGTCGCAGTTGTGTTCCTAGCATATTGGGTATTTGTTGGAAAACGTGTATGAATCTGTACAAGAAAAAAATCAACCCATACACATACACAAAATATTCATGTCAACCTAAGTATGGATGTGTATTGACATCAGCGTTGTCAACTCGGTGCGTTTCGCACCGTTTTTGGTGTTCTTCAAAATTATTTGTGCGAAAAATTCTTTAGTCGGTGCGTGGTGCGCTTTTTTTTACATTTTCGGTGGCACAAAATCAAATTCAACTTAACTTTTGGTTTTGATGTAAGAATACCATGTCATATGCACAAAGTAAGACAATCTTGCTATTGTATATTATACACAGTGTCAAAAGAAAATGAAACACTTCGTTTTATAAAATTTGCTGCTTTTAGAGAGTGTTTTGCTATAATTCGATCAAGCCGAGTTTGAAATTAACAAATTATTAAATAAATTATCAAGTTTTTCCCAAACGTTTGCATTAAATATTGATTATGGTAAACTTCCATTCATATATTATAATTCTGGTAAATTTTCGTATATTTCAATAAATTCTTTTAAAGGCACCACTTACGAAAACGCAAAGGAAATGTGCACTGTGTTTGATAGAATTGTTATTAATTGAATTTGAAGGCGTGTAGTACGATTCTGTAACTTTTAATGATCCAATAATTGTAAATTCTTTCGACAGTAATAGTTGTATAATCCTGCAGCAGCTGTATTTTTGTTTCCCTGATAATAGGCAGAAAAAGTAACAGCTGATTTCGACAGCAAATATAATTAAATGATATTGCTTAATAATAAATATGATAAAATATCGTTATAATTATTGTAACGGTAACATTATCTTAATAAAACTAACGGAGTCGTACTAGAGGCTAAGTTTGACAAACACGAATTCTAGCTATTGAACAAATTTCATGGCATACCATCAAGTGGTGCAATCAGATCTAGTTTGATTGTATAATAGTAGCTTAAAAGGGTGCTTCGTTATAGTGTTTTTAATGTAAAAATATTGTTCTTTTTTTAAAATACAAAATAGGTGTTTAAAAATGAAAGGAAGAAATTCAAAAGTCGGTGCGTTTTTGTTGATATAACCAGGGTTGCCAGAATTTAAAGAGGTAAAATCTTCAAAACTCGAGAATTTCTCATCAAAAAAATCTGCAAAATCTGCACATTATTTTTTAAATCTTCAAAAAATCTTTAAAATCTTATTAATATGCCTTTTTATAAATAATTTAAAAAAACTAACAACATACTGAAAGAAGTTATGCATTTCAGAATATTAAAATGCAAATAGATTTAATGAGAAAACAAACATATATGAAAGTTCTTAAAATTAAATATTCATATTATTTGATCTTGTTTATATTGTTTTCTTCTAAATTTTCCTGATGATGATAACAAATTGTTATCGAAATATTGAAAATAAAAATACCGTTAAACCTTTTTTATAAAAACAAAAATCCATCAAGATCTTTAGCTGGAAAATTTAGAAGAAAACAGTTCTTAAAATTATTTAATGCCTAAACACGTATACCGATGTACGGGCATATTCGGACTTCTGTATCGTTAACATTTACCTAGCTGAAGATTATCTGCACATTTGCGGATGAATGTGGTAAAATCATTATATATTTAATAAACTCGATTAGAATTTGAGCATTATGTTAAGTGGCTTTATTTTAAATACAGCTCTGGGCTGAAGAACAGTTCTCGCGTTATCGTAAGTGCGGTCAGGCTAGTCGTTGTTGTTTGGCCTTCGAGAGCTTTGCGACTCGTTCTCACTGTTTAACTGTTAGCCTCAACTAAGTGTATTAGTTTACAGTTTTTTTGAGGTATTCCTTTGTTAACAACGCGGTAATTTCTTATGTGAAGGCATAAGTCGTTATAGTTAGTCACAGCGCCGCTGTAAATTACTGTTATTATTATCGTGCGCATACGGTCTTCGTTACTGCCCCCATACTTTACAAATTTATTTGCAACTGTACGAGTATAGTTAAATAAATATAAAAAATTATAAATAGCATGTTTTCTATGTTTCCCAGCTATCTATATGTCGATATTTCATAGGAACTACCCTAATCATCAGTAGACTTTGGACATTTTTGAACGATATTCTCAAACATTCAACTTTATATCCCAACAATCCAAATAAATTGCTGAGAATTTAAAAATAAAAATGCTCTAATAATACCTGTCAAAACACAGAAAACAAGCTTTTCTACTTATAAACGTCTCTAACATTTCTTTACACCTTTCAAACAAATGAGCAACCATTGGTTGCTACGATTTGCTTTTTGAAAGTATCGAAAAGCAGAGAACAAAAATTCAAATGTTAGAAGCTAAAAAAGCGAATAAAAAACTCAATTGTTAAATAAATATTTTAGATGTCTAAACCGCATTTATTATTGTATTGAAAAATTGTCACAACGAAAAACATTTTTCTTGTTTTTTTTCTAATTTCCTTTTCACTTATTTGTTATGTTTTTAAAATTGTTTTATTTTCATTTGACTAACTTCGATATTAGCCAAAGGATGTAATGTAATGTAAAGACATGATTTAAAAATCGTCGTAAAAATGTAACATGATTTTGGTAACAACTTTAAAAGAGTATTATAAAAAAACTTTAAATTATCGTATAAATACGAGTAAGCTCATATTACTTTCTAGAAACTTGCCAAAGTTGATTTAACAAAGTTACTTTTTAAACTTCGAATTTATAGTTTTTTCAAAATTTCGCTTAATTTTCTTATATAACATTCAAAAAAATGTGCATGAACGCTTGATATTTTCGTTCTAGTAGAAATATAAGGGAAAAAGTGCAAGAAGTTACTTTATTATTAAAAATTTTTTAAATCTGCGTTTTTAGGTCAAAAATCTTCAAATCTTCATTTAGTGTTTTTAGAGAGGAAAAATCTGCAAAATGAAGATAAATCTGCACTTCTGGCAACCTTGGATATAACGCGCTTTTTTCTCCATTTTGGTGCGTTTTGAAATTTGAAAGTTGACAAGGCTTATTGACATACTCTCACCTAAAACCAAAAGTATTATTAAGATTCCCGTTAATGATTGCGGATTTAGTATACATACATTGATGTGTACATACGTAGGTATATGTTTATATGCGTTTTATTTTGAATTTAATGTAAGTTGTTATTATTTACTTTGTTTTGTACTTCCATACATATGTGTTCTTAAAAATGATTTATGAAGAGACATATGTATGTATGTAACAGCTGAAAGTGGAGAATTGCAAGGTGGCTAAAAGTCAAGATAGTGTGACGTAGGGTCATACTCCACGATTTTTTATAGGTATGGGACCTAAAAACGAGGTCGCCACACAGTGATCACCAAAAATCATGCTTTCGCTTGATTAAATGATGAAACAGAATACGTCCGCAACTTCAAGCAAAAACGACTCTCAGAGAAAACAGGCACATAATTGAAACGACGGCTGCAACTTCACAAACAGTCATTTAATGTTCTTTTTTGTTAGGTAAAAAAAGCTTTTTCTTTTATTTTTATTTTTCCTCGCAGCAAAGCTTTTGAAGCTTTGGATTTGTTTACAAAATGTATGAAATTTACTAAAAGTGTGGTAATATTGTTGAAAGCTTTTCTGCTTCAAAGTGAGAGCATAAGAAAAATCGCTGCCAAAATAAAATAGATTCTATTTTACGACCGCATTCTCTGGCATTATTTTATGCCAAATTGTATGGAGAAAAACGTCATGCCCTAGTTCTGTTTCATCATTAACTCATACACTAAAGTTTGTAATCAACAAAAATCAGGCAACAAAGTTCAACGCTGAGTAAAATCAACTCATCTTGTAAACATTCTAAATTTGTCCCAATTTTCACGAGGCAATTTTAGTTGCGCAATTCTTGAGTTTGTGGACAAATAAGAGAGGAAAGAGTGGGGAGTGTAAAAATGAGTACAGACTTGCTTGTACTCGGAAAGTCGTTTTGTGCTATCGTTCGTATTATCAGAAATTTTACATTTTCTTTCATTGGTGTTTCTTTTATGTGTTGATATGTTGTCCGTGATGAAAGTAATATTGGCGCGAAATTGCGATATTTTAATTCACTTGAAAATTTTTTTTTTTTTAAATATTGTGGACAATATCAAAAAATACATAGCAGTATTAATATAGAAGAAGTGAATATTAAATGGAAAAATTTGAGAATGCAGTACATGCAAGATTAAGAAAGTGTAAGCAATAGAAAACGAAAATTGCTGTGTCTGAACATAAAAGCAAGTTGAAACGAAAATTTGATAAGAATTACGCAACTATAATTGCTTCGTGAAAATTGGGACTTTGTAATTAGCAAAAATCAAGCAACAAAGTTCAACGTTGAGTGAAATCCACTCGCCTTGTAAACAATCTGAATTTCTAATCAACAAAAATCTAACAACAAAACTCAATCGCCTTGTAAATATTTCCCGTTCGTTTTAGTACTCAATAAAATCGGCTAAACGTTAGATGTTGCTTCGATTCTGTGTTGTATAAACAAATTTGAAACATATTTACATACATATTTTGTATCTTAGCTTAAAGGGCCAAGTTAATTTAAAATCACAGTGAATCAAGTGTAGTTTTTGTTATATGTATACCATTGTGATTTTTAACAAATGTTTAAAAATAAATACGTATATACATATGCACTTTTGTTTTTCTCTATGAAAACCATTTGTTTCTATGAATGTGTAGTTTACTTTCATTTGTTTTTCAACAGAAGCATACAGAAAAACTGTTGAATACGTCACTGCATTGATTTTTGTTAATTTTTTTTTTCTTCCAAAACAAATTCAAACATAAGAAATGAATGCCGAACTACATGCACATTCATTTATATTCCAGCACGAACCTTAACGATGATTTCACTCAAGGCGAATTAATAATTAGGTGGATGCATCCACGAATTCAGGCGAATTCGGTTGATATAGCGGCACTCCCTCTGTCAAGTTTTGTTTACCTTTTTCGGCGCCATTTAAATTTTTTAACATGTTAGTTATCAACTACTTTTGACAGTTGAAGTGTGAATTCGCCTTTTAACACAAACAAAATACCTGTTGTTTTTTTTTATTGTTGTATTGTTGTAGCGAAGCGGCTACCTTGTTTTTGTATCATGATTTCACTCATATAGCGAAGCTGTCGCTCAATTTACTGATTAAAAATCAACTGCGTATTTGTGCGGCTGAATACAAAATCATATTTGATCGAAATGAAATGGTTTTCTTGTTGTAGAGGAAGTATGATTTTTTTTGCAATCACTCAAAGTTGTTCTCTGACTCTCACATATTTTGCATTAAATACATACGATAGTAGCAAGGCGAATTCATTATTAGTTGGATGCATCGGCGAATTCAAATAAATTCGGTTAACACGCCGGCACATGATACAAAAAACAAGGTAGCCGCTTCGCTACAACAATAAAAAAACTACAGGTATTTTGTTTGTGTAAAAAGGCGAATTCACACTTAAGCTGTCAATAATTCGCCTTGCGCCGGCACTTTCTTTGTCAAGTTTTGTTTACCTTTTTCGGCGCCATTTAATTTGCCGGCGAACTCGTCGGGAAGAGCGAAATTGGTCACTCGCCGCAGTTCCTAGCATGATTTTTCTACTAAAACTCTATTCTGAACTAGCATTCTTTAATAGTTAGAAATCATAGCATTATTACATTTTTTTTTAGGTGAGAAAGAAATTTTACACAATGTATCGGGAAAATTTCCGGGAGGACAATTAATTGCCATTATGGGACCTTCTGGTGCTGGCAAATCAACATTGCTTGATGCTCTTTCTGGTTTTAAGACAACAGGAGTAAATGGTTCCTTGTTATTAAATGGTAGACGCAGAGATTTAGGTGAGTTCAAAGTTATTGTTATACGAGTAATAAGTTAAATACACTGAAAAATTTATGATAAAAGTAAAACCATTAAAATTTTTGTTTGAAAAAATATTTGTATGTTTTTGATCAATAATTATTTTTTACTGAACTTTGGTTTCAGTCCACGAATTCCTTTAAAGGTCTTCCTCATTCAAACATTAATTGATTCAACGAATTTCGTTTTTAGATATGAAAACAAATTTCTTCTGTGTAGAAGAAAGGTGAATGATAATGATTTTTATTTATTACAGCCACATTCAGACGTATGTCGTGCTACATAACACAAGATGATCGTCTACAACCTTTATTAACCGTCAACGAAAATATGCATATTGCAGCCGATCTTAAGCTGGGGCCAAACGTTTCTTATCAGGAAAAAGAAGCCAGAGTTAGTTGACAAGTTAATTGTTTATCGTTTTAGAGATAAGTTTTTTTCTCTCTTTTTTTGTTTTATATTAGAAAGAAGATATTTTACTGCTTTTGGGCTTGTACGATCATGATCAAACCATGACAAACCGCTTATCTGGCGGTCAAAAGAAGAGGCTTTCTATTGCCATGGAACTTATAAATAATCCAACTGTGATGTTTTTAGACGAACCCACAACGTAAGTTATTTGAAATCAACTAACTGATTTGTTTTACAGTTTACTTGTATGTTTGTTTGTATAGCGGTCCTTACATGCTTCAATTCAATTGACAATTGAGTTGATTTTTGGCCACATACTTCATAAACTGAATTTAAAGATTTTCATTCAACTATCAAACTCAATGAAATTAAAGACATTTTTTAAAATATTTATCGTTTTCTTTGCAAAAAAGCTATAAATATAAATTTTGACTCCTGATGAAGAGACTTGAACACACACAACACAATTGAATTGAAAGACTTACCAGCCAACTTGAAAAATCAAAATATTTTGGTTTTTAAGTTTTTTAAATTGCATACAAGTGGAATCAGAAGACCTGAGTTTTTCGGCAAGAGATTTGTTCTTATAGCTACACACATATGACAAAAGTTGCGACCTGTGTGCGCCTTGCAAACCACACGGGGTCGCTGTTAAATCATCAGATAAGGCCGTTAAGGCAAGTGCTGATGTAAATCAGAAACACATCCTGTCTCTTTACGCCGTGGCTTCACGTGCCATCGACATCGAACATAGCATGAGCATAACGTTAGCAGAGCGAGTGTAAAAAAGAGTTCATGCTCTGTATGTGGCGAATACGTATGTGCGGATTTACCTTATCAAAGTGTTCGCCATTTTGTGTATTTTTGTACGTGATGTTCGCCAACTTCATGGCAAACATTGATGCTCAGCCATATGCTCGAGCATCGATGTCAGAGCATGAACGAAACATGGCCATGTGCGGTCCACATTAGCTATCCTACTTTAGTAGCCTTGAAAACAGATTTATAATTTTAAAGCGTGTTTATAATTTAAAGCATATTTATAATATATTCAATTACCTTAACACCCACACCCCGGGGAGCAGCCTTAGCCTAGGCTTACAACAAACTAGGGTACCAGTCCCTCATTTGTTGTAACAAATAAAATTAGCCGCACGACGTGTGTTGCGTTGGACTTCCGAAACGCATACCATGGGTTAAAATTGGCAGAACGCGAATCAGCAAAGCTCACGAGAGCTTTTGTCTAGCAGATCTCTCGGTGCTGATCGCGGTTGAGCTGCCTGCCTTGACTGCAACATTCTGACTATATCGTTTTAATCTAAAATCGCAAGGAATGGGAATTAGTTTCCCTATAACTTTCATGCATGCCGATTTTCGGGGGATAATAAACCTCCGAGTTGCTGTTGTCTTGCAACAGACACTGTACTGTAAGGAACCAGGGGTGATGGTTAGACCGGTGAGTTGGTTAGAGGCTGATGTTCTTAATAGATTTCGGTCTAGCAGTTCATTAATCCTTGTCTGCCATTGACTGTTGGGAAATTCCATGCTAGAGGGGTTAGAAGTACCAAACTCTTAAGCAAGGGGTTTGTTTATATGGCTACAAACTTATGGCAAAAAGTTGCGAACTGTGCAAGCCTAGAAAGCCACGCGGAGGCACTGGTGAATCGTGAATAACTCTCCCCGTGGAGTTGGTTTAACATCAATTTACTCCCACAAGCCAGGTACTAATATATCTGGTGGTTAAATTTCAAGGGCCGATGTTGAATGTGAACCACACCTAAACGCTAAGTTTTTTTCCGAATTTTATTTGACATTTCTCTATTTTAGACTTACTCAATTTGAACCATGGAGAGATATACAATCCAACAACGTGTTAAAGTTATCCAGACTTATTATGAAAATGATGATCAATTTTCGAAGAAAATCATCTTCAGTGATGAGGCACATTTTCACCTCAGTGGATTCGTCAATAAACAGAATTGCCGCATTTGGGCGAATAAGAATCCAAGAGTGACTGTCGAAAAAAGAATGCACCCGCAAAGAGTGACTGTTTGGTGCGGTTTATGTGCTGGCGGCATCATTGGGCCGTATTTTTTCTAAAATGAGGCCGGTCAGGCAGTTACTGTTTGCTGTTCGGTGTTCGCTATCGTGAGATGATAACGAACTTTTTATGGCCCGAATTGGAATATATGGATGTAGACGATATGTGGTTTCAGCAGGACGGTGCCACTTGCCGCACAGCTAACGAAACAATTGCTCTTTTGCGCAACAAATTCAATGGCCGTGTTATCTCACGTAATGGCGATGTCAATTGGCCGCCAAGATCATGTGATTTGACACCGTTGGACTTTTTTCTTTGGGGTTATTTGAAAGAAAAGGTGTACGTCGATAAGCCAGCAACAATTCAACAGCTAAAGGATGAGATAATTTGGCACATTAACCGCATAGAACCTCCATTATGCCTCAGGGTCATCGAAAATTTGGACCATCGGATGGAGGTGTGCCGCCGAGGTCGCGGCGCTCATTTGGCCGAAATTTTGTTCCATACATAATTGAGTAATACCAATATATCATAATAAAATAAAATTACAATAATTTCCTAAATAGTTTGTGTTTTATTCAAAATTTAAATCAAGTAACAATCTGTCTTAACATATAATCATACACATCGCCCTTTATTGCAACATATTCATATCTCAAAAAATTAGCTATTCGAGTTAACAATGCAGAATTGTTAACAGCACTACTACCTTTGTGCCAAAAATATATTCAAATTACTTTTAAACTGTTTCCTTTATCAGATATTATCTAAAAAAACTTTCAAAGACTTGTATGGAAACTAAAAATTTGAAATGTGTTTTTCTCGAAACAAACTTTTTTAAATTATGATTATGTTGCAATAAAGGAGCGACATGTACTTATGTACTAATAAACATCAAATCTTATTTATTATCTACTTATGTATGTACAAATGTTGTATACATATTTTGTCATCTTGGACACTGGTCCTCAGGGGATGATCCGAAGAACCCTACAATGCACCTCATATTAAAAAGATCAATAAACTTTTTTTCATACCAAATAATATATTTGCTACAGTTTCAAACTAAATAAATACAATTAATTCACTTAAAAAGCCGCATTACTGTTTTGCTTGATCCAATCTAAGAAGCTGGTTACACGTGTAAAGACTGCAGGCAGATTTTTCTCGCAGCCACTTGCAGAGCCATACGAAGTTACACCTATAAGAATATTGCTGTTTTGCAAAACCAATGGACCGCCCGAATCACCTTGGCAGGTTGAAACATGGCCTAAAGTGAAGATGCAAATATTGCTTGGTAATATATTGTAATACATGGCACAGTCTTCATTGGCCATGACAACCATATTAGCGTACTTTAAGTATGGAACGACACCCTTAAAACGATCAGACACATCTCCCCAACCTGAAGCAACTACATTATTTCCAGCGAAACTGTAAGAAGCTGTAGGCAATTTAGCGGCCTGAATGTAATTGGAGTAGGGGGTATGTGGAATCCGGATGATAGCAATGTCATTGTGCAAAGTACGTCTGTTCCAACTTGGGTGAATGATGATATCATTTTTGTGAACTATGTATGCAATTTGGGCAGAATTGCGTCCAACGGCACCCAACATCACTTCAACTTTGAAAACACCATTATCTACACAGTGTGCTGCAGTAAGAATTTCCGTGTTGCTAATTAAAGTACCGCCACACCAGAATACTTTGTTGCCAGGACGATATAGACTAAGACCAGCTTGATAAGGAAATTGTCCCGTGTGTGCATCGAAGCCGTTTGTTATGCGGCCTTGTCCTTTACCAACCGGCACCACGATGTTACGAGATACGAATTTTTCATCGGGTAAACAAAAGCCGGTTGTCAAAGTAAAAGCCAAAATAATTAGAAACTTCATGTCGTTGATCTTGAGGATGTGGGGAAAGACTGATATTTTCCTCAAACCCACTAAAGATTTTTATAGCAAAATTTCAGGTAATACTCGTATATAAAAAAAAAAATAAAAGCTATTATTTGAAACGTAAAATCCTACTTAGAACAACTTTATACACACACATGCGAGTATGTATGTGTTTATGTCGGTCAATCATATCATTTGTTCCATACCAAACATTCTAATTCTTGAAATTCCAATTCTTTAATCACTGTGTATACAGATGTTTTGAAAAAAGAGTTCAAATATTTGATTTGAGAAAAAACCCCAACTTTGAAAAGTAAATTAAAAACTTTATTTCGTAGTTGCTACCTGTTGTGATCTCGTGAATCTGACCCGATGTATAAGTAATGATAATTTTGTTTAGGTTTGCGCATTTTTCGCACTTGTTAAAACAATATCATTCGTTTCTTTACGATGACCTCTTTTAAAGATTCTCAAATTGACGGAAGAATTCTCAACTGAAACTATTCGCTAAACGGGGCTAAGGATTAATTTTCTTTTACCAAACATACTTTTCCTCTCAACATTCTACCGAACTTGAGCACTTCCTTATGGAAAAGCAGATCGATATAATGATGATTGCTGAAACCCATTTGACAACTAACAGTTTTTTCAAAATTAATGGCTACATACTGTACGACACAAAAGATCCCCGTGGAAGATCTTGCGGAGGATCGGCAATTCTAATAAAATCCAGAATTAAACACTTTTTAATGAACGAGACATGTGAGGAATATCTCCAAGCTACAAATATATGCCTTAATTATTTTCATGAAAAAATTGTTATATCCTCGATTTACTCACCACCACGATTTTCAATAACAGAAAGACAATATTCAATTTTTTTCAAATCACTTGGTCCTCGATTTTTAGCGGCTGGCGACTATAACGCTAAACACACTTTTTGGGGATCACGTTTAATTACCCCGAAAGGCCGTGTGCTTTTTGAAACCGTTACCAAAATGGGCTTAGGTGTGATTTCAAGTGGACACCCCACTTATTGGCCGTCAGACCAACGCAAGATCCCAGACGTTATAGACTTTGGAGTTACAAAAAATATAAAATATAAATATAAGAAATATTTGAGTACACATTGTACGGAAAACATTGCCTTGAGAACGCCTGAGGATATTGATGTGTCGATTAACGAATTTTCTGAACACCTTAATCTAGCCGTACAACATGCCACCACTACCCATATAAGATCCAGAATTGTGAGCAACAGAACATATTCGTTTGAAATTGAACAACTTCTAACAGAAAAAAGAAGAGTTAGAAGAGAGTGGCAACTTCGCAGGTCTCCCCAGCTTAAAAGCAGGCTACGAGAGTGCATAACTCAGTTAAGAAATCTGCTCGAAATCCAAAGAATGGCTTCCCTTAAAAATTATCTGGAAGGTCTTGATGGTACCCCTCAAACCGACTATTCTCTATGGAAAGCGACAAAAGGTCTGAAAAGACCCGTAGTAGGTAAGCCACCTCTGCGAACTTCAACTGGAGATTGGGCAAGAAGCGATTCTGAAAAAGGGATGGTGTATGTTAATCATTTGAAAAACGTTTTTACTGCAAATGATACAGTGGATGATGTTGCTGAATTTCCGCCATATGCTGTTAGACCGCCTGTGCCTTTGAGACTTAGTTTTCAAGATGTTGAAAATGTTATTCGTAACACAAACCCCAGGAAAGCTCCAGGTATTGATCAAATTACTGGTAAAATGCTTGAGCAGCTACTTCGTGTAGCTCGTAGAATTCTTCTTTTTATTTTTAACGCTATTTTACGTCTCGAGTATTATCCTGCAGAGTGGAAGGTGTCCATGATTACTATGATACCCAAACCAGGGAAGGATCCCACTAAAGTAGAATCATACAGACCAATAAGTCTACTGCCAACAATTTCAAAACTGTTCGAAAAATTGTTAATGGCAAAGTTGAGTCCAATGTTGAACACTGTGGGATGCATCCCTGATCATCAATTTGGCTTTCGGGCTAAACACAGCACAATAGAACAAACGCACAGACTAGTCAATGTCATAAGACAGACCTTTGAGGAGAAGAAGTATTGCTCAGCTCTATTCATTGACATTTCTCAAGCTTTTGATAAAGTGTGGCACGAGGGCTTGATACACAAAATAAAGTTGAACTTGCCTGCAAATACACACAAGCTTCTGGAAAGCTACTTATGTGGGCGGAAGTTTGTTATCAGAGAAGGCGACTTTATAAGCCCAACTCAGCCAATCGAGGCAGGAGTTCCCCAAGGCAGCATACTGGGGCCTACTTTATATTTGATTTACGCCTCTGACATGCCAACGACACCCGGAATCCACACTTCAACTTTTGCAGACGATACAGCATTCTGCAGTGTACATGAAAGCCATCAAGTAGCTTCGCGAAATTTGCAGGAGTATATTTCAATATTAGAGATGTGGTTAAAACTTTGGAAAAGTTAATGAACAAAAGTGTACTCACGTTACATTCACGCTGCGTAAACAAACATGTTCAGCCATCCAAATCAACAATTCACCTATTCCGCAGCAAAATGAAGTCAAGTACCTTGGTATTCACCTGGACCGTAGGTTAACGTGGAAGTCTCACATAGATGCGAAAGTTACTCAGTTAAAGTTAAAAGCAGCTCAACTGAATTGGCTTATGGGCAGAAATTCTACATTGAAGCTGGATTGCAAACTTTTATTATACAACGCAATTCTAAAGCCTATATGGTGCTATGGAATTCAACTGTGGGGCACCGCCTCCGCTTCAAACGTTGAAAAAATTCAAAGGCGACAAAACAAAATTCTTCGAACAATTACCGCAGCTCCATGGTACGTAAAAAACTCACGAATTCATAAGGATCTCTGTGTTCCTCTTGTAAAAGACGAATTTTCAAAGTACGCAACAAGGCATATCAATAAATTGGAACTTCATCCAAATCGTCTTGCACGCAATATACTTAATTTCGAAGGACACTCTCGGTTGAGAAGGAGGGACACCTTTGCCACCATCAGAACGTTAAATAGGTGATTTCACCGATATTGATCGTGCAAAATAAAACATTTTTGTCTAGCATTGGCTGGACTTAATTAATTTTATGTATTTAGTTTTAAGATTTGAATACTTATTGTTAGTTCACTTTGTGAAGATTCAATAAACAAATGAATGAGAAAAAAAAAACAACATTCTACCGTTCCCCAACAAGCTGCAGAATTTATTAATTATATTAGTTGTGTTCATTTACTAAAAACTTTTACAAATTTGTAATAATTGTTACTAGAAAGCGTTCATTAACCCAAAAAATTTGCAACGAGAGAGCGTCAAAAGAGCGTAAAAAATTGAGAGCCATAAAAATTCTTGCAAGTTTTTACAAGTAAAATTTTTACTTGCAATAATTATTCAAACAGCTGTTTTGTTTTTGTGTTTACAAAACAGTATTTCTAAATTAAGTTAAAAATTAAAACATTTTGGAAAATTTAAGAAATTATAATTGTATGTAAACTTTTAAGCCGATTAAAAGTATTAAAAAGATTACAAATGTATTTTTGTAGTCTTTTTAATAAAATAAGAAGTCTAAGGGAAATGAACTAAGCAACACAGTATCTGGCACATCAGTGGCAAAGGATGTTCCGGCAAATTTATTTGCTTGAATGTGTTTAAAGCTTCTAGGGTAGCAATTAAATTCACACTTGGAGCCTTCCATTTAGAATTATATTAACATTTATCTAATTTTAACGTCTAAAATGTTTCTGTTTTTTGTTACTTTATTTTTTACAAACCAGTGGCTGTGTTCTGTAACTCTCGCCACGAGAAATTTTTCGACTGAAACGTGTGAAATGAAACAAAGTTGAAACAAACAGCTGCTTTTCTCACTAAACTCTAGCTATAACTTTTTTGGTGAGTAATAGCTGTCACGTAAGGAAATTACTCGCCATTTTACAGAAAAACTGTGTCTGTAAAACTTTTGCGAAACAATTTCCCGCTTTCAACTGTCATTATTTCTCGCAAATAAAAAGGCTGTGAGATAGTATTTCAAATAACAATAATCATCTTTATATGATTAATAATACTGCAAAAATAAGTATTTTGCCATTAAATTAAGTTTGATATATTTATTTACAGAGCTTAGCATGATTTTTTTTTATTTCAACTTTTTATTTAATTTTTATACTCTTCACACAACAAGTTTTAAGGGAATACTTATACAAGTTTGTAATTTCTACAATTTTAATTTCCGACCCAACAAAGTATATTGTAACACTTTTATAATGTTTTTTTCAGAATTCACAAATTGCAATTGTTTTTTAATCTTACAAAATTTTGTGCATAAGTATGTATGTACTTATGTATTTGTAAATACATAAGTACATACTTATGTATTTACTTACATAAATAAAATGTAAACGTTAGAGCCATACCATACACTTTCTAGAACAGCCGTCGAACAAAATTTCTTAGCTTTAGTAATTTTTGGTCGGCGGCGGTACTTATTGTGGCTGGCGCTTTTATTTTTAAAATTGCATGTCGGCTTCGTTTTATATTTTCAGACATTTCTAACGTAACGACGTAATCACTTTGGGTAGTTTTCGACATGAGTTACAGACGCAGTTTTGTCTCACTTTTCGAGAAACGATGGAATAATTTGTTTCACAAGTTTTCGACGCGAGAACTTCTCGCCAAAGTTACAGAACACAGCCACAGATGTAATTTTTAGTATTGTAAATATTATGAGTACCTAGCTATTCGGTACTTTACACTTTGAAATTATGCTATGCTAGGCAGGCAGTTATAACGTATAAATACACGTTTCAATTCAATTGTGAATTGAGTCTTTCAATTGAATTGGTTCTTGGCAACACACTTCATAAACTGAATTGAAAGATTTTCATGCAACTATCAGATTCAATGAAATTAAAGACAATTTTAAAATTATTTAACATTTTCTTTACAAAAATTTACAATTATAAATTTGGACAATAATTTATTGAATTTTTGTTGAACTTTAAAATTTTTAAATAAAATTTTTGGTTTGTACATTTGCAAGCTTTTTCCTTTCTTAAGTTTTTTGGACAACTGATCAGGAGACTCGAACATACAAAGCACAATCGAATTGAGAGACTTACTAGCCAACTTGAAAAAAATCAAAATGGTTTGATTTTTCTTCAACTAACTCGACAACTTCCAAACGAATCAATTTAAACGTCTTGATACAACAACCGACTCAGTAGCCAATTGAGTTTATCGCAAAGGGAACGATCTTTCAGAATCCAAGTGAGCTGGAGAATCCAGGTACTTTTTTGAGAATCCAGCGGCCTGCCTACGGGGTAAGCGCCCCTAATTAAAAATAGATATTTTATTCAAAAGTATCTAATCACCCCTGTATTTAGCGTATTTTGACTACGTCTAGTACTAGATTAAATAAAATTGTAAAACTTTTCTTTATTCTGTTACAAGCCGTACTCAAAAAACGCCAGCCACGACAATGCTGAATATAAATGACTACAACCACGCTCTTTTTATAACAATATACATATACATATGTATAATTTGTCCAAAATATATAATAGCCTATTTACACCAAAGCGAAATCTGCTCATTCGAGATTTCAAGCCAAATCTAGTAGATTTTGAGAAGATTTTCCAAACAAAATGAAATCTACTTTGTGAGTAGATTTCGATGAAATCTCCTGAAATCTACTCAGTACTAAGCGATGCAACTGTGATTTCTTGCAAAAAGTACTTAAAAATACTACGCTGCAACAAAAATTGCACTATAATGTGGTGTATGCAGTCTCTGGGCACAAAAAATATACACTTTAATGCTGGTGTATTCAGTCCCTGACAATATTGTATTGTCAAACCCGCATGCATAAATTATTTTTGAGCAAATGAAATCTTGCTAGATGTCAAAAAACGGTGGTGTAAACGATATAGATTTCGTTGTAGATTTCAATTCAAATCTACTAGATTTTGAGTTGGTGTAAATGCGCTATAAGAGTAGTTATTAAGTAGTCATATATACATATACATAACAACACTACTCTAACTTGCAAATTTTAGCTAGAAAAGTGTTCTCACATTTTTGAGAGTAATTTTGCAAAATTTCTTGTTACTCTCTCGTTACTAGTTTTTACTAGTAAAGTAGATGAACACACCTATTATCAACTTCACTTATTGCAATTGCAAACAACATTACTGATAGCGGGAAAGTCTGTGGAATCCCGTTGGTCAATAAGTATTTTCTATCATTCAAAATTTACTACTTTTTAAATATGATTTTATGCAATTGCAATATATATAGCGCACTGCAAGATAAAAATGCCCATAAATATATGCAAATACAGGCGTACATTTATATACGAGTATTACTTTTTTCTTTTTTTTTACAGAGGTCTTGACAGCAGCTCCTGCACTAAAGTTTTAGAATTATGTAAGAAACTTGCTCAACAGGGACGCACCATTATTTGTACAATACATCAACCCACTGCCAAATTATTTCAAATTTTCGATCAGGTCTATGTGTTGGCCGCCGGTAACTGTGTCTATCAAGGCAGTACGGAAAGACTGGTACCATTTTTACAGGCTGTTGATTTACCCTGTCCGATGTATCACAATCCTGCCGATTACAGTAAGCTTGCTTAGATTCCCAATTTTAATATTTTTCTTTTTTAATTCGTTTTGTTTATTTTACTACTTTCAGTTATTGAATTAGCCTGCGGGGAATATGGCCAGGACAAGGTTGATTCATTGATATCAGCCTCTGAGAATGGCAACTGTTTGACATGGTTTGACAATCCTGAAACTCTTATGAAATCCGAAGAACTAATGCGCAAATATCCCATCCCTAAAAAGTCGCAGAAACGTTCATTAGAAGATACTAGCTTTCTTAATCAGCTATCGGTTCTTATGCATCGGGGCTATATTAAAGCAAAACGTGATACAACTTTGACCCATTTACGTATTGGTGTTAATGTATTTGTGGCTATTATATTGGGCGCCGTTTACGCCAACTCCGGAAAGGAGGGTTCACGAGTGATAGACAATTACAATTTGCTATTTGCGATATTAATACACCATTCCATGACCACCATGATGTTGACTGTTTTAACATGTAAGTATACAAAGCGGCAAAAGTTAAGATCACTTATAGCATGTTCACACGAAGGCTTATATTCGAGGCCCAATCTTGATTGAACCAACATGATTGGCCATACAAAATTTTGAGAGCGAACCAACCTGGTTCATTTTGAATCTTGTTGCGAACCATGCAAAAACTACTATCATCTGCAAATTTCATAATAAATTATCGCTGGTTTATCTGAACTAGCTCTAAAAAAAAATGTAAACAAAAAAAAAACAGATAATGTGTGTAAAATCAAAAGAAACACATTGAACATATAAAAATTGGATATTTACATAAAAATTTAAATTTAAAAAGTAGAAAAAAGAAATAGTGAAACGCGTGCAAAAAAGTGTAGAACAAAAACGACCGTCTGAACACCTAGTTTCGCAATCGTGGTTCATATTACCGTCTGAACATGGTATTAGTCATCAAATGTAAAGATTTATGTCTCGATTATCGATAGCAACTGAACTTTAGCTGCGTTGCCAGTTGTTGAAACAGTAATACAAATGGTAACCGGTGACCAAATCTTGCAACCCAAGTTGATATTTTAAAATAATTTTGAGAACCTCAAAATATTTAACTGCTAATAGCCCTGATACACTATCCTACACGCTTGTGCGATATACTAACGTAGTGTGCAAGTTCGAAAAACCCAATACATTCAAACTTTTTTTACTAACACACGCACAATCTCTGCACTTGCAACCAACTTTCAACTGAACTGGCAAGCAATTTCAGTAGGCAGTGATTTTTTGGCACTTACTGAAAGTCAAATGACAACTGAAATAACAGTGTTGCTTTACACCAAGTTTTGCGGAGATTAAGTGATTTTAATATGTTTTTGTCATATTTAAATTTTTCAAAACACATTTTTAAAATAATTCAAATTTTTTTTATTGAAAATATAAGCAGTCTTTGCCGTTTTGAGTGAAAAAAAGTTAAAATTATTCTATTTCATTTATTTATTTAATTCCTACTATTCATTTCCCCGAAAAATAAAATTATGGTATTCTATGGTAATGCTGTTTTAGGGCTGTTGTCTCTTCACTGACATTTTTAAACTGAACTTCCATGTTATTCTTTAAATACTAATGCAACTTGCAAGAAAGTCGAGAATTTTTTCGACATTTTCGTTGATAATACGTACACAGCACTTCTATGCAAGTACTTGTACGTGTAAACGTAGTGTAAATATAACATGTGTGCTGAAAAAGGAATAAAAATGCAACTGTGTGACAGAGTTTTAGACAAATCGTGTGACTTGAAAATTTTTATGAAAATTTGTATAATATTACATTTACACCAACTCAAAATCTAGTAGATTTGAATTAAAATCTACAACGAAATCCAAATCGTTTACACCACAATTTTTTGACATCTAGCAAGATTTCATTTTCACAAAAATAATTTATGCATGCGGGTTTGACAAAAAAAATTTTACCAGAGACTGTATACACCAACATTAGCGTGTATATTTTTGTAGCTCAGAGGCTGCATACACCACATTAAAGTGTAATTTTTGTTGCAGCGTAGTATTTTTAAGTACTTTTCAAACAAAGGGTATTTCGTCGAAATCTACTCATAAAGAAGATTTCATTTTGTATGGGAAATCTTCTCAAAATGTACTAGATTTGGCTTGAAATCTCGAATGAACAGATTTCGCTTTGGTGTAAATAGGCTATAAATCTCGAATGAGCAGATTTCGCTTTGGAGTAAATAGACTATAACATAATGGTTTCTGTGCGCTCAGTGTGGCATATACGAGTATTGTGAAAAATATGAGAATATTGTTAAATTAATATAAATTTATTATTGTAATAATAGTTTTTAATTATTTTACTGTATTTATAAGTTATTGCAATCATACTTGTATAACTTCATTTTGAAGCGATTTTGTAAAGTCGACCAGACTTTTAAACCATTTTTCTGTGAATGAATCGTCCGATCGTGTTGAATAGTGTATCAGGGCCTTTAGCAGTTCTCACTCTTAGTATTAAAGTTCTATTGTAGAGCTTGTATATATTGTAGTGTGGCACCATCTAAGTATATGTTTTCCTATGCTCATTAATCTCTTAAGTTCTGGGAAAATCTTCATGGACAAATCATACGAAACATAATATAATTAATTTATTTACTTCTTATTTTCAGTCCCTATAGAAATGTCAATTCTTCTTAAGGAGCACTTTAATCGTTGGTATTCTCTAAAAGCTTATTATACATCAATAACAATACTCGACCTTCCCATATCGGTAATTATTAAGTTTAAAAGTTTTAAATAAAATTATACATGTGCTTTAACATTTTGAAAATAGATTGTCGGTAGCTTACTGTTTACCATAATTATCTACCTGTGGAGTTATCAGCCCATGGAGTGGTTCCGTTTTTGGATGTTCTTTGCCGTTAGTGTACTAACAGTATTTGTGGGTCAAAGTTTTGGCTTGATGGTTGGCGCCTGGTTTGATGTGGTAAATGGAACATTCTTGGCTCCTGTCTTAACCATACCCATGATGATGTTTGCTGGTTTTGGCGTAACACTGCGCGATATGCCCTACTATTTGAAATGGGGTAGCCATATATCTTATCTACGCTATGGCCTAGAAGGATTTGTAGGAGCTATCTGGGGCGAAGACCGTGAACGTTTAGAATGTGAAGAGGAAGCTTATTGCCATTATCGGTATGTGTATATACAAGGTGTTTTTTTAGAGTTAAACAAGTTTATACCATAATAAAACCAGTGCAAAATTCTTGAACCGGGTAAAAAAAAACCAAAATAAGGACACAAATACGTATACATGTATATATATGTACATTTATCTCATGTTAAGAGTTTTTAGACAGACTTATCTACACAACAGATCTGGAATTTAAAGGGCAGTACGTAGTTCTTATGGGAATTCATGTTCCCATAAGAACTGTGTGTAAAAAAAGTTACGGAATTTCAGGTTGGTAAATTCCTTATGTAAATTTGAGCATACCGGTACGGAGTTCTTAACTGGGGTCTCCATTAGCCATGAACATGGTATGAGCATCATTGCGAACATCGCAAATGGCTAATGTGGACCGCTCATGGAAATGTTTCGTTCACGCTCTGACATCGATGCTCGAGCATATGGCTGAGCATCAATGTTCGCCATGAAGTTGGCCATCACGTACAAAAATACACAAATTGGCGCCGAATTGAACACTTTGATAAGGTAAATCCGAACATACGTATTCGCCACATCAAGAACATGAACTTATTTTTACACTCGCTCTGCCGACGTTATGTTCATGCCATGTCCAAGCCAATGGCACGTGAAGACACGGCGTAAAGAAAAGTAAACGGAATTTTTGATATTTTTTATTATTACAGGTATGTTAAAAGTAAAAGTGGAGACTTTTTTCCGTTAACTGAAACAAAAATTAATGTTCATACATTTATTTGCCTACGGAATTGTTGACAGTTGAATGTTATTATTAATAAAAGATTTAAAAAAAATTGTTGTTAATAAAATGGAGGAAGAATTGGACGATGAACATAGCATGAGCTAAGTTTTTACATATATACATATACCTTTTCTACACAAATCTACAAATTATTTTTCCGTGTAGAAATAAATGTATTATTTTCAAACGTGAATTTCCGTAAGAACTCCGTACCGGCCTTAATGTTGTTATTACCGTTTTTTGACATCTAGCAAGATTTCATTTGCAAAAAAATAATTTATGCATGCGGGTTTGACAATACAATATTATCAGAAACTAAATACACCATAGAGTTGGGTAGTTCGCGAACGAACTAGTGTCACTGAACTATTCACTTCAGGGAGCTAAGTGAGCCGATCATTTCTGCGAGCTCTTTTAGCTCCGTAGTTCATGTTTCTTTCTTTTGTCTTCAAGTTTTCTTTTCGTTTATGTTTCTTTCTTTCTGGTACATATATATACGGAAGTAGTCAAACAGTGCTGCCAGAATTTGACGTAAAAAGTACATATCTATGTTAAAATACAAGTATTCAGAATATTAGACAACACAATTTTACTTTGGTTTTTTGTATTATAAAAATAAATGATATGATATATGACCATAATTGAATATAAAAATATCGAGACATCATCACAAATATATCGTTTTTTTTTTTCTTTTTAATAAAATTATTTTTCATCACACCTGAACATTTCTAATCTCACCTTTTATTAATCCTTATAATAATTTTACTTTTCATTTGTTTACAGCAATTTTCTTTTGCTTTTCTTTATCTTGAAACCTGAACAGAGCCGTTCATTGAAAATATTATTTACGGAGCACTGAACTATTGAACTAAAAGAAAGACATATTTCAGTAAAAAGAGCTGAACTAAAAAGAGCACTCTCTCAAAAGAGCTCATGAACTCAACTCTAATACACCAGCATTAAAGTGTATATTTTTTGTGCCCAGAGACTGCATACACCACACTATAGTGCAATTTTTGATGCAGCGTAGCATTTTTAAGTACTTTTTGCAAGAAATCGCGGTTGCATCACTTGGTACTGAGTAGATTTTATAAGATTTCGTCGAAATCTACTCATAAAGTAGATTTCATTTTGTATGAAAAATCTTCTTAAAATCTATTAGGTTTGGCTTGAAATCTCGAATGAGCTGATTTCGCTTTGGTGTAAATAGACTAAAAATCACCTAGATTTTACTCGAAATCCGAATATACTATGCAAGGGCATTAACGTCTAAAAGGTGACAGCGCTACGCCATGCGACAATTTTTTGCTGCTGGCAATATAGTAAGCCACGTCAAATGTATTGTTTACATTTTTGAAAGTGAATTTAGTGTTTTATTCTGAATTAAAAATTACAAGTTTAAACATAAAAATAAATTTTAATTGTGAAATGGTACTTTCATAGTTTATAATTGTGAAAAAAGTTGCATATATTTTTGACAAGCATAGCTTATCACATGCCTGTGTTTGTTGTATTGTCGTAATTTTTCCCTAGTGCTGCCATCTTGTAGACGTTAATGCACCTCGATTCTATGTAAATGTGTTTTAAACAAAAAACAACTATTAACGGTTAAATGGTCTGCCAGAGAAACCGATGTTGCCAATTGAAAGTTATGAACTTAAAAAAAATCCCAATACATACTATAAATAAGCAACGCATGAACTATATCAATTTTCTTTTCTTTTTTTTCAGATATCCTAGCAAATTCTTGCAAGAAATTGCTATACGTGGCGATCAGTTTTGGAACGACATTATTGGTTTGTGTGTCATCATAGTTATATTTAGAGTAGCTTCTTTCGTAATACTAAGAGCCAAAATTAAGTCGGTAAAATAGTTCCAACTCTTAACTCTTGCCTGTAATTTTATTATACCTAAATATTATAAATGCTTCAGCAAATAAACAATGTATAGCGTAATTATACAACAGATATACATATGTATGTATGATACTAAATATATATTTATAGTTATTACCTGTTGCGCCTAGCATTTAACTACAATATTTTATTTAGCTCTTTTACTATACCTATTTACATTTAAGATATTTTTATATTTTTATTAAAGCTGGATTCTCCCCTGTTGTCCGAACAAACTTTTTGTCTGGAAGAACACATTTTGCTAACAATGCAAACTAAATTAGCTCGTCAAGCATAATTTTTGTGTTAAAAACCCTCATTCACATACAACATGTATGACTCCAACTCAAATAGTTCGGCGTCAACGCTTGGCAATTGTGAATTCTAATTTTGACAAAGCGTAAGAGAGATAACTTTACTCATTTTGTCGGTAAAGTTAAAAGCCAAATAAACTACGCAAACCCAGCTAGACAACACAAACATTCAAGATGTTTACACGAAAATTTTTTTAATTCGTGCAAACACGCTTCAAATATTTGCACCAACAAGCAAACAGCCCCATAAACAACGCTAACACTGGGTTTACATATGCAGGTAACTTGTTACAAGTTGTGTGTATGTATTATCAACCAAAAATTTGCCTGCAAGTTCATTATCAAAATATCGTCGAAAGCAAGCGTTATGAGTTTCTAGTACATGCGTTTTTAATGTCTGTGCTGCCAAATTTTTAGTACCAACATCATAGGGGATTTATATTCCCAATATAAATAATAAATTTTTATTCCAAATAAACAATAAGTTATATTTGTTTATATATTTTTTATATTATATATTATCGGATTATAACTAAAAATATTATTATATAAAAAATTTTTCCTTTAAAAATACCCATTAAAGTTAAAATGAAATATCTATGGGCAACACTGTTTGTTGCTCTTTATTTGCAAGTGAAAAACTCACTGCCAACTAAAATCACTTGCAAGTGAAACCACTGCTTGCAGCTTTATGAATAAATTAGTAATAAAAAATGGTTATGTATTGGGTTTTTTGCACTTGCGTGTGTAAACATTGAGTAACAGAAGGAAAGTTCTGTGTGTATTAAAGAGCACCGCCCTATTGCTAAGCGCTTTTACAAAACCAATTGATCATCAAGCGTATAGGCCTGGGCGCACCTGCTCTAAATAATAGCGAAACTACAGCAAGCCAACAATAAAAAACAGCAGTTATTTTTATTGATACTTTGTGTTATGAACGGTTAAACAAGAGAAAAGAAATATGTGTATTTTACTTTGTGTTTCCATGATATAACAAATGCTTTTCTTTTTTAAAAACAATATTACGAAATTTTTTTTGATAGTTCTCATCATAAAAAAGTCAGCTGGCGCCTCAACACTACCTAGTATATTATTGTACCATGAACAAAATACAAATGTTCTGTTTACAACTTCACAACGTTATTTGTAGTTTGGGCAACTTTCCATTTTACTTTTAACTAATTTTTAAGCAAAAACTTTTTTTCAATTTGCAAATTTTCTGATTACATTTTCAGTTTTATGTGTTATGAAAACATAAAACAGCTGATTATTCAATTCTAGTTCGAACTTACCCAAAGAAAAAGTTCGGGCTAATTTGTACAGAAAATGAAAAAAAATTCTCTCTTATTTTCTCTCAAAATTGCACAAAAATTATATACGTATCACATCCGGGCAACACAACGGGACCAGACTGGACACAAGTGGGCTGGCTTTACAATAGCTGGCAGCCTGTCAAACCTAACATAACCTATAAGGTTTTAAGACTAATTCGGACTGTTTCGTTATTCACGTGGAACTCACCTAAAGTTGTTCAAAAAATACTCATATATAGTTTCTCTCTCGCTCTCACTCTTTTGAAGATTGCCAACAAACTGCACATAAAAATAAATTTTTGTTCAGACAATATAGGTGTATTCATCTTAAGAATATAATATAATTTATTAATAATTAAGTTTTTTATTCGCTATTTAAGCTTCCAACATTTATACCAGTAAAAAATTATAAATATTTTGTTTTCTATGATTCCCAGCTATCTATATGTCGACATTTCATAGGAACTACCCTAATCATCAGTAGACTTTGGAAATTTTTGTTTGAGAATATCTTTCAAAAATTTCCAAAGTCTACTGATGATTAGGGTAGTTCCTATGAAATGTCGACATATAGATAGCTGGGAATCATAGAAAACAAGCTATTTATAATTTTTTACTGGTATAATTTATTAATATTAAATAATTGCTTTTCACACAGAAAAGTTGTAGGGTTTGTTTTCAATTAGATATATTTTGTATTGTATAGTGTTAGTGAAATTTTGAAAATTATAGCTAAATTTTATATTTGTATTTAATTTGATAATCTTAATTTACTTTTTTATATCTATACATTTTTACTAGTTTATCATCAAATTTGTCTTCATTATTTATTAAGTAAATAAACGTTTTCGAATTAAAAACAAAACAGAAAAGTTTCCCTTGTATTCAAAATAAGGTAAATGAGAAAGCTCATGAAGGAGTTACTTGTGTTTCTATCCTTAGCAGTCTTTATCCGTACTTTTGTTTATGTAAAATGATAAAATTGTCAAATCAATTAATCAGCTGTTTCTTATTTCTGAAAGTATATTAAAATAATGAAAAAAAAATGGAAAACTTGCCTTAGGTGTACATTTTGTACAAAAGAAATCACTGTTATACTGTTTTCAGACATACACAATTATTCAGATTACCGAAATTACCGCTATAATTGAGCTTAATACTCCATACAAAAAGTCAATTAAGTATTTGAACAGTTAGCACGAAATTGTTATAAAATTGCGTACAATTTGAAATACTACACCTTTTGTAGGTGTGTTCAGTGAGTATAATCATTCACAGTAGCAACTCAAATGTTAAAAAAGTAAACAAGAACGAAAATGGCGAGTAAAGTTGATGATAAGTTTATTCAAATTAAATTTATAGTAAACAGTAAATATAACACTAGTTTACAGCCAAAAAATACCAAGAACACCACATGTCTAGATATGTTAATTGGGACCTCCTGAACACGAAAAACGCTATTTTTTCTAGATAACGATACTTTTGTGTTTTTCGGTGTATGGTCCCACTCAAACCCTTCTGGAGCCTAACCGAAAACTGTGAAACACATAGTGCGTAAAAGTGGCTTACGCAATTTGCAAACCCGTAGCACAAAATACAGTATAAAGGAAAGCTCCGGCTGAAGCACACAGCCTTATTGTTTGGCTGTAGCGTAAACGGAAGCGGGATTTGCCACCCAAGCTTTCCTATATTTTTGTTTTTCCATTTGAAATATTTGTGCATCAACTTTGCCAAACATAAATAAGACCGGAAAACGTACTATTTTGTACCGACTAAAGCTATCGCGGTATACCTTAATAGAATCAGGGTCCTAATAAAACTAGCAACTCGTATAAGAATATTTCAAAAATTGTGCTTTAACATTAATTTAGCTATTTATTACATAACCACTTAAAATAGGAAATTTACATTGCTAGAATTATAAATTAGACACTAATGATTTACAATCATTTTGGATGCCACGGGTACTATGATAAAAATCAGCTCGTAAACATTTTTCATTTTATATCTTTTTTAGTTTCATTGTATTTTTAAATAAAAACGAAATATCTATACAAAAGGTTGAAAATACTTTTTTGTTTTAATTATTTAGGCATTAGCACTAGTTTTAGCAGATTCCTTTGCACATTCACCTCGCATATCGATGTCATTAAGGGCTTCCCTTATACTCTGAGGTTTTAAAACGTCCGCCGATGCAACCTTAAAAATATATATATTAAATAGTACATATTAAACGCCTAAAGCATACACTTACGAGTTTAACTTTGTATCCCAAAGACTGTAATAGACGCAGTTTTAATCTCAAGACGGCAACGGGTTCTTGAGAAAAGATTAAAGTTTGTGCTGGCGACAAAAACTCTAAGAACAATTCACTACTCTCGGGGGAAGATAATTTAACATGAATTCCTGGAATATTAATACCATTTATGGGACATGAAATTTGCGCAGATGACACTAATTCATCTTTCAATAGTTCATCAATAATTTTTTGGTAAGGAATTTCATGATTATTTAAAAGATATGGAGGTATCTTTGTTCTAAGGTTAAAAGCTTCAAACTGTTTTATCACAGTCGAACACCAACTAGGCTCTTCTATTTGTGCTGCTGATAAAAGCACTGTGAGACGGCTCTCCACTTTAGGTTGCTTCTTGTTAACATTTAATTTAGATTTGACGGAAACAGCAGACTGTAGAAGCTCTTTGCTTTTATAGCCCAAAGTCCACAGAGATAAGCTACATTCAACTAATTGGTCAGCAAAGTAGTTGAACTCTCCGGCATGAAATTTTTCTAAGAGGCTGTTTTCTATGATTCGAAATTGGTTAGAAGAAAGACTGCTATTCAACTGAGCACATGCCCATAAATATGTAGAAATATCTTTGCCTCTTATGATTTTGCTGTAACAGCCATTTCCTTTCTGCGCAATTCTTAATTGTTCGGTTATTGTTTCTACTAAAGGCTGGATGCAGACCTTATTATCCCATCGATTTTCAGCCAAATAAGCGAACAAATGTATCTGACCTCTTGCTTGTAGTTGTTGAAGTTTGTCAACGTTTTGAAATATATTTCCAATATATTCACAAACTTTGGAAGAGTGTAAACGTTGTAAGCGCATGCTTTTTATATAAGTTACCAGTAAGGCATCTTTGCCATTTGAAGTATTTGAAATGTTCAGTACTTCTGCCAATAATCTTTTATTAAATTCTTCACTTTGGATGACTAAAGATGTTTTGTAAGCAGCACTACTAACTAACGCCATATCTATGGCGTTCATTTCTGGCAAATATTTATCAAGATGTTTGCCCAAAATACTGCTTAATAGATTTTTAACATTGATGTCAGACTGCTTTTTACTCAAACCCATATAAAAACACAACTGCAAAAAGTATTCTTTAGTTTGCATTTCTTGTTTTGCAAATTCCTCAAATAAATGTTGCATCGCCGGGGCATAAAAGTCCAATCGTGTGATCCAATTCGGTATCAAGAAAAGAAATGCAAACAATGTTCTTAAAATTGTATCAGCATTCATTTCCTTCAGATTATTTAGCGCATGTCTGTCAAGTTCATTTAGTATAATAGCAAATTTATAGGGATCTGCGTTTGAGCGGTAAGTAAATGCAAAAGTAATTACAGCTGCTAGCTGTTCCTTCGAAGTTTTTTTTAATTCTTTTTGAAAATAATTTACATCAGTAATTGGAAAATAATCGGAATACTTTACAGTAGTCGCCACTTGGTCGCATATCTTTTGTCTCTCCAAAGCAACATGCTTGGCAAAACGTGTTAACAATGTTCCGGCTTCATCAGAAGTTTCGTAGAGAATATCTTTTGCACCAAATGTTGCGTACTTATTAAGTGATATTACTCTGTAATTGTGTTGCAACACTTTACATCTCCACAAAATTTTTGTACAAATATTAAACATGTTTTTTTATCTATTTATTTTATGTAATGAATTGTAAGTATTGTTAAAATCTTAAATGCCTGAACCAAAAATACTAAACAAAAATTGACATGTGCCAGAACAGCTGTGGCAATTTTTATAGGAGTTTCTACGTGCACCCAGACTCCTTAAATAAAACGCGATGAAATCGCTAATTTATAAAGTGATACTATGGATTTTTCAAATAAGTTACAGTGCGACCACACAGGCAATCTGTTGTGTTTTAATACTATCAATAACTCCGGCAGAATTACGTTCAACGCTGTTCTTTTAGTTGACGAACATATAAATATCTTAAAACATAATTTTATATATTTTGGCGAAGAAGTTTGCGTGTGTCTTAATTAATTGTAATTGTTATATTTTTTCAATCTTCGAGCACTCCATTTCCCTCTATTTTTTTATGAACTCAAAAATGTAAATACATTTTCATTTTTTCTGTTGATAAAATCAGTTTTTATAATAATTTGTACATTTGTTTATATATTAAGGTGTATTTTTGTATGTATGTTCATAAACATCAGTGATGATAAGTGAGTTTTAACAGCTTATGTTCAAAGATAATAGCTCAGCAATATCATCCGTCAATAATTACTGAACATGTGTTTAAACACATTCGTGCGATCCACACGCAAATATCTTCTATCGACAATCGATTTTGGCAGTTGCCGCGTCAATAATTGCCAATCAGATTGCCCGTGTGGACGGGTAGCTAAAAAGTTATGACCTTCATACACACACATTTTTGGGCAAGTCGTTCAATTTAAAAAAATTGTATACAAATATTGGTTTCTACGCGATCAGATGTCATTTAATGTGAATAATGTTGGCGCCTAGAGGAAAAATTAAATAAAATGGATACACCGAAAATTATTAAGGTGATATACATATATATTTTACTGTTTTACTACGTACATGAAGCAGTTGTTGGTTAGAGCGCTTTTACATTTGGGCAGAGAGACGAAATTTGTGGGTGCTGCAACGAAAATTGTCGGTGGACATTTTTTGTTTCTCTTTTTAACTTTTCGCATTTCATATACTGTTGCTTCATATCATTTTTCTCATATCAGCATCAGCTGTGCTTAAAAAACAACAACAACAAAAAAGAACGAAAAGGGAAACGACAAGTTTCTGTCTGTCTATTAATTTCGTAAATGTAAAAGGTTTAGGCAAGACCAAAAGAGAAATGAAAAAATGTCTGCCCATCATCTGTCTATATGTAAATGCAGACTTATGGGAAGAGCAGAAAAAAGATTAACAAACATATCTAACTCGTAACTGGGGGTCTCCATTAACCATGCACATGGTATGAGCATCAATGCGAACATCGCAAATGGCTAATGTGGACCGCTCATGGCCATGTTTCGTTCATGCTCTGACATCGATGCTCGAGCATATGGCTGAGCATCAACGTTCCCCATGAAGTTGACCATCACGTACAAAAATACACAAAATGGCGCCGAATTGAACACTTTGATAAGGTAAATCCGAACATACGTATTCGCCACATACAAAACATAGACTTTTTTTTACATTCGCTCTGCCGACGTTATGTTCATGCCATGATCAAGTCGATGGCACATGAAGACACGGCGTAAGTTTTTGCTCCTTTCATCACACACGAGACTAAAACATCCGGCATAATATGTATACACAGCATTGTGTGTGTATTAGTGTTTTTGTATGCATGCGATTGCCCAGTGGCGGAAAGAAGGAATAAACAGGCCTGCTAGAAGGCCTTATTTGGCAGACACAATACCTTGCTACTGCATTCCATACTCATATATTTTTTACACACGTTGTCCTAGCCAGCCGTTCCCTTCTTGAAGGCCTGATATTAGGCCTCGTTCAACAGGCCTGATAGAAGGCGTTCTTCAACAGGCATTATTTCTATTTAATTTGTGCGTTTGTTAGTATACTTTGGTCAGAATATTTTCTTTTTTGACTTAGCGACCTTTTAATCACTTTTTTTTAATTCTTAACGCAAAAATGTCACAAAAATCCACCATGCGACCGACCTCAAGCGCATTTTAAGCAAAACTATTTTAAGTTTACATCTTTTATTTTTGTCTTTCTACATTTTCCTGTTGTTCTGTTTGCCGTTTTTCTTTGGAATTTTTATTTAAACGGTTCATCAATTTTTGTTGCTACAAAAGTACGTTTGTACTATGTATGTAGTACGCGTACAAGAATGTAATATCTTTATACGTATGTAGATACACATAATTAGAAACAAGCCTTCTTTAGAAAGGAGTTAGTAAGGCCTTCCTGAGAAGGCAAGCGAGAATGAGTATTAGATAAAAAAAATGTGTAAGAAGGCCTTACAGAATGCCATATAAATGAAGGGCTACAAAAGTTGGCCACTGGGTTGCTTGGCTTGGTGTTTGTATTGGTGTTGTTTTGCTGGTTGAAAAAATTATGCCAACAAAATATCACATTCAACACCCTTTTCGCCAACGAGCTCTGCGTTCTAGCACTCCAAAAATTGTTTTCGCGTGCTCTAGCACATAAACACAAAAGAACAAAATGTCGTTTAATAATAATGTACACTTAGCGTTTCAAATATATCATGACTACTTTTAACAAACCAACGTTTTAGCCACTATTTTTATCTAATAAAAGCTATCACAACCAACAACAGCAACAAACGGTTGTTCATCTGTTTGAAAGGTGTAAAGAAATGTTAGAGACGTTTATAAATGAAAAAGCTTGTTTTGACAGGTATTATTAGAGCAAGCTTCTTTTTAAACAAAATTAAACCAAAATCATATTAAAGTCTGTGTAGCATTTGTAGAGAAAATTTTAAATACACTAACATGAACAGAAACAGGTATAAAGTTAGGCCAAAAAACCCAATAGTATGGGAAGAGGAAGAAACTCCAGAAAGCAGTATAGAAGATCAAGTTATATCGTTAGCAAAACTATGGAAATTAATAGGAGTAGAAGGAGTTGAAGCTGAAGAAGATATCACAGATTCCCCCCGATTAGAAGAAGAAACAACTAAATGAATCGGATGGGCAGAAAAAGTAGAAAAAGAAAAAACACAGTAGACAAAATATTGCGAGTTAAAATGGGCAATTAAATTATAATCTATAGTATTCTTATCATTATTTTCCTTTTGCTTAATTTTATTCATCTAGTAATTGTTGGGCCCTTTTATATGCTACTTCTAATATAAATATTGCCTCCTTGGCATAGTCATCTATATTGTATAAAGGAGCTTTACTATCTACTTCATTGAGGACTTGAAAATTGTTAGAAGTGTTACTAAATATATACTAACTCATAAGGACAATAATTATGTACCGTTGATGGTGTTGTACTAAAGCAGTAAATAAAGTACTTTAACCATTCATCCCAATCGGATTTATCTACTGATATGTAGGAGTGTATATATTCATTGAAAGTTCTGTGACTTCTTTTTATTTATATTCCTAATGTTTGATGATGATATGCTGTTGAAGTTAGTTTTTTAATTTTTAGTAGTTTACATAGCTCAGCTAAAATTGAATTTTTATTTTCTATTCCCGTGTCCGAAATGAACGTCTTTATTGGGCCAAAGGAAAGTATAAACTGTTCAAATATCGCTTTAGCGATTGTTTTTGCAGATTTATCTGGTATTGGTATGATTACTAAGTATTTAGTTAAATCACATATTAATCGTTGGTCTCATGTAGAAAGACCCTAACAAAAATAATTGCAATTTTACAGAAGGAACAATAGTAATGGAAACTGCATAAACAGTTACATCTAAAAATAACTTTTTTTTGCTCAATTACTTGTAAGAGCGATATGTATGAAATTATATAATTAAATCTTTGTGACACTGTGTACTTGTGTGGAACGTAGTAGAATTCCTAAAACAATTTAATTCAGGGAAAATACGAGTTAGGGCCTTTCTACGTAAGACTAACATAATGTTACAGCGTATTCATATCCATAAATGGATCTCGGAAATGGTCCTATCGTATCTACGTATACTGAGTCGAATGCTTTTGCTGGTGTTGGCGTTATAGTCATAGGACTTTTTATATGCTTAGTAATTTTCGAAATTTGACATTTATGACATGACTTTACAAATTTACACATGTCTTTAGGCATATTTTTCCAATATTAATATCTTTTAATTTTTTTCTAATGTTTTATATATTCCACAGTGTCCTCCTTCTATAGGATCATCATGGTGCTTCAGCATAATTTCAAGAATTGCCTTGGCATTCTTATTATCAATTTGAGTCACTTCATTTAGTAGCGCTACTTTAATTTCATTCAATATTTTTTTTAAATTCATTCTTTTAGCCATAACATGAATGCATCCTATTAAAGGTATGTATAAGAAATATCTAAAAGAATGAATATATGTCGTGATCATGCTACACTACAATAAGTCTGCTTTTACATTTGATCAGACGATGAGCAGACAGACGGAATTTGAGGAAAACGAAAATTGTCGGTGGGGGAGAGTCTGTAGTACACGACGTTTGTGAACATTTTTTGTTTCTTTTTTATCTTTTCGCATTTTCTATGCCTCATATCAACTTCATATAATCAAACTAGCTGCAACTACTCGCACAGTGGGTTAAAAGAGATACAAATTCGTAGCAATATTAAACAATTACTTTTTATACTCATTGGTACATTTTTAACAATTTTCCAATGTTAAATGTTTATTTAAAAATCTGTTAAATTCCTCTTTGGTATAGTTTTTATTACGTTTGAATAGTTTATCCAAAATCACTGCTTTGCACTTTCCCACTGTCATCACTGAGAGCCAATCATGATAATTTGTTGCCTTCCTGGTCATTGGTGGTTGAACTGGTTCCACGGGACACTGATAATGCTGACTATTGGCCATATGTCTCAGATTTTTTGAATGCTCATAAATAAACGAACAAGTGGCACATTCGAAACTTTGAAACTGATTTCCACTGTACATGGCAGATTTACGACTACTTAACTCCTTTAAAAGACGTTTATTTTTTATGGGCTGCAACATATTGAATTTATGATTTAAATATGAATTGTAAGCTCTTTCATTCACATCTAGTTCTTTCAAATAATTGGCTAAGGCTTCAGGACTGCTAAAATTTGATATGTCAATGAAGGAATTTTCGTTCGGAGACCAATCCTAATTTTGAAGTAATCAACATATAGACATATTAGTATATTTAAAAAATATTTAATGCTTTTATTACTTACTTGAATGCTTGGTGAACCAAAGTATATGGGGATAGAACCAGCAATCAGTGGGCGCCAAAATTTTTCTGTTATGTAGTCATTGCAAACACCGTTTTCGTAAGCGATAACAAACTTGTAGCGTGCAACAAATTTTAAAAGCTGAGGAGCATACAAGTTGTTAAGATAATCGTGTTGAATTTTTCGCAAGCTACATACGTTTAAATAGAACAAAACAGATTTATAAAAAAGTTCTTTCAAAATAACTTTTAAAAGTGAAAACAAATTTATAGTTTTTATCGATTTTTGATTTCCGAAGTTGTTTCTTACCTATCCGGTAGTTTCTTATTATTTAAGCATGTTCCATAGGAATCTACACTTATGTATTTCATCAGTTCCCTAACATAATCATCGCGACCGGACATTGTATCACAATCCGACTGCATAAACATTACAAGTGCTTGATTTTTGTATCTAGACTTTTCCCCAACAGGAACCATATATGCGGGCGTTGTTAAGTTTTCAATATCTGGCAAATAATATGTAGTCATAGGTAAATCGCTGAATCGACTAAATGTGGATGTTATATTAAAGTGCTGCAGCCATTCATTGTATGGCATAAATGCAACATTTCGCGGAGATTCTTCATGCATAAGGCCCCACAAGTGATGGTTTTGACGTGGCAACGGGAAGTCATCGGTTTTAATATCTGAGCCGTAAAACAGAAAAGCCTTTGGTTTTCCAAAAGGAACCGAAATGCAATTTAAAATACATATGTAAGTGTACATTCATAATTACCCTTGCATTATCTTGCTCTTTTCTATTTGTGGTAAATTTACATAAATATTTGTCACACACACGGCTTTCGGTATATCCACCCATTAGAGGAGTCCACCAGATAACTACGGGCATAGTATTTTCTCTTTGCCATTGTCTGTCCTCTTTAGGTTCTTTAAATAATGGTCCTATAATGAAGCCAACCACCACTAGTATAACAACACAAAATGTTAATTTATTCCATTTGTTAAACCTGCATCTAATCATTTTTATTAGCAGTTTCATATGGAACTTCCTGGCATATTACATATTGTTGAATGCCGGAGTTATACTAATTCTCGAGATTGTTTCAAAATCTCTTAACATTTATTGTGCAAGTGCCTTGAATTCTTATCGCTTAATTTCTTTATAAATTTGTTATTCCTTCGATTTTATTTTATATCACAAAGAAAATTATAAACACATCTACATATGTATACACATACATATGAATATATACACACGTATTTATACAACTGTAAAGGTAGCACCACTAGCACAGCTGTTCTGGTACAGCTATATGCCAAAATTTTATTACAGCACAAATTCTGATGAGCTATAATATATATAGAATAATTTTCCCCTTACGATTTTAATTTTTTTCGGCTCCAGATAAATTGACCCACCCCAATGTCCAAGGCTACATATTACTAATTTTTAAAGAAATTTAACTGAATTTTGGTTTTTTTCTCGTATTGTTGGAATAACCATATCTTTGTAATATTTAACTATTTGGTGTTAGCAGAGTCGGACGCAAAACATTTTTGGGCATATTCATAAAAATTTAAGTGAATTTGAAATGTGTTTTAACTCAAAAATTCCATATAAAATTTTACCCAAATTCATTTCAAATACATTTTAAGTCTATTTGGTTTCTTAATATTAAGGCATTTTTTGACAAATGAAGATTGTTTGACAAAATTTTCTGGCATCTCTGCTTGCAGTAACGAAAAATATATGTGGCAGAGCGAATTCATACTAAAATTCGAAAAAAAGATATCAGCTGCGCTATCAATTTCACCAGTTATGAAATCGTTTCGATACGTGCTGTACAAAACAATTCACAATAGTTGTACAGCTGTTTCGTTTTATGTTTTTTTTACTACTTCAAATTAGATTTTATTCATTAACCCAATATTTAGAAGGCCATGATATTTTTGTAATAAATTCATTTTAAATCATATCACGTTCCAATGGGTAAAAGAGCAGCAGGTTTCGTTATATTTCGACGTTTAACAAATGAAATAGAATATTTATTATTGAAAGCTTCGTATGGAAGTTTTCATTGGAGTTCCCCAAAAGGTCTCGTTGATTCCGGAGAGGACGATTACACTACGGCAGCACGCGAAACAAGGGAAGAAGCCGGGTAAGTGCAAGAGCATAAAAAAATTACGGAGTGCATCAAGTCAGTGTTTTAGGGCCTTTGCTTTTCAAAATTTATATAAATGATTTTAAAAATATTGGGTTGCAAGGTAAAATTTTTATGTATGCAGACGATCTGGTTATTTTTTATCCCTACAGGTAAGTTTTAATAATGCTATCATGGATTGCACATTACGTTAAACAGATTTCTAAATAGAGAGTTAACAAGAGAGAGAGTTAGCAAGAGTTAACAAACTGGTCTTAAATGCAAGTAAAACCCAATTTATTAGGTTTAAACAACAACAGAATAGAAGTGGTTACTGCAGGGTGATTATTGATGGGAGACGAATTAATGAAGTAGGTGCTGCAAAATATTTGGGGAGTACATAAGAACAAAAATATCACCAGCTCTAGGAATTTTGTATAAACTTCATAGAAAACGTGATGAACTCTCTAAGCTAATGGTATTTGAATAATTAATACAAAGCAAAATTAATTCTTTAGCGCTTATTTATGGTCACAAAATAAACGCAAATCTGAAATCACTGCAAGTTTTGAAAAATAAAGCCTTAAAGTCTGTTTATAAATTACCAAACATTTATTAGACTATGTTATTATATAGAGATATATCACGTACTATTTTGCGCAAAATGTGGCTTCTTGTTTATGTCTACAAGGTGCTACAGAACATTGGATTTCACACAATTCGATTACAGATGAGCCAACATAATGTGAACACAAGGCAAAGATCTTATTTACAAGTGGTAAGGTGTCGCCTAGAAAAAAAACATAGAATTGAATACAATGCTAGTTTACGATTTGTCACAAACACAACAAAAAACTTATCGCATGAAAAGCGTTGCATGTAACTAGAGTTTAGAAAAGTGTATACGCGTTATATGCTTTATGTAAAGCATATAACGCATGGTATGGACCTTCAGCTTAACAGCCGATTTTGTTTCTGAACAATTCAGTAACATTATTTAATGATTTTCACAAATTTGTTCAAATACCGTTATAATTATTGCAGATCGTCTTAATAAAGGTAACATAATCGCACCAAGTTTGACAAATCGTAGGTCAAGTTTGACAAACACGAATTTTAGCTATTAAACGAGTTTGATAGCATGCTATTATTAGGTCCAGTTGATCGTTTAATAGCCGCTTTCATCGTAGTGTTATTAATATAAAAATATAATAATTTTTATAATATAAAATGGGTTTTAAAAAATGTAAACATTTTGAAATTTCGAAGCTGACAATGCTAATTATGATATTTATTTGAACTACATTTTTATGTTGTATGTTATGTTGAGAGTGGTTTTCTATTTAAATTGATTGTGATTATCAATCATTAAGATGCCCTCATTAAGCCACGTTCATTATCTTGGCTCCAAATTACCTCGTTTACCGGACAACATTGTTATAAATATTCTAATAAAGTAACTTTGCATGCAAATTATTTTATAACAATAAATTTTTAAACCAATTGTTATTAAAAACATACATGAATTTCTAAAATTTGCCTTTGCTGCAATATATTTTATCGTTAGTTAGTTTTAAATAGATTCAAAATATGAGATCATTTAAACCGTTTTGTCATTAGCAAATTTGTTTAATAGCTGAAATTTTGATAAATTTTAATTTCAGATACACTGAAGACGATTTGATTATATACAAAGATAATCCACAAACCCTAAGCTATAAAGTCAAAGGTAAACCCAAAATTGTTATATATTGGTTAGCTGAACTAAAAAATCCAGCTAAGGAAGCAGTTCTATCTGAAGAACACACTGAACTTAAGTGGTTAACTAAAGAAGCGGCTAAAGAAATTGTAGGGTTTAAAGATAATCAAGAAATGATCGATAAGTTTCATGAATTTATATTGAGCACTGGTAAATAAAAATGAATATGTATATGTAACGAATATTTATTTATTTAGTAACTATACAGTTGCAAAGTAAATTTGCAAAGTATAGGATGCACAGCATGGGCGGGGTGACAAAGACCATAATGCCCAAGATGGTATTAACAGTACTTTTGTAGCGTAGCTGTGACTAACTATAACGACCTATGCCTTCACATAGGAAGTTTCCACGTGGTTAACAATGAATAACCTCTAAAAAACTGTAAACCAATACAGTTAGTTGAGGCAAACCGTTAACCAGTGCGAGCGAGACGCAAAACTCTCGAAGACCGAACAACAAACACAAGCCTGACCGCACTTAAGAAATAATTACGATGACGCGAGAGCTGTTCTTCAGCCCAGAGCTGCTTTACGACTGATATAACGAATATGTTTTTCGAACTTGCATTTATGTTCACACACAAAAGTTTTGTGTCGTCAAGTTTAAGTTTTTTCTGCCTTCAGGTTTTCATATTTTAGACATTTCATTTTAAACTGACGGTACGGTCGTCTGTATACCTTTCCATTTTCTTCTCCCCGTTCTTCCACAAACACAAAAGTTAATGTGTGTAAACAAAATGGCACTAAGTGATGGTAAGAATTAGAAAAACAAAACATTAGAATTAGAAGAACAAAAACATTGTGCACTTAGAATGGAAAGGTAATGGAACAAGTATTTTTATATATAAATTGATATCATTAGAAATTTTATAATTTTAAACTTTTCATGTGCCAATCCTGTTGTATAAAAATTTTACATCGAAATTTCGAAACTAAATATAGCTTAACGCAGATAATAACTGTATTGTTTTACAGGGTTCTTAGGTATTTTCGTTATAGTTAGTCACATCGAGGTCCTCAAATATGCTGTTAATAGCATCTTAGGCTTAAGTCCAGAATAAGTACACTACAAATTGAAAAAAAAAATGTATATATATATATATATATATATATATATATATATATATATATATATATATATATATATATATATATATATATATATATATATATATATATATATATATATATATATATATATATATATATATATATATATATATATATATATATACAGTGGGGAGTTTTAATGAGTACATGTTAGTACTTACCATCGTTTACAATGCATAACTTTTTAAATAAGAATGCAAATTAAATTTTTTTTTTTGTTTTACTCTTTATTGTCTTCTTCATTGATAGAGGTATAACACTTGACCAAACAATAACAATTATTTAAACAAAATTTAACGAAAGAGAAAAAAACGGCATGTACTCACTTATGCACTTTTATAATATTAAGAAATTTGTTGTAATTACCAGTAACTTTTAATATTTGGTCCAAAGCCCTTTGTTCTTTAAAACAGCTTTACATCTTCTTGGCATACTCTCAACCAAGTTTTGAATAATTTCGTTTGGAATACTTCGCCATTGTTTCAACCCTGCCCCTAAGTTCGTCTAAATTTTTTGGAGCTCTTGAATACTGTTCCAACCGTCTTTTCACGATTGACCACAAATTCTCAATCGGATTGAGGTCGGGACTTTGAGCTGGCCACTTCACCAACTCAAATTTTTGTCAAGAGAGCCATTCCGTCACTATTTTGGATGTGTGCTTAGGGTCGCCATCCTGTTGAAAAATTACTTCTTCTTCCGGATAGGCGCTCCTCTCTACAAAATCTGGAAGATGGGTCTGAAGAATTTTTAAATAATCTTCCTTCTTCATTATTCCCTCAATTTTTTGCAACGGACCAACGTGCCACCATGTAAAGCAACCCCATACCATTATGTTGCCGCCACCATGTTTAACTGTTTCTTTTACATGGTGTCTTTTAATATATTCATGTGGTCGACGCCAGCAGTATTGTTTTCCGTCCGACTGAAAGCGATTAAATTTGGATTCGTCCGACCAGATAACACGCTTCCAATCTTCTGGTGACCAATCCGTGTGCTTTCTGGCGAACTTCAAACGGGCCTTTACATTTTTATCGGACAAAGCTGGTTTTTTTTTCTTGACTGCAGAAATAAATCCAATTCTGTGAAGCGCATTTCTTGCAGCCCAACGACTAACATTCTTTCCAATATCCAGTGCAGCTTCCTTTGGAGTTAGGTTCTTATCTTTCCGCATTCTTGTTATCATCAAACGTGCCTCTGCATCAAAAATTAACTTCCTGCGACCACGAATCGGTGTTTTATTCTGGACATTATTCCTTTTTTGTACACTTATGATAACCGATTGACTTAATTGTTTCTCTTTAGCTATTTCCCTTGAAGAACAACCATTTTGTGTCATAGAGACAATATCATCCTCAATAGATTTTGGGAGTTTCCTCATTTTTTTGTTATTAAACAATGGTATAATTTACATTTATTATATTGCGTTATTCCGACGAGCTTGACGTTGTTAATAACTCAATAATTCTTTATATATTTTATTTTCATCATGAAATCCAAATAACAGATCAATAACACAACAAAAAGTTTGAAAAGTAACTTTAAATTTCAACAAATTTCTTAATATTATAAAAGTGCAAAAGTGAGTACATGCCGTTTTTTTCTCTTTCGTTAAATTTTGTTTAAGTAATTGTTATTGTTTGGTCAAGTTTTATACCTCTATCAATGAAGAAGACAATAAAGAATAAAACAAAAAAAAATTATTTGATTTGCAGTATTATTTAAAAAGTTATGCATTGTAAACGATGGTAAGTACTAACATGTACTCATTAAAACTCCCCACTGTATATATATATATATATATATATATATATATATATATATATATATATATATATTTTTAATCACCAAGAAAGTGTTAAGCGAGAAAATTGCCAGAAACGCATAGTTTCCGTGTTATGGACCTCTGAATTTTCGATATTCCTATACATAAAATCGTGATTTTCCAGTACATTTTAAAGTTATTTATGCAAAATGGGTATCATTTGAAGGCTCCTAAATATGGCTTTTTGGATATACGAACATTATTTATTTTTTCAACTCGTTAGGAAGCGAGAAATTTTTTAATAAATGTACCTATAAGGTACAAATAATGTTTATGCCAGAAAAACTATTCAGTGTAGCTGGTGTTTCTTATACCATAGAATAGAAAATTCCTCCGTCCATCGAAGCAGGGTTTTATATACCATAAAGGAAATGACCTTTCCACTCGGCCAAAGGACCGCTATGTGGAGATTCTTTAATCAGTGAAGCCACTGTTTGTTATATCATAGTGGAGAAAATCACTCCTTTTTCATCACAACACAACATTTTTATTAATCGATTTATAACAATAAAAATTATAAATAGCTTGTTTTCTATGTTTCCCAGCTATCTATATGTCGACATTTCAGAGGAACTACCCTAATCATCAGTAGACTTTGGAAATTTTTGAAAGATATTCTCAAACATTCAACTTTATATCCCACCAATATACGCAGATGGACAAAAGTCACCGTCACTTATGCTCTAGAATATTTGAACAGCCCCCACGCCCGAAAAAACAATTGAAATACAAAAAGCAGTAAATTTAACAAAAACTGTAGTTTATTTAAAATCTATTTGTGTTAAGATATCTTGTTTTAATTATTTTTATTAATAAGAAAAAGGAAATATAGTGGCTGTTGTGCACATTTTTGCTGGACAAAAGTCACCGTCAGTTAGTTACGTCTTCCATCAATTATCAAAATAGAACTATTCTAATACGATGTATGTTTTCCATTGTTTTTAATGACATCTTGTAAACGTTTTTGCATTGAATGCACTAATTTTTGGGTAACAGCTGGGCTAATTTTTTTCCATTCATTGAGTAATGTTTCCTTAAGCACTTTTTTGATGTCATGTGATGTTCGCGAACCTGTCGATCCAAATGGTCCCACAAATGCTCGATAGGGTTGAGATCGGGAGACTGTGGCGGAGTCTTAAGGGTGTGGGGGGTATTGTACAAGACCCACAAGCGAACTATTTCTGCAGTGTGCTTGGGGTCATTGTCATGTTGAAAGTAGTAGTCAGATTCAATGCCAAGTCTTTGAGCGCTTTTCTTTAGATTTTCTTTAAGGATATTTAGATAAACTACCTTATCCATTATTTCATCTATAAAGACGAGCTCTCCGACACCAGCCGCCGACATACACCCCCACACCATGACTCCAGCGCCACCATGTTTGACAGTAGGCTGTATGTGCTTTTCAGCTAAGGCGTCGCCCTTCTTTCTCCATGTCAAAATGCGTCCGTCCGATTTGTATATACAAAATTTGCTCTCATCAGAGAAGATAACTTTGTCCCAAAAATCTATTCCCTTGCTTAAGTGCTCTTTTGCAAAGGAAAGGCGTTTCGCTTGATTCACCTTGCTGATTTGTGGTTTTCTTCTACATACTCTGGCATTATAACCGGCGCTATTCAGTGCTCTGCGCACAGTACGTGGGTGAACAACTGTACCAGTGGTTTCCTTTATGGCTGCAGCAATCTCTGTTGATGGAGTTTTTGGTTCTTTTTTAATAATTTTTATGACCTCTCGTTTTTCGCGAGTAGATAGTGCCGATGGTCGGCCGCTTCTTGGTAAATATATGCACTCTGGGTCGTCTTTAAATCGATTTATTATGCCGGTTATGGTGGTACGTGGACGATTAACTAATAAACATATCTCCCGAATGGACTTTTTTTGGTTGTACGCATTTAACATAATTTTTCTTTCTTCAACTGTAGTTTCTTTTCTTTTTTGACTCATTTTTAACAAAAACGCGGCGTCAGTTTAATTCTAAATTAAGTACCGTTATAAAATGTATACAGATCAGTCCTAAAGTTGCCATACTACATGAACTGATTTATAAGAGGAGCCAGATTGGCTTTAATTTGTGTTAACATTTATGGTAGCAGACAATAGAATTGCAATGACGGTGACTTTTGTCCAGCAAAAATGTGCACATCAGCAACTATATGTTTTTTTTCTTGTTAATAAAGATAATTAAAACAAGATGTTTGAACACAAATAGAATTTAAATAAACTACAGTTTTTGTTAAATTTACTGGTTTTTGTTTTTCAATTGTTTTTTAGGGCGTGGGGGCTGTTCATATATTCTAGAGCCCAAGTGACGGTGACTTTTGTCCATCTGTGTAAATAAATTGTTGAGAATTTAAAAGAAAAATGCTCTAACAATACCTGTCAAAACACAAAAAACAAGCCTTTTCATTTATACACCTCTCTAACATTTCTTTACACCTTTCAAACAAATGAACAACCGTTAGTTGCTACGATTTGCTTTTTGAAAGTACCGGAAAGCAGAGAACAAAAATTCAAACAATTAAGTTTTTTATTCGCTATTTTTAGCTTCTACCATTTATACCAATAAAAATTATAAATAGCTCGTTTTCTATGTTTCCCAGCTATCTACATATATGTCGACATTTCATAGGAACTACCCTAATCATCAGTAGAACTGTCTTGGCCTATGAAATTAAAAATTCTTGCACAATCTAATTTATTTATTCAAAAGCTTTCAAATGATACCAATCTCGCTTAAATAACTTCACAAATGAAGTGGAAAATTGCAATTTCATGTACACGTATATATACTCAAACTTCAGCGGTTCATAAAACTGCGCATTTTCTCAACATTTTCTTCTTATTTTTAAAATTTCTATCGCCCTATATAATTTTTTTTCAATTTAGAGGAGTGTACTTAAACTGAGCTTGTTCCGCATCTCGCTCAAAGAATCTTCACTACTCTGGCCAAGCTGTATGTAAAATGAAAAAATAAATTAAATACATACTCTACAATACGAAATAAACGCTATAAATGTACTCTGTCCAATAGCAATAAATGGCCGTCAATATCTGCCAATTGAAGGGTTGTCTCATTTTTTTTTATTTTGATAATTTAAACAGCTGTTTATAAAAATAGTTCTTGAGTGCTGTTTATTGTGAATTAATAAGAAGTAGAACAGTGGGCAGTATGTGGAATTATTGATTTTTATGAAAATTTTCTATCTACAACAGAATGTCTTAAATTATAAAAGTTCCATCAAAATAAATGAATAAATAAATTTAAGTATGTTACGACAAGAAAATTTGGCAGCTAACTTTTGTGGCTTGTTGGCCAGTCAGGGTTGTACAGGTAAATACAAAAAGCTAAATATTCTCAAATACATGTATTTATTATTGGAAAGCAAAAATTCTTCGACAGATAAAGCAATAGAGTGGCGTGTATTGGGACAGGAGCAAGATGGTTCTATGCTAACTTCCTGGCAATTTGAGCCTTTACAAACGAATATACGGAAGACATGTATTGGCCACTTTAATGCAGTCAAGAAAACATTGAAAATTGTTAAACGTTTCAACGAGCAAGTAGAGGTGGTACAAGCCACTGTAAATAGTTCTTTGAGTTTAGTGGCGTACGTGGTAAAAATGCCTTGGTCTGAAGACAATCAAAATTTGGATGTTAAACAACAGCAAGTATTACATTACTTTCCATATTTGGAGGAAATACGTAGTTCAGAAAACTTGGAAACAAGCTTTTTGTTGACACAACCAAGTAAGCGTCAGATCATGGCGCAGTTTTTATGGCGATCCGACAATCGTTTCGATAAGATATGGCTGGATAAGTTATTAGTTTTAACACATGGACAAAGTAAGACTTCATAAATGGTACAAATCGCAAATCCTGTAATGAGTGCAATACCATTTTTCTTTTGCAGATATTTTACAATTTACTTGCACTATTAAGTCCAAAGACACAACGGAAATAAATTTAGATTTTGCTCAGGAAAACACCTGGTATTTAGATAAAACAATAATAATATCAGAATGTTTAGCGAAAAGCTTCACTTGGGCACAGTGGGATGGGGACAATCAAGCCCTCTACTATATTCATATGAAACCAAAAGCAAAAAGCATAAGTCTTCTGGATCCCGACAGTGAAAATGAGGTCACCGAAAATGTAATGAGTCCTACATTGTCGGCTTTTCAGTTTAACGACAAATTGCCCACTGAGACAGTCGTATGTAGATACAAAATATTACTATTTCAAGGGGTTTGAAATATTTCAAAAACTTATTTTATTACAGCTTAATATACCCCTAAACTTGCCAAAATTACCAACAGGTTCATTCAATGACGATGAACCCACTTATGAGGACGATGTTATGCCCCTGCGCGTCCATGATACTTCATTGAATCTAATTATTTTGGCTGATGCTAGTGGCATGTTGTTTGTATGCCACTACTATTTATATCAGCCGATACAACCAAAAAATGTTGATGAAAGCGAAACTCCTTCGGCCAGTAGCTCAAATACTGGCTCTACAGCTTCGTCGGTAACAAATGCACGCAAAGTAGATGTACATTTTGCTTATTCAGTGACATTGCTGCATCATGGCTGTGTAGTACATTGTGTAATGCCGGGTGTTCCCTGGGAAAAAGCTCGTCTCCTTAAACCAACTTTTGCTCTACACGGTGCTCATAATTTGCTAGTTTTCCAACCTGATCTTTTTGTGCATCTTCTCGATGTAGGCTTAACTCATGAACCTTGTTGCCATATAGTTTGTCCAGCTCACAATCGAAATCCGTTGACTCAACTAGTACCCTGCCGTAAATGGGGTTCATTGGCTTATGACACGGCCACATTAGACTTAGTTTCATATTCGGTTCCACGTTCGCATTTAATTGAAGCATTTCGCAATGACACCTCTGTTGACAATCGTCTCAGCATTATACACCATTTTTTGGTACACTCATCCAATGACCAGTTGGATGTTTTATCGGAGTTATTAAGTATAATAATGGAGCGCCCCTTATCCTTGGACACAGTTGCTTTGTTGAAGGAGTCTCTAGTAGCTGGAAGTTATGCAGCAGCTTTAAGAGGTTTGTCTTCAGAGGCGCTGTCTATGTGCAAATTTCTTCCTTTAACGACAGCTGACGCTACAAAACCCATACAAGCAAGGGTAGCTGATATAAGTGTGGGTATATCCCATGAAAGTCTTTATAATACCAGCATGATGTTACTTTCGCCGCAACAACGGCTTTCGCCGTATAAAGCCGATATATGGACACGTTTGTGGGAACACTTAAATGAGTCTGGCCAAAAAGAGAATACAAATTATGCCACCAGACGTTTTACTGTGGAACAAGTAAGTGAGAAACTTATGTTTTCATTGGCCTGTTACCAGCCGGAAGCACTTTCTCGCTGTACAACGCCACAAACTCCTAGTACTGGTGGAAATAGTTTAAACGACTTTTCCTCGGCCTGTCGTCGTAATGTCAATGAAGTTATGCCGTTTATTGAAATTGAATCATGTACTGCTACCAAACAAGAACATGTCATGTCAGTGGTAAGTTTTCGAAGAAAGTTGCTTATATTTTTGAATAAATACGGTTTTAAAAGCCACTTTTCTTTAAAAAGAGGCTTTTAAAACCGTATTTCCACACTAAAAACTTTAAAAATGCTTTACTTATTTAAAAGGGATTTGTTTAATGGTGATACTGTTACGTTTTTAGCTTTAAAAACGATTTACGGATTCTTTAATTGCAAATTAAATAATTACACCTTTTCGTTATACAGTACTTAAATAGTCCATAACTTTACATACACTTAATAACACTGTCTATTAACACACTAGATTTGTTTACTTTTCTGGCACGACTGTCTTGCCTAACGCTTAAAATTAAACTCTGCCAGACATGCGCCTGCATTGTTCGTGAGTCTTCTAGTTATTGATAATGCTTGCGAAACAATAAGTACGCAACAACAACAATAAAATCATTGGTGGTTGATTTTGCGCTCTTTAGATCATTTATTTATGTTTGTTTGTGTATTATGATTTTAGTTTTATGTTGTTAGTGCGAATGTGCGTGCACATTTATAACAAGTAGATCAACGGGTCGCACGTTGCATTAGATGTGGTAAAAATACATAACTGCACTTTTTTAAAAGTTAAAGCTGCCTTGAGTAGCTCTGCGCCATCCTGTTTATCACGGTTAAATATTTGAAATAAATTTTTATCTATATCTTGTCTATATATTTTTCTTTGTAGACTTTGCGTGAGCTCAGTGTTCACTTGGTTAAAAACTCTTCAAAGCCAAATACAGGATTTCGTTGGCTTAAAGAAACATTTTTCGAAAGATCTCAAGCGCCGACTCACGTTCATGCTGTGGCTTCCCAATATGTTGCCTCACAATTGGATCTTTCTCGTTCACTGTGCAGTCTAGTATGTAGAGCAGCGGGCTTAGATGCTCGCCACGAAACAGCTAGAGGATTTCAATTAATGTATGTATATAAGTATATTATTTATCGATAAAACGAAAATTTTTTATTAAATATTCAATTTTAGCGACCAAATGAGCAATGGTCAACAGTATTCCTTGTTTCTCATATTGGAACGTTATTGCTTAGCCGTAGACTCTATTGCTTTTCCTTTGCCCCAGGGCTTTGCTTCGTTCTTTACTTATTTGGGTTATCGTGCTCTATCATTTGACATGTTCTTGCAGTATATTCAAAATCATGTCTTCGAATTACAAGTTGATGTCATGAAAACAATTATCAATGGTAAATCTTTATATATATTATATATTAAGTATTACGAAGGCGGATTGATATTGAAGCTACCTAGCGCTAGATGGCAGCACAATAACAATTTTTTTTCTTGAATTGCGATCTGTTAAACGTCAGCTTTTAAAATTTCACCCAAATTCATCGATTAGTTTATTTGTTGTAGTCTTTTGAAGTAAGTAACTTTTATGTTTCTTAAAAAATTGAAAAAAATGAATTTCGTGTAGTGATTAAACACTATTATTTTAACGAGAAAACGGCGAAAGAGACAAAAGAAACGCTCGATAATCATTACAGTGAGTCTGCTCCGTTAGATTACATGGCAAAATATTGGATTGCTGAATTTAAACGCGACCGAACAAGCAAGGCAACAATACCATCAGCAGGAAGGCCATAAGAGGTGGTTACTAAAGAAAATATGAAGAAAATCCCCGATAACGTTATGAATGATTGCCGAGCTAAGTTATGTGAGATTGTTGAAATGGTGGTAAACATATCATATGAACGTGTGTTCAACATTTTGCATGAGCATTTGCCTATGAAAAAGCTATCGGTAAGATGGGTGCCGCGTTTGCTCAGTGTCGTTCAAAAACGACTTCGACAGACTAATTCACAGCGGTAAACTGTAATACTGTTGATTTTTGGCGTCAATTAATAACTGCTAGTGAAACGTGGGTCCACCACTACACACCTGAAAACAAAAATTAATCGAAACAATGGGTTGAAGCTGGTAGAAGTGCTGCGAAGAAGGCAAAGATCGGAATATTGCTCATCGATTATCTTAAAAAATAATCCACAATCACAGGAAAGTATTATCGTGCATTATTGGATCAATTGATTGATGCAGTCAAGAAAAAACTACCACATTTAAAGAAGAAAACGATGCTCTTTCTTCGAGACAAAACACGAGTTCACACAGCATTTGGGTGATTTTATAAGAACTATCGGAAATTTAAAAAAAAAAACACACATAAAATTCAGAAAAATGCATGAAATATTTATTTGAATCGATAGTTGGGTCGATATAATTTAATGTTTGAAGATTATTTCATGCAAATGTTGGCCGCGGCTGCGCCTCAAATGGTCCATCCGCTTAGTCCAATTTTGGCATACTCTTTCCAACATCTTGGCCGGTATCTCACGAATAATGTTGGCAATGTTGGCTTCCAGTGCGTCAATCGAAGCGGGCTTGTCGCTATAGACATTAGCCTTAACATAGCCCCACAAAAAATAGTCTAGAGGCGTTAAATCGCGCGATCTGGGCGGACAATTGACTGGTCCCAAGCGTGAAATAAACTGTTCACCGCACTCGCCTCTCAATTGGTCCATTGTTTCGCGTGCTGTGTGGCATGTGGCACCGTCTTGTTGAAACCACATGTCATGCAAGTCAAGCTCTTCCATTTTGGGCAAAAAAAAGTTTGTTATCATCGCACGGTAGCGCTCACCATTCACAGTAACGTTGTGATTCGCATCATCTTTGAAGAAATACGGCCCAATAATGCCGCCAGCCCATAATCCACACCAAACGGTTGTTTTTTGTGGATGCATTGGTAGCTCTTGCAATGCTTCTGGCTGCTCTTCACTCCAAATACGGCAGTTTTGCTTGTTCACGTATCCATTCAACCAGAAATGAGCCTCGTCGCTGAACACAATTCTTCGATAAAAAAGTGGATCTTTATCTAACTTCTCAAGAGCCCATTCACCAAAAATTTGGCGTTGTGGTAGGTCGTTTGGCTTCTAATCTTGCACCATCTGTATCTTATAAGGCTTCACACCCAAATCCTTCCGCAAAATTTTCCACGTAGTGGAGTAACAGAGGCCCAATTGCTGCGAACGGCGCCGAATCGATAATTCACGGTCATCACCAACACTGGCCGATACGGCTGCGATATTTTCTTCAGTTCGCACTCTACGTAAGCGTGTTGGTGGTTTAATGTCCAACAATGTAAATTTGGTGCGAAATTTTTTTACAATAGCCCGAATAGAAGCCTCAGTAGGTCGATAAAACTGACCATAAAATGGAAGAAGCGCGCCATGAACTTTCTTAACAGAGCACGCATTTTGGTAATAAAATTCAATAATTTGCAAGTGTTGTTCGTTTGTAAGACGATTCATGATTAAATTATAGACCAAACTGAAGATGTTTGACAGTGACACAAGATACAAAACGTGCGTGAGCTGTCAAAACTAGTGTTGCTAAAAAGATAATAGCAAAAAAATCACTCGTTAGAAAGGAGAAAATCTTATCGTGTAAAAGTAAAATGTATTCAGTAGGAGAGAAATACGGATACAAAATTTGACAAGCGGTCGGTAATCATTTATTTTCTAAACCATTTTAGAAAAATGTGTATTCTCAGCACACCAGAGCTGCACTTTAAAGTAAATAGAGGCAGCACGAATAGTATTTATTTAAGGTGGTTACATTTTTATACCATAATTACAAACCAACTCAGGAGACTTTCATGTTGTTTTTGTATATGCGGCAGAATTGTAACCATCAGCTATTTTATTCATGCTGGCAAAACAAATAAAAGTTAAGATTTCTTGGCGCAAAGTGCAAAATAAGGAAAAAAAAAAAAATGATAGGAAACCCAGTTTTATTTAAATTAAATTTATTAAATTGACGATGGATTATTTCAAAGTTGATGCATTAACAATTCCTAAGGTAAGTTTTATAACAAAATATACATCGCATATATCCATACAGACGAACATAAAATTATTATTATGTTTTGATTCGACTTAATCTAACTGTGTAAACAAAAAAAAACGTACAACAGAGGTTTGTTCTCTTTTTTCTTAAATACGGAGAAAATTTCAAAATATTTTGCTCCCACAAAATCTAAATATCTTGTATTAGCATGTAAACTTGCCTTAAGTGTATTGAGCTAAACGGAGACTCTGTTGAGAAATAAATGTTGTTACAAAGAAAAAAAATGTTTTTTTTTTCTACTTATGTAGCTTCAATATCAATCCGCCCTCGTAGTTGCAGAAAGTTTAATTTTCTATTGCTTGCTCTTTGATCAGATATTGACGATAGCGAAGAAGGTGTGGAAAAGAAACTGTCTTTGCTATCAGCTTTGCCGAAACAGCGGGCTCAGCGCTTATTAAAGAACTGGCAACATCCCGATAGTCTTATGATACGTGGCAGAGAACATGCTGCCAATATATTATCCGGTAATCCGGTGCAGCAACGTAAAGGCAGTGTTTGTAATACAAATGCCCAAGTGCGTTCGAACATTCGAAGTGGTAAGTACTTTTTGTTTGTGATGACATTTACCATTCTTTTTTTCTCATTTTGCTATTTAGGTATTACAAAAACTTTATTATTAATATTTCATTTAATACTTTTGCTTTTATTGCTTAGTGCACTCACTTTTGTTTGGACATTCCATAATTTAATATTTAAACATGAGCATCAAAATAAATCAAACGCATAAATCCCAATGTTGCTGCTCGCGACGGTAAGAACAATGTGCAATGTCCGTAAATGTGGATACTAAAGTCTGGCAAAATGTAAAAATCCAAAATAGAACTATATTTAGAAGTTTTATGATGAAATTTTATGAGATGCTAGGTCTGTTTGATAACTCTGTGACTTTTTCAATTTCCCACTTAGTAACTTTGAATGCAACACTGCTGCTGCCTACCAACAGACTACGTCTCTTAACAGACAGTTTAAACTAATTTAATTCTAACATTTTAAATGCTGTAATACAGTTTGTTTTGGTCCTTCGTGTTGGTATTGTTCCACAAACACTACTCTCTCTTATTTTCATCATAACCTATTTTCCTAGTTCCAGTACAATGCACTGCATATGTAGGGGTCATCCCCTGAGTATTGGTCCAAGATAAAAAAAGACTACTGTAAAATTTTGAGCAAGCCAGTAAAAGCAGACATCATCGTGATTTTTATAAAAATGGGAAAAATTCTTTTTAAGCATTATTTTTACGTAGAAAAACCAACACTGAAAGCAAGGAAACGAGATCTCTGCTCGATCAATTTGAATGGTTAGGAAGTGGTTTAGGTTAGATAGGCAAACTGCTGGATTCCCAGTATATCCTATGGTTCCGCAGCACACTGTAGTCCTAAATTTGGCATCTTTGTGTTTGCTTGAAGAATGGTGAGGTGAAAAGGGGAAAGGTGGGAAACTGTTTTGTGTGGTATTACGTGCTTTTATACTAGCCATCCGATAGTACGAGTATAGCGCGGTCTGGTTAACCGAGGCCAGGCATGATAGGCTATTGAAGCTCCGCTCGCTGGAGTAGGTAAAAGATCGTGTTCTCCTCGTGCTCGTCTTGGCAACTTCTGCAGAAGTCGTTATAGGGTAAGCCCAGTCTCCTGGCATGGTGCCCAAACAGGCAATGTCCAGTAATGACAGCCACTGTAACTCTCAATTGAGCTCTGGGTAGTTAAAGAGTTCCTCTGTTCTCTTAAAGGTGATATGCGGCCACAGGTTTCTTGTTATAAGGCATGTGGACTATTTTCTTGGGCATATTCCAGTGTGTGAAGCTTTATTCTTTTCCATCACGCTGATAAAAGTTGCCCGCAGAAGAGGCCGATATCCTATCCCCTTGGGTAGTCACTTCTTTGGCTAAATCGTCAGCAATGTTGTTGCCGTTAATGGACCCGTGTCCAGGTACCCATTTTAGCGTCAAGTTAGAACGTCTCGTCATCTTGTTTTAAGATGTCCACCATTCCTGGACTTGACTGGAGGGAGTTGATACCGAATATCTTGTAAAACGTCAGTCAACTGGCCGCTTTATTTATAGCTATTTCATTTTGAAGACCACTATATCCGACTGGTAGTCTAAAGGATATTTTAATGTTGAATTCTTCTATGTAAACACCTCCCCCAAACCTTTCTCCCCTTCTGTACACAAAGGGATCAAAAGGAAGGTAGAATTATCTAGATTCTAATGGAGATTTCTCGCTTTGGTAGCAGAAGCTCCTTGAGAGGAATGGTTTTGGCATGCAGCAGTCATTTAGATCGGGGACTAGGTCTTTTCCAATCCCAAGTATAAGGCCCATGGTATGTAGGTCTATGCTCCTCTCACGTTCAACCTAATCGCGACATTTCGGGCTTTATAAATTTTGTTTTATTTTACTTTTTTTCTCGCATTACATTTTCTTATATATCCAATTCCAATTTCTGTTTATGTTGTTGTTTTGTGTATATAAATTTTTGTTAATTTTTGTTTTTCGTAAAAAACAATGATTTGAATTTGTCATATTTTGTGTATCATCTTTTAGATAATTAAATATAGTATATTTATTATTAACTTTGTATACTTATGTATATAAATATTTTTATTCCTCAGGTATTGCTGCCGAAAAACTTTCTCCACTGGATTCGTTTTTGGATCTTCTAACCGCCAAAGCTAGTCTTAATGAATTGGATTACAATTTACTTATCGAAACTACTGTGTCATCAATGGACCATTTAAATGTTAATTAAAGATCCTGCGTGCCATTTGTCTTTTTAACTCATAGTGCTATAAAATATATACATTTTAAAAAGTATTTATTAGTATTTAACTTTAATAACAACTTATAATTATTGTCATGTATTAGAATTGTAGAATTTATTTAATTGTTTGCCTAGATTTTTGAGGCTATTTATATTTTATGTTAAGGCTTTGATATATTATTAGTTACAACATTCCCTTGAATGATTTTATAGCATTTTTTGCATTTTTTTTATGAATTGTACTTAGTGTTTTTTTTTTTAATATTTATACAAAATTAGATTTATATTTTATATGTATCTTGAAGTTTTCAATAAAATGCTTACATATCTTCAAAAAAATAATTTAATTTTGGTAATTTATTGTCGTTCTCCAAAGTTTCTCCTTATATTACTGAAATATTTTGTATTTTTTTTAAGAGTTAAAACTATACGCTGATCCAGAGAGCGCTAAATATTTTCAACTAGGTTGTTTTATTAATTTTGGGTGTTTATCACCGATTATAATCTCTGTGTGTTTTTATAATGCATCTTTAAACCTGGGGTCTAATCACCGCATACGATATCGAATTAACTATCGTTAATTCGATACATCTACGATACGATACATCTAGATTATGGCAAACGATGCAAAGCGGATCGTAATTTAAACAAAATGTAATAGATTCAAGACCATATGTTTCGTAAAAGTACAAATACAAAAAATAAATTGTTTAACTTTTTTATATTATTGCAAAACAATTCATTCGATATCGTGTGCCATGATACCAATATGAAAAATTTCGATAATATTGCTCGATATCGTATGCGGTGATTTGGCCTCTGCATTTATCTCTGTTCCAAGTAAACAAATTGGCTGCCTCGCCATTCGATTCGAAAAGCAAACTTTTTCGAAAACAGTTTTCGCACCGAGAGCTAATTCAGACTGCGTAATTTTTTCGTAGCGAACGCAAAGTTGTTTTTAAATTCAAATAGAAATGGAGTTAGCATGGTGGTGGCATTCAAACAAAAAAGTCAAAATTGCCAAGAATATCCCAAAACTAAAATTGGGGTTTGACGCATCCTTCGCATACAATAAAATAAGCAAACTCAAATCAATTTTCTTTCGTCTATAAAATCCTGGGAGTCACTCTCTATTGCGATGCGAAAGAAAAATCGAAGAATTGGTATCCTGTGTTGCGTTTTCGTATTTTCTTTCTCAATTAATTTTTCCTCTTCGCACATTTTATTTTATCATTCTTCGCTATTGGTGATTTCGTGGTACTAGTGTTGCTTCATTTTTAAACTATTTCGCGAAAAAGTTTGCGGAAACGTCACAGAGTGCCAAATTATAATATTATCGCATTTACCTTTCGCATCGAACTTACTTTCGCATCGCAACAGAGAGTGACCCCCCTGGAAAGAAAAACTCTTTCAACATCTCCCTTGACCGCAACAGTAAGACCGTTTTCTTCCAAAAAGTAAGGAGTGCCTGTGGGATAGAATTATACCACATTCGACAATTTTGTTTGCTAACATTGCTGTTTAAATCAAAATATGCCACGTCAGACATATAAATTCAGTTCAAGACGTTATCATCCTCTGACACCATTTGAACGATCTTCTCACAAAATTCCAAGCGAATCGGGAAGTCTCTATGGTTCAGTTTGTTTGTTAATTGAATCTTATATGGAAATAAGTTTAAATATTGGTGCGTAATTGTCTGCAGTGACTGTCTGCTGACACTTATTTGAGCAGATAAGCTACTTGTCAAATGTCTAGAATTGGATTGTATTGCAGCAGCTACAGCAGCGATAGTTTTCTCCGCACTGAGAGATCTCGATGATAAGGCCTTCTTGCGATTGCGCCACTTTGACAAAATTCTTCACGAGCCTCATTATAGTCCATCTGCCAGGAGGAGTGCCGCCAAACGTGCGCCTATATTCTCTATGGGCGGCAACAATGGACTCTAAAGCGTGAATTCGTTACACTATCCAAATTCTGGTTTCATTGTCCCAATTCTCCATTTTAGCTAAACTTAAAGACCAATCTATAAAATAAAATAAAAATGGAACAGGTTAGTTACACAAAAAATAAGTTATTACGTTTGTTTGGTAGCTGCCAAGACGAATTCATTACTAGATGAACTTGACAGCTCAGATTATTATTGTTTGCTTCTCACATTTTTTTCAGTGAGACTGTCAAATTTTTTTTCTTTTGTTTACAAACATTTTCGCGCCTTTTTAATCTGAAGATTTTTTTTTGTATAATTTAGTGCAATTTCAAGAAATTTGTGTGAATTTAAAAGTGAAAAACTAATATAATCGGTGATTTTAATCACAAACAATTATAAAAGTTTATTATTTAACGTTTACATAAAATCTTAGGCGAATTTAGATTATGACATTTTCAGCTAGGCGAATTTATACAGTTGAATGCAAGCGGCAAGGCGAATTCAGCACTATACATTTTATTATTGTAAAACTTCCTGAGAATGTCTTAATCTAAAACCGCTTGACATTGTTTAGCAGGGAAAACATTTTATATAAACATTAAATATAAACTTTTATAATTGTTTGTAATTGAAATAACAGATTATATTAGTTTTTCACTTTTAAATTCAAACAAATTTCTTGAAATTGCACCAAATCATGCAACAAAATCTTCAGATTAAAATGTAGAGCTGCAAAACAATCGATAGTACTATCGATAGCTTTATTTTTAGCTAACTATCGATTGTTTTCGTTGGATAGTGATACTATGGACAATTTGTGAACGTATATACGAACCCGGTTACATGTAGCCGGCATAACGTTTCTGGCCATTTATTCAGTCAGATTCTTAGCCGCCTTTAAATTTTTATAGCTATAGCGCAATTTACAAATGAAAATATATTATATAGAGCATATTATATATCATTTATTGCTTTTATCTCAAATAAACAGAGTTTTTTTATATAAAAAATTTTAGTTAAACATGGCAACTTATATCTGGCGGCTGCGGCTAAATGTCGACTGCAACTTAAAAAACTTTGTTCTCTTTTCATACAGGTGACTCTGCAGCTCAAAGTGTTTGGTAAAAATGAAAAAAAGGTGTTTAAAAGTTATATTTTTATCATAGAATAAAAATACGTAAAGATTTTGTACATAAATATGCATGTATCTATGTTTACTAACTTCCACTTGAGCTACAGATTCATAGCCAAAAGTAGCGCTTAACGATAGTATCGATAGTTTTTCTTGAAACTATCGAAAATATCGATGGGGACGACTATCGATAGTTTTGCAGCTCTATTAAAATGGTGCGCAAAATGTTTGTAAACAAAAGAAAGAAAATTTGATAGTCTGATTGGAAAATAATAATCACATGAGCTGTCAAGTTCAACTAGTGAAGAATTCGCCTTGATTCTCAGTAAGTTTTATAACAAGGCGAATTAATTATTAGGTGGATGCATCGACGAATTCAGGCGAATTCGATTAATATGGCAGCACTTTCTCTGTCAAGTTTTATTTGCCCTTTTCGGCGCCATTTAAATTTTTGTACATGTTCGCTATCAGCTACTTTTGACAGCTTAAGTGTGAATTCGCCTTTTTACACAAACAAAATACCTGTTGTTTTTTTTATTGTTGTATTGTTGTAGCGAAGCGGCTACCTTGTTTTTTGTATCATGGTTTTATAATAACAAAATACATAGTGCTGAATTTGCCTTCCCGCTTGCATTCACCTGTATAAATTCGCCTTGGTAGCAGCTTTCATCAGCCACCGGTACATTAACGTAAAATCTTTGTTCTGGCAACGCTGATCTTAAGTGTTATACACTAAAAAGGGGAAAACAGGAGAGCCATTGGAATTAGTTGTTTTCTTCCACAAATACATTCCATGCAATTTTTAACATTATCACAAACAATCCACAAGTCGTCATCAAAACAAGGAGAACTTGCTGCCAACAATAATACCTGCAAAACATTTTCATCAAAGATGGCGCTTAAAGTATCATAATTTTATTGCCGAATGAAAATGAGAAGTTAATAATAACAGTGAAAGAGAGAGGGAGAATCTAACAAAGTTGTATTAAATAGATAACTAAGGGGTAGAGCAATGGGTTTTGAATGCAATGCATTGCCACAACAAGAAACTAAAAAAACAAAACTTCAAACACGGCGTGCTGTATTCTGTGTGTGCTTGTGTTTATGTGACTATTTTTCCCTTTTGCCTGGCTGGCGCTACAGCGTTGTAGAGTTTTTTTTCTGCTGTCTTTCAAATGGATTCTTTTTCGGTTGCTGGTGGCTGGTTGACTGCTCTGCCTTTGGCTCAGATGCGATTTGTTTATTTATCCAGTTGACAGTTCTTGGAAACTCGTCACGGTGTACACATTAAGAAATCGGATAATCGCGTTAACGAAAATTGAGACAAATTCTTACTAAATTATCGAAAATATCTTTAAACAAATAACGGTTGATTTATTTTTTTTGCCATTCGAAGCAAAAACAAAAAAGAATTGCAGGAGAAAAAAACGCTTTTGAATCAAAAGTGAAAAATAAAGTCTTTATGATAAAAATAAATGCCAGGATTAAAACTTAAAAAAAAAGTTATAAATATTTTTGTTTGTGGGAATTTTTTTTGAAAAGAATATTATACTACATATAGACATGTATGTATGTAAGTTCATATACATACATATTTATGTATAAAAGATTAAAACATATTTAATTGCTTATCAAGCACAATGGATTACAGTGGTTAAAATAAGGAAGAAAGAAATGAATCAATAAATAAAAATTGCACTTAAACAATGAAATATAATGAAATAAATATCATTTGGTTTAACAGAAATTTAAATTAAAGAAAAACGGCTTTTCTTTACAATTTGTGTTCGAATAATTATAGTTTTATCCTTTTGTATAAAATTGCTAAAATGTATGCCACCGAGTGCTTTTCAATTGGATTACTATTCCTGGCTTTGTGCTCGCTAGCCCAGAGTCATCTCAATGTCTATCTTAATCTTCATGAGGTTATGCGTCTTATAGGTAAGTCGTTTACTTTGTATCTTGATTGCTCAGCTTGGCCACAAACTCATTTCAAGGGATTTACTAATGCAACAATCAAGAATATCTATTAAAGGAATGTAAAAGCTATTTGGTTAAGTTTTGTGGTTGCAGCTTAAGTTCTTAAAAAGATTTCAGGGCTTTTATTGCATATATGTAAGAAAATAAATTTATTTAGCATTGTATGGCATACTTTAAGGGGCGTAGGAGTTGCTAATATACTGCTTGCTTTAAGGAGTTTGAAAAATTGTTTTAACTATTGAAAAGTTTTTTTTTAATGTAATTTTTGTTGTTTACATATGTGCATCGGGTTTTAATTTATGTTATAAATTATTATATTAATTGCTGTGGGTTTTCATGGCCTAAATTATTACACTGGCCTACAAAACTTTTAAGCCAGCTTAATGAAGTATCATGTGTTATTTATTTGTATGATATTTTGATTCCTCAACGGGCAAGCTATATTAATTTGAAGCCAATTTGAAAATACAGTATCATTTCGTTATTCCGGACATCAGGAAATACGAACAGCGCGGTAATATGAACACTTGCTTATTACAACAGTAGACACCTTCAATTTTTTCTAGCTCAATCATTCGGACAGTATTTGTTTCTAATGCTTTTGTGCGAAAACTTCAATTAAGAAGCATTAACGTCTACAAGGTGGCAGCACTAAAGTAAAACTATAACAAAAACAGGTATGCGGTAAAGCTTATAAACGGCATTGGAATAGATTTTTTGACCTTAAAAATTACTACGAACATTTACGAAACGACATCGTGAGCCAGACAGTAATATTTTTCTCCAATAAAAACCATTGGACGGTTATCAAAACTTAATAATTTGTTGGGTATCTTTTATTGTTAATTACTGCAACACATCGATGTTTCATTGACACAGTCAGTCAGTCAATTTGGCAACTGTTTCCTTTGTAAGCATTTGCCATTCACTTAAAACTGCGTTCAAAAAGACAAATCTTCCTTCCTTGTATTATTTTGTGGTCTACAATTTTACATAGATTTTCTATGGGTTTGAGATTTGTTGACTGGACAGGCGACTTCAAAACATGCCCCTCAATGGATTCTAATCAGTCGGTTACAAACCTAGAGGTGTGTTATGCGTCGTTGTCATGCTGAAACCTAAAAAGTTATGGCATGTTCTCCTGTGCATATGTTTAAAATAGTTTTGTAGTGTACACCAGTTAATATATTCTTTATAACATGACTTGAACACATTCCCTTGCCCAGAAGATCATACTCAGACCATAATATTGTCACCACCAAACATGGCTGGCTGGCTGGCATTTACTTATATTTTGGGTCTAGCCTCTTTTCTGTTGGCCACCATACGAAGAATCTACCGTTACCGCCTATTAAATTATATTTGGACTAGTCTGAAAAAGGACAATGTCCTATTTCCCTTTAGACCAATTTATGTGTACTCTGGCAAATTTTAAACGAGCAGTGTGGTTTTTCGCAAGCTCAACTAACTGTTCATAAGCTAATATGCTAATATTGAGTCTTTTTTGAACTCTCTCGCTCGTTTTACGCACTTTCGTGATTATCTTTAAAAATACTGATTTATTCATTGAATATTTATCACAAATAGTTTTTTGTTTTAATCTAATGTTAAAGTCGTTTATTATTTTTGTTTCTTAAAGCCACGTGCGGAGAACCGCAAAATTTTTAAATCACTAGTGAGATCACAATCGAAAATCCCCTTTTTCTGTGTGATGAAGATCGCGCGGTTTGTTTCCGCAAAAATTGTGAGAAATTTGGTAGCACTAAAAACTAGTTGTGCCATGTGAATTAGTAATTTATATAAAAATAAAACAAACAAATGCAACATAACAATTTGCTTTTTATTTTTAAAACTACACTTTTTTATATATGTAAGTAACATATATAAAAAAGTGTAGTTTTAAATAGCAAATATTTTTATAAAAATTGATTAAAAATATTAATTTTTTTGATGAAAATATTTAAAAAGCGCAATTAATTTTATTTAGACGCTTCCAGTTCTACCATTTGACCATTAATTTTTGTAATATAAATAAGCCAGCTCACATAGAGTTCGCTTCATAATTTGCTTGCGAGTTGAAATAGCATAATTGCTTGTAATTGCGATTTTCAGCATAAAAATTTTTTAACTTGAAATTGTAATCAAAATTTTTTGCAAAATGTGAGTTTCAGCACATGGCTGTTAATCTTCGTTTATGTTAACACAAGCTTTTTTCACTCTAGGATTTTCATGCTTAAAATATTTAATAAAGAAGTTAAGTAAATAATTTTTACATAACAGTAGTAGTTTTTCTGCATCTTGCTTTGTTTTTTCATCAATTCATTTGCTTTAGTCATCTTTCCTATCCACTGTTTTGCCAGTGCCACAAAATTGAACGCTTTAACTTTCGTTCTATAATTTTTGAAATGTGTTATTTGATGTTATTTTTTTCTTGTTTATATATCAAAAATATCTATAGAATGAAATTCTAGAAAATTTTTTAGTTTTATTTAAGACAAATTTTATATATTCTACATCTAGCAATAGAAAAATAAATTTAATAAAAATTTCCTATTGAATTGTCCAACACTGTGTGTTAGAAATGTTAAAAATTACTAATATATCGTTAGAACAAAGGATGTATTTTAAAAAGGATATAGAATTAACTCTTGGTCAGGGGTTTGGAAGCCCAACATAACATGAGCAACGGAACAGGTTTTGCCTTGGCGTAATCCAAACCAGGACATTCTGTTTTTCGGGTAAAGAGGGGCGAAGTCTCTCGTTTGTTGTAGCAAATAAAACTCTAGGAAGCCGCATGAATTATGTTGTGTTGGCTTCCGAAACTCTTACCAAGGGTATAAATTGGCAGAATGGGGATCAGCAATGCCCACGGTTGGTTCTGCTTGCAGTTCAACCCGGGCTGATTCACTACGTAAAATTGGTCCGTCATCAGATAAGGCCGTAAAGGCAGATGCTGATATAAATCTTTTTCACAACTGCTACTGGGGCATCCTTTTGCCCCAGAAAGCAGAGTGGCTTGGTTTGGTGTACACCACGGCAAAAACTACTCTCCGAGAGGAACAATTGTGGAAATTGATTTACATCAGTACCTGCCTTGTCGGCCAAATCGGATGATGGACCAACCCCACGGGGTGAGTTTTTCACACAGGTCGCAACTTCTGCCATAAGTTTGTAGCCATATGGACAAACTCCTTGCTGAAGAGTTCGAGCCTTCTAAACCCTTCTGTTTGCAATGGAAGACAAGACTTAACGAGTTGGTAGGCCGAAGCCCATTAAGAGCATCAGTCTTTAACCAACTCACCCGGCTAACCGTCACTTCCCGTTCCTTAAATTACAGATATCTGTTGTAAGACAACAGCACCGCGGGGGGTTATTAGGCCCAGAAAACTGGAACTACACCATAGTTACGAGTATCAGGGAAACTAATTGTGGGCCTGTTTTCTCTGAAAATCGTTTTTTCTTGCAGTTGCGGTTGTGTTCTGTTTCATCATAAAATTTGCCATTTAGATTGGTCTCATACATTTTGTATGAGGATCAGAATTTTTGACACATAAATTACGCTGTACGCGCTAATATCGGTTGGGCTGTTAAGTATATTTTCAATCTAACCTAACCTTATATTTTCATTGTGCTAAATATTCAAGTCATTCACATTCTCTTATTAAAGACATAAAACTTTAATAATATGAAAAACGAATGACAACTGTTAACAAAAACAGTTTTATAAATCTGTTTTAATTAAACAAATAGCAAAGTGTTAATTTTTATCACCACAACAATAATCATCATTATGTTTTTATCGTGATTGTCATCTTCTGAAACCAGCTGATTATCATCCTGTTGTTGTACGTAACAACAACATTCGTCTGATAATTATGATGATGTTTTGGTATTATGGTCAACGTTTTATGTTGCTGGTTTGATGTTGTAGCGATTGTTGTTGCTGTTGTTGTTATTTTGTGCGTGATTTGCATTCAATATTAACCGCAAATTACACAAACATAAATAGAATCGTACAAATACACTCAAGCAGGCAAATAAAATTACTAAATAAATAATGTGATGATTGGTTTTTATTATTCCTTTCATTTTTTTTATATTAAATATACATTTATAACATAAATTTTATGTTTTAATATAAATTGAAATATGCGGCAAGTGAGTGGCTGCATGCAAAATAACGTTCATTTAAATAATAATATATATTTCTAAGTAAAAAAAAAAAATTTGCATTTGAAGTCTCTAGATAGTTCATGGAAAAAGGAAACTAAAATTAAGTATTAAAAATATATAAATTTTTGTAAGTACAAGTCAATTTTCCGAAAGCTAAATCAATGACATGACATGAAACTAGATTAAATATTGTTACAAAATTTTTCTTTTGCTTGTTTGGTAGATACACCTTAAGAAATAATTTGAGCTTTTAAATTAAAGTTAAATGACTGTTTTTTTCGTATACAAGTTAAATCATAGTAAAACAAAGAAATATATTACGAGTATTAATATGAATGAAACGGATGGACAAAAGAGTTTGCGACATTTGTCTTTAAATATAATCATAATGATATGAAGGCCACGACTGTACAGTGATTGTAGATGTAAAATATCGGCGGCCAAAAGTACTTCTCTTACAGGTATAAACGTGAAGCTGCTGGTTAAATTTTAAGCGCCGATGTTGAAAGTGAACTAGAGGGCTGCTCAAGCACAAGAAAAATGTCTTGTAATAAATCGTAATATTTCGATTTTGGCGGATGAGCTGGCGAAAGCCGGAGCTCGTCTACAGAGAGGGGACATTGATACGATGGTAGGAGTCCCGCTTAACCAGCTGTAAAAACCAAGTGCAGCGTCAACTTGTAGGGACTGCGCAGGACAGATGGTCTGGTGAGGTCACCTGCCGAGTAGCAAGGCTGACATGGCCTGCGTATGATCGTAGTAGAACTGCGGTCTTAAAGGGTTTTCCCCGTCAAAGGTTGCGTACCTTGGCGGCAGTTCTGACAGGACATTGTCTCATAGGGACGCATGCTAGGAGGTTAAATCTTCCATTTAATGATTTCTGCAGAAGTTGCGGGGATGAGGACGAGGAGGAAAGTGTTGAGCATTTCCTCTGTCGATGCCCGGCTCTCAGTTCTATTAGAGCGCTGTATTTAGGCGGACCGATGCTGCACGGGTTAGCAGATATATCGGAATGCCGAGTGAACGGACTGGATTCCTTTATCCGGCTTTCGGGTTGGTTTGAATCTGAAGTATAAGTCTCGTGGACTGCACTTCTCCCTCAGGCAACACAATGGGACCAAAAGGACCCAAGTGGGCTGGTTTCATGAAACTGGCGGCTTGTACAACCTAACCTAACCTAATCGTAATATTTTCAAGTATTATCCATTTTCTTTCACATTTCAAAACGAGTACTTCAGTGCCGAAATGTTTTAAACACATAAACGAATACTATCTTATAATCGTTTAGCACAAACAGAACCAATCACAAGTAGAATCAACTGAAATAGAACAAAATTAAAGTAGAACTTCTCATAAGTATGCGTAATTCTATTGATTTTTGGCATCGATTAATAATTGTTGATAAAACGTGGGTCCACACTTCAAGTTCCACTGCGTGGAAGTGCTCCGAAGAAGACGAAGGCAGTGAAACCGACTGGCAAAGTTATGGCCACTGTATTTTGCGAAGCACGCGGATATTTTCTTACACACATATCGTTAGTCTCACGTAGAAAGGCCCTAACTCGTATTTTCCCTGAATTGAGCTCTTTTAGGGACTCTACTACGTTTCACACAAATACACAGCGTCACAAAGATTTAATTATATAATTTCATACATATCGTTCTTACAAGCAATTGAGCAAACAAGTTACTTTTAGATGTACCTATTTATAGAGTTTCCATTACGATTTTTCCTGCTCCTGTAAAATTGTTGGTCTCCACATGAGACCAACGATATGTAATTAAGCCATACCAATATTATCGTCATAAAAAATAATAGTAATTCTTAAATAATGTGTGTGTTATCTAAAATCGGCCCGTAAAATTTAACCACACAGATAATCATCTTTCGAATAAAGTAAATTTTATGCCAATTTAAAACACTCATCTTTGTTTTATTCCAATTCAAAGTTCTATAACTCTATAAAAACGCATTCTGAAAAACGCGACATTTATTTTTAAGAGTTATAAGGAACGAGATGTTTACTGGTGTTCGGAGTTTACATCACTTTTTTAATGTGGTATTTTTAATAGAAAATGTGTACAAGGCTTGTAACTTTTTATTGAAATAAAAAGAAAACATATTAAATTTTATTTGTGAATACTTTTTTGTTTATTTGTTACGTTAAGTTTAAACAAATTCAATCAGAGTTAGAACACTTATTTGGCGGTTTCAAATCGCAAGATCATAAGTTAAGTTTAAACAAATTCAATGATTTCACTTCAATATACACATGTGAGTTGAAGTTGCTAATTTTAAGCGGTATACGTTTATTAGAACACTTATTTGGCGGTTTCAAATCACAAGATCATAATTCTAGCGTTATAAATTTTTGCCGTTTTCAAATCGTAAATACTAATCAGATAATTTCAAAAATAAATAAAAGTCGGCGCACATAGAATCCGTCAAATGTTATACATCTCCTTTCTCAACTGACGTTAACGTATACAAAGTATGAAAATGGCACACTCAGTACTTTGTTAACGGATATAAAATCAACTGCATTTTGCTCTAATTTGATTAAAATCTTTTGATTCATTTTTCAGACACAGCACAAAACATCTTATAAAATTAGTTTTTAATTTATTTTATTTTTGAACGAAAAAATAAATCAAAATATACAAAAAATATAAACTGATAGTTGTCAAAGTTCTCAACGTACGTTAAAAGTTGCTCCACTTTAATACTTTGCGTTGACGCAGAAGTATGGAATGTGACAAAGCTCGTAAGACTATATGTATCGGGTGGTTAAATATCAAGGGCCGATGTTGAATGTTAACCACACCTAAACGCCAAGTTTTTTTCCGAATTTTATTTGACATTTATCTATTTCAGACTTATTCAATTTGAACCATGGAGAGATACACAATCCAACAACGTGTTAAAGTTATCCAGACTTATTATGAAAATGATGATCAATTTTCGAAGAAAATCATCTTCAGTGATGAGGCACATTTTCACCTCAGTGGATTCGTCAATAAACAGAATTGCCGCATTTGGGCGAATGAGAATCCAAGAGTGATTGTCGAAAAACCAATGCACCCACAAAGAGTGACTGTTTGGTGCGGTTTATGTGCTGGCGGCATCATCGGGCCGTAGTTTTTCCAAAATGAGGCCGGTCAGGCAGTTACTGTGAATGGTGTTCGCTATCGTGAGATGATAACGAACTTTTTATGGCCCGAATTGGAAGATATAGATGTAGACGACATGTGGTTTCAGCAGGACGGTGCCACTTGCCACACAGCTAACGAAACAATTGCTCTTTTGCGCAACAAATTCAATGGCCGTGTTATCTCACGTAATGGCGATGTCAATTGGCCGTCAAGATCATGTGATTTGACACCGTTGGACTTTTTTCTTTGGGGTTAATTGAAAGAAAAGGTGTACGTCGATAAGCCAGCAACAATTCAACAGCTAAAGGATGAGATAATTTGGCACATTAACGAAATAGAACCTCCATTATGCCTCAGGGTCATCGAAAATTTGGACCATCGGATGGAGGTGTGCCGCCGTGGTCGCGGTGCCCTTTTGGCCGATATTTTGTTCCATACATAATTGAGTAATACCAATATATCATAATAAAATAAAATTACAATAATTTCCTAAATAGTTTGTGTTTTATTCAAAATCAACATCGGGCCTTGAAATTTAACCACCCTTTATTTTAACTTAGTTGTCAGTTGAGAAAGGCAACGTATAAAGTACGACGGATTCTACGAACAAGCTTTTATATGAAGCCTCTTGGTGGATTTTGGAGCACTTAATATTCAAAATTGAATTTTATGTAATTTTCAATCATATCCATTTCACACCACATACCTGAGTAATTCGAATTGGCTTTTTAAGTGTTTTTTCTTATACATACTTAAAATTGTCAATCATAAACAACATGTGATATTTAAGTTCACTTAAATATACTAAATTTATTAAAATATATATTTTTTTTATTTACAAATATTTAAATAAGAATTTATTGTCTAAACTATAAAAAAATACCGATAAAACCACAATTGCATTAAACAATTAAACTATTTGATTGATCGATTGATTGGGGCCTGACAAGCAACAAAATCAGTTTGATTTGTTTGATGCACTTTTGATTTCTTCAATGATTTAATAAAATTTTTTAAATACTAAATAAATATGGCTTTTGTGGCATTTGAAAATTAATACTTTCAGTGTTTATTTATTAAGCAATTTGTGCCGCAACTAGAGCTACTTGCAACTAATTTTATAGCATTTGAATAAGTTGCTTGCAAGAAAAACGAGCGCACACAAATTTTATCTACAACATAAATTTATGGTCGTGTGTCATTTCAGAAAACTACCTGCAGCTAATGGTGCTACTTTTAATGTTTATTCTGTCATAATGTTATCGGCGTTAACCCAAATCGCATTCCCAACACTTGCATGTTAGACGAACAGTGTTTGCTTAGTTTTTAAGAAGTGACTGCGAATGGCAGCTTTAGTTTATCTAAAATTTATAATGTTGCATGTCAACATATGCGGTATAAATTTTATTTATTATTTACTTGATAAAGAAGAAAACTAAAAAATAAACAGAAAATGCTGAAAAGCGATTTGATTTATTTGTTATACTATTTGCATTTTTTGGAAAACATAAAGACAGCAGATAAAAGTGGTCAAGCGGTTGGAGTCGGATTAATAAGAAAAATTTATCTTTATGAACACAAACCGGTAAGAAGTGGTTACTCGTAGGCTTACATTAAACTAGTGGTCTCTATAAAGGGAACACTCAGTATATAAATGTATCCCTGAAGACACTGTGTGGCGATCAATGCATTCAATACATACTCGTACATGCTTACACTACATTACCATCACTAAAATTTTTGGAATTTCAGCTACTTGTGCTTATGTGTGAGTTTTTCAATATTTTTCCTGCAGATGCTATTTTTTTTATACACAATGAATGTCAATATACCTCAATGTTGTCATATTGTATTCAAAAAATCTTATATTTTCTAAAAAAAAAATATTTTCGACCAAAACAGCTAGTGTTTTCACAAATCATGTGTGTTTTTGGTTCAATTTTATATACAAATGTTAAAAAATCTTTTTATGGAAAAAAATTGCAGCCTCTCAAAACCCCAAGAAATAAATATAGTTTCAAAACTAAAAAAAATACTTCGATATCAAACTTAAAATTAAAAATATTCTTATAACGTGATCCGAGTTTTTTTATTTTTCAATTCCCAAAACCTGCTTCAGGAATCACCCAATTCCCAAATTTCTTACCTTCCCCGGAAACAATACGGCAACCTGAATTTTCGCACTAAAGCAGCAACACTGTATATACAGTTTTATATACCTGCATGTGTAATAATAATTGACATGGCATGTATTTAGGGTACAGCAAACATACGGGTGTTAAAAAAGGTAAATCTTATAATCTGACAATACTGACAGCATTACCTATATTAGGGCGTAACACGTAACGTCATTTAATTCTTTGCGCTATATAAAGTAACTTAAATAAGAGTGTTAACGTTGTGCCATCAACAAATAAATATAGCTTCAAAAACAAAAAAAAAAATCTTCGATAGCAAACTAAATATTAAGAAATATCCTTATAACGTGATCCGAATTTTTTTTTGAATTTCAACAAATCGGCTTCAGGAATCACCCAAATTCCCAAAATTACGTGTGTTTTTGGTTTTATTTCATCTAAAAATTAAAAAAAACAAAAAATGTTCAAAAAAACTTTTTATGGAAAAAAAACTTCAGCATCTCAAAAACCCAAAAAATAAATGTAGTTTCAAAACTAAAAAAAAAATACTTCGATATCAAACTAAAAATTAAGAAATATCCGTATAACGTGATCCGAGTATTTTTTTTTTGAATTCCCAAAATTGGCTTCAGAAATTGCCAAAGTCCCCTACTTCCCCGGAAACAATATGGCAGCTTCAACTCTTGCACTAAATCGAATGATCGTTAATAGTTCAGATAATCATGCCACGGTCAAAACGTGCACCGAATATGAAACCCAGTTACGATTCGGTTAGTGAAGCGGTTTCGAATTGTTTGGGAACTCCCAAAATCCTCTTCAGGAAACATCAAAATCCCCCCACTTCCTCAGAAACGGCAACTTCAATTTTCGTACTAACGGGAGTGTTCGCTTATAGTTCAGATGCATGTTCCACGTCAAAAACGCCGTATAAACAGCTTGTTTTCTATGTTTCCCAGCTGTCTATATGTCGAAATTTCATAGGAGCTATGCTAATCATCAGTGGGTTTTGCAATTTTTTGAAAGATATTCTCAAACATTCAAATTCCAAAGTCTACTGATGATTAGGGTAGCTTCTATGAAATGTCGACATATAAACAGCTGGAAAACATAGAACTTAAGCTGTTCATAATTTTTTGATTGGTAAAAAAATAATAAAATATAAAATGAATGATACACATTAATGAAAAAAATTATTTGAATTCCTTATTGGAGCACGATTAATCTGCCGAACCACAAGTTCTAATTTTGGATGGAAATTATATGGAATTAATTTTTATCTTATTGTTATGCTATCCTTTTGTTGTTATTAGAAAACAATAGATAAACATTTTAAGAATTTTTTCCGAAACTTAAGATATTTTTTCTGGCAAATGAAGTTTTTTCAACAAAAATTTCTGGCATCACTGATTTCATACCAAACTGATCCAAAACGAACCAAATATTTCAATATTTTAAATCAAAGGTATACACACTGGGCACTGATCAGTTTTAACTAATTTAATTCCAACATTTTTAAATGCTGCAATAGAGTTTGTTTTAGTCTTTCGTGTTTTTATTATTGTTAAAGTTAAACCTCCACGAACACCTCTTTCCTCTCCGTCATAATCTATGTTCCTAGTTCCAGTACAATGTACTGCATATGTAGGGGTCATCCCCTGAGATGAAAAAATATAAAAAAGAGATAAAAAAAATAAATTATTGAGAATTTAAAAATAAAAATGTTCTAACAGTACCTCACAAAACACAAAAGATCAATTTATTTAAAATATTGGGAGTTAAATATTTGAAAATATCTTTCAAATGCTTCCAATCTACAAATGATTAGGGCAGCTCCCTTGCATTGTCGATATATAGGCAACTAGGTAACATAAAAAAACAAGCTCTTTGTATTTTTTTGCTTGACATCTCTATTAGAACCTAATAAAGTAAATAAACTAACTTTTTTCATAATTTATTTTCTATTAAAGGTCCTTTTTCCAAATAAAATTAAACTGTATTAAATTTGTAATAGATTCGATTTCAACCTGGAAACACTACACAAAAGATTTGTGGACAAAGGGTTGCTATAAAAATTAAATAAAACCAACAACAAATCATTTACACCAAATAACATTAGTACAGTCATTTACTTGCACAAGCAAGAGTGCAGTTGTTGCCAGAACAGTTATCGATGGCGTCTTGTTATTGTGATTTTTTGTTTGTTTAACAAACCCAAGCAATTTAATATCTGGCAACCACTTTCCTTGTTGTTTATTACCAAAACAATGATTGCTTTTCTTTTTAAGTTTCTCTTGATTTTTTTTTTTTACTAATTTTAGAATAATGAAGCAATCTAAGCACTATCGTTAATATGTCATCAGTGTATAGTTAATGTCCAAACATGAATAAAAACGATAAATACTTCTAAATGAATGTAAGAGTGCCGTTTGGATGGTTGTTTACATATCTTTTGATTTTATTTATGGCGATAAAACTACATAAGTGTGTGTGTATGTGGAAAGAAGTGTCTTATTGTTTTTCCTTTACACATTCCATTTATAACATCATAATTTTCATTTTCACAGCCATTGCGAGTAATCACATCCCTTTGCCATGTGTATAAATATTTATGTCACTCACTCATAATTTTCTTTTATCAAACAGTCAGACATTCGATTAAACCGTCAAAACAGTGACTCTGGGTTTCCTTTTTTATACATACTTACATACATACATATACAAAAGTACATACGTACGAGTACTTACATATACCAGGGTATATTTTTTTAATTCAATCATTACCAACCATCATCACCGATCAATCATTCATTCACTCATTACGTTTTTTTTAACATTTGTTTCTTTTTTCCCTTTTATTATGCATATTCATAGAGTTTTATTTATCATTTAGTAAATATCGGACGTTTAATCAAGTCCGTAATATTTTGATAGTTTTATAATTATGCCACGCTCACTGGCACATATTTCATTTATGATGGATTATGAAATCTGACAGTTTGTATGGAAATATATAAATAAATTCTCGTGTGTAGGCAATTCTTTTTAGGCCCACGATAATATAAAATTCTAAAAAACAATATTTAAATAGAGAAATGCAATTTGTTGCAACTGTCGGTTTTATTGGATGTAACGCCAAATACTGCAGTTTTGTTTATTGACGTATCCATTGAAACAAAAATGAGTTTCATCACTAAACAAAATTCTCTTATAAAAATCCGAAACAACTTCAATCTTGTTTTGCAAAATTTGGCAGCGTTGTTTAGATGTCAGTCTATTCACATTGAAATGCCAAACTACATAACATAAATCACTTAACAACTGACAAAATGGCCTGCAGTTGAAAGAGTATTGCCAACTTAAAATTTTATACCTCTAGCTTAGGTTAGGTTGTACAGGCTGCCAGTTTCATGAAACCAGCCCACTTGGGTTCTTTCTTGCTCCCGTTGTGTCAGTAGACACGCGCAAGCTCATTTAATACTATCATCAGTACAGATTCGGATATTCACTCCGTTTATCTAGTTAGCTGCTCTCATCATAGCTATAATTTCAGTCTGCGTTAGCTCTCAGTATATAGCCTAAAGCTGATCCCCATCTGATACTGGGGGATGAAGATGCCACCTGCAATTCCCAGGTCCAATTTGGATCCGTCTGTGAAGATGGCATGGTGTTGATAATGACCCAGATAGGTCGCCAAGAGGACAATGGTAGACAGGATTACGTCCAGCAGTAGGGTGGATGGACAGAAATCAGTATTCCCTGAAAAGTCCAATATCCTTTCCATTGTCGAATCGTAACCTTATTTCGCCTCTGTAATTTCAATCTGCGTCTGTTCTCATTGCATGGCCTAAAAGTGACCATCCTCTGATACTGGAGGTTAAAGATCCCAACACCAACTCCCAGGTCCGATTTGGGTTCATCTGTAAAAGCGGCACGGTCTTGGTAATGGATCATATAGACCGCGAAGAGAACGTGCTCGACAGGATTACGTCCGGCAGCAGGATTGATGAACAGTAATCAATATTTCTTGGAAGCTTCAATATCCTTGCCATTATCGAATCATTACCTTCCGTATTCTCTATAATTTCAGCTCTCATTATATAATATAAAGTTAATTATCCTATGCTACCGGAGGATAAAAATACTATCACCAACACCCAGTTCCAATTTGGATTCATCTGTAAAGATGTCACGGTCGTGGCAGGCCGCCAAGAGGATGTGCTCGACAGGATTACGTCCGGCAGCAGAATTGATAAATATTAATCAGTATTTCCTGAGAGGTCCAATATCCTTCCCATTATCATAACCTTCCCTAGCCTTTTTCCACACCCCAGTGGCTTTTAGTCTGATCTCCAAGCAACGGAACACTTCCTACACCATGAAATCAGCCAGCAGCCAATGCATCATCGTAATCAGCGCTTTCGTTGGCATAGTGTAAAAAGCATCAGTCACCATCAAAGCAGACGTATCCTCTCTATAGTCTGTAATAGGTGGTGTTTTTTAAAGGCTCTTACAAAACAAGCGCCCAAGACGTTTATGTGGGCTTTATTATCAGCAAGAATTCCAAGGATTTATACCCCAGATCTGTCAAATGGCCTTACGACACAAATACTAAGCAACAGTCACCTTGTGTGACCTAAATTAGTTATTCTTCTGCCAAAACAGCTTGGAATTAAGATAGACTCACATATATATGACACTATCCGCCTGTCTAAGTTCAACTTCCCTTAATGTTGGTTTATCGAAAGGAAGAGTGCTGTGTATAACCGGTTTCCGTCTTCTGTGGATTTACACTGATACCACTTTCAGTGTTCCACTCATCAATGATCTGTCTGACTTCTGTCAGAGAGTAACTTACCCCACACTGCCACTGCATTATCATCAGCATATACCACATCATTATCACCGGCATATCCAACAGTATTAACATGGAGTCTAACTCCACTAGTAACGAATTTAGGACAATATTTCATAGAAGAGGAGGCAAATGAATAAAAACATACATTTCTATAAATGCGTATATCTGGTGGTTTAGGAAAAGACAAGATTTCATAGAAGAGGAGGCAAATGAATACATTTCTATAAATGCGTATGGCTGGTATATATGTACGTATACACACACACACACACACACACTTTTCGTATTCATGTAGACAAACTGTCACTTAATCAAAATCCTATTTCCTTTCATACATTTAAATTAGATTTATTTTCCCCGATAATAAACTTTATACGAGGTTAAACTTTTTGTTTCGTTACTCAAACATTCCTCAAACTCTTAAAATCACCGAACAGACATTTTCATACACAAATATTCGTTTGAGTGTCTGTCGTGTGTTTGTTCGTGTGTGAAAAATAATGAAGTATTAAAGGGGAAAGATGTCAGTCAGTAAAAGTTTAAAACGTGATTATTGTAATGATTTGAAAACTTTTAATTGAGATCTATAAGATACGAAAAATCATCAAAGTCTCTATGAACACACACAACCAGACACACATACTCCCTCGTACACGTTCATCGTAGTTCGTATGCATACGCTTGTTTGCCCAGCGAGTGGGGAAGGAAAGGAGCGTGATTACTAACTTACATATTTACATATATATGTTGTTTCATATTAACATATAAAGTTTACAAATATTTTGATTATTGTCAAACACGTACTTATTTACCTTCTACACCTTGAAATTCATAATAACGTAAGACAACTTATTAAGATTTTCTTTGAAACATGTAAATGGAAAAGTGATTTAATGTATTTGAAAGCAAAAATGTTTTACATATTGTAAAACATGACTCTATTTTCTAAAGTTTAGCATATTGTAATTAACGATATAACGATGTCAAGAATTCAAGAGGGACTTTATATTGTTGTGTTGCATTTTGAATTTATATGGAGGCTGGGTAGAGAGTTTGAATAATGTATGCGTAAAATTTTAACAGTCCTGTACTAGAATAAATTCAATTTTTAATTAGTTTGTTTAATTTGAAACTCTTTAATTGCATTTATTGAATAATTGGAACTGTTCCTGGTCTCTTTGAAAATACTTTGTAGGGTAACCGGATGGCAAGACTAAAAGAACAATAGGTATTTTGTTTTTGTAAATGGTGAATTTAAATTCAGAGCTGTCAAAAGTTGCTGATAGAAAACATGTGCGTTGTCAATATTTTCTTTTTATTGTGCAGGTGTGAAGAGTAGAACATGGTAAATTTTGACATATCGAACCAAGGCATTTGTAGATGCATCCACCTTATAATGCGTTCGCCTTAATTCGAAAAATCAATATCTTATGTCCTCGTTAATTGGTCCATTCTCTAATTTAAAATTTAGCATTACTACATTCTACACAGTGTTTTTTTTAGAGCTACACAATAAAATAAAGTCCGGCTGATAAGTATAATTTCAGTTTTCTCCGTTCACCTTTGACCACCATCGCTTTCCAAACACTCAATGAATAAATGTGTGTTGTCAATTCTGCTTTATTTGACAACTCATTGAACAGCTGATAATTAGCCGCTGTATTCCTTAATAGTCCTAAGTTCTCCAGCTTACTTGGGTCATATTTGTTACCTTAGTGTTTGCCTGAAAATAGAGAGGTGAAGATAGATGGTAGAGGTAAAACAGAATAATAGGGTGATATATTGATTGCTGCGAAGAGAAAGGTGAGAAGCCGCTTAGTGTTATATATAGTGTTATACTACCCATCTGCTACTCCATATGAATGAGGCTAGCGCGGTTAGATTGACCGAGGCCAGACATGATAGGCTACGCGAACTACAAATTATTTACTCAACAAAACTTTTGATTAAAGAATAATTTCACATAATGGTCCAATTTCTTGGCCATTAATATCGTGTGATTTATTCCCATTACTTTCATTTAGTGTAAAGTCACTTGTCTACGTTGATTAACCAGAAAAATAGTAGGACAAATATGTAATTGTTTTAAGTCAGCAGTGACCATGATGACCACGGTCCACCGCGAGCTCGATCACGTCCCACTAGGGCCCCCATGTGGCTTGCAAGGCATACACCGCTCGCAACTTCTTGTCATATTGTAGCAATATGAACAAATCCCTTACTGAAGAGCTCGGGCCTTCTAAGGCTCTACGAGTTGGTGGCTCTTAACTCTTACACCACATGTATTTGTAGCCAGGCAACATCTCCTCGGGGACTATAATAAATTTTCCAAAAATTCTCATAATTTTCATTGAATACCAGGAATACCAATAACACCTCCCCGCGATTTGAAATCTAAACTACAACCAGAACGTTTCAGCCAAGTGGGAGACAACTGTGAAAATGATTTACATCAGTACCTGCCTTGACGGCCTAACCTGATGGTGGACCAATTCCACGAAGTGAATTTTTCACGATTCACCACCGCCCCCGTGTGGCTTGCTAGGCTCACACAGGTAGCAATTCTTGTCATATGATTGCGGTCATATGAACAACTTCTTGTTGAGGAGTTCGGGCTTTCTAATCCCTCATGTATGCAATTTCCCAGCAATCAATGGAGGACAAGACTTAATGAGTTGGTAGGCCGAAGCCCATTAAGAGCATCAGCCCTTAAACCAACTCACCCGTCAATCATCACCACTGGTTCTTTACAGTACACGTATCTGTTGTATCAATTATCAAGGATACTAACACTCCCTTCCTGCGTTTTAGGTTTCAACCACAGCCAGAACGTTTCAGCCAAGGTAGGCACCTCAACCATGATCAGCCCGGGTCGAACCGCAAGCAGAACTTCCCGGGGGCCATGCTGATCCCCGTTCTGCCAACTTATACCCTTGGTATGGCTTTCGGAAGCCAACACAACATAAGTCATGTGGCTTCCTAGAGTTTTGTTTGCGCACCAAACGAGGGACCCCTTCCCCTCTTTTCCCCGAAAAACAGAGCGCCTAAGTTAGGAATACGCCAAGGCAAAACCTGTTCCCCGGGGGGCCAAGTGGGAGACAGTTCAACTACGATCAGTTCTAGAATTGTCTCCATAACAGAACGACTTGGTGAGGTTTTCAAAAATCCTAACTTAACCTAAGTTATGCCGTGGCTTCCTAGAGTTTTATTTATTATAACAAAGGAAGGACTGCCAGACCTCTTAGTCCAGAAAACACAGTGCCCTGGTTTGGAATATGACGAGACAAAACTTTTCCCTGGCGGTACACAATTTCCAGAACTATTGGTGAAATCACTGTCGCAAATGCTGCCAAAAGTTTTGGTGTTCCATATTCATCTTGCTCGCTCTATCCATTATGGCCACATGTCCGAAATCATATCTAAATTTTTTGTCCATGTGGTCATACTAAAATTAAAGTTTCTGTATCTCTAATAGAAACACCCGTTATACACACAAAAGTTCATCCACACAATTTAACAAACCCAATTTTGGAAATCTTGTTGTGAAATATGTTTTATTGATACAAAACACTTTCATTTTTGAATTGGCTAAACTTATGGTAAAAAACATAATTCTCGTATTCTTTTTCTTAACTTCTGATATTTTGTAGGCACTTTTGTAAAAATCTCTTCCCATAATTAGGATTTCAATTCCATTTTCCTTGTAAACTGCTAAATATTTCCTTTGTTTTATTTAGTTTTTAAAAGTAAATTTCACTCGCAATTTAACAATTTCCCTCAGGTTTTTGGTTTTAATTTTTTGCTTTTATTCATGTTAATTTTATAGTGTGGTTTAGTTTGTCTGTCTGCGGTTAAAACTATGCTCATGTGAACGCATGAAATTTGCACAAAATTTATGCTGCAGGCACATTTCATATTTATTAATGTTATTATTTTTAGCAACCGAATTTTATGGAAAAAAAGCAAACGTTCTATAAAAATATTGTATATTTGCAAAAGTTTATGATGGTTTAAGCAAAATAAATTTTTAAACACGTGTCTATACTCGTATGTGCACTGCGCATACAATTGTGAAGTGACAAATAGTTGTACAGTGCGTAATAAAAGTTTAGCAACAAAAATGAAACTTCCCATTTGATTTCTAATAAAACTTTCATTTAATCCTGCGTAGTAAATAAATCGAAACACATTTCATAAAAACCAAAGTAGTGTTTTGTCTTCCATCCGATATAGATAAAAATATATATTATTACGAATTTTTATTACATCTAACCCAAAGTATGAGCCATTGTACTACTTAGTAAAAATTTAAGCGCACATCCACATCCAGACACACAACATAAAACTAGAAACATAATACACAAACAAACATAATTTAAAGAAGGCACAATTCCAATTAAATCGACCACCAACGCTTTGATTGTTGTTATTGCGTTCTTGTTTCTTGTTGCTACGTTATTATTGTTTTGTAAGCATGTGTGTGTATGTGCATAAGATTTTGTGGTTGTACATTTAAGTCTGGAATTATAAATAACTAGAAAGTTGATAATGATTGTAGAAGATGATAAAGAAGTATAAATAGCAGGCGGATGTTCGGCAGAGGGACAGTTTAATTTTAAACGTTATGTAAGTTAGAATAATAAGCAAGTCTAGTAAGTCAATACTCAGTGGAGAATCCGCAAAAAAGTTTTTATAAGCAAAAAAGTAACAACACAACTGGTATCCGCCAGGAAGGTATACTACTCGCAGTAATGCCATTCTAATCCTGGCTATATGCGAAGTGGCACCGTCTTGGTGATACCACATGTTAATCAAGTCCAAATAATGCAGCTGTGGCTTTAAACAGTTTTCAATCATATCACGATATAGCTCCCCATTCAAAGTTACCACTACGCCGTTTTCATTTTCAAAGCAGTAAGATAACGATTCCTCCTGACCAAACTGAACACCAGACTATCACTGGATGCAAAGGTGACTCATGAATATTTCTATTTATTCACTGATGAATAGTTTGAGGCTTTTCCAATGCCCAGAACCGATTATTCTGTTTATTCATATAACCATTTAAATGGAAATGTGCCTCGTCACTCATTATGATTTTTTCATGGAAATCGATGACTGATTTTGATAAAATGTTTTAACAATTAAAACACATTAGTTTATCGAATATTTTTCCATAATATATTTGCCACGTGTCTATTTCAAGATTGCAAAATATGATATGATATGTCAAGACTAATGTTTACACTCTGTATATATTTTATCTGAAACATGGGGGGATTCATACATAATGTCCTAATATTTTATGACAGCATACAAATCTGCGAACGAAAAATTCATAAAGTAATAAGATTCTTTATGAATTTGAATTTATTTATTCAAGTATATAAATTTTAATTCTTACAAAATATTAATACAAATGTATGTACAAAAATGTATGAAAAAGGAATAATAATAATAAAATAATAAAAATAGTAAACAAAAATAATAACAATTGAGTTTTTATTCGCTAGTTCAGCTTCTAACATTGATACCAATAAAAAATTATAAATAGCTTGTTTAGATTGTTCAGATATAAAGTTGAATGTTTGAGAATATCATTCAAAAATTTCCAAAGTCTACTGATGATTAGGGTAGCTCCTATGAAATGTCTGCATATAGATAGCTGGGAAACATAGAAAACAAGCTATTTATAATTTTTTATTGGCAAAAGTAATAACAATTATAGGCATTTATTCAATGAGAACAAAATGTAACATTTTATTAGGCCTTCATTTAAGGAATAATCAACATAAAAATACAATTCATTAAAGTCTTTACAACATCTAATTAAAGGATCGGGGTTTGCATAGTTTGTTCTATACTATTTAATATCCAATGGGGAAGAGTATCGAGTAGGTCGTTGAGGAACACAAAAAGATATATTTTCAATTGAAACGTTAGGGCTGGTTTTTCCGTTAACTCTATTTAAAATCAGCATAACATTTAGCATAATTCTGCGACTACTCAGAGGTGGTAACATAATAAGAGCAAGTATAGATTCATAGGATGGCAAACATAGCGGGTTACAATGCAGTCTACGTAAACAAAATAGTAGAAACTCTTTTTGCACTAATTCAATTGCGTTACCGTAATTTTTGTATTTTTGTACTGTGTATCCCTTATAATTGATACATATTCCAGAACTGGACGAATCAGAGACGTAAATAGCTGTTAAAATGTGTTTTTTCATTTGTCATGTTATAGCTAAACTTTAAATATCTTATACTACGTTTATACGCAGCCTATTCACAAATAAAAACTATTTGCAAATGACTAACTCACTGTTTATGCGCCAACTTGTATATGGAAAAGCTTTATTTTTTTAGTGTGCCATATGTTCAAAATATAAATAATTGGTAGCATTGTTAGTTTAAAAAGCATTTTGATTACTGAAATTATAATAGAAAAATAAAAAAAATTAAATGGTTTTTGTAATTCAATTAAAGCAAAGATTATTAAAAATGAAAATTATTGAATATTTTCGTCTGTACGTAGTTTTTATTATATTTCATGTGTGCCACATCGACGAAGTCTTTGAAATTTAGAAATAAAGTGGCAACTTTTTTTTGTCTTATTTGCAAATAAGTTTTTAATCAGTAATTGTTTTCGTGAGTTAGCTAATCGCAAATAAAAATTTTATTTACTGTTTATACAGCAATTTTTCTTATTAACAATATTTTTATTCGCAACTAATCTGCACGTGTAAACGTAGTATTAGATGACTCAAATTTATACTAGCACACTAAATTATGAGAGCATGCTCACAGTTGTCATATTCTTTTCAATCTATTATTTAAGACTTGTGACTTTATGGCAAGCCGTTGAATACCCTAATACTAATTCAATATGTTTTATATATTTTATGCGAGAAAATTGCTGATGTTGTTCATTTGTGCAAAAACTTTTTGTACACACTGTGGCCTGTTAAATAAACAAATAGTCAAAGCAAATACTTTAATATTTTCTATTATATTAAATTTCAAATACAATTTATAATAATTATACTAAAATAGATTGTTGTAATAATATAGAATATATTTTCATAAACTTATATTGTGCATAAAATATTGAACAAATAACAAATTTCATTTGATGGCAAACAATTTGTTACTGCAGTTGTTAAATATTTATTTATTTAAATCACATACAATTTGTCGTTTCTATTTAAATTATTCAATGCAAATTCTCTATTTTTTTTTTTTAAATTTAAAGTAACATTTCCTTAAAATATTTCCAAATGTATTGTTTGCAGAAGAACAACAATCACATAAAGTGTTTATTTAATACATAATGTATTAGAACTTGAAGAGGAGAGGGAGGAGTAGGAGGAGGATGCACGAACACCAGAAGAAAACGAAATAATAACAATACTCGTAATGTATAAATGAACATTTTAGCCTCTGGTGACCCATTGTACTCGTTTAAGCCATTATTATCTTCTCTCTTCAATACGAGTACATGTCTTTTTCTTTTTCATTTCTTTCATTTTCTCCTGTCCAGTCCGTGAGTAATGGCCATAAATCACATTGAGTGGACACAACCAATTGAATTTAATTAAAATGAATTTATTTAAAGTATGCCCGACCTATATTAAATTATATATTTATTTTACTTCTTTCTTATTATTCTAATTTATTGCTGGGGTGAAGAAGAAAGAGTGTGTGTGTGTGTGTGTGCATGTGTGTGAGGGAGAGGGAGAGGGGCAGAAAAAAGCTTTTGAAATAAATTAAAAAAACATAAGAAACAAAATAAAAATGATAATGTAATGAATGGTTCATCATTTAGTAAAATATAAAGTGCGTTAAATACCATCATTATAAATCGATTAAAATATTTTTTTATAGTCTTTTTTACATTCTTGTTTTAATTGATTTAATGTGGGAAATTTTAATGCATTAAATTTCTTTTAGATTTATTTTTCATTGTTTTTGTAAACAAATCGAAAGAGCTGACTTTTGTATTGACTGTTAACGATATATCTTCAGCTATAGCATTATAGCACGTGATATCTCTTGTTAATAAAAATGGTTATTAAAAAGTGTTAAAAGCTTCCAAAAATGCCTAAAAACCGTGAGAGAAATTTGAGTTTACTAAAATAAAATAATAAAAGGTGATACTACAGCGCACTGTGGGCGAAATGGTCGATTTAGTGTTGTTTAATTCAATTTTCAAAGTGTTAAACTGCTCCAAAACTGTGTATTTATCGATTACTAATACACCTCTGAACTTAAATATCGATTAAATTTTGATTGTCATGATCTACTTGAACAGCTGTGAGCTGTGAAACATAACACATGTTTCAGCCGGTACATCACTAAGCTTTAACACGTGTTTTCTTTGCATTGCAAAATATTTTCTAAAGTTGCGTTTGTCTCAATTAAGTGGAAGAAAATTGGTTTTATTTACAGTTAGAGGTATGTATTAACTAAAAAAATTTTGTTTGTGACCTGTGCTGAAGTGTTGTAGAAAATATGTGGTACAAGTTAACTATACGACTTACTGCTTGAAAAAAATCCAAAAAAAAGACTTCTGTGGATCGGAACTTATGATATTCTTGTGTATTCGCGCTAGAATATTTTTTTTTTTAAATTACTATGTTGTCCTGTGATTGTAAAATGTGCAAATTTATCTGCAGCCACCTGCAACTTTATATGATATTGCATTTTTTAGGAACAATGTCAGTGCTCAGACGAGAAGTCTGTAACGAGCCCATGCCTACTAAAAAATTTTTCTACCGTTGAAAGTCATATATTTAATAATATAATTAAGATTAACACGTACAAAAGTAATCAAATTAATTTAATAAACAAAAAAATTAGAAATTTCATAGCAAAATTGGTTGAGAAATGGAAATTGAACCTTAGAAGTAGCCACAAATTTGAAGAAAGCAATAAGGAGTGGTTAGGTGGACAACTTTTATTAGTTGATCTGCTGACTAGTCGTGGAAGACCCGACAAGATGTTCGACGAATGTTCTAATAAAACGAAAATAAGTAAAGTCTCCCAAATTGTTATGGAAATACCTCACAGTGAGCTCTTAGTAGCTACAATTTGATTTTTTTGTTTGATTTTTTTTGTTGAGAACGATCGAACAACTCTTGTATGAGTATGTAACATTAAATACCCAGTTCTCATTCATATTTAAGTAAGTTTTTGTATTAAACTCTTATATATAAGTATTCGTATATTAACATATATTTGATAAGTTTTTGTATTAAATTCTTATATATAAATATTCGTATATTAACATATATTTGATAATGAAATCTTTGTTTCTAAAAAGGGATTTATATGTATTTGTGTTTATGCATATAAAAACAAAATAGTCGAATAATTTATACCAAGATTGCAAATATAATATATGATTTGTGAATATTAATTTATTGAATTTTTGTTGAACTTTATAATTTTTAAATCCGAGTTTAGGGTTTTGTACATTTGTACATCAAGAAGACAAAAAAAAAAAAAAATAATTGAACACACTAAGCTGGGGGACAACTGGCTGTTACGTAGTCGGTATACTACTCATCAGCACCCACTAGGGTTCGAACTTTGTGTTATGTAAATATGAAGTATTTTGATAAGAACCAACTCCGCCACCGAGCTCTTATTTATTTTCTCGTCTATATTTGTGGCATATTGATCACTTCTTTATTGTTATAATTAAAAAATAATAAAAATTGCTTAAAAATAATATTAATGATAGATTTTTCAACCTTTATAATTATTAAATAAAAATGTCAGGAATTTTTTTTCAAAAGAACACTAAAAACACAAAATAGGGATTACTGTAATAACATACGATGAAAAAGGATCCCTATTTTGTGTTTTTTATATTCTTTTGAAAAAAACAATATCTAAATCCCTGATGATGCTACCAGTGGTGTAGCGAAATATTGGAAATTTTAAAATAAAAGTTAAAAACTTGATCTCAAGCTCGAAAAATTCCTGACGTTTTTATTTAATTGTTTAAAAATTAAAAAAAACACGCTTCGATATCAAACTGAAATAATTATCCATATAGCCGGATAATTATCACTATAATGCGTTCCGAGCTTTTTTTTGGAATTCCAAAAGTCGGCTTCAGGAAACGTTAAAAACTAAAATAATTATGCATATAACCAGATAATTATTATCCGAATAATACGTTCTGAGCTTTTGAATTCCCAAAGTGGGCTTCAGGAAACGTTGCTTCCTCAGAAGCAATAAGGCAACTCCAATTGACCGTTTAAAGTTCAAATGCATGTTCAACGGCAAAAACGCGCGCCGAATATGAAAACCTGCTGCTCATTCGGTTAGCGAAGTGGTTCTGAATCTTTTTGGGAATTCCCAAAATCGGCTTCAGGAATCCCCAAAAGCCCCAAAATTCCCCAGAAACTGCAATTTTTGCTCTAAGTCTAATGGCCGTTAATAGTTCAATGCACGTTCCACGGCCAAAACGTGCACCGAATATGAAAAACCGGGTCAGAGTTTTTTTTTTTTGGGAATTACCGAAGTCGACTTTAGGATATGTCAACATCCTCCACAGCAATACGGTAACTTCAATTTTCGCACTATAGCGAATGACCGTTTATAATTCAGAAGCATGTTTCACGGCAAAAACGCGCACCGAATATGAGAAACCAGTTCAAAACCGGTTAGCAAAGTAGTTTCGAATTTCTTTGTGAATTCCCATCCCAAAAATCCCTCCACTTCCACGGAAGCTATACGGCAACTCAAACTTTAGCTCTAAAGCGGCAATACTGTACATACGGCTTAATATACCTGCATATGTAATAATCACTCATATGGCATGGATTTCGATTGTTGCAAACATACAAGTGTTAAAACTAATTCTTGGCGTAAGCCGGATTTAAACTTGAGCCAAAAAAATACTATCATATAATATTAGAAATTTTATAAATTTAAAAATTTCCCTCAATGGGACTTTTTTTTTCAATGTAGTTTGTTAAGAAAAAGTTAAATAATAATTCAACTTTAATATTTTTGCCAAAGTTTGAGTTAAAATTTTATGAAACCTTTCCATTTGAAAATTTCCCCTTTTAAAGGGAAATTTTATTCTTTCTGGACTATTATGAAAAATGCTTAAAATATAAGCATAATTTTATAATTTGAAAATTTCCCTTGTAGGGAAATATTAATTAAGTTTTTAATTATAATACAAAATTTTAAATACAGATTCTACTTTGAAATCTCTTCCTCCTCATAAGTCATTTTCCTACAAATTATGCCATACAAAGCACACACAGTGCTCGTGTAGGAGTCATCCCCAGTGTATAGATCCAAGAAAAAACAAAATCATTTTTAAAATTTCCTCTACGAAAAATTTTTAGTTTATAATTGTCTTGATAAAAACTTAAAGAAGAAAGTAGCTGTGGAAATTTATTAAAAATGTTGAAATTACACAAAAATTTCCCTTATTGCAAAATCTAATCTTGTGCAAAAATCAATTCACCAACAATTTGGATTTATTAATTTATCTTGCACAAAAGCCTATTTGATTAAAATCGGTCCAAGTTAACAAGTTTGCTTTCCCTTTTATCAAGGCCAACGTAGAAATCTCTTCACATTTGACACACAAAATGTGACATGTTAACAAATAGCAATTTATTTCATTTAAAATCTATATCATAAGATCTTATTTTGTTAAGGAATAAAACAAATATGAACAAATGCAAACAATTGTTACTTTAAGTAAGAGTTGCATGTAAATTGAAGCATACATTTCTTATGGCGAAATCCCCCTTTTAGAGTACTCTTAAAGTACTCGAATAAACAAACACACACATTCTTAAGTACATAAATACATACAAAATGTACACTTCGTGTTGTTTTCTAACAATAAAGTGAGAAAAGTTGTCTACGGTCTGACAACTTTGACAACATTTTTGCCAATTCTTATACTCTGCTTAATCGAGCAGAATACCCAGTGTAAACACACTAACGCTAAAGTACTGAAAAATGTCAGTCAGACACAATGCACATACGAATACAGTTTTAAGTATGTGCATTTGTCTACAAAGGACTTTCACATGTGTGTTGTATGTGTAAGGATATATGAGCACAAAGTATTGGCAAATGCAGGGGATAGATACAATGAATATTGATACAAAAACTGGTGAATAAACACTAATTTTCACACATACACACATGCAAAAGAGGGTGGACGTAAAATGATTTAAAATTAAGTCCATTTTAGTCCTTAATAATTAATAGAAATTCTTTCACATTACTTAGCATCACATCTTTTCTTTTTTAACACGCTTATATTAACACGCTTTTTTAACACGCTTATATTATATTTTGTATATTTCAAACACTCGAAATCCATATTACATAAGCAAGTATATAAAATTGTATATACAGTGTTGTTGCTTTAGTGCGAAAATTGGAGTTTTTTATTGCTTCCGGGGAAGTAGGCAGATTTTGGGAATTAAAAAAAAAAAAAAAAATTCAATTATGCAGTGCATTGTACCAGAATTAGAAAAATAGTTTGGGAGGAGGGGAAAGAGGCAGTAGTGTTTGTAAACTCCTTGAACTTTCCAATGTTATAGCAGACGGGAAACACGTCTGTAGGCAACTTATTCTACAGACGAAGCATGCGGCTGAAAAACGAATTCTCTCTGCAATGCGTTGTACGATTCCCCGCGCAATCGACCACAAATGACGGAATTCTGAGCGATGTACACGTTTTACATAGAAATGTGCTTGTATCGGGAACTAGATCCCTAGTCTCGTCATAGAAAAATCCATTGTAATAACGATAGAACGGAGCAACGCAACCTACACTGCGTCGATGCTGCAGTGAGTCAATAGTGTTGGATACCCTACTGTCACCGATAAGTTGCTTCTCTCTCCCCTGTACATGGTCGGGAAACCTCAAAATACAATTTGAAGCGCCAGCCCAAACATGAGAGTTGTATTCCATTCGCGGCCGAATATAGGGGGTATTACTAGTAAGGAGATCGGATGGAGTGAAGTACATCTTATACCGTTTCATTTCGCATGTCTCTTTAGAGACATGCAAAATGTGTTCATTCCAGCGAACATCACACTGTATTTTCATTCCAAGAATATCAAGAGCATCCGATTCCTCAATATGTATTCCATCCATGAGTACAGATGAAGCAGCATCAGCGGTCGTGTTTTTGTGAGTTAATAAATAACACTGAGTCTTACGAGCGTTAAAGGCGACCCTGTTTTTACGACCCCATTCATATATATTCAGTGAATCTTTTATATTTTGGCAACGATCTCAGATAGGCTGGGCCTATAATTGAATGAGTAAGAATGGTAAATGCTGCTGTGATCTGTGAAAGAGTGGAGTGTAAAGAGTGGTTATTTGATATAGTGCGAAAATTGAAGTTGCCATATTGTTTCCGGGGAAGTAGGAGATTTTGGCGATTCCTGAAACCAATTTAGGGAATTGCCAAACAAAAAAAAATTATTATAATTACATATTATTTTTAAACTATATTACTTTATAAACTTTTTATAAACATACATTTTATGCAAATTAAATTATTTGATTATTCTTTAAAAGTTTTAATCGAATTTATAATTATATATGTAAAGGGTGTTTTTTTAAGCTAGACAGAACTTTAAATTGTAAAAAGTAACACAAAAAATTAAATTTTGATTAAACATTTTTTTTATTTGTTTCAGTATACTCTGACAAATCGTCATGAATAGACTCACGCTTGAACAACGCTACGAAATTATCCAAATTTACTTTGAAAATCAGTCGTCGATTCGCGCAACTTATAGACGCAAAATTGTGTTCAGCGATGAGGCACATTTTTGGCTTAACGGGTTTGTTAATAAGCAAAATTGCCGCATATGGAGTGAGACCAATCCACAAGAGACCCTACAGACTCCATTACATCCAGAAAAATGCACTGTTTGGTGCGGTTTTCATGCTGGTGGCATCATCGGACCTTATTTCTTCAAAAATGAGGCCGGAGCTCGCGTTACGGTCAATGGAGATCGTTACCGCACCATGATCAATGATTTTTTGTTTGAAAATATGGATGACATTGATCCGGAGGAGATGTGGTTTCAACAGGATGGTGCTACGTGCCATACGGCGAACGCAACCATCGACTTACTGAAATCAAAATTTGGCGATAAGTTGATTTCGAGAAATGGACCTGTCAATTGGCCTCCAAGGTCGTGCGATTTGACACCTCTCGATTATTTCCTGTGGGGCTACGTGAAGTCACTGGTTTATGCTGAACCAGCAACAATTGACGCCTTGGAGGCCAGCATTGTTCGTGTTGTTCGTGACATACGGCCAGCAGTGCTCGAAAAAGTGGCCCAAAATTGGACGTCCAGAATGCGCTTCGTCAAGAACAGCCGCGGTGCCCATATGCCCGAAATCATTTTCAAATATTAATGTCACGTATTGATCTTTCGAATAAAAAAAAATTTTGATTACAATTTAATTTTTTGTGTTATTTTTTACAATTCTATCGGGCTTAAAAAAACACCCTATATATATAATTTTAAAATGCGCTTATGCGTTAAAAATTTTTCGAATAATTATTGTACACATGTTTTAAATATGAGTGTTTTCACTTTCTTTAGTTAGAAATAATCGTAAAATTATTGAATTGTTCTCTGGTCAAACACAGATTATTCTCGTTTAGAAGCAAATTTTTCCCTATTATTTTTTAAGGCTCGAATAAAAGGAAATTCTTTTACTGCCGATTAAAATTCTTCAAGGTAACGTAAAAATGTCTATGTTATACATACATATTAATATGCATATGTGTGTATGCTTGTGTGTATGTATAAACACACATATACACATACAGGCAAACAATACAAGTACTGACAAGCATCGCAATAAATGGATATGGGTATGTAACCATATTTGTATTTTTATTTGTATGCATAAAAGTATGTACTAGTGACATTAAAGAGAGAGAATAAACATTTATTTAAAGCAACAACAATAGCAAGTTGCAAGCAGAAAGGCAAACAAAATCCGGAAATGAACTCCTGCTACTAACAGCTACCACACAGTTGCTACTTTTGAAATGGTGGTTGATGGCCCCTTGTTCGCTGCTCCTCCCAACACCATTCAAGTTACGCATATTTCTAAAGGTTTCCTATGTTTTGTCACATGATTCTTTGATAACTGTCAGGAAGAGATGACATTGTAAATATTTTTCCTTTTTGGTGGAATTAACCTTTAAAAAAATGCACTTCAATATTTATTTGAAGGGGTGGTTGGCTGAGCGGCGTAAAAGGGAAGTTTTATAGCGCTTTCATGTGAACATGTGAATGCAACAGCACTTGAGCTCTATGATTTGCCTGGTACAGGACTTAATAAATTTTTAATTACCTCTCTTGTTTTAAATTATACCAGGCGTTTCCGTGCATTGGCAAATGTTTGTGTAAAAAAATACTTTAATGTAACATTTTGTAATTTTTATCATATATTTTTTGTAGTTTAAAATGATTTATAACAATTTTAAATTAATTAATCAAATTTAATCTTCAATTTGTTTCAAAAAGTTTTATTTAAAATTCCTATAAACCTCTTGACTTACATTAGCATGCAACGCGGGTTGGCATGGAAATACGAAAGTAATGCCTGACATCGTAGTAGAAAAAAGTTTGAAATTTAATAATTAAAATGCAATTACAAACAATATTCGCATCAGAAATATATGCTGTATAGAGTGCGAAACTACTTCTATAAATGAAAATTTGTTTCCGCTTTTCAAGGGTTTTAATACAGACACATAATCGTGAAACTGCGAGGTAACATTGGAAAGTGAACATTTAAGGGAAGTTTTATATGAACAGTAAGTCATCTTAAAGCTTGAATTAAGCCAAATTTTCTTAAATTCTGCCCAGAATTTAAAAAAACATTTTATATTGCAAATAAAGGATATATGAGCGGCTAACAGATCCTTGCAGCTATAATAGGGAAATCTAAGAAGTAAGTTAAAAAGAGTATTCTATAACTATCAGCCAAACTTTTTTTGCCTTTGAGCATTAACGCGGCAAATATTTCGTTTAAAGTTTGTATTTGGCTAACTTTTCTTTAAATTTAGATTGTTATTGTATTGAGACTAAACTTTTGTGGGAAATTTAAAAAATATTTTATTCTCTTAATAAAGGATATATGAGCGGCTAACAAATCCTTGCAGCTGTAACAGTGAAATTTGAGAAGTAAGTTAAAAGGAGTATTCTACAACCTTTAGCCAATTTTTGTTCTACTTTGACTGTTAACGCGGCAAATATTTCGTTTAAAGCTTGAATTTAGCAAACTTTTTTTTTAATTTAGATTGTTATTGCATTGAGACTAAACTTTTGCCGGAAATTTTAAAAATATTTTATTCTGTTAATAAAGGATATATGAGCGGCTAACAGATCCTTGCAGCTTTAGTAGTGAAATTTGAGAAGTAAGCTAAAAAGAGTATTCCACAACCTTCAGCCAATTTTTGTGTGACTTTGCCTGTTAACGCGGCAAATATTTCGTTTAAAGTTCATTTTTAAATTTAGATTGTTATTGTATTGAGTCTAATCTTTTCCGGAAATTTTAAAAATATTTTATTTGGTTAATAAAGGATATATGAGCGGCTAACAGATCCTTGCAGCTGTAACAGTGAAATTTGAGAAGTAAGCTAAAAAGGGTATTCTACAACCTTTCAACAATTTTTGTTTGACTTCGACTGCTAATGTGGCAAATATTTTGTTTAAATTTGAATTTGAGTTTTGGCAATGTTTCTTAAATTTTGATTGTTTTTGTAACGAAAATTATTCTCTATAATTCTTAAATTTTGATTGTTATTGTAATGAAAACTATTCTCGGAATTAAGCTTAATTTTCTGCTTATGATTTCAAACACAGTTTATTTAGTAAACAAAGGATATATGGGCGGCTAACAAATTCTTAGAGCTGTAATAGTGGTATTTAAGAAGTAAGTTAAAAAGAATTTTATACAACCTTTAGCCAATTTTTGTTTTATTTGGACTGTTGAAGCGGCAAATATGGCTTATATGCCAAACCTTGCACCAGATAAAATCAATTTTTATACAAAGCTTGAGTTCAATTCTTGTCAGTGCTATGCCAAAAAAATTATATATGCTCGTAATTAAAAGATGTATAAGAAATGCTAGAAGTAATTTTCAATGCTGTCTTCACTTTTCTATTAGTTTTGTTCCAATATATTTTTTTTTAATAAAAAAAGGATATACTGAATGATGGTGAGTGCCTGCAGCTGTGATGCTGAAATTCTCTTAAGCGCCAAAGACTGTAATTGTACAACTTTTATACAATTTTTGTTTGAGTTTGCTTGTACATGTAGCAAAAATTATATGTTTTCCGCAAAGGAAATATTAGATAAAGATAGGTAGATTACCTGCATTGAATAAAATAAAATTATCTAAAAAGTAAGTAGTATTTAGGGGTTTGTTTTTAATTTGTTATTTTTGAAAAACTTTTAAGATTAAGGATATATGAGAGTTAGCTATAGCCTTGCATTTATGGAAAATATATTCATTGCAATATGATAACTTTGAAGCTAATTTCTAATTACGTTGCAATTTGCTGTAAATTTTTCTACAATTTGCTTTTGGAAATAAAGGATATATGAGGCGAAGTAAGATCCTTGCTATTACATAATTGAAATTCGCTAAGGAGGTAAATAATCGTATTTTATAACCTTTATAATTGACGTAATATAATTTTTTTATAGGAGTCATATGAGGGTTAAGTACATTGATGCAAATTTACTTTTCTGCGGATGTATAAAACATCGTTTCATAAGTTTTTTCTAGTTCAGTTTGATTCACTTCTAGTATTGATACCAATTAAAAAATTTTTAATATTAAGTATACTGATGATTAGGGTAGCTCATATGACTTGTAGACAGCTGGGAAAGAAAGCAAGCTTTTTATAATTTTTTTAGTTATTAATGTTTTTGTGCCAAGTAAATAATTGAATTTTATATATATTTTTAAAGGGTATACGAGTGTTATGTAATGTTTCCACAGCACAAGCAAGCGACTTGCCTGAAAACCATTCAAAAAATTAAGTGCATTTCATATACAATTTCTTGACAAGAAGCTGCTCGTATTGTGGAAACATCACATTAGCCATAATCGTGCTCTAAAGTAAAAATAAGTGTTTTTTTTTTTTTTAATAATTTTTCACTTTTGGCTTAACTTTGCTAAAAGATTTAGTAATTTTGTTTAATGTAAATAAAGGATATATGGGACTAAGGCAGGTTTTCGCATCCGTTGAAGCAACATTTTTTATAGAGGTAAATATAGGCATCTCTCAAACTTTTACCAAATTTGTTGCACTTTAAGTTGCATGTAGAAAAATATTTAGCATATTCAAGGTTATAGACAGGAAGACTTTTTGTTGTTCTCACTAAGGCAAAATTTGAGTCTATTTTGATATTTATTTTACGTTTATTTAGACGTTGTAAAAAATATTAAATTTTTTAAGTTAAATATTACCCCATATTCTATTATGCGTCATCACCGTCACATGAAGGCGGAACAAACATTGTTTCATTTATTTACTCGTTGCCAAAAACAATTGAGTGTTGTCGACAGCCTCTATCTATCGCTTAAATCTAGGAAATATCACAGGTCTATCAAAGAATAGATAAATATTGTCAAAGATGAATGTATAACCGAGTATTTTTTGATGTCGTCTTGATGTGACAACGATGACGCCCCTTGGAATATGGGGTATTGCTGAAAATGTATTTTCTATATTAACGATATACGAATGGACAACTTGAGATTGCTTAAAATTGTTTTTCTATGCTGCAAAGAATACAAAAAACTTTTAAAAACATCAATTTACTGCCTGTAAATACCAACTGATCTCTAGTGTCTTAAAAACTGCTTACGATGACAACCCTTAAGCAGTTTAATCCCTGACAGAAATTGCAAACTTACAGCAAGCTGTTTTCTAGTGCAATTTTAAATTAATTTTCCAACAATACACGTATGTTTTTAAATGTATATAAATATTTATAATAAAAAAAAAACATTTATTACCATGAAAGTAACAACTATGGTAACCAGAAACAAACTTGCAACATCCTTGTCGAAAATTTCATACAAATAAATGTGCAACATGGGATTTTTTTTACATTAATACATGCATCATGAACACTTACACTCATACCACTTGTAGTTAAAAAGCTAAATTAAAAAAAATATGTATACAATAATAATATAAAAAGTGTTACAAACAGCAACAGGGAAATAAAATAACAACAACATGATGGCTATAGTGTTTGCAAAAGCACAATACAAAACCAACAAATATACATATGTATGTAAACACAACAAAACACAGACTTTGCTGCAACTCAACTAAAAGTGAAGTATTTAAAACAACAACAAAAATGATATAAAACTCCCCTCGTTTTAAATTGCACTGGGAGCAAGAAGTTTTGAAAAAAAAAACTTAATTACAGCCATTAAACGTACACTAACCGAGAGTCACACACACACACACGCACTTGCTCTCAAACATTTAAATGAACTAAGAGCTTTAATGTAAACAAGTTAAAAACATTTAAATACACAAACGCACACAAACACCAGTAACAAAGTACGGAACTTGTTGGTGCATGAATCAATTTTTGGTGTGAAGATTCTCTTTCCCTTCATCACAACAACAACAACAATATTAACACACACAAAAAAAAAGAAGAAAAAAACGGTTATAAATTTGAACACACATATGCCAACATGGTTACAGATTTTTAACACTCATGAGTACTATACGAGTGCAAATGAGTGCTGTTGTTCTTGGTGTTGTTGTTGTTTTTGTTGCATTATAAAACACTTTAACCAACTGATGATGCATTTTGTTTGTGATTAATTTAGAAGGCGTTCGGATGGGCGGGTGTAACCATTAAATAAACACAGTATGAAATGCAGCAACAATGCGAGCGCATACGGCAATAATAAAACTTAACAACATCATATATCGTTAAGTGACGCATATGTGTTTAAATGCATTTCCTTTTTTAAATACTACACTCTCACACTCGCACTCACGCACTTATATAATTTAAAACTGTTTTTATGAAAGAGTATAAACGATTTAAAATAATATGAACATTTATAAAAGTGCTTGAATGCGCTGTTACTCTACAAAATAATGAATAAAAGTTTTTTGAGATTATTTCATTTAGAAAAATAATTTGTAAACAAAAAATGGGTCGAAAACTTAAATACAGGTCGGGAAGTTGTGAAACAATGAACGCGTTATGAGGTTAATATACGAGTACTTTCCTCTGCAAGACAAACTCTTCTATGCAGAGCAATTTTCTTTTTACTTATAATTTACATTAACGTTACAAGATTTCATTTAAATGACAATTTTTTTAAATTAAAATGCGGCAAAGAAGTAGAATCCATATATAGGTTATTATTTTTTTTTTAAGTTAAGGGACAAATAAACTACGCAAACCGTTTGGAAAAGACAAGCTTTCTGTTTGCGCCTAAACGGTACAGATGGGGGAAATTGATTTACATCAGTACCTACTTCAGTCGTTGTTTAGCTTCGATAGTGAACAGACGTGTTTGTTTTTGATCGCAAATTAAAAAAAAAAAAAATAAAACGGGAATAAGTAAAAACCGTAATAGGTGACAGAGTGATTTTAATTAAAAGAAAAACTTCTTGATATTTTTTTTTTATTACCGTTATAAATTTGTAAATAAAAAAAATAGAAACAATTAAATGCATGAGTGTACCTATCAGATGTAATTCTGAAAAAGAGCTTAGCTCCGGTAGAAAAAATCTTTGGATTTCAGAGGAAGAATCTGTGAAAAAATCATTGGAAAATCTCCTGTCTCTTAGAGATAGGAAACGCCCGCGATCGTGTTCGCCAAATATTGTTGTTACAACTGAAGATAAACCATCCTCCAGTTTAATTGTTGCTAATAAGCCGAAAACACAAGTAGGCATGGACAGGTACATAACCGTGGTTAAAAGGCAGCGAAGCCCCAAATCAAATATCATCTCAACCAAAAATTTGTAAAGATGATAATAGGACTTCGGCAACGGATGGTAATAGATTTGCTATTCTCCAAACAGATGAGCCAACAACAGCTAAGAGAACATTTAAACCGCCACCAATTTATTTGAGAGAGCCTACTTCTAATGAGCTGGTGAAAAAACTTATTACGGCAATCGGAAAAGACGCCTTCAACGTTACATCAGTAAAGCATGGCAGTATCAACGAAACGAAAATCCAGGTAAACAGTGAAAATGAATACCGAAAGTTGTCTGACGTTCTGGAGAAGGAGAAAAGATCGTTTTACACCTATCAACTTAAAAGTGCTAAAGGCCTTCAGGTAGTTATTAAAGGTGTTGACCCTGGTGTGGATACGGATGACATTAAGCTGTGAAACAATAAGACTAAAGAAGAACAGAAAAAATAATTGAATACCATTAGCTGGGGGACAACTAGCTGTTTCGTAGTCGCTACAATACTCATCAGCACCCACTGGGATTCGAATTCGGGATCATTTTGTTTCACAGCAATTATTGTTATAATTAAAAATAATCCTTCTTCTTGACTGAAGTTGGACTCGAACTCACAACTAGTTAATCTCGTACATATGTATATAACTAAAAAAGTTTACACATTAATGATTTACATTAAAAAAAAGTATCTTATATGTTTCTTTAAACGTATTTTATATATTTTTATTAAAAATGGTATTCGAATATATAATATAATAAAAAACCAATTCATTTTCAATTCGAATCTTTTTACAAAACAGATGCTCCAATTTTCACTAACAATTTATGGAGAAATTCTGAAGCATACCTTAAGGAGTTTACATACATTTTTACAGCATTTTGTTACATAGATGTGTTCAACCATTTTCCTTAAAATTAAAGAATGTTTTCCATTTACATGCGTTACATATCCTCAAGAGTAGTATTAGTGTATCATTGCAATCAAATGTGTTATTTTTATGGAAGGTTTGTTTCAATTATGTTAATCTTTATGATCAGTGATTACAGATTTGTTTGCTTTAATTAAAAAACACATAAATGTCTGTGTTACTCGCAGTAGCAGTAACAGCCACAATAATATGTATGTTAATAAATGTATATATATCTGATTGTATAACTAAGTGTGGTTTTATTATCATGATAATAATTACACGTTTATATGGCCACCTAAAAAACAATTACACTCAAATGTATATTTATCTTTAACACTGTAATTATAACGACAAGAATTACCTTCACACAATGTGTTTGTGTGTGTGTTATGTGCTTTTGAAAACGTATAGGTATGTACATACATTGTACGCGTCTTCTTCGTATGCTGCTGTTTTCATATATGAATAATGCATGCTGCAAAATAATCATTTCATACGTTCTCGATTAAACATTCATGAACAATACATATGTCGTATGCTTTTAAAGAAACGACTTGCACGTGTCACATTCCATTTTTTTTGTGCCTGTCTGCTTGCCTGTCTTCTATTCTTTATATAAGTATATTTTTAGCCATTAGACAAAATACCCTCTCTCTTACTATCTCTTTCTCTCTCACCTTACGTCTTGCTTATGCCAGCATGCTGCATATTTGCTAAACTGAACACAACTGATACATTAAACACATTCAGGACAGCAAGCTACCGACTACAACCTGTTGAAAATAGAATATAAACATTCATATGAGAACGATTATTTTGAAAGCAGTAAGTCAACACGGCTACAGGTTGTTGTCCCTGCTGGTTTTGCCGTTCTAATCCAATTCAAATAATTTCTAATTTATTGAATTTTTTGGTGAACATTATAATTTTAAAATAAATTTTTGGTTTGTACATATGTAGATCGGGTTTTAGTTCAAGTTTTTTCTTTCTTAAGTTTTTTCTTAAGTAGGATTTTTTACAATACAAACTTGCTGTGATCAATAAGTTTTGATTTTGATAAAAGTAATAATCAAATCTATAGCTGGGGGACAACAAGCTGTGTCGTAGTCGCTACACTACTCATCAGCACCCATTGGGATTTGAACTCAAGTCATGACGTATCATGATCTACTGCTTTAACCACTCAGCCACCGAGCCATTTAATTATTCTCTATCTATATTCATCTCATATTGCATCACTTATTCATTTTGTTAATTGCCCACATTGTTTGTATTTTTTCATATTTTTGTATTTTCATAATTCTCCATACCCAGAGATGTAAATTTATTGAATTTTTATTGAACTTTATAATTTTTAAATGAATTTTTTTTTAATAATTTCTATTTTTCTTGATTATAAAATAAATTTTTGTGTTGACAATATAACAAAATACAGGGCGTCTGATAGCGGATTTATATTTTCAAACTTAAATAAAAAACATAATAGTTTGGTTTGTACATATGTACAACAGGTTTTTAGTTCAAGTTTTTCCTTTCTTAATTTTTTTCTTAAGAAGGATTTTTTACAATACAAATTTGCTGTGATCAATAATTTTGATTGAAGAAGACAAGAAAAATAATAAGCAAATCTTTAGCTGGGGGACAACTAGCTGTTTCGTAGTCGCTACACTACTCATCAGCACCCACTGGGATTTGAACTCGGGACATGACGTATCATGATCTACTGCTTTAACCACTAAGCCACCGAGCATTTAACTATTTTCTATCTATATTCATCTCATATTGAATCACATATGCATTTTGTTAATTGCCCACATTGTTTGTACAGCGTTTGCTGTCTCAGAACTAGCGGTATTTATTTTATTTATTAACATACATATTTTTTGTATTTTAATATTCTCCGGACCCAGAGATGTAAATATTAATTTGTTAAATTTTTGTTGAACTTTTATAATTTTTTTAAATTAAAAATTGTTTGGTTTGTACATATGTACAACAGGTTTTTAGTTCAAGTTTTTCCTTTCTTAATTTTTTTCTTAAGAAGGATTTTTTACAATACAAATTTGCTGTGATCAATAATTTTGATTGAAGAAAACATTAACAAAATGCATATGTGATTCAATATGAGATGAATATAGATAGAAAATAATTAAATGCTCGGTGGCTTAGTGGTTAAAGCAGTAGATCATGATACGTCATGTCCCGAGTTCAAATCCCAGTGGGTGCTGATGAGTAGTGTAGCGACTACGAAACAGCTAGTTGTCCCCCAGCTAAAGATTTGCTTATTATTTTTCTTGTCTTCTTCAATCAAAATTATTGATCACAGCAAATTTGTATTGTAAAAAATCCTTCTTAAGAAAAAAATTAAGAAAGGAAAAACTTGAACTAAAAACCTGTTGTACATATGTACAAACCAAACAATTTTTAATTTAAAAAAATTATAAAAGTTCAACAAAAATTTAACAAATTAAAAAACATAATAATTGACAAAACGTTTTATTAACAGCAGTGAAATGCGGATTTTATTTTTTAAAGAGTATATCATCCAGATGTTTTCCGTGAAGTTGAACACACTGTTCAAAACGGAGCCTTGAACTCTGCGCCACTCGCTGCAGAGGTGATTTCCAATATTTTCCCTTAAAGCCACAAGAGATTAGGAAATATCATTATAAACCGAATCTTTGAGTTAGCAAAAAAAAAAAAATCATGGGATTTAGATCGGGCCCGGTGGCCATGTTATGACCCCAAAGTAGCTGTTCAGCTTTTAGGTGAAATTGTGTGTGCCGTTGCCTCATTCCATTTAAGCCACGTGTCTGAAAAGTACGATGGAAAAGCTCACAGGTTTTGTAAAAAAAAATTCCATAATCATGCGTTTCATCATTGACGTTCGTCGCCTCGAAAATTTTCGAAAAAAATAGTCCAATTACCTCATGCGTGGATAGGCACACCAAACAGTTATCCTGGGGCAATGCAATGCTTTTTAATGTTTCAATCGAGGGTTGCCGATTCTTGGAGACCAGTAATAATTGTTTTGCTTGTTGACGTTTAAATAAAAATGAGTCTCATCCCTCCAAAAAAGTGGATTTACAGTTTTAGATTTGCGCTTCAACATAGTATCCCAAAAAAAAAACTTTGGTGTAAGTCAAAATCACTTTCTTTCAATTTTTGAGAGATTTGAAAGTTAAAAAGATGGAATTTCAGCTATTTTTGTAAAATTTCATGAATAATCGCTCTTGGAAGTCCCAGTGACGCTGTTCTTTTCAGTATGGAAAGTTGTGAATTTTCAATGCAAACTGTTTTCAACCAGTTCAATGTGTTCGGGAGTGTTTGAAGATCGACTGGGCTCTGATTGTATTGACGTTTACAGCCGAAGCAGTTGCACGAAATCTCAGCACACACGAACGAATTGAATCTACACTCAGTTCATCTTGTATTCGCCGAATACCGAATTTTGAACAAAGGAATCATTACTCTTAAAAAAATGATACCACAGCGAAGGTGCGATACTTATTCAACCACTGCAACGTTGTGACCGACAAATCCGCACACTCGATAATTCGAATGGCGCCAACCTCCGCCCGCACTGTGTATTACTCTTTGAAATAATTATATTTAAAAATATAAATTTGCCACCAGACACCCTGTATCTAAAGCAAATTACACGTTAATGATATCGATTTGGTCAATATGAGTATATGGCATAACTGTGACACATGTTTTGTGTCAATAATAACCAATATATATTTTTTGAAGGGTAAACATTTTTCATTGTAATTCAGTGTTCGATAGACGTCAAAGTGTAAACACACATTTTTTACAATCGCTATAATAATGCCGAATTTTGTGCCCAAAAATATGTACGAATATGTATATACGGCTGCTAAAAGTTATCGATAGATGGTCTACATCTATCAGCTCCAAAAGCCTTGCTAGCGATAGCTTTCGCGATTCAAAAGCGTTAATTTCGACACAGAAGACATGGAGAGGCCTGTGCATCCGAAAAAGTTTGAGGATGAGGAATTAGAAGCATTGCTACGCGAAGATTGTTATCAAATAAGATGTCCCAATCAGCTGTTTATAATATTGCTGCTGAAAGTTATCGATTTTTAGTAGAAGCTGACCGGTCTACATCCACCAGCTCTAACAGCCTTGTTAGCGACAGCTTTCGCGATTCAAAAGCGGTAATTTCGACACAGAAGACAAGGAGAGGACTGGTCAGCCGAAAAAGTTTGAAGATGAGGATTTAGAAGCATTGCTCCGCGAAGATTGTTATCAAATCAAATGTTTTGATCATTTGTTTATAATATTGCTGCCGCATTTAAAACAATTACAGCCAGTTCGCCGATGTCGAAAGTTCATTCGCATTCTTTATTCTATACGAACAATGTGTCAAAATTCAATTAAAATATAATATCAATTAAAATAGTGAACCCAAATTGATTCGAATGTGAGTGACTAGCTTTCTTTCGCATACATTTTCATTCGATATCGCCGAACAGGCTGTTAGTAAATAAGCTGACTACAGCGCGACATTTGTAGTTAGCAGCATTTGTAGTCATGTAGTGGTGAAGTCTGCTGTGGTTTATGTGTTTAATGCTTGAAATGGACTTGACTATCATCGGCTTGTCTTGCCTTTGCAAATTGTTTCTCGCTTTTTTCATTTGTTTGGCCGGGCGGCTTTAGTTTTTATACATGTGTGTGTATATTCGATTTACATACATATGTGCATTTTTAGATTGTCGTTGTTAGAATTTTCATTTATTTGTTTGTTAATATTTCGTAACGTTGTTGCAACATTCCACTTTAATAAGTGTCAATTTGATTTAAATTGCAATATTGTCTATCTTCATTTGAGGCTGCTTTTTGCTTCATCTATTGTTGTTGCTCTTATTGTTATTGCTGTTTTTGTTGTTGTCGTTGTGAATTTATTTATGCAGATGTTAATTTGATTAGACATTTCAGTTGACAATACACTTTCCAATTTTGCTAATTGAAATCTTAATGACATGTTGTTGCCTGTTGAAAGAGGCCAATAAATTGAAAGATTTGAGAGACTGACTGAAGGCTTAATTGTTATAGTCTTTTATTTTGTTTCCTGCCTTTTTCTTTTTTGTTTGTGGAAAGAAATTTAAATTAGTTATTGAGTGTTATATGGAATAAATTTAAACTTTCATTGGATTTAAAAAAAAAGTATAGAAGACTAAGTAAAGTCTGTTTTAAATTAAGAATGACATACCGAGCATTCACGGGTGGGGGCGTTTGATTCAAAGAGTTACAACTAACGGGTGATACATCGTGAGGCTTGATTTATCATATAATGTAAAAAAAACACATAAATTTGCTAGTAAACTTAAAATTTAGCGTATAATTTTAAATTGTAGAATATCGGGCTTGGGCTAGTAGGCACAAAATTTTGTAGATTTTTGAGTAGAATATTATTTATGATAGTAAAACATTAAATACTTATAAACAGCTTGTTTTAAACAATTCAATAGCTTGTTTTCAACAATTCAAACAATTTAGTCTTATTCACTAATTACCCTCCAACATTGATACCAAAGTTAAAATATCCAAAGTCTACTAATGGGTGGCTCCTATGAAATGTTGATATATAGGCAGCTGGGAAACATAGAAAACAAGCTGTTTATAATTTTTGATTGATATCAATGTTGGAAGCTAATATAGTGAATAAGACTCAATTGTTTAACTACGTTTTGTTAAAACAGAGGAAAAAAAGCACGTTTTGTTCTGCTTCAATCTTTTTAAAGACAAAAATTTTCTATAAGCAAGGAAGCAATATTATGCAAGTAAGATTTTTTCCAGTAGAACTTGGCAAAATTAATGAAAATACATCAAAAAAGCATTTTCTAAAAAAATTCAAAAAAGCACGTTTTGTTCTGCGACTCCTCAAATAATCAAAATATTAAAAACTGGCGTTAACTAAATTGGTAAATTAAGCTGTTTGATACTCAAATTTTAAATACTATTCCAGGTGTGATGGTATGAAAACCAAATATAGTGAGAGGTTAGATCAGTGATCATCACGTAATGTCCTCAAGTGTTCTGCTTTAGATTATTTTTAACGTCGCAACGAATCATTAAAATTCTATCTCACAAAATTCAATGAAAATCTGCTTGAAGAGGTCCTTTAAGAGGTTCTTAGGACTATCACGCTGTGTATTAAGTCATGTCAAAAAATCAAATAATACGTGCAAATGCAGCGATGAGAATGTAGAACGTTATGAAAATGGAAAATGATGGGATAAGAGTTACGGTGCACCATAAAACCTCATTATTTTTAGAAATTTGTCTAAACAAAACAATTTTTCTACGATATTATTGTTCAAGTTGTGAGTTCGAGTCCACCTTTCTTTCATTTTTGTTATAACAATATTTGCCATGATCAATACAATCGAAAGAAGACGGAAAATACAATTAAATTCTTAAATGTTGGGGGCATCTAGCTGTTTCGTAGTCGCTGCACTGCTCATCAGCACCCACTAGAATTAGAATCTCGTAACAAGTTGGTTAAGTGGTCGTAAAAAAATGCACTAGGTTTACTTGATTCCGAGTTTGAATTCTTGTGGTGCTGAGTATTAGTGTAGCGACTATGAAACCTGTTAGTACAGAACTGCCTTCAATAATGCGATACCTTTTAATTTTTTTTTATTTAACGTTGTATTATAATATGATGCTGAACAATTTTCTCCCTTTTAGTTTAAGTTTTTTTAATGTGTGGTCGCTGGACAACCAGAAATTCTTTGATTTAAAATTAATAAAATAAAAAGCCAATTGACAATGGGACACTTTTATTAACAGCACGTTCCAAAAATTGTATTTTTATGCTTCACAACAATAGACAGCAAATAATGAAAAGCCAGCAAGAGCAAAATAACTAAAAACCATAATGACACCCGCATTATTAATAAATAAACGTCATTTAACAAAAAAAAAGAAAGTGTCACAGCTTGAATCAAATTGCACCAAAACCAACAAACAGAAGAAGAAACTAAAAAGAATAAAAGAAAAATAAATTCAAAATAAATAAATAAACTGCATTTTACTGCTCTTACAAAATAAAACCAGGAATCAGAAATTCCTTAAACAGTTACAGTGGACAGGAAATAGAATTCAACGTGAAATCAGGGTTGTAAGCAGACATAAACAAACAAACAAATGTGAACAAACAAGCAGACAGACAGATAGAAAGATAGACAACAAATGCAGTAAATAAAACAAAAATAAACAAGAAATTAAAAGAAACTGATAGATATATGTACATACATACATATAAAATAAATAAATAAAAATAACAGCCAGCAACCAAAACCATCTTCTTTCTAATGCATTTGTTTCTCATTATTGCCAACATCATTATAGTCATCCACTTCATCATCATCATCATGATTACTTTGGTCATTGGAGAGTAAGAGTTTTGCGGAATGTTGTCACAATATATGACCACATACTTACTCATATATAAGAGTGCATACGTAAAGGGTGTTTTTTTTTTATAGAGGCATAGAATTTTGAAATAGAATGAAACAAAGATACATTTTTTAAATTGAAATGAAACTTACTTAACTCGCTAGATAATCTTCTAGCCATTATAAGTTAAATATGACCACAGGAATCTGACCACCATGGCTGGCTCGGAAGTAGTCTAATATTGAAGATTGGAATTAGTCGACGACTGCTTCCAGCCTTCAATTGTTTAGGGTACATGGAAAGAAAGTTTTGCCTTGGTGTACGCTTAACTAGGACACTCTGCTTTCTGGGGCATAGAACGTAGGACTTTCTCGTTTATTTTAGCAAATAAAACTCTAGAAAGTCACGTGACTTATGTTGTCATACAATGAACAAAATGCATTAATATCAATTATAAAAAAGGCTGGTGCTAATGTAAATCAATGACACATCCCTACAGAAATAGTTTACACAGAATAGTTTCACAGGTCCGAAACACACAACTATTTGGCAATCGAACGTTTCCTTAAATAAACCAAGTGGGGTACAAGTGCTGTTACATGTCTTGTTGAGACCCCACATCTCTTCCTCATCATGTTGGTGCAATTGCTGAACGAAAAAGTTAGTAACCATGAGTCTACAGCAGCTACCATCGACTGCATCGTTTATGAAGAATTACGGACCAACGATTCCACTAGCCCATCAAGGATTGTCTGATTGAGGATTGTCTTGACTCCAAATACAGTAGTTTTGTTCATTGAAGTGTGCATTCAAACAACAGTGAGTTTTATAGTGAAACAAAATTCACTTATTAAATTCGGGATCAACAGCAATTTTATTAGGTCCTAGTTATAGATTTTGGAGTTGCGAAAAATTTTCCTTTAGAGTGGATGCAAGTGGAGCCTTCATTAGATTTGTCATCAGATCACTCTCCCACTATAATCTCTGTTTCGTTCCCCCAAGAGATTGGCTCACCGTTGACTGTCAATAGAGTTAATTGGTTAAAGTACAAAAAATTTTTGAGCACACATTGTACTGAAAATATCGCCTTGAGAACGCCTGAGGATATTGATGGGTCAATTAACAATTTTTCTGAAAACCTCAAACTGGCCGTACAGCATGCTACCACTAGTCATTTAAGACCTAGAAATGAGAGCAATAGAACTTATTCATCTGAAATTGAGCAACTTCTGTCAGAAAAAAGAAGAGTCAGAAGAGAGTGGCAACTTCGCAGGTCGCCCCAGCTTAAAGCTAGGCTACGGGAATGCATAACTCAGCTAAGAAATCTGCTTGAAGTCCATAGAATGGCTTCCCTTAAAACATATTTGGAAAGCCTTGATGGTACCCCTCAATCTGATTATTCTTTGTGGAAAGCGACAAAAGGTTTAAAAAGACCCGTAATAGGTAAGCCACCTTTGCGAAATTCAACTGGCGACTGGGCAAGAAGCGATTCTGAAAAGGGAATGTTGTATGTCGATCATTTGCGAAACGTTTTTATCACAAATGATTCAGAGAATAATACAGCGGAATTACCACCATATGTTGTTAGACCTCCTGTGTCTTTGAGATTTAATTTTCAAGATGTCGAAAACGTTATCGGTAATACAAACCCCAGGAAAGCTCCAGGCATTGATCAAATTACTGGTAAAATGCTTGAACAGTTACCTCGTGTAGCTAGAAGGGTTCTACTTTTTATTTTTAACGCCATTTTACGCCTTGAGTATTATCCTGCAGAGTGGAAGGTCTCAATGATTACTATGATACCCAAGTCAGGGAAGGATCTGACTAAGGTAGAATCATATAGACCAATAAGTCTTTTACCAACAATTTCAAAACTATTCGAAAAATTGTTAATGGCGAAGTTGAGTCCAATATTGAACAATGTGGGATGCATCCCTGATCATCAATTTGGCTTTCGGGCTAAGCATAGCACCATAGAACAAACGCACAGACTAGTCAATGTCATAAGACAAACCTTTGAGGCGAAGAAGTACTGCTCAGCTCTTTTCATTGATATTTCTCAAGCGTTTGATAAAGTGTGGCACGACGGCTTAATGCACAAAATAAAGCTAAATTTGCCTGCAAATACACACAAGCTTCTGGAAAGCTACTTATACGGGCGGAAGTTTGTTATCAGAGAAGGCGACTTTATTAGCCCAACTCAGCCAATCAAGGCAGGAGTTCCCCAAGGCAGCATACTGGGGCCTACTTTATATTTGATTTACGCCTCTGACATGCCAACGACATCTGGAATCCACACTTCTACCTTTGCAGATGACACAGCGTTTTTGAGTGTTCATGAAAACCACCATTTAGCATCACGAAATTTACAGGAATATACTTCAATATTAGAGAAATGGCTAAAACTTTGGAAAATCAAAGTTAATGAACGGAAATGTACTCATGTTACATTCACACTGTGTAGGCAAACATGTCCGCCTATCCAAATTAACAACTCACCTATTCCGCAGCACAACGAAGTTAAGTACCTTGGTATTCACCTGGACCGTAGGCTAACATGGAAGTCTCACATTGAAGCAAAGGTCACTCAGTTAAAACTAAAAGCAGCGCAGCTAAATTGGCTTATGGGCAGAAATTCGACACTGAAATTAGATTGCAAACTTTTGTTATACAACGCAATACTAAAGCCTATATGGTGCTACGGAATTCAGTTATGGGGCACCGCCTCAGCGTCAAACATTGAAAAAATCCAAAGGCGACAAAACAAAATTCTACGAACGATTACTGCAGCTCCATGGTACGTAAAAAATTCACGAATTCATAACGATCTGAGTGTTCCGCTGGTAAAAGAGGAATTTTCTAAGTACGCGACAAGGTATATCAGTAAACTGGAACTTCATCCAAACCCTCTTGCTCGCAATATACTTAATTTTGGCGGCCACACTCGGCTTAAAAGAAGGGATACCGCTGCCACCATCAGATTGCTCAATAGGTGATTTTACCGAAATAGCTCCCGCATAATAAAACTTTTTGTCTAGCATTGGCCGGACTTAAGAATTACATTTTTTAATTTTAAATTTAGTATTAAGATTTGAATACTTATTGTTAGTTCATTTTGAAGATTCAATAAATAAAAAAAAAAAAAAAAAAAAAAAAAAAAAAAAAAAAAAAAAAAAAAAAAAAAAAAATTAGGTCCTATTCCTCCAATCTAAGTCTTTCTAGGTGATCGTATGGCTTCAGCTGTTGCACGAGTTGGATTTTGTAGGCACTTAAACCAAGATCTTACCCCAAAATCTTCCATGAAGTGGATGGATACATATTTAGTTTCGGCTCTTCCTCTAGGCTACGTTCTGTAGCAGCAATGTCTTCCCCCGTACGCACTGTGCGACGTCTCTGTGGATGTGTATTATCATTAAAGTAAACTTGGTGCGAGAACGTGTTGCTGAACGAATTAACAGCTGGACGACTATACAAGTATTGAGGGTAAAATGGAACTACTCATAGTGCGCGATACGTATTTGAATAGAACCAATATTTTGAAAATAGATTTTCACAATTTATAAGCGATGTTTAGGCGTCACTCTATTCATGTTGAAATGCCAAACCAACTAAACTTAATAACTAACAAAATACCTGCTTGCTAAAAAATTTTACAAACTCAAAGTTTTATACCTCTAAAAAACACCCTTCACATACATACGTTACTTTCATTCACATAATAAAAATGTGTTGTATATAAATATTTAACTTGTATTGAATGCAAGTTGCTCATCCTTGCAAACAACCCATAACGACACATCTGCTATTATTCATCTCATATCCTTTTTTTTATCAAGCAAACAAATATTGCTTTTAAATACTAATTACAAGAGTATTTTCATATGAAAATTAAAAAAAAAATTAGACATTTTGTGTAAGAAATATTTTTGAATAAACAGAGAGAATTTCAATCACAATAACCACTATTCTCTGTAAGAATATAATGGTCCAAAACTATTTTTTTCCTTATGCAGGACCACTACAGTAGAGAACGGCCCCAACATATTCAATGCGTTGTACCAGAACTAGAAGATAATCAATTCATTCGATATCGGATTTTAAAATTTCACCAGTTGTTATGATATTAGCCAAGTTGATATACATGTGTATTCGTTTTATCGCATTTTCCATAACTTTCGAATATTCTCTTGTTCCTAAGAACTACGATTGAGACGTTTTGGCATAAGCTCGCTACTTCAAGTAGTCCCAAAGGAAGAAGTCTGGAATGATTAAAGCAGACTCATGTCCATCCAATCCAATCAGTCCATGCTTCCTTCACAATATCCATTGTGGTTCCAGGTATGTGAGTGGTTGCACCGTCTTGTTGTAACCACCTGTTCATGAAGCCTCGCTCGTTTAATTCCGGTAGTAAAAACCTCTTATCATGGCCCTATAGCGTTCACCAGTAGCAGTCCACATACGGAGTATAGCGCTCATTTGTTTGTCGGTTTGTATTCAGCATCTGTCTAGTTCACAAATAGCAAATATGATTGACGTAAAATGCCATTTACAAAATCTATTACATCATACAATAAGGTGAATAATTTTGTGCCACCCTGTGTGTGTGTATATTGATTTGTTTTGCATTAAAATATTTTTTGAATTTGTTGTATTAAAATATGAATTGAAAAATATAAATTAATTTGCATTTAAATTGAAAATAACTTCAAAAATAAAAAATACGAATTAATTTTTTTTTCCAAACTTTGTTAATTTTTTTACGTGCTTCCTATTGTTGTTTCTTCTTTTTTATAACAACTAAATATTATAAAATATCGTTTTTGTTTTTGTAAACTATTATTTATACTTTGTGTATGTCACACAAAAGTCATCATAATAAATTACATTCAGTCACAAAAATATCCTGTTTAGTAAACACTTTTAAGGACCTCTTTCTCGCTCTCTCCCTCTCTCTCTCTCTCTCTCTCTCTGTTTTATTTTTCCTCAAACAGCAAAGAAAAGCAATTGAATTTGAAGTACATCTTTACGTTAGCATTTAAAGAATATGTTAAGACCAATAAACCAGTTGACCAAATAGTTATTGAGTTATAAAAAAAATTTCGAATGTTTTTGTTGTTAAGCTGCAATTTTTTTTTTTTTACAAATGAGTATTAAGATTGATAGATTGATAGAGCAATGCGTCTTAAATAATCTAGCCTTTTACACTTCGACGTTGATCAAGTTTTCATCATCGTCAACAGGTGAATGCTTCTGTATGACCTAAATTAGATGATATGCAAACCAACGAAATGTGGTTTTAAGCGGATACCGCTACAAGGCCCCAGCTCATGCCACGTTAAACATTTTGCACTGAGAGCTTGCGACTTGACCTCGTTAGTTCACTCTTACATCGTAGCAATCGCAAGACGTACTATTTTGTAGCTTTTCTTTAAACTTATAAAATATAGCGCCGGAAAATATTAAATATGGGATGTGCGCCATTCTGTTGATTAGTAGGGCTGGCGCAACTCCTAGCTGTTACGTATACACTGTATTTTATTATAAATATGACTTGGTAGCCGAATACAATTGAGCTTGCGGCCGAATGATGCCGCACTAAACAATCACTTTTTATGGATACATCGACTTTTCACATATAATCAAATACATCTGCTTTTGCTGCATAAAGTTTTTCATCGCTTTCTACCGACAGTGTCTTAGTTTATTAATGCCCACCCATGATAAACTGCTTCTACTCAAAATATAGTAGCACTCTACTGTTTTTCGTTTACAAAAACAGGGTGGGCTTAAGAGTGGCGTGATAAATGTTGAACAGGGTTTATTTGCGTACTAGTGGTATTTTGGGGCCACTGTCTTAAAGACATGACCAACTGGGTTGTGTGACTAGGTCTGCTTCTATATTTATGTTTGTTACTTTCTCCATATGAAATTCAATTATTTGACATTTCTTTTGTAAAATACCATAATAATAATAATAAATAAATAAATTTGTTTTGGCAATTTAATGGCTGTTGTTCTAATACTTCTTACTCCAGCTACTCGAAATTTTTTATATAAATTTTTTTCTTTCGCCTGCAAACATGTGGGTTATTTTCATTTTATTTATACATACGCACCAAATTGCTGTGGTAGTTTTAAATAAATTTTATTTGTTTTCTTCTAGGGTTTCTGGAGAAAAAAAAAATAACAATTATGTTTAAAAATAAACATAATTTGTTTTGATTATCATATAATTCTCTTTGTTGCAAATGCAAAAATATTTCTAAAGAAAAATTAGAATAATAAAATCCATATAAAACTCAAAAAATTAATTGAGTTTTTTTTTTAGAAATACGTGTTTTCAATTGGTTTCTTAAACAAACAAACAAAAAAATTAAAAAAAAAACTTTTTAACACACTGATATTTGTTATATTTGTATGAATGTTTGCAACATTCGAAACCCATGCCAGAATGATTATTACGTATGTAATACAGTGTTGCTGCTTTAGTGCAAAAATTGGACTTGCCGTATTACTTCCGGGGAAGTGGGGGGGATTTTGGGGATTTACGAAATAGATTTTGGGGATTTCCAGAAAGATTCGGAACTACTTAGCTACTCAGTTTGTAACAGGTTTGTAACTATAAACGGTCATTCGCTTTAGTGCGAAAATTGAAGTTATTGTATTGCATCTGAGGAAGTGGGGGGTTTTAACATACCCTGAAGCCGACTTTGAGAATTCTCAAATAGTTTGGAATAGCTACGCTAACCGAATCGGAACCGGGTTTTCATGATCGGTGCGAGTTTTGGTCGTGGAACGTGTTTTGAACTATTAACGGCCATTAGATTTACATAGATCAAAAATTGGGATTCCTGAACCCGATTCTGAAAATTCCTAAAAAGATTCGTAACCACTTCGCTAACCGATTTTGAACCGGGTTTTCATATTCGGTGCACGTTTTTGTCGTTGAAATGCATCTGAACTATAAACGGTCATTAGTTTTAGTGCGAAAATTGAAGCTACCGTATTGCTTCTGAGGAAGTGGGGGGACTTTGAAATATCCTGAAGCCGAATTGGGAATTCCCAAAAAACGCGGAACAGCTTGCTAACCGAATCAGAACGCGTTTTGGCCATGGAACGTGTATTGAACTACTAACAGCCAATTAGTGCGAAAATTAATGTTACCATATTGTTTTGGAGGATTTTGGCTATTCCTGAAGCTGATTTTGGGAATTCCAAAAAAAAAACTCGAAACGCGTTGTACGAATCATTATTATATAATTGTTTCCATAAAAAAAATAATGTTTAACACCTAGTCCATATTAAGAAAAAGTACTTTGGACAGAAACATTTGCTTATGAGGGTAATCAACATCTGAAATATTTTATCTTAAACATTTTTAAATTGAAATTTTTTTTATAAGAAGTGTTAGGAAATCTTATTGAATCAATTTGCTGAAATAGTTACAAAATATTACATTTTTTTCTTACCATAAAGTAGTTTAAATGAATTTTATTAAAAAATATTTTTCAATCAACGAAAAGGAATAAAAATCTACTTGAACTAATTGCCGCATAGTTGATTCACTGACAGAGAAATTTTTATGAGTTGTTGTAATTTCATAATTTTCATTTATTTCTTTTTGTTTTTTTAATGGACAACAGTTAATTACAATAATAAAAAAATCATCCATAAAATGAACTAAAGCGGGAAAAAACTTCTGAAAAGGAAAAAAAATGTTTTCTATTAAAAAATGAGTGGTAAATGGAAAATAAAGTGTTAATTTCAAATAAAAAAAAAAAAAAAAAAAAAAACGAGGGTTGTTTCATAACACTATTCCCGCTCAATAACTTCATATGGAATGCTGTTGGCGTCAATCGCTATAATTCAATACAAAATGCGTCATTTAATTTGTGCTTGACAGCCATTAAAAGCAGACAACCCTGTGAATTTTAAGGGCTAAATAAACTACACAAAGTGCTTGGCAAACATGGAGAAATTTTAGGTTTGTACAAACATTTAGCGTTGTCTATAGGGATGTTTGCTTGTTTGTACAAATATTTAAAGCAAACATATTGAATATTTGTGTTGTCTAGCACTAAATTTTGTCATTTCAATGACAATTTTGCAAAGTGAAGTAGAAATAGCACACAAAATGAATAAAGAAATAGTTTTCTTGTTAAAATTTTTCGAATTGTATAAAAGTTTGCCTTGTTTGTAGAATGTAAAGAAAACAAAGATTATACTCGTAGCTACTGGATCTCAAGATATGCAGGCTGTAACAATTCATAAAACAAATTTTATCTTGTAAACTTCATGTTGTGAGCTAATTGCCGCAACGCATTTACCTTCTACTTTCATTGGGAGCAAGAAAAAAAAGGAATTAATGTGTGTTTGTATGAATTATATTTGTATGGTTTATGTGCAAACATAAAGCATGTGTTTGCCAAATGGTTTGTGTAGTTTATTTGAAATTTTAAAACTCTGCGACAAAGTCAGTTTTGTGTTTTGATTAAGCATTATTTTTTGCACACAAAAAACATTCAGTGAAAGCAATGAAAGGCTTGATAAATACTATGATAACAATGCTCAATCAATTTCAATGGTTAAGAAGTGGTTCAACGAGTTCCGTTGGGAACGTGAAAAGTAGATCGTGTAGATCGCGTGAAAAGTGGCTATCACGCCAAAAATCGTTTATAAAATTTATGGAATAATATTGGACGATCGGAGAATGAAAATACATGATTCTGTAAGTATCTCCGTTGCGCGAAAACATCACATTTAATATAAATCGTTTGGCATGAAAAAGCCATAATTTTGCACAAACGACTATAATAGCAATTATGTGACAACTTCCAAGGAGTGCTTGGCGGTATTCAACCGCAACCCAGCCCTGTTTTTATGCCGTTATACAACCGTAGACATTACAACACCCCAGATACTAAGAAACAATCAAAATGCATGAGCGTGCGTCAGAGAAAGCCAAGGTGGGTCTGTCAGCCAACAAGGTTTTGGCAAATGTGTCATTCACATAGAGTATCTATAGATGTGTAGAATCAAATTACACTAGAATAAGTAGCAAGCTGGAATAAGTAGTTTTTTTTCATCCATCCTGCGTACACTTGTCTTTTTACTGTCATCCGTTTTCTTTATATGTATTTTCACTATTAATTTCTTTTTAACACGTTTCACTTTTATGCTTTTTTGCTTGTGTGAAGCCGTATGAGTGATTAGTACATAGGTATATAAAATGTACGTGCAGTGTTGCCGCCTTAATGCGAAAATTTAAGTTGTGGTATTGCTTCTGGGTAATTGGTGGAGATTTTAGGAACTCCCGAAGCCGATTTTAAGCATTTCTAGAAAACTCGGATCCAAATCGCTAATCAGTTCGGAAGCGGTTTTTCATATTCGGCGAGCGTTTTTGCCGTGAAATGTGTATCTGAACTATTAACTGTCGTTAGCTTTAGTGTGAAAATTTAAGTTACCGTATTGGTTGTGAAGAAGAGGAAGATTTTTCTGGATTCCTGAAGCCGATTTTGAGAGCTGCCAAAAAATTCGAAACCGTTTTTCTAACCGAGTTTTCATGTTCGGTGCACGTTTTTAACATGGAGAATGTATCTGAACTACTAACGGCCATTCGCTTTAGGACGAAAATTGAAGTTGCAGTACTGCTTTCCTGACGATTCCTGATTTATGGAACTCTCAGAAAATGTTGACCTAAAGAATATGCTGATATATGATACTAAAAATTAAGAAATAATTTTAAGAATAATTTTAAACAATAGTGAATGAAAAATGCATTATTTTGAGTTATTGAAAATGTATTATTGTGAATTAAGCGTCGGGCGCCCATTTTTAATTCACAATAACACTAGTATTTTTCATCCACTATTTTTTAAGCTTATTGTTAAAAAACTTTGTCAGTGCTCCTGTGCATGCTCTACTTTCTTTATATTTAAAGAAAGGAAGAAATTCTTCTTTAATAGTAAAGAAAGAAAGAATTAATAACAAAGGCTGGAAGTAAGGGTTCCTTATTTATAAAAAAGGAAGAGTTATTTCAAAACAAAATTATACTTCTATTCTACTATCTTTTACCTGTGATTTTGGTGTTATAAAATTCCAACAAATGAGGGAAAGCAGATTGCCCTGGTATTCGTCATACGCCAAGAGAGAATCTGCTCCGCAGTAAGTCAATATCAGTTATTGTGGACTTTTATTAAATGTCAGTTTATTTAAAATACTTCCCGCTTACAGCTTGTTGTTTGAGTTCTTCAATTTATTTACAGCTCGTGATCAAAAGATGTCTTAACTGATTCAGTAAACTTTGTTATTGAATATGTGCACGCTGTAAATTTCGGAGATAGAAGTAATTAAAGTATTTTGTTTTTTACGGCAAATCTTTCTTTAGCACAATAGAGAATGAGCATTAAATTTAATTTTATTATTAAATTTTCAAATAGTCTGTAGAATTAAAATTTTCTCTAATCCTTGTGGTCAACAAATTTTCACATTTTGAATCTTCTTGTTAATCTTGATCCTTTAAATTGTTTCATAAACAGGAAACCAGAGTTTAAAAATAACAAAGGATATTAAAGAAAAATTAAAAGCAAACAAAAAATTATGTATCCTAGCTGATACACGGATACGTTGTTGTTATTGTACAGAAGTATTAGTTCGTGTGTGTTTTACCTTTGCAATGTGTGTTGGCATAAATAGATTCCATGGGTGTGTTTACCTAATTGTGTGTGAGTGTGTATGAGTTTGTTATTAAATTTATTTTTCCTTTTTTTTTTTGTTGTTATCAAGAGCCCTTCTTAATTTCTCTTAATTTGACATGTGAAGATAATCAAATTAAAAGTGTGAAATTTTTTTGTTACTCCTGGCTTTTTATAAAAAGGTTGTTTCATAAAATAATAATTAGTTTAATTTTAATCGGATTATATGGCATTTTCACTTCATACACTTACATTTTAACTAAACACACACACACACACGCACCCCGTATAAACGCACATACATTCATGCTTGTAGTAGAAAAGGATGATTTGGCTGTTTTCTGTTCTTTCTACATGTGAAGACCAACCCTCATGCCGCTTTTTGGCATTTTGTTTATGTCATTGTCATTGTAAATGTTAAATAATGAATGTAAAGAGACCATTTAATATTTGTTAATTCATTAAGTGGTTTAAAGAAGGATATCTGTTATTGAATATAAAGCAACTGATGCTGATGATGAATATAAAGCAACTGCTTTCACTGTGACTAATTTTCAACGTGCCAGAGAGTGAATATATTTTTATTATCTAAATAAAGTTAACTAATATGTTGTTTAATTAAGTGCTATAGAAAATTTGTGGAAAGGGCAAAAAAGATTGGAGTTTTATTAGCACCTAAGAATAACAATTTTATTGTTGCTGTATAATAAGCTAAAGGACGATTTAAAAAATTTTTTGTTTTTGCTTGAACAACTTTGCTTAGATGCATTCTCCATTCAACATATTGATTAATTTGATTGTTGCTGTATAATAAGCTAAAGGACGATTTTGAAAATTTTTTGTTTTCAAAATCGTCCTTTTGAATCTATTGATGAATAGATTGAAATAAGAGTGATTTTTTTGCTATTATCTTTTTGGCAACACTAGTTTTGACAGCTCACGCACGTTTTGTATCTTGTGTCACTGTCAAACATCTTCAGTTTGGTCTATAATTTAATCATGAATCGTCTTACAAACGAACTACGCTTACAAATTATTGAATTTTATTACCAAAATGCGTGCTCTGTTAAGAAAGTTCATCGCGCGCTTCTTCCATTTTATGGTCAGTTTAATCGACGACCCTCAGTAGGCTTCTATTCGGGCTATTGTAAAAAAATTTCGCACCAAATTTACATTGTTGGACATTAAACCACCAACACGCTTACGTAGAGTGCGAACTGAAGAAAATATCGCAGCCGTATCGGCCAGTGTTGGTGATGACCGTGAATTATCGATTCGGCGCCGTTCGCAGCAATTGGGCCTCTGTTACTCCACTACGTGGAAAATTTTGCGGGAGGATTTGGGTGTGAAGCCTTATAAGATACAGCTGGTGCAAGAATTGAAGCCAAACGACCTACCACAACGCCAAATTTTTGGTGAATGGGCTCTTCAAAAGTTAGATGAAGATCCACTTTTTTATCGAAGAATTGTGTTCAGCGACGAGGCTCATTTCTGGTTGAATGGATACGTGAACAAGCAAAACTGCCGTATTTGGAGTGAAGAGCAGCCAGAAGCATTGCAAGAGCTACCAATGCATCCACAAAAAACAACCGTTTGGTGCGGATTATGGGCTGGCGGCATCATTGGGCCGTATTTCTTCAAAAATGATGCGAATCACAACGTTACTGTGAATGGTGAGCGCTACCGTGCGATGATAACAAACTTTTTTTGCCCAAAATGGAAGAGCTTGACTTGCATGACATGTGGTTTCAACAAGACGGTGCCACATGCCACACAGCACGCGAAACAATGGACCAATTGAGAGGCGAGTTCGGTGAACAGTTTATTTCACGCTTGGGACCAGTCAATTGGCCGCCCAGATCGTGCGATTTAACGCCTCTAGACTATTTTTTTTTTGGGGCTATGTTAAGGCTAATGTCTATAGCGACAAGCCCGCTTCGATTGACGCACTGGAAGCCAACATTGCCAACATTATTCGTGAGATACCGGCCGAAATGTTGGAAAGAGTATGCCAAAATTGGACTAAGCGGATGGACCATTTGAGGCGCAGCCGCGGCCAACATTTACATGAAATAATCTTCAAACATTAAATTATATCGACCCAACTATCGATCCAAATAAATATTTCATGCATTTTTCTGAATTTTATGTGTTTTTTTTTAAATTTCCGATAGTTCTTATAAAATCACCCATTATAAGGTAGCTAGGAGCTGGATAATACGGTAATTGTTGTGGGATCAAAATCGTGTTGTATTTTGAAATTTTCGTAAAATGGCTTAAAATTAAACTATAACAGCCAGCTTACCAATCTCGCCCGCGTGCATGTGTTCGCAATTAAAATTGATTTGGGTTTGTCTAACTTTTTTCTATGCAAACGATGTGCCAACACTCAATCAAAATACATTCGAATATGCGAACGAATAATAGTGACATAGACCAAATTTATTCGAATGTGAGTGACTAGCTTTCTTTCGCTTTCATTTTCTTTCGAAACTGGTAAACTAACTGTAAGATTAAAGTTTTGTAAAAAGTTCTTTTTGTTGTAGTAAATAATGTTTCTTCAGCTTATTTTAGTTTAATTTGCGTTGAATTCTTTTTATAATAAAATATTGTGATAATTGATTTACATTAGAGTTGGGTAGTTCGCGAACGAACTAGTACAACTGAACTATTCACTTGAGGGAGCTAAGTGAGCCGATCAGTTCTGCAAGCTCTTTTAGCTCCGTAGTTCATGTTTCTTGGTTTTGTCTTTGTTTTCTTTTCGTTCATGTTTCTTATTTCTTGTATATATACAAAAAGTTGTGGCTCAATTTGACGTAAAAAATACAACATTTTTGTTTAATACAATTTTTCTTGTGGTGTTAAAATAAATGATTTGATATGAAATGAAAAAAATATATGAAAACAATCGAAATCCATCCCAACTAAATCATTTTTTCTTTTCAATAAAATTAATTTTTATGACACCCTAAATATTTTTAATCTCACTTTTAATTTTTCTCCTTGGATTTATAATTGATTTATTTATACCGATTCTGTTTTGGTTTTTTTTTTGTTTCATGAAAGCTGACACAGAGCCGTTCATTGGCAATAATTTTATATGCGGAGCACTGAACTATTGAACTAAAAGAAAGACATATTTCATTGAAAAGAGCTGAACTAAAAAGAGCATTCTCTTAATAGAGCTCATGGACCCAACTCTAATTTACATCAGCACTTGCCTTGCGGGCCTTATGTGATAATGAATTATTCACGATTCACTAGCGTCCCCCATGTGGCTTGCAAGGTTCACGCAGGTCACAATTTATTGCCATAAGACAACCGCTTTGCTGACGAGATTGGGCCATCTAATCCCTCCTGTATGCAATTTTCCAACAGCCAATAAAAGACAAGGCTTAGTGAGTTGGTAGGTCCAAGTCCATTAAGAGCATCAGCCCTCAACCAAGTCACCCGTCTTGCCGTCACTATTGGTTACTTGCAGTACAGGTATCCACTGTAATCTGAACGTAGGGCGTCATTTGTGTTGGCGTGATTACAATGGTGCAATTGAATACCATAAATGGAATTTCTCTAAAAGCGTTACCATATCTCTATTTAAGGTTTCCGTATAATTAGGTACCACTTGCGTGAATTTTTTTTTTTTGATGAAAGATAATCTTGCTTTTAGTTTTTATGCTTAATATATCATTCATTTACTCTAGATAATCTGGCTTGATGATCTTTCTTCTAGGACATTTAGTTTTTAGATTATCTTATTATCGTGTAAATTGATCTTTTTTTTGTGTTGTATTTTGTTAATATTATTTTGCAAAGTGCCACGTTTCTTTCTTTTCTAATATAAAGGGTGGCCGTAACTAAAGTTGGTTAGGTAGGCAGGCCGCTGGGTTCCCAAGTGTATCCTTAGTTGTCCAGGGGAGTTACTCTCTATTGCGATGCGAAAGCAAGTTCGATGCGAAAGCTAGATGCGATAAGAGTATAATTTGGTATTCTGTGCTGTCTGCTCAACCTTTTTCACGAAATAGTTTAAAAATGAAGTAACACTGGTATCACAAAATAAACAATAGCAAAGAACGATAAAATATGCGAAAGGGAAAATTAAATGCGAAAACAAAATACGAAAACGCAATATAGGGTGCCAATTATTTGATTTTTTCTTCGCATCGCAATAGAGAGTAACCCCCCAGCTCACGTGGGTCCTTTGTAATTGCTTGAAAAAGAATACGCGCGATGTGAATTGTAAATAAAACAAAAAGTGTTCAGATAATTACTTTTGCTTATTTTGTAAAGCAACGGCTTCGGTGGCATATCTCTATCCGGTGGTACACAGTTTCAATGTCGTTCATATGCCTAAATATCTCATTCTTTAACTCATGAGGTTAGCTTGGCTTCTTGACGTACACATTTTCTTTTAAATATCGTCAAAGAAAGAAATCCAACGATATCACGGAAACAAATTTTGTTCGTGTTCAATAACGAAATTCGTTGAATCAATTAATAAATTGTTTGAATGCGGACCTGTAAAGGAATTCGTGCATTCAAATAAAAGTTTAGTAAAAATAATCATTGATCGAAAACATCTATTTTTTTTTAAACCACAACAAAATGCCAGATCCAAGATTATTTTTTGGATATTTATGTACATATATGCATACAAATTATTTTTTCGGACACAATTTTTGTTGATTTTATTTTCACTATAATTTTTTCTGTGAATTACTTAATCATGGCGGCCAATTAACAGCGCCGCGTTATGAGATAAAACTGCCATAAAACTTCTCGCACAAAAGAGCTGTTGTTTCGTTGGCAGTGTGGCAAGTGTTGCCAACCTTTTGGAACCACATATTATCCAGGTCCATATACACAAATTCTGGCCACAAGCATTTTGTTATCATCTCACGATAAGGAACACCATGCATGGCGACTCCATTATGGTCGCCCTCATTTTCGAAGCAGTGCAGCCTGATAACAAACCGCAGTCATTTCTTGAGGACGCATCTGCAACATGGACTGAAAAGTCCCGGGCCTAACATATAGATAGCGGTAGTTTTATTGCGGTCACTTCTTTTTCACTTAATACTAACCTTCAAAAGACAGCTGTTAAAATTCCATGATGTTCTATTCATTAGTTTGTGAATTGTTGTGCTAAGAGTGACGCTACTTTTCTTATTATCAAAACAATATATCAAAAACTTTCGTGTTTTAATTTTACACTGCTTCTTGGTGGAGAAAAATACCGTTCAAGCGATGCAATGGCTTGGAAAGTGTTATGCGGACTCCGCTCCATCAGCCCATGTGTTACTTTTCAACAATCACTCGTGTATTCTGCTTTACCCATTTTCGGCAATTCTGCTTGTGAAAGGTCATCATCGCTGATGATGATTTTCTTTGTAGAGTCACCATTCAATTCTGACGGGCGAGTTAAGGTTAAGGGCTAATGCTCTTAATGGGCTTCCAATTCATTCAGTCGTGTCTTCCTTTGACTGTTTGGAAAATTGCATACAGGAGAGATTAAAATGCCCGCACTCTTTAGCAAAGCATTTCTCCATATGGCCACAAACTTATGGCAACAGTAACGACCTGTGGGAGATTGTCAAGCCACAGTGAGGGTGCTGATGAATCATGAATAATGCATGGACCCATATAGTTGGTCCATCATCAGATGAGGCCAACAAGGCAGGTGTTGATGTAAATCCATTTTTACATGCCGGCTGTTCAGCCAATCATTCGGCGTATAGACGTAGTTATAGTGTACGGTTAGATATGTGAAACACTGAAAGAAATTAATGTAAAATTAAGTTGGGTAAAAAACTTGACCTTAAGATGAGATCCACAATTATCATCATGCATTATGGTTGGACTACCCTTTATATTATTTCTTGGCAAGTGCCATAAATAGTTAATACATATCAACTTTTTTCAGCTAAGTACAATTTTTGAAAGCATACGTCATGTAAGATGAATAATGTTTATCATTTCAACTTCACTTATCAATCCCTTTGTGGCATTTTGCGCCTGAAATGGTGCTGCTCAGTTAATGTCAGTTGTTTAAAATTACCTGTCTATAATCATTTCCTATAATTTTAATGCCTTATATATGCTGAAATGAATATATTTTCATTTTACTAAATTAATTGTTAAAACGGCTGCAAAAGCAAGGCAATTTTGTGCTCTGCTGGTACTTGTTATGCTCGGCAATTACCTGCTTGTTTTATGCAATGCTCGTACATGGTAAATGCAACATTGCAGCCAACAACACTTTTATAACTAAAATGAATAAATACGCTTAAACTAATTTCCATAATCAGAACATATTCCTGCAACAGAAACACACACATATGTATAAAGCCAAGTAAAAGACAATAATACCTTTAATGCTTTTATATTTAATGCAACATTTGTTCCTATCAATAGTAATTGTAGCTGGATTTTGAGAACAAGTAATCGAATAGTATTTCCATGTACGAGTATGTGTGTAAACATACATTTATATTATATTGTCAATTGCAGTAAAGTCTACTTAAGACAACAGGTAAAATACTTTAATATTGAAATGTTCAAGATTTTGTATCTTACATTGCGGTTAAGCTTAAAAATTTATATGCAACGGGACTGGCAATAGGGAGATGCAAACTTTGACACTGCCACTTCTTCAGTCTGGTTTGCCAAGTGATCATGCTGTGACAAAACATTCAATATCGCAAGGAAATGATAAAATTGATTTGTCAAAATGAGTATTTAGTATTTGGACACTTCAAGTGAAGCGAGCGCAAGTCAACATAATGGAAAAAGCGAGGAGGTTACTTGTAGAAAGATGAATTAATTTCGGTCTCAGTAACTATGGACCTAACACCCATATAATAGTGAAGCGGCAGATCACGCGAAAACTATGGCAGTACGTGAAAGTGTGTAGCAGAATCCGAGGCAGTCGATTTCATGTCAATCACGAAATCCAACCTTTTTTTTATGCTGTAACTTAAGCGCCAGTACTTATGCAAAGCTTAGATACCTCAGCAGCTGAAGTGAAACAAATATAAACTACATCATACGTTCACTTTACCAGCTGAAGGTAAACGATTATGGACTACGACGTATGTACGCTGAATAGCGCCGGCAAAGTAGTCGAATGTGGTGCGGTACTAAACCACGTGTGACGCAATGAATTTGCTACAAGTTTTGGTGAGTGTTCGAACTGAAAATGAATTCAGTCTTTTAAGCTTTTAAAACGTTGGTCTTTAGACCAACAGCAGCTGCAGATGAGTAATTGCTTTGCAGTTTAATCTGGTGGTGAACGAATTCCACGGAATGAACTAGTTCATGGCTCTACTGCTTCCCCATTTAGCTTGCAAGGTTCACACAGGTCGCAGCATTTCGTCATATTTTTATAGCTATATGTTGCTGAAGAGCTTTCGTCTTCTAAACCTCTTGAGTAAGTGTTGGTGGTCCGAAGTAGATATAAAGCATTAGCCCTTAACCAACTCAGCATTATTTGCTCTACTTCTGGTTCCTTACATTGCAAGTATATGTTGCAAAACTTCAAAAACTCTGGGCTACAGATTGTGGACATTGATTTACATCAACACCTGCCTTGTCGGTCTTATCTGGTTGTAGCCATATGGACAAACCTGTTGCTGAAGAGTTTGGACCTTCTAACACCTGTATGCAACTGTTCAGATAGTTAATGGAAGTAATTAGGCCGACCCTATTAAGGGTATCAGCCTTTAACCAACTCATCTGCCTAATCTTCATTAGTGGTTCCTTATATTACAGATATTTGTTGCAAGACAATAGCACCTTGGGGGTTATTAGCACCCAAAAACCGGCATTGTACGATAGTTATCAAAGAAACTAATTCCCCTTTCTGTGATTTTAGGTTTAAACCACTGTCGTAACGTTTCAGCCAAGGTAGGCATCTCAAACACGATTATCGCCGAGATATTGTGCAAGCAGAACCAACTCATTATCACTTAGGGCAATACAGGTACCTATTGCAAGACTACAGCACCTCGGATTTTAGGCTTAAACGACACCCGGAACGTGTCACCAAGATAGACACCTTAACCATAATCAACATCGAGATGGTCTGCAAGCAGCACCTCCCGGGGGCCTTGCTGATCTCCGTTCTGCCAATTAATCCTGGGTTATGGTTTCTGAAGTCTAATATAACATAAGTCATGCGGCTACGTAGTGTTTTATTTGCTACAACAAACGAGGAACTCCTACCCCTGCCTGCCCCAGAAAGCAGAGTACCCTGATTTGGTATACACCTAGGCAAAACTTGTTCCCCGGGGGGCTTGTACAGACATAAGTAAATGGTGACTTTACAAAGAAAAACATCTTCAGTCACGAGGCACACTTTCTCCTCAGTGGCTTCGGGAACAAGCAGAATTTTCGTATTTGGGCAAATAAGAACCCCTCAGTGGTTGTTGAACAGCCGATACATACACAAAAAGTGACAGTACGGTGCGGTTTATAGACTGGCGGCACCACTAAACCGCACTAATTCAAAAAAGAAGTCGGGCCAATCACTTACGTGACTTGAGTGCACTGCAGCGAGAAGACAACAACACACGAGAAACTCTTACGCCTTTATGCCACTGAAAGCAGAGTGACCTAGTTTGTTGTACACTATAATAAGAGCTGCCCCCTCGGGACCTCGGAGCTACAGTAAGGCCCCTGTAATTGGACATTATAAAATGCCCCTCCTTGCAATTTTAGATACAAACCCAGAAGCCAGAACCTTTCAGCTTCTATCTTAGGCAACCATAAATGTCTTTATTGCCTGCTAGAACATCCAGAGATTATTGATGATTACCGTCCCGCCGAGTAACCCTTGATGAGGGGTTAGGAAGTCCTAACATAATCTAAGTCTAGCTTGGACTTCCTACAGTTTTATTTTCTGTAACAATTCAGGAATTTCTTCCTCTGTATTCCCCAGAAAGTAGAGAGTTTGGAATGCGCGAAGACAAAACTCTGCTAGCAGATAAAGGTTTACAAAAAATGTTTTGACCTACTTTGAACGATATGTACCACTATTGATATTTTGCACGCACGATTTGCGCATCTCAAGTGAAGGTGACTGGTATCATGCGCATTGATCCTGCTGGAATTCTTTCTTTAGTTAGTCACAGGTCTATAAGAATAAGCCACGAAGTATAGCGGTCGTCAAAGCCATCGGTCAAATTCTCCCCGAGAAATTAGAAATTTCCAATGGGCGCCACTCAGTGAATCAAATTGTCAGATATGATGCTGTAACGAGATTGTATACCCTAAATGATGGCATTATTAGACCGTTTAAACAAATAAAATATTTCCATACCTCAAGGACACTTCACTTGAAAGAAAACATAGAACATCCTTGAACGATATAGTAAAGCTTACGGTAGCGAGTATTTATTTATTAAACAAAGTAAACAATTTAACAACATATGCTCAGTTAAAACTGCTGAAATCGTGGTCTTAGCTCATATTGCTTAGTGTTTTTGAAGAATATGAAGTAATTTCTGGTATCTGCTAATGCCGTTTATATTGATCCACCCTATTCATTTTGCTTTTCAAACTTGGAATTCTTTGACATTTATGTATCGTACCATTTGTCTATTGATGCTTCTAGCTGCTTAAACACTAAAACTCTTGTTCTGCTCTGTTCACATTTTTCTGCCCCTTTTGTAAAGCAACAACAAACAAGCCCAAATATTTTACTTTCCGACCTACATACATGGTCATAGGTGTTTCTACATCACACACAACACTTTAAAGATTTCTTTCATACTCGTACATGCTCCTCTCCATAATTATTATGCATCATGCATCTTGATGCTGCTCATAGTCACTAACCATGTGTAGTTTTTTTTGCCATAATGTTACTATGGATTTGATTCTAGTTTCTACTGTTGGCTTACAATATTAAAACAAAAACAAAGTAGAAAAAAACGATGTGCTTTAGAATTTAATATGTAACTTGTTCAACATATTTTGCAATTTACCATGTTAAGCTTTAGCTGGCTTTAGAAGCTGTCTTTGCTTTCATACTGACAAACAAGATGATGGTGTTATGTTGCCTTTTATGCCTCCAGGTTAAGGCAACTAAGTGCAACTGCAACCTCTAAACCGTTTATAGTATGCATCATCTTTTCAAACTACAAATTTGTATTTACTTTGAATTCAATGTTCATAATCATACACAAGTGATGGTGTGTGTGTGTGTGTGTGTTACGTTATTTGAGCAAACGATATCAGAGTGCTGCACTGGACTTGATGCTTTTTAAGTTCTCAAATAAAGCTCTTCTGCAACAAAGTTTTTGATGCTAAACAACAAATCAGGCTTCCTTTACGGGGCTTCTATTCTTTTCATATTGTACTAAACAAAATAAGCCAATAAAATGCTGCAAAAGAAGAAAATGTGATGGAAAGGAATGCGACACAGATAAGGGAATAATTTTCTTTGAAATCTCACAGGAATTGTGTTCTAAAGAATATTTTTGAAATTGTTTGTGATCAAAAGCTACTCTTTTAAGCGATGCACTTACATATTTGCTCAGAGAAAATTGTATAACTCTCTTACAGCGCCAGCCAAATTAGTGCGCAAAGCACAACGCAATTTAAAGCTTAGAAGCGTTAATGTTGGGCCATGCACATCAGTAATGTTCACTAATCTTGTTTAATGAAAATCACGAAATAGAAATATTGTAATAAATAGAGGTAAAATAGCTAAATTAGCGTGAAAGCATCTAGAGAACGCAAAGCCCTCAAAGTAATCGAACTTATATAATTACATACTGAGCAGAGTTGCTACTCAAAAATTTTCCATGCGCCCAAACTTGGATCTAAAACCTACAAAAATCCTTTCGAAAATACCAATTTTTAATATTTGTCATATAAATTTCGACAAAAATTTTAAATTATGGAATGAATAACTAAAATAATAAATTCGTATCTTGATCTTAGTTTTTCGACATTTTTTTAATAAAATTGTGGATTGAGGTCACTTGTTGTAAAATTAGTACTTTATTAATATTTCGATATTTCGACACCCCCTTGTGTGTCTTCTTCAGGAAAATTTCAAAATTTTTTGTTTACAAATTTTTATAAAATTGAAAACGAATTGATGTAACAAAAAATAAATTATACATACAGAAAATTTTTTTAAAAAAGATAGTAGTAACATTAACATTATTCATTGTATATATTTTTTAATATTTGTTGTAAAAAGAAAGAAATTAATTTTTTTTTAAATAATCTAAGATAAAAACCTATTTATACGTTTTAACTCCTGTTTTTACTCTTATATATTAAATGTCTATAATTTTGGGCCAATCCGTTTATATCCTTTTTAAAATGTTACTTTTGTATAGCTTTTTAAAAATAACTTTTATTAAACAGTACTTTTTAAAATTCTATATTACCTCTTAAAAGCTATTTCTTTTAAAAAATGCTTTTCAAAAAGATAGCTTTGTTTATTAAATGGCTTTTTTAAAAGCACGATTCTCAAAAATGCACTTTTTTAAAAGGCAATTCTTTAACTCCGTTGTCGTAAGAGATGTAAGCCTTTTTAAACAGTTATTTATTGTAAAAAGATACTTTTTATAATAGATACTTTTTGTTGAAGGTGCTTGTTTTAAAGGAGGTACTATTCTATAAGGCACAATGGGTACTTAATTAAAGAGGTACTTTTTTTAATCGGAACTTATTGCAATATGTACTTTTTTATTAGGTACTTTTTTCAATAGGTACTTATATCAATAATATTATTTCAATAGGTAAATTTTTTATTCGGTAAGTTGTTTTTAAATAGGTAATCTTTTCAATAGGTACTTTTTTTATTCGGTACTTTTTTCAATGGATACTTTTTCAATAGGTTATTTTTACATAGTATGTTTTTAATAAGATTTTCCAATAGGTACTTATGTCTAAGGGTACTTTTTAATAGGTACTTATTTCAATACGTACTTTTTTCATTAGTTACTTTTTTTAATAAGTACTTTTTTTAATAGGTAATTATTTCAATAGGTACTTTTTCAATAGATACTACTTACTTCAATAGGTACTTATTTCAATACGTACTTTTTTCAATAGTTATTTTTTTAATAGGAATTTTTTAGTAAGTTCTTTTTTCTACAGGTACTTATTTCAATAGGTACTTTTTTCAATAGGTACTTATTGTAATAGATACTATTTTATTAGATACTTTTTTCAATAGGTACTTTTTCATTAGGTATTTTTTAATAATTTCTTTTTTCTACAGGTACTTATTTCAATAGGTACTTTTTTAATAGGTACTTATTTCAATAGGTACTTTTTTCAATCGGGTTTTTTTATAAGTTGTTCTTTCAATAGGTATTTATCTTAATAGATACTTATTTTAATAGCTACTTATTTCATAAGTACTTTTTTCAATAGGTAGTTTTTCTAATAGGTATTTTTTCAATAGGTACTTATTTCAATAGGTACTTTTATCAATAGGTACTTTTTTAATGGGTATTTATTGCAATAGGTACTTTTTTTATTAGGTACTTTTTTAAATGGGTACTTTTTCATTAGGTATTTTTAATAAGTTATTTCAATACGTACTTTTTTATTAAGTATTTTTTCAGAGGGAACTTTTTCAAAAGGAACTTTTTTCAATAGGAAGTTTTTTCAATAGGTACTTATTTCAATAGATACTTATTTCAATAGATACTTATTTCAATAGGTACTTTTTACAATAGGTACTTTTTTTGATAGGTACTTTTTTTATTTGGTATTTTTTCAATTGGTTTTTTTCATTAGGTATTTTTTTAAGCGTTTTTTTTCAATAAGAAGTTTTTTTTAATAGGCATTTATTTCAATACGTACTTTTTCACTATTTTACTAGGTACTTTTTTAATAGATTCTAATTTTAACAGGTTCCTCAGAATACCTCCTTTTTCCGAAAATATTTTTTTTATAGTTAGTTCTTGATTTTAGTGAAAATATTAAGTAACGTTTTTTTTTCAATTAAAATATAAACACCTTTAAAGCTCTGCTTACAAATTGTCACAATGTCGGGGTTTGAGTGGAGGTGCTACTTAAATTGCATTTGCTTACGTTCCGTAGTTTTTATGCAGTTTGATATGAAAATTATCTTTATTGTCTTAATATTTGGTTAACTTTTAAAGTTTCAACTCTAAACTCATTCGAAGAGAGATTGATGATTTTTAGACAGAATTACTAAAACAGAAAACAAAAATTTTATACAAACGGCAAAAAAAGAAAAAGAAATATCTTTTCCAAAACAAGAGCAACAGCACATCATTGGTTTTATCCATAAAAAGGAATTCGGTTGCAAAAGTCTTTCATTAAACGAAAACATGAAATGAAAAAGGTTTGCTTTTGTTGGCAGCTTTTCCCATATTTTTACACATTCTCACATACTTGGTTTTTGACTTGTGTTGTGTGTGTGTGTGTGTGTGTGTCTGTATGTGTGTGCGTGTGTGTGTTGTTAATGGTGTTGGGTTTTGTTTTTCTTGCAGCCATAATGACCATTGAAGTGTAAATTTTCTTTGGCACCAATATTTAGAGCTGTAAAAGTGCAGGGCAGAAGCAGAAAGAAGCCTTATGGCTTTATCGTTTAAATTCACATCCACATCAGTCTTCTGCTGCTGCCTGTCAGCCTGCCTGCCTCATCATCATTCATGGCATTTTCATATGGTTACATATGACTGAACTTGTGCATGGTTGTTTGCCCGTACAAGTTGTGGTAGAATAATTTAAGTGTTGGCTTAAAGCATCAATGTCTTTCTACATCTCGTCTAACTTTCCTATTTTTTTCGTTTTAGTTTTGTTGTTACTGTTCTTATGATCTGATGTATTGTATGTACTACTCGAGTGTCGCCTTGAATTGAGTTTGCTGTTGTTTTGTTTCCTCCAGGTTTATGGAATTTTTGTGTCATTTAAGGTGATGCGTTTTTAATTGGAAAAATAAACTTTGTCTATCCATAAATCTATTAGATTCCTTGTTTGTATATTTGTTTTATGATTTCTTTTTTCTTGCCTCCTGATAAAACTCGAAAGAATTTAACAAATTCAATATGTTCGTTTTTATTGTTTGTCTTATCTATGAATTTATTTATAATATATTAAAAATACTTGATACCAAATAGCAATACACATACATACATACATACGATATTTAGATTGCCACTGAGGTTTTCAAAAGTTGGCAGCAAATATTTGTAAACAATAATTTGAATTAATGAATAAAATATTTGAAATTGATGTGATAAATTTCAGAGATGTTTGTTTTTTGCTAAAAATTTGAATATTGAATAAAAAAATTTTTTGTATGAAGTTGGAAGTTTTGAGTGATGATGTGCGAGAAGGAAGCTTTATCACTAAAGATTCGGCCACATTGAGCAAATATGTGAGAAAAAAAACGTAACACTACTATTGTACAGAAAATAAAAGGTGGTCCAACCACAACGCACAATGTTAATTGTAAATAAAATAAAAAATTTTCAAAGAACAATCTTAATGTTTTTTTTTATTATGATAGCAGGGTCTAAGACAATTATGTATGAAGTATTCAATGACTCTGAGACATAAATCAGGTTCCATGTCCTTAGTGTACTAAATTATCTCATTCTTTAGCTTTTAAATTGCTTTCGGTTTGTTGACGTTCTCTTTTTTTTAATATCCCCAAAGAAAGAACTCCAACAGTTTGTACATATGTACAAACCAAACAATTTTTAATTTAAAAAATTATAAAAGTTCAACAAAAATTTAACAAATTAATGTCTAAAAATATTGTTACGAATTTCAATCACTTCTAGCCTACTGTGCCGCTATTGTTCTGCTTGTGTACGCACATCCTGCAAGCACCATAAAGCTAAAAATATATCACACAAACAACGTACATAATCTAAAAAACGCAAAACTCTCAAGTAAATAAGCCACCAATGACTTTATTGCTGTTGTTGCGTTCTTATTGTTTTGCAAGCATGATGGTGGGTCGAATCTGCAACGTACCTTGACTAGGTGTTGCATGAACAATGCAGAGGGTAAAGAAGTATAAATAGCAGGCAGATATTCGGCACAGGCAGAATATAATTTTAAACGTTGTAAAAGATAAACATAAGTCAGAAAAATAAGGAAGTCTAGTGTGGTAATACACAGTGGTATCAAGTGCAAGTAAAGTTGTGAATTATTTAAGTATTGGGTAACAAATCAGTATCTGTAGCATTATTTCATGTGCAATTGAAGAATCCGCAAAGCGTTTTTAAAGCTAAACGTAGCATTATGCTCGTGCTGATCAGTTAAAACGGTGTGAAGCAATACAGCAACTTCAATTTTCGCACTATAGCGAATGAACGAATATGAAAAATCGGTTCCAAACTGGTCAGCGAAGTGGTTCGATTTTTTTGGGATTTCCCAAAACGGCTTCGGGAATCCCCAAAATTCCTCCACTTCCCCGGAAGCAATACGACAACACCAACTTTCGCACTAAAGCAGCAACAGTGTATACAGAGTTTTATATGCTTACATATGTAATTATCACTTATACGGCATGGGTTTCGAGTGTTGCAAACAAACCTACAAGTGAAACTAATATATGGTCTGATAAAAAAATAAACGTTATTTTCAAATTTCGTTACTTATTTTCGATTTACGCATTTTTTTTTGCTGTTATGTTGGCACACATGTCTGTTGTATATGTTGGCAATATCGGATTGCCATTTTGTTTTTGGCTGATAAAAAGGGTAGTCCAATCAACCCAATGGAAGCGTCCAGAAGAGCCAGGACCGAAAAAAGCACGTCAACTTCGGTCAAATGTGGAAGTTAAAAGCACGTCAAATTCGGTCAAATGTGAAAGTTTTGCTCACTGTTTTCTTCGATTGCAATGGCGTGGTGCATCATGAATTCTTGCCACAAGGTCGTACGCTCAATAAGGAATGCTACCTTGAAGTTATGCGCCGTTTGCGCGAAGCAATTCGTTAGAAAAGCATAGAGTTGTGGAAAAGCCAATCATGGATTTTGTACCATGATAATGCACCAGTTCACACATCGATGCTTATGCGTGAGTCTTTAGCCAAAAACAAAACCGTTATCATGCCTCCGTATCCACCGGATTTGGCCCCCGATCAATTTTTCCTCTTCCCAAAACTGAAGACACCGATGAAAGGAAAGCGTTTTGCTACGATTGAGGAGATACAAGAAAAATCGAAACAGGAGCTACCTGTTTCGATTTTTCTTTTCGGCCATACCGAAAAGTGCGTTTCAGAAGTGTTTCGAGGATTGGAAAAAACGCTGGCATAAGTGTATTATTACTTTGAAGGGGACAACATAGTTATTGATGAATAAATAAAAGATGGAAATTAACGGTTATTTTTTGATCACCCCTCGTATAAGCGTATTTAAAATACATGCCTTTAAGACATGACTTAAAATAGGCTCTTACAATACAAAAATTGAACTGAACTAACGAGTGATTTTTTTGCTATTATCTTTTTGGCAACACTAGTTTTGACAGCTCACGCACGTTTTGTATCTTGTGTCACTGTCAAACATCTTCAGTTTGGTCTATAATTTAATCATGAATCGTCTTACAAACGAACAACGCTTGCAAATTATTGAATTTTATTACCAAAATGCGTGCTCTGTTAAGAAAGTTCATCGCGCGCTTCTTCCATTTTATGGTCAGTTTAATCGACCTACTGAGGCTTCTATTTGGGCTATTGTAAAAAAATTTCGCACCAAATTTACATTGTTGGACATTAAACCATCAACACGCTTACGTAGAGTGCGAACTGAAGAAAATATCGCAGCCGTATCGGCCAGTGTTGGTGATGACCGTGAATTATCGATTCGGCGCCGTTCGCAGCAATTGGGCCTCTGTTACTCCACTACGTGGAAAATTTTGCGGAAGGATTTGGGTGTGAAGCCTTATAAGATACAGCTGGTGCAAGAATTGAAAGCAAACGACCTACCACAACACCAAATTTTTGGTGAATGGGCTCTTGAAAAGTTAGATGAAGATCCACTTTTTTATCGAAGAATTGTGTTCAGCGACGAGGCTCATTTCTGGTTGAATGGATACGTGAACAAGCAAAACTGCCGTATTTAGAGTGAAGAGCAGCCAGAAGCATTGCAAGAGCTACCAATACATCCACAAAAAACAACCGTTTGGTGCGGACTATGGGCTGGCGGCATCATTGGGCCGTATTTCTTCAAAGATGATGCGAATCACAACGTTACTGTGAATGGTGAGCGCTACCGTGCGATGATAACAAACTTAACAATTTACCTATTCCGCAGCAAAGTGAAGTCAAGTACCTTGGTATTCATCTCGACCGTAGGTTAACGTGGAAGTCTCACATAGATGCGAAAGTTACTCAGTTAAAGTTAAAAGCAGCGCAACTGAATTGGCTTATGGGCAGAAATTCGACATTGAAGCTGGATTGCAAACTTTTGTTATACAACGCAATACTAAAGCCTATATGGCGCTACGGAATTCAATTATGGGGCACCGCCTCAGCGTCAAACATTGAAAAAATTCAAAGGCGACAAAACAAAATTCTTCGAATAATTACTGCAGCACCATGGTACGTAAAAAACTCCCGAATTCACAAGGATCTGTGTGTTCCACTGGTAAAAGATGAGTTTTCAAAGCATGCGACAAGGTATGTCAGCAAATTGGAACTTCACCCAAACCCTCTCGCACGAAACATACTTAATTTTAGTGGTCACACTCGGTTGAGAAGAAGGGATACCGTTGCCACCATCAGAGCGTTAAGTAGGTGATTCTACCGATATAATTGGCGCAAAATAAAACTTTTTGTCTAGCATTGGCTGGACATAGTTAATTTATTATATTTAGTATTAAGATTTGAATACTTATTGTTAGTTCACATTGTGAAGATTCAATAAATAAATAAAAGTTAAAAAAAAAAAAAAAAAAGATAACAAACTTTTTTTTGCCCAAAATGAAAGAGCTTGACTTGCATGACATGTGGTTTCAACAAGACGGTGCCACATGCCACACAGCACGCGAAACAATGGACCAATTGAGAGGCGAGTTCGGTGAACAGTTTATTTCACGCTTGGGACCAGTCAATTGGCCGCCCAGATCGTGCGATTTAACGCCTCTAGACTATTTTTTGTGGGGCTATGTTAAAGCTAATGTCTATAGCGACAAGCCCGCTTCGATTGACGCACTGGAAGCCAACATTGCCAACATTATTCGTGAGATACCGGCCGAAATGTTGGAAAGAGTATGCCAAAATTGGACTAAGCGGATGGACCATTTGAGGCGCAGCCGCGGCCAACATTTGCATGAAATAATCTTCAAACATTAAATTATATCGACCCAACTATCGATCCAAATAAATATTTCATGCATTTCTCTGAATTTTATGTGTTTTTTTTTTTTAAATTTCCGATAGTTCTTATAAAATCACCTACTATTTTCAATAAATTTTTTTTTTCAATATTAGTTAAAAGTCTTGAATTGATGAATTTTGTTGACGTTTTTCAAGTGAATGCAGATTTAATCTGTAGTTAAAAAAAAAAAGTTCAAAACTACTTCTTAAGTCAACCTGAGACTAATTTGTATTTTATATATTTTCCTTTCTTTGAAAGTGACAAATTCTGCCTTTGTTTAATCACTGTCACTTATAAATCCTTCGCTAGAGCTTTTCCTTTATTTTTCTTCTTATCGTCTGTAGATTTTGCTGCCAACTGCAATGCAAACAAAGTAAAAAATAAAGAATGAAACAATTTAGCTTTCAAAATTGTTATTGTTGCGGGTGCTTTACCACCCTCCCCCCACCGAACCAAACAAAAAGAAAAAAAAGAAAGAAAATATAGCAAACTGCTAAAATGGTTTCATCTTTTTTTTTTATAAAGAAAACGTTTAAGCATCCATCATTTTTAGTGGCTTTATGGAACAGTTAAACAAACACAAAGTATCTGCTTTTCTAAAAGCAGGCAAAAGCAGAAGAAGAAAAAAAAGGAAAACATATTTGGTCTGTAAAAGCTTTCCCCTAAAGGCAAATTTACTTAAAACTCCAATAGAAAAACGAAAGGAAAGAAAGAAAACACTGGCAAATTTTGTTTGTTAGAAATTTTAAAGGTGTTTGTTATTATTGTTTGCATTTGATTCTGTTTGTAAATGCTTAACCGGTGGAAAGATTTTTTAAAAAAGGCCCATGGAGTTGTTTGATAAATTTGATTACTGTTTCTCCGTTGTTTTCGGTTTTTTTTCTGATTTCTTTTGTTGGTTTAGTGGCAAAATCCTTACAGTCAATGCTGCCGCCGTTTATTTTTTTAAACTTTTTTGTTTTGTTTTTCACATTGTCCTGACTTGACTGATGGACAAATGTTTGCATTTTAAGGATTTATTACTTTATTTTGTTGTCTAACATTTTATTGTGTGTTTATTACGGCCATACAAAATATTGGAAAATTTTATTGTGTGCTTTTGGTCTTTTAAACTTTTGCTTTATGGCAGAAATGTTTGCTTTATAAATTGAAAAACTTTTAAGCTGAGTTTCTGCTGTTTTATTGGGTTAAGTTTAAAAGTAAATAACTTATTAAAAAGTTTTTCTCTACTGTATCGAGGTAATAAATATACAATACTTTGGTCATCAATTCTAATAAAGGTGTTTTTATTGCTGAAATAAAATTATCTTTTCAAGATAAATAAATTTTGTTTAAAGTTTTTTATTAAGGATGGTCTAACCAAAACGCTCAATGTTAATTGTAAATAAAACAAAAGGTTGTCAGATAATTATCTCTATATTTTTTTATAATGATAGAAGAATATATGACACTTATATGTGAAACAAAATATCAGCCAACACATTTTGTCACAAAGGACGAAATATGCTTAAACACTTTCGCCGTATCATGAATGCCAACATTGGCGGTCAACGTAAAATTGGTATTGCCATAACTGCCATTAAGGGTGTAGGACGCCGCCACTCCAACATTATCTTAAAAACGGCTGATATTGATTCGACATGCTGGTGAATGTACCGAGAAAAAGGTTGAGAAAATTGCAACTATCATCTCTAAAGGCCGGGGCCCATAGAATCTGTCGTAATTTGTCCCTTTCCTTTTTCAACATCAACATCAACTTATACGAAGTTTGAAGCTGGCACAATCAATACTTTGTTAACGAATATAAAATCAACTGTATTTTACTTTAATTTGATTAAAATCTTTGAATTTGTATTTCAGATACAGCACAAAAAGTCTAACACAATTTTTTTTTTCAATTTATTTAAGTTTTGAACGAAAAATTATATCAAAATATACAAAAAATATTACCAGATAGTTGTCAAAGTTCTTGACGGAGAAGTACGAAATGTGACAAAGTCTTAAGAATACATGCAGTTCAGCTTAGTTGTCAGTGCCGCGGCCTTAACCCTCTCCACTACAAAGTACCAAACTGGTTTTTAAACAGGCTAAAGGATATAATTGATTTTAAATGCAATCAATTTAAATCAAGTCAGTGTTGATGCCAAATTGCGTAACGATTTGGAACATTTGCAGATATTTCCATCACACCATGAAAAGCGTCAGCCGTTAGCCAACTCACCCGCCTAACTATCACTGCTCGTTTCTTATATTACATTATTCTTATGCCCCGAAAACCGGCATGCACCAAAGTTGGCAGGGAAACTATTTCGCTTACCTGCGCCCCTACCACGTCAAATTCTACTCATGATTTTTAAAAACTTGATTCGTACCAACCCACATGCTACATATTTTTGAAATGAACACTGATATATAAAATGTTATACTCGGACTAAAAATGGCGATACTGTGAATAAAATACTAAAAAGGCTTTATTTGTAGGCGTGACAAATATAAAAAAAAATTAATATTCGAATTGTTTTCACATTATCTTTAATGCTCTAGTGGAACACTACACAATAGAACAGCGATCAAAATTTGTTGAATTTTATTTTGAAAATCAAAGGTCAATTCAAAACATAAAGGTAGGTCAGCGCCATGAAGGTAGTTACCGTGTATGGTGCGCGATATTGCCAGATGACAACGGATTTCTTGTGGCCAGAAATTGAGGAGTAGTTCCAACAGGATGGTGCCACTGACCACGCGTTCAACGAAGCCGTGTTATCTCCCATCCTCTCGATGTTAATTCCCCGCCAGCTCATGTGATTCGACACCATTGGACTTCCTTGTTTGGCGATATTTATAGGAAAGTGTGCACGTTAATAAAACAAGAATAAGACAAGAGATTAAGGAGATAATTTAGTATATTAACATTAACGACTTTGAACTACAATTATGTCTTAGAGTCATTGAAAATATGAGCCATAAGATAGAGGTATGCCGACGAAGTCGTGGTGAGCACTTGACCGATATTTTACTTCATATATAATTGTCATTCATCATCATACTATCATAATAAAAAGTTTTAAGACAATTCTCTGAAAACTCTTTGTTTCATGTACAATTAACATCGTGCGTTTTGGCTGCACCGCCCAACAAAGTTGAACAGTAACAACGAAACATTTTCTTGAAATTAATGCCACAAGTGATTTAAAATCACTTGTCTTTTTAAACATATCACACATTTCATTCGATTTTATTAGCTAGGTAGCGAAGCAATTTGATGCCTAGATAAGAAAATCGCATGCTTTGCAATCGAGCATTTCATGCACAGAAAACGTTTTTTCGATTTCAAATCACTTTCATAAAAAGGATGTTACAACCATAAAGTGTGGTGTGATTTATTAATTTTTCCATATGAAATCGTGTGTCTTATGAAAATAAATATGGATATTCGGCACGGCGGATCATAATATCTGCTATTAGTAATGAGTTTTAAATATTCCTTGCTTATCATACAACAATACATTTGAAAATCACATGGAATCACACTGAAATTAATGCCACTTGTCACACATCTCATTCGATTTTCTTATCTAGGTAACGAGACAAACTGCTGCCTAGATAAGAAAATCGAATGATATGCAATTTCGAGAGCAAAAAGCTATTCGCTTTTGGCTGTTATACACAGAATACGTTTTTTCGATTTCAAATCACTTTGATAAAAAGGAATTTACAGAACAGGCTTATATGGCATACATGGTCGTTATTAATATATCAGACATGTCATTCGATGTTCTTATCTAGGTAGCGAGACAATCTGCTGCCTATTTAAGAAAACGAATGATTTGCAATTTCGATGTTATAGAACAGCCACAACTGGTTTGAAATCACTTATCGTTTTTAACATATCGCGTTTTTAATATATCAGAATGATTTGCAGTTCCGAGACCAAAAAGCTACTCACTTTTGGCTTTCATACACAGAATACTTTTTTCGATTTGAAATCACTTTCATAAAAAGGATATTACAGAACAGTTTTGTATGGCATACAACCATAATTAGAGTTGTGATTTACTATGTTTTCCATATGAAATGGTGTGCCGGAAAAATATAAATATAGCAATTCGGCTAAATACTCCTTGCTTATTTTACCACAATATATTTGAAAATCACATGGGCACTGTAGACCATTAAACCTACTGCAGTTGTCTTAAATCGTTATCGTGTGTGTTTTTTTTTTTTTTGCAAAATAAAAGTTTTTCTAAATAACGTTTTAATTTAAAATTCAATTTCACTTTCTGAAAATGTAGTAATTGAATTTTGTACCTTTTTTCGTTATTAAATTCCTACTTTCTCTGCTGTTGCCAATTTATTTATGTTTTCGCCTGCAAAATGAAAAAGGATACGTAGTAAATCGTGGTCTCTATACCTTTTTTGGTATTTTGCTTAATACCAACTGAAAGCTTAAGTTCAACTGATAGAGGATTTTCGTTTTTGTTTTCTCTTTGCTTTATATTTTCAATCCACTTTACTGTTGGTATTTGGAATTTACGACAGGACTTAAGCACTGTCTACTAAATGCTAAACATCGTAGACAGTTATTTGCTTCCTGTTCATCTTGTTTTTGCAAGAGAGTTTTTCTGTGTTTGTAAGCACTTTGCATTCCAACCTGGTGAGTGAGTGACTGGCTGACATTTTATTAATACTCTACAATTTTATTTTTCCTTTTCATTCTTAACATGCCATTCATGTTTTGTGTTTTCTTTTGTTTTGCAGGTGTTTCGGCGGAATTATACTACGTACGCGAAGGACAAGTCAATGATTATGCTTTCAATTTTGCGGTGCCAGTGCCGGCAAACATTAACGAAATATCATTTACATGGCAAAGCCTGGCACATAATCCCCTGCCTTACAGTCTCAACATAATCACTTCGGATCCGTCTGTGCTGCCGCGACCCACATTGAATATTTCACGTATCGGCGAAATACCTTTTGAACCGCAGACATTTGCCATTGGCATGAAGTGTTCGGGGGTGCGTGATGCTGAAGTGGAGGTGACCATTGCCGTTGAAATCATACTCGACCAACATACCAACAATGTTACAGATTTAGTATTTAGACGTAAGAAAATTTGTTTAGCCGGCTTACAAGAGGACAACAGCAACACCAATGCCAACAGCAATCACCAGCATCAGGTGAACAACGAACCTTATAGCAGTGCGGGCGAACATGAGCATAAATTTGCTGCAAAGTCTGGCAGTGATGGTGTTGGTGGCGGTGTTAGCAATAATGGTTTTATGCATGACACATCATCCGTTGTTGACACACCACACGAACAGAATCGCATTGAGCAGCAGCAATCGGCTGAGGAAAATAATCATAATCATCCACGTAACCGGAATAGTATCATCAACCAAAACACCAACACTAACACCAACAACATCAACATCAATAACAACAGGCATAATAAAGAACAAATGCCAGTGGGTATTATGAATGAATTTGATCCCATGTTGAAGGAGACAATAGCGCCACCCACTGGTGGCCTGATAACACTAATAATCGGTGTTATTTTGGCTTTGATTTTAGTCACTACTCTGATATTGATTGCCTACTGTGCCAAGGGACCCACCAAAAGACCCAATCATGGTGTTCATCTTATAAAAACAGCCAGTTTCCAGCGTCTGCCCACAATTTCCTCCACAGCTCACAATTCGATTTATGCCTGTCCCTCCACCATAACACCCACCTATGCCACCTTAACCAGACCCTTTCGTGAGTATGAACATGAACCAGAAGAATTTAATCGTCGCCTCAACGAACTAAACATACAAAAATGTCGCGTTCGCTTATCTTGTTTGGTGCAGGAAGGCACCTATGGTCGCATCTATCGTGGCACTTACAATGATTGTCAAGAAGTGTTAGTTAAAACTGTGGCCCAGCATGCCAATCAAATGCAAGTCAATCTTCTACTGCAGGAGGGTATGATGTTGTACGAGGCTGCCCACCCCAATGTACTGTCGATTTTAGGTGTCTCCATTGAAGATTATACCACACCGTTTGTTCTCTATATGGCCGGCAATAATACGCGTAATTTGAAAATGTTCTTACAGGAGCCGACATATGCACGCAGCGTTACTACAATTCAAACAGTTTTAATGTCATCCCAATTGGCCATGGCCATGGAGCATTTGCATAATCATGGTGTGATACACAAAGATATTGCTGCTAGGAATTGTGTGTAAGTACTCCTAATAAAACTTTTCAACAATTTGATTTAAGCTCATAGGAAAATGGTTTAATCTAAAAAAAAAAAATCTAGTTAACGTAAATGGAATTTTTTCGTGAGAATTTTTTAGATCTTGAGAACGCAGCAGGGTTTTCATTTTGATAATATTTCCAAATACTCTGTTTACACGAAAAAAAACTGGGGGGTTACTCTCTATTGCGATGCGAAAGAAATATCGAAGAATTGGTACCCTGTATTGTGTTTTCGTATTTTCTTTTCGCATATAATTTTCCCTTTCGCTTATTTTATTTTATAATTTTTGCTATTGTTTCTTTTGTGATGACAGTGTTGCTTCATTTTCAAACTTTTTCGCGAAAAAGTTTGCGCAAAACAGCACTGAATACCAAATTATACTCTTATCGCATCTAGCTTTCGCATCAAACTTACTTTCGCATCGCCATAAAGAGTAACCTCCCTGATCTATTCCATTTTTTATTCTCTTGCAGCATTGATGATCAACTGCGAGTGAAATTGTGTGACAGTTCCTTAAGCCGTGATCTATTTCCCGGTGACTATCATTGTCTGGGCGATGGTGAAAATCGCCCAATCAAATGGATGTCACTTGAGGCGATACAAAAGAAACATTTTAACGAGGGCAGCGATGTGTGGTCGTTTGGTGTTCTGATGTGGGAGATGTGTACGTTAGCGAAAATGCCTTATGCCGAAATTGATCCATATGAAATGGAACATTATCTTAAGGATGGCTATCGATTGGCGCAACCATTCAATTGTCCCGATGAACTGTAAGTAATCAATAAATTGTAATTAGTGGGATTTTTAAAATTAAATTCTAGATTATTATTTGATGCTTAATAAATATATAGCGAAACCCAAATTGTGGGCAAACTCCTTTATACTACATCAACTCTAACTCTAAATCTAGTAGATTTGAATTAGAATCTACAATGAAATTTATATCGTCTTTTGACATCTAGCAAGATTTTATTTTCATAAAAATAATTTATGTCTGGGCATTTGACAAAACTATTTTATTAGAGACTGAATCGCGACATTAAAGTGAATATTTTTGTTGCAGCGTAGTTTTTTTTAAGTACTTTTTGAACAAAGTACAGTTCCTATATTTATACATAAGTATATACGAAAAAAAGTTTTGAAATAAAAACTTTATTTGAAATTGAAAAAGATGTTAAACAAATAAGTCGAAGTACATATTCACATTTCAATTTTAATAAATTTATATTTTTGAATCACAAAAAAAAAAAAAAAAACAAGTAAGAGCGTGTATTCCGCTGGGCAGAATCTAAAATACCCTTCACAATAGTCATGTAAATATATTGTTACGTTTTTGCCTCTAAAAACGCTTTTGCTGATTCTTCAATTGCAAATGAAATAATGACTCACACACTTGTTCGTTATACAGTACTTAAATAGTTAACAGATTTATTTACACTTGATACCACTGTGTACCAAAGCACTAGACTTGCTTACTTTGACTTATGACTTTCTTGCACAAAGCTTAAAAATAAACTGACTGATTGCCTGTCGACCTGTCTGCTGTTTACACGTATTTATCAGTTTCTACAATCGACATGAATTTTCTAGTCGTTCATAATTTTAGAATCAACTGTACAAATGTATTTCTTTGGCATATACGTATTCATAGACATGCTTGCGAATAGTAAGCTAGTCACAACAACAAACAGTAATAAAATACTAAGAATACAAGAAAAACAACAACATCATTTGTAGTTGATTTTACGTACTTTAAATAGTGTATGTTTGTTTGTTGGTGTATTATGTTTTTAGTTTTATCTTGTTTGTGCGAAAGTGTTGTACATTTATAACAATCAAATCAACAGCTGCACACTGGGTTAGATGTGGCAAAAACTTCTTAACAATATAATATATATTACAAATTTGAACTAAATATATTCGGATGTAAATGGACCGATATCGGGAAAAAATTTTGTTTGCCTTGTAATCGCCATGCCAAAAAGGTAATCTTTCATGGAAATTTTTGTGGAAAAATCGGTTTAGGTTATATCTCGTGTATATATGGACCGATATTAGAAATTTTAATTTTCTGTAAATAACCTCCTTTTATAACTAGAACTGTTTTTAAGCACAAAATAAAGTTGTTTTAAGTTCGCTTACGCGACATTTTCATGAAAAAATCGGTTTAGGCTATATCTCGGGTATATTTGGACCGATATCGGATATTACCAATTTCTCTCCTTGCTTAAGAAATTCTAAAATAATCCATTTAATTTATATAAATTTTTAAAGAACATTTTACATGCATCTCGCTTAACTGCGTTGCTTTCAGATATTAGTCATATTTTTCATAAAAAAAAATAGTATAGCAAAATTCTTAAGTGCATGAACGAGGGTTTTGAGCATTATTTTAATAGACCTTTATTAAAAGCAAATATGCTGACTTACTCGTAATCGAAACTTGGCAACTCTTGCCAGAAAAAGTTTGAATTCCGTTTCTTATGTGTAGTTTTTTATTGTTGAGTTGATTAAGCTTTAAGAGAACGGAGTCAGGTATTTTACCTCTCGAGTAAAATGCATCACCATGTTCTCTAAAAGTTTAATCAGTTCAGCAATAAGTCTTGCACAGTGGAAATTGTGATTTAGTGAACTGTCGGCTCGAAGATTACGGTGGCAAGATTCGGCCAGAGCTGCTACTGTAGGAATTCCCTCGGGTACGATATACGAATGACTGTTTGTGGTGATAGTTCCTCACACACGCAATCTGTCCTATGTCCTCATACTTATTTATGGTTAACAGGAGTATTAAATATGGGTTCGAATATTGCAGCTTCTCACTCGTTATTTGCTTAGAAACAGTCGACGGTTTGCGTTCGTCTTCTTGGTACTCTAGACTCAATCGGAATATCTGCGCGTAATGAATAGTAAGTTTTAAGACTACTAGCGTAACAGTCAGCTTGAAGATTGCTAGACGAACAGTCAGCCGAAGTTGCTGCGGAAACAGTAAAGAAAAATATTTACATTAGCCTTTACGGCCTTATCTGATGATGGACCAATTCCACAGAGTGAACTATTCATGAAAGATTCACCTGCGCCCCCCGGGTGGCTGAATAGGCTCATATAGGTAGCAATTTTTGCCATATGTTTGTAGCCATATGAGCAACTTCTTGTTGAGGAGTTTGTTCCTTCTAATCCCTCCTGTATACAATTTCCCAGCAATCAATGGAAGACAAGGCTTACTGAGTTGGTAGGCTAAGAGCATCAGCCCTTAATACAACCCACCCGTCAACCATCACCACTGGTTCCTTACAGTACAGGTCTCGATTGTGAGGTTGTTAGTACCCGAAAAAAACCACGCCAAACAATTATCAAGGATACTAACACCCCCTTCCTGCGTTTTAGGTTTCAACCACAGCCAGAACGTTTCAGCCAAGGTAGAAACCTCAACCATGATCAGGACGGGTTGAACTGCAAGCAGAACCACCCGGTGGCCATGTTGATCCCCGTTCTGTCAACTTATACCCTTGGTAAGCCTTTCGGAAGCCAACACAACATAAGTCATATGGCTTCCTAGAGTTTTATTTGCTATAACAAACGAGGGACCCCTTCCCCTCTTTACCCGAAAAACAGAATGCTCTTGTTAGGAATACGCCAAGGTAAAACCTGTTACCCGGGGGTTGCTGAAGGAACAGTTGATCTAAAGACTGCTGGGAGAAGAATTAGCTGAAGCTGCTGCTTCTGGCGTAAGATCGTTGGGATCGCCGTGAGCCGAAGCTGCTTGGTAGACAATCACTTAGTAAACACTCGGTCCAGAGATCACTTGGAAAACAGTCAACTGAAGCTGCTGGGTAAATTTACGCCTCTTAGGTCCAAAAACTGGTTGAGCACAAATGTAGTTATTCGGGATGTAGTAGGTTTTCTTCAATATCTCCACATCGGCGAGCTCCAACTTTTTGAATCAAAATCTCGTTTAAATTTGGAATAGTGCATTAAATTTTAAGGTCATTATTTATTTCTTTAATCAAACGAATCACACAGGGAACGACTACAGGACCCAAGTGCACAACTTCGATTATTCCGGGGTATCCAGCGGCCTGCCTACCTAAACGCCTCTGAACTTTTAATACGTGTTTTGAATTGGTTTATGTTTTTACAAAATATGCTTGTGCATTTAAAATAAAAATAAATGGAATTGAAAACGTTATATGCTAGACAGAAAATTAGATATGCAATAGTTAATAGCTAATTTCTAAGCATTTCTATTTTTATTTATTTTTCTCTCATAACAGATTCACCATAATGGCATATTGTTGGGCCTCTCTGCCCACAGAACGACCTTCGTTTAGCCAGCTGCAAGTTTGTCTGTCGGAATTCCATACACAAATTACACGTTATGTATAAACACCATTTTTGTCCTTCACTGTTAAACTTTAAGTTTCTTAATTTACTTATAATTATTGTGTATACAAAGTTTATATATAAATATTATTAAGATTAATTATAATTTAAGAAGTTTTTTTGTTTTATTTTTCTTTTTCATTTTACAATTTGAAAACAATAAAAAATTAAGTTAATGAAAAATGTAAATAAATCTTAAAAATACTTAAAATGAATATATAATTTAATTTAATAAAAAATAAACAAATGATGGAAAAGTAATATTCAATGATGAAATATAATTAAATAATTATTTATTTTTGTAGTTTGTAGATAGAATTCAAACAAACCCTCTTCTCCCTCCTCTTCCACTACTTAAGACAAATTTAGTTTTTAAAGTTTTAAGGAAAAAACGAAAACAAAAACAAAATCTTCTACTTGAAAAATATTAGAATAAAGAAAATAAGAAAAAGGAAAAATAAAACATGTCAATATCTTAACTGCCAAAAATCTGACAAATTAAAACGTTTTGTAAAACTATTTGCAAAATTTTACTGTGTTCTTATTTAATATGAAACAAACCTAAAGCAAAACAATTTTTTATTTACAAACTCTTTTGTACTAAAATCATTTGTCCTTTAAAGTATTGCAGAAATATTTCTCGAATAAAAACATCATAAGATTCAATAGTTTTGTCAAACTGAATGAAGACAAAAGATAGGGAGAGGACAAAAGAGAAATGGCATAGCCGGCAAAAAGTTCCAGGAGAAAATTTTATTTAAATTAAAACGATTTCCCATCCCTGGCTTTAGCAAGGTGCTTAATGGCTCGATTATGGATAACAACAGAACTTAAGTTGCATTGCCTGTGGGCAACCCAACCAACGAAAAAACATTATATTATGTATTGCAACTATTTTCAGTTGCTGAAAGTTTATCGATAGTGATATTCTATAAGGCGTCATCGTCGTCACATGCAGTCGACACAAACAATTGAATGTTGTCGACAGCCTCTATCTATCGCTTAGGTCTAGGAAATATCGCAGGTCTAACAAAGAATACATAATTGTTGTCGCAGACGAATGTGTAACGGAGTTTTTTTTGATGTCGTCTTGATGTGACGACGATGACGCCTTTTGGAATATGGGAAAATTTTTTTTTGTGACAAAAAACAAGAATTTTAACTTAAAAGCAAAGTAATTAAAAATAAAATGATTTCATCAACGAAAAAACAGGCAGAATGTGGCAGCTATTAGGAGCTGGTTAACAGTGCAACTTAAAATTCGGGCGTAAGGCGCAACGTAATTTAACGCCTTGATTTTACACTGTAGTAAGTAACGTAAATAAAAGCGTTAACGCTGTGCCATGAACATTATTGCCCAATAAATTTGTTTAATAAAAATTATTAAATAGAAATAATCTAAAAAGTTATAAAGTCGATAAATTAGTCTGAAAGCGCCGAAAGTGTGACCGCAAAAAATGAGTAACATTTGTTTTGAAGCGAACTTTACCGAGAGGCAGTAAAGCTTTCTCTCTTACGTTTTGACAAAATTGGATTTTCCAATTGCAAAGCGTTCACGCCGCGCTATTTGGGTTGGTCTTATACATTTTGTATGTGCATGATGATTTTTGACAGATAAAATGCGCTTGACGCGCTAATTTAGGTTGCACAGTAAGAGATGCCCCTTGTGATTCGTGCTCTGTGATGTAAGTAAATACCATTTATGAGATAAGTTTTGATAGTTACGTATCCGTGTGAGTTTTTTTTTCATTTTCAATGTTTCTTTCTGCCTTTCTAAGGAGAGTGTCCTCTGTATTATGTGGAAATTTTAAAGAATGCTCTCCTCCAGTTGTATGCGAATTTCTTTTGTTTTGGGCGATTTCATTTTTCAACTTCACCTTGTCACGAATTCTTTGACATTCTTCGGGTGTGTGTACTGGTGGACCAATATACAACTTTCCTTAAATATTGGCCCAAATCTGATCTGTAGTGGATTTACCTTCTCCCAATCCCCGAACTTCTCGAATAGGGTTGGCTTCCATAGCTTCTACAAGAGTGTAAACCTATTGCTTAGTAGTAATTTTAACCATTTCCAAATGTGCTTAAGAACTAAATGTTGAGTTTGCTAATTTAAATATAATATTCAATTTAAATTACAAATTTTTTAATTTTTCCGTCTATTTTGCTTTTAAAAACCATACAGCAACAAAAAATTTGTGGTTGCCAAAATTGCTTTAAAATAGCATATTTGGTTGCCAGATTTAGTTGCAAGTCACCATCTGCAATGACTTTTTAACAACTGGCAACGTAACTAAAGTTCGGTTGCTATCGATAATCGGGCCATAAATTTTACTTAAATAATACTGAAAGCATGATGAAAAGTTTTAGAGTTGTGTACATGTTTTCTCCACATCTCTCTCACTCTTTCTCTCACTCTTCTATCTCTTAAGTTTCTTTAACATCCGCAAAGTAATTCTCAGCAATATAAAATCCAATATTTTGTTAAAATGAGCGAAGATAATAGATAATGAGAGGCCAGAAAATAAACTTTTCGCCTATAGAAAGTTCAAAGAAAAAATTTTATTTAAATTGAAAATGAAGCATAAATTATACTTAAAAAGAAAGGTGATTTCAAGATGGATGCTCTCTGTGTTGATTATATATTATTCGCTATTGCATAGAGTATATCTCACTCTTTCATGCTCTCTCTGTCTTTATTTCTTTCGTTCCTCATGTTTCTTTAACATTTGAAAAATAATTTTAAATTAATTTTAAATATTATAAAATCCCATATTATAGACATACTGTGTGAAGACCAGGGGTGCCCATAATTTCAATATGCAAGAGCAAACACCAATACATTTAAGGAAAAACTAATTTTATTTAATTAGCAAAGCATGCAAAAGTGTTGTTGCTTTGCACTTGTGTGTGTACACACATATGTGTATATTAAAGAGCACAGCATATAGGTAAGTGCTTTTACAAAAGCAAATGAGCATCAAGCGCATAGGGGTTTGGGCCTTATGCTATGGACAGTGAGAGTTAAAAAAGAGAAATGGTATAACTAACAAAAAATTGAAAAAAAAAAATTTTATTTAATTTGAAAAATCACTGAAAGATAAAACTAATTTCAAGATGGAAACTCTCAGTCAAAGCAGCTTTATCAGGTAGTGTTACAAAAACAACACCAAAAAAATATCACATATACGACTATTTTGTTGGTAGAAAGTAACAAAATGTTGTCAAAATTTGCGTTCTCTTTTGCTTGCAGCTAGTAAAGAAAAGCTTGTAGCTATTAAATAAAATTATTCTTTCGTTCTTCTGCAACGAAAACAAGACAGCTGTGTCAGCTTCCTTGGTCTCAGTTTTGATTACATGCTTTTTCACAACTGCATCTGCAAAGTAATTTCAAATTGTCCCTAATACAAATTAAAAAAATATGATTTTAGTTTCCGTTAAACTGGGTTAAAATTTAAATGTTTTACCTGTTTCCCCTTCTCAGGTTTAGATGTCCTTTATAATAAAGAAATATAAAAACAGAAAAACAAACGAACAAAATAACCCCTTTAAAAACATAACAATTTATTTGTGTTTATATTTGAAGTGTTAATTTATTTCTTAAATATCTATAAGTTCCCATTGAATGTGTATGTATCCTTATTGTAAAAATTAGATTTAAACGAAGAGTCCTTTCTTCACACACTGACACCACACACTCACTTAAAAATAAGAACATATGAATGAAAATTAATAAGATATAATTGAAATGAACAAAATAAAGTTAAACAAAATAAAATAAAGCAAATAAATGACACATTTTAACGTCCGACAAATAAATGAAAAGTCTCTTATTTTTTTAAGTCAAAAGTGGAAACGTTCTTTTAAAAACAAGTAAGTATAAATGAAACAAAAATTGAAAATTTTTTAAAAGTCGAAAGGATAACAAAACAAGAAACCGTTTATATATAGAGTGATGGCATTGTGGCATGTCAACTGAGAGTCGCTTTTTATGTAAAGTACGAGGTAGTACAAGTAGCAAGACATGGAAAAGTAACTGACAGTTCAGTTTTACATCTCTCTCTCTCTCCCTTGTATTCTTGACATCTTATGTACGAGTATAATGTAATATAAGGCCAGCTCTTCGTGTGCCAAGATACTTCACTTTCAGAGCAGGCACGAACAGCGTGTTCGTGCCTGCTCCCCGAGGCAGTAAGACCTTTTGCTCCTTCGTTAAGAGAAAAAAGAACAGAGCTAGTTTATCAATTCCAAGCTTCTTAAAGAATGACCAAGCATTTACCGACCCGGTTAACAAGGCTAACTTGCTGGCTGAAATTTTTGCAAGCAATTCCTACTTGCCGGAAAGCAATCAACCACTTCCCGAACGAAGTGTAAAGAGTATGTGTAACTATGCCAAACATGTTTTTCCGGGTCCGAGCAGTTAAAAGGGTTTTGGCCGACCTCGACATAAATAAGGCCCCTTGACCAGATGGCATTTCAACACTGGTCTTGAAGCAGTGTTCTTCTACGTTTGCGCGTCCACTTACACGTCTCTTCAGCATACTTTACCATATTGGTGAGATCCCGTCATGCTGGAAGGTTGCTAATGTAACACCAAACGGTGAGACAAATGATCCTGAAAATTATCGCCCAATTGCAATTTGCTCTGCGCTTTCCAAAGTAATGGAAAGTATGGTCAACTATCAGATTATGAGGTCTCTAGAGTCGCATAAGTTACTTTGTGATCGTTAATACGAATTTTATAAGGATCGTTCTAGTGGCGATCTTATGGCACATCTCTCAGAGTAATGGTGCGCCTCAATCCATCATTTCGGTATATCTCCAAAGCGTTTGACAGAGTGCGGCATGCTGCACTACTGACGAAACTTATTGCTTTTGGTGTCGGTGCTGACTTCGCTCGGTTTATATCGAGCTTTCTCAGAGACCGCACCATACGAGTTGTTATAGATGGGTTCTCATCAAACGAGTTCAAGATTAATTCAGGGGCCAAATCACCGCACACGATATCGAGCAAATTTATCGAAATTATTCATTTTGGTATCATGGCACACGATATCGAATAAATTGTATTGCAATAAAATAAAAAAGTTAAAGGATTTCCTTTTTGTATTCGTACTTTTAGGAAACGTATGGTCTTCAATCTATTACATTTTGTTTAAATTACGATCCGATATGCATCGTTTGTCATAATTTAAATGTATCGAAATGTTATTCGATACGATTGTTAATTCAATATCGTATGCGGTGATTAGACCCCAGGGATACCGCAAGGCTGCGTTCTTTCTCCTCTCCTATTTCTTATTTTCCTCAACGACCTTCTATATCATACTTCCAACCCTATCCACTCTATCGCGGATGACAGCAGCATTTGCCATTCGTACTCTTGTAGTTATAGGACCAGCCTATCCGGATCGTTGCCAAGAAGCAAAATATGAATGAACCACTGAATAGTGATCGTCTATTAATCTCCGAATGGGGTTGTAAAAACAGGATCGTCTTTAACGCTCGTAAGACCCAGTGTTGTTTATTAACACACAAAAAAACGACCACAAATGCTGCTTCATCTATACTCATGGATGGTATACGTATTGGGGAATCAGATGCTCTTGACGTTCTTTGAATGAAAACACAGTGTGATGTTCGCTGGACTAAACACATTTGTCAAGTCTCCAAAGAAGCATTCAAGTGCCTCGGGGTTTTGAAACGGTGTAAAATGTACTTCTGTTAATTTTAGCCCTTGGTAAAGGGGTTCGGAAGTCCAACACAATAAAAGTCATGCGGCTTGCTACAGTTTTATTTGTACTCCTGCCGCTTTATGCCCCAGAAAACATACTTTTGTATTTATTTTGCATTTTTGAAATCTAAGAGATTACTTTTGTTCCATAAAAATATTTAAGGATATATAAATCCTATTTTTATTATTATCTTTTACAATTTAAATAAGAAAATTTATTTCAATAAACATATTTTAAATGTATTGAAATCGTTTTGGAAAAAATGAAAGGGTGAAAGCTGCAACACATCTCCAAAGACCACAATATTGAATAGAAAGGCAGTTAAGAAGATAAAATAAACAATGTACAAAATTGTTTGCATACAGTATGTCCAACAAAACTTGCGACAAAGAAACATAAAATATTATTTAATTTGTTTAAAGCCAAAAAAAATATTGGTACAAGATGTCGAAACGTTTAATCGCAAAGCCATAATTCTAGCATTATACGTCTGTCGGAGCACCTATTTTGCGTTTTAAAACCAAATATGTTAATTTTATGCGATTTGCGTTTGTCGGAACATGCCTGTCAGTTATTTACATATCGTTGCTTTAACTGCAACATAGTTATATCTCAAAAAATATGCTTTTCGAGTTAACAATGCAGAATTGTTGACAGTACTAACTTTTATATTGGGCCAAAAATTGCTTTTACACAGAAACAATTTTCTTCGAGTTCAATAACGAAATTCGTTGAATCAATTAATAAACTGTTTGAATGCGGACCTATAAAGGAGTTCGTGGATTCAAACAAAAGTTTAGTAAACATAATTATTGATCGAAAACAAAAATTTTTCTAAGCAACAACAAATTACGATATCCAATATTATGTTTTTGATATTTTTGTATAAACATACAAATTATTTTTTTCAGTCAAAAATTTTGTTGATTTTATTTTTACTATAATTTTTTCTGTGTAAATTAAATTTTTGTTTGTATATATGTACATCGGGTTTTTGTTTAAGTTTTCTTTTCTAAGAAGGATTTTTTACAATACAAATTTGCTGTGATCAATAATTTTTGATTGAAGAAGACAAGAAAAATAATAATCAAATCTTTAGCTGGGGGACAACTAGCTGTTTCATAGTCGCTACACTACTCATCAGTCCCCACTGGGATTTGAACTCGTGTCATGGCGTATCATGATCTGCTCAGATCTCATCTGCTCAGATTCATCTGATATTGAATCACATATGCATTCACCCATATTCTCCTTGTCTACGGCAATACAAGACGACGCCGATTTTTAAATTTTGAGGCGAATCGGCATTCCTGTTGTCAATATTGGCATGTATCGATAACTGCCGACACATATTTGATATTCTACAATAAAAAATGGCGGCAATATTGTTTTTAATTGCCGGTTATTTTGTCGTCACAGTTTTTAGAGTCGAGCTTAAACCAAAACATCACAAAAATTAATCAAGAAAATTAAAAGATTAAAAGATTGGAATAAAATGGAAAAACTAAAATTACGAATCCCGCCCAATTTCAAAAATTAGTAGAGGAGCTGGAAAAGATCCCATCAAATGCTGGACTACTGTCTAAACCGTCTTCTTTCTTTAGTTTTATTGATATTTTCTTCTTCTTCTTAATTTTCTTGTTGTCATATTTTTCCCACTCAAAATTTATATAAAGGATTTTTTTTGTGTTCTGATTATCCCATAAGGGAATTTGTATTAATAAAAATGTTTGGAAAAATTTATTGCTATGTATTGTTATTAAAAACAATTTTTCTGTTTAAAAGAATAATTTGTTTAAAAATGTACGAAAATTTATTCAACCTACTGTAATATTTGATTTTTTTTTGTGTATAAAACTGTTGTGGTGTGTCCTTCAACTTAAAATGCTGTCATAAACAATATCCTTATGGTGGTTGGTGACATGGTATGTGTAAATACTTATAGCACACCACAAATAAACTTAATTTGTGTGTGTGTGTGTGTGTGTGCAGAAACCACATACACATTTGAATGTGACTTGAAAACAAATGTTTTAAATTTGGAAATTTTTAATAAATTGAGAGGAATCAACAACCGATTTCAATTTACAGGATATAAACTTGCTGAAGTATTTATCTCACCAGTGGAAGGAAGAAGTTGGAGCCTGTTTCACCAAGTCGATAGTTAACGTTTATATGTTTTCTGATGGAAACAAAAACTGATTTAGGATGCTATATTAGTTATAATTTTAACAACAAATTGTCTCACTCTCATCGGTTTATTGTGGTTTGCCTCATTTAAGCTAATAAATAGGTCTAAAATTATTTTGTTTGGCTTGAATGATGCAATCGAACTTTTATGTTCGAGTTAGTGAAACAGGTTTACATTTTTTAATTAACAATTTAGAGTCGCAACTGTTTCAAAATGTCATGAATAGCTTTCAGTAGGCAGTCCTCCATAGTAAATTCAATATATTTTTTTGGAGTTTTCTGTGGATCAAGGCTTTTCGCTTCTGTTGCTTGAAACTTTATTTAATTAAATAATTTAGAGCTGCAAATGGTTCAAAATTGCAGATGTAGTAACGAGTGTCCACCGGGAATGGTAAACATTAGTCTTGCCAGTTCATATTTGACAGTCGTTAAGTAGATATGTGGCAAATTTATTATGGAAAAATATTCGATAAACTAACGTGTTTTAATCGTTAAAACAATAAAAATCAATCATCAAATTTCATTAAAAAACCATAATTAGAGACGAGGCACATTTTCATTTGAATGGATATGTGAGTAAATAGACTAGATGTTCTGGGCAATAGAAAACCCTCAAATTATTCATCAGTCACCTTTGCACTCATTAAAATTAAGTCTCGTGTGCAATTTGATGAAGAGAAATCATTACCTTACTTTTTTGAAAAAGAAAATGGCGTAACGGTAACTGCGAATAGAGAACGGTATCGTGATATGATTGAAAACTTTTTAACGCCACAATTGCATGCTTTGGGCTTGATTAACATGTGGTACGGATATCGATAAGACAATGAAATTACTGCGAGTAGTATACCTTCTCTTCGGTTATCTTGTGGTAGTGATAAATAGTAAACTGCAGATATTATGCTGGCCTTATGTTTGCTGGGGTTTTTTGTGGAACAGGCCTTTAAGCTTTTGTTGCTTAATCTTTTTCTTTGTAATTAAGTAGCTTAAAGCCGCAACTGGCACAACAGGTCCAATGGGATCAAAACTAACAATAGTTATTTAGATTTTTTTGCCCTTATGTTTGTTGGGTTACTCGCAACATTGTATATGCGCCATAAAACATGTTTCACATTTTAAATAGTTATTGTAATTTTTTTTTTGTTATTATTTAAATGCTTATTTTATTCAAATTTATACAAACATATACAAATATATTTGACGATTTAATGTTTTGGGCGTAGTTTTTAAAAATAAAATTTGTGTATTATTTATTTCTTTAATCCTTTAAGAGAAAATTTAATTTATTTTCGTAGGCCCCAAAAAGTTTGTACTTATTTCGCTTAGATGTATGTGCTTTAGTTGAGAATATGTGTCGCATATAAATTAGTTTCACCTTTCCTTGATATATATAAAAGTGATATAAATTATGTTTTAATAGAAGTATATAACTTTAAACTGGCAACACTTTTTTAGTGCCCACCATTTTATCAGCTGTTAAGTGATTCATGTTTTGTTTGTTTTGGCATTTCAGCTTGAATAAACTGATGCCTGAACAAAACTTTCAAGTTGATGAATGGGCCCGAAAAATGATTGCCTTTGATGGCGTTTTTAATAAGCGAATTTTGTTTAGCAATGAAGCTAACTTTTGTTTGAATGGATACGTCATTACGCAAAACTGTCAAACTGTATTTGAAGTGATGATAGTCCTCAAATGTATGTTGGGACACCGTTATATCTCAGAAAATTTTATGTTTGGTGGGCTGGTGCAATCATTGGTCCGTACTTCTTTAAAATCCATGTTTGTCAGAACGTTACAATCAATGGTGCTTTTTGTACAACCATGATTACTGACTATTTCGTTCGTCAATGGAACAATCATGATGTGCAGGAGCTATAGTTTCAGCAAGACGGCGTAATATATAACACAGTTCCTGTCACAATGGGTTTATTTGAAAGAATCGTTTATTAATCGCAGTGTTTCACGTTTTAGATGCGTGAATTGGCCTCCAAGATTGAGTGATTCAATGCTACTAGATTATTTCTGTGGCAATATGTGACGTCGCTAGTCTACACCAATAAGTCCAAATGATTGACCACTTGGAAAAGAGCATTTGCCGCATTATTGCCGATATATGACCACAGCTTTTATATGAAGTCACTTGTCTACCTCGATAAAGTAGAGTCAACTGAACCAGATTGGTGACCACTTTTATGAATCTAACTCATGAATCCAACTCTGGTTCAGTTGTCTCTAGTTTATCATCATAGACAAGTGACAACATAGAAAATAATGCAAAGGGGCTATGGCATAAAATCTTGCCGGCATAAAAAAGCCGATAGCCTCTGTGGCTAGTGCTTTATTGTTAAAGATTTATTATAATTTAAATTGTAATAATACCTAAGGAAATAAATAAATAAATATATTCTCTTTAGGGCCATTGTTACAACCCTTAACATTAGTTAACGTGAAGCATAAAGTCACCATTAAATTTTTCCCATTTCTACAATTGAAGTTACAATATTTTCAGCAGAAAATATGGCAACTTCAAATGCTTAAAGCTTACTTGAAATTTAGAGCGCTTTTACATTTGGACAGACGATGGGCAGACAGACGAAATTTGATGGTGCTGAATCGAAAATCGTCGGTGGGGGAGAGTGTGTAGTACACGACTCTCTGTACTAGACATTTGTGGACATTTTTTCTTTCTCCTTTTAACTTTTCGCATTTTTTATGTTGTTGCTTCATATCATTATTCTCATATCAACATCAACTTCATATAAATACACTAGCTGTGCTTAAAAAAACAACAACAACAAAAAAGAAAGAAAACAGAAACGAAAATTTCTGTCTGTCTATTAATTTCTTAAATGTAAAAGGTTTAGGCAAGACCAAAAGAGAAATGAAAAAATGTCTGCCCATCGTCTGTCTAAATGTAAAAGCTGAGTTACCATGAGTATAAACAGCGTTGTCAACTTTGAAATTTCTAAACGCACCAAAATGGAGAAAAAAGCGCGTTATTTCAACAATAACAACCCCAGCAGCCAAACATAATTCATACAAACAATTTTCCGCAGATAGGCCAGTCAACCAGCCAAATAATTATGCAAAACCCCAAACAAGTTTCATATGCTAGTGTGGTCAAAACCGATACTCAAAACATGAATCAGGAGCCCAAGCCCCAAAATTCCGATCAAAATTTTACCAATCTTGAGGCAACTCTTCAGACTCTTGTTCAGTCCATAAACACATTTACGGTTTCTATGACGAACATGATGCAGGAAATGCTGAAAATGCAATCCACTATTTTGCAGGCAATTTTAACAAAATGAATTGGTTTAAAATATGTTTCTGGAACGCAAACGGCATCCGCCAACACAAAAATGAACTTGAGCACTTCCTTATGGAAAAACAAATTGACATAATGCTGATTGCTGAAACCCACTTGACAAGCAACAGTTATTTCAAAATTAATGGCTACATACTGTACGACACAAAAGATCCCCGTGGAAGATCTTGCGGAGGATCGGCAATTCTAATAAAATCCAGAATTAAACACTTTTTAATGAACGAGACATGTGAGGAGTATCTCCAAGCAACTAATATATGCATTGAATATTTGCATGAAAAAATCGTTATTTCCTCAATCTACTCACCGCCACGCTTTTCAATAACAGAAAGCCAATACTCAAATTTTTTCAAATCACTTGGTCCTAGATTTTTAGCGGCTGGCGACTATAACGCAAAACACACTTTTTGGGGATCACGTTTAATTACCTCGAAAGGCCGTGTGCTTTTTGACACCGTTTCCAAAATGGGTTTAGATGTGGTTTCAAGCGGACATCCCACTTATTGGCCGTCAGACCGACGAAAGATCCCAGATGTTATAGATTTTGGAGTTGCGAAAAATTTTCCCTTAGAGTGGATGCAAGTGGAGCCTTCATTAGATTTGTCATCAGATCACTCTCCCACTATAATCTCTGTTTCGTTCCCCCACGAGATTGACTCACCGTTAACTGTCAATAGAGTTAATTGGTTAAAATACAAAAAATTTTTGAGTACACATTGTACTGAAAATATCGCCTTGAGAACGCCTGAGGATATTGATGTGTCAATTAACGATTTTTCTGAAAACCTCAAACTGGCCGTACAGCATGCTACCACTAGTCATATAAGATCCAGAAATGAAACCAATAGAACTTATTCGTCTGAAATTGAGCCACTTCTGTCAGAAAAAAGAAGAGTCAGAAGAGAATGGCAACTTCGCAGATCTCCCCAGCTTAAAACTAGGCTACGGGAATGCATAACTCAGTTAAGAAATCTGCTTGAAGTCCATAGAATTGCTTCCCTTAAAACATATTTGGAAAGCCTTGATGGTACTCCTCAATCTGATTATTCCTTGTGGAAAGCGACAAAAGGTTTAAAAAGACCCGTAATAGGTAAGCCACCTTTGCGAACTTCAACTGGCGACTGGGCAAGAAGCGATTCTGAAAAGGGGATGTTGTATGTCGATCATTGGAGAAACGTTTTTATTACAAATGATTCAGCGAATATTACAGCGGAATTACCACCATATGTTGTTAGACCCCCTGTGTCTTTGAGACTTAATTTTCAAGATGTCGAAAACGTTATCGCAAATACAAACCCAAGAAAAGCTCCAGGCATTGATCAAATTACTGGTAAAATGCTTGAACAGTTACCTCGTGTAGCTAGAAGGGTTCTACTTTTTATTTTTAACGCCATTTTACGCCTTGAGTATTATCCTGTAGAGTGGAAGGTCTCAATGATTACTATGATACCCAAGCCAGGGAAGGATCTGACAAAGGTAGAATCATATAGACCAATAAGTCTACTACCAACAATTTCAAAACTGTTCGAAAAATTGTTAATGGCGAAGTTGAGTCCAATATTGAACAATGTGGGGTGTATCCCTGATCATCAATTTGGTTTTCGGGCTAAACATAGCACCATAGAACAAACGCACAGACTAGTCAATGTCATAAGACAGACCTTTGAGGAGAAGAAGTATTGCTCAGCTCTATTCATCGACATTTCTCAAGCTTTCGATAAAGTGTGGCACGACGGGTTGATGCACAAAATAAAGTTAAACTTGCCTGTAAATACTCACAAGCTTCTGGAAAGCTACTTATATGGGCGGAAGTTTATTATCAGAGAAGGCGATTTTATAAGCCCAACTCAGCCAATCGAAGCAGGTGTTCCCCAAGGCAGCATACTGGGGCCTACTTTATACTTGATTTACGCGTCTGACATGCCAACGACATCCGGAATCCATACTTCAACCTTTGCAGATGACACAGCGTTTTTGAGTGTTCATGAAAACCACGAATTAGCTTCACGAAATTTACAGGAATACATTTCAATATTAGAGAAATGGCTAAAACTTTGGAAAATCAAAGTTAATGAACAAAAATGTACTCATGTCACATTCACTCTGTGTAAGCAAACATGTGGGCCTATCCAAATAAACAACTCACCTATTCCGCAACACAGTGAAGTGAAGTACCTAGGTATACACCTCGACCGTAGGCTAACGTGGAAGTCTCACATTGAAGCAAAAGTCACTCAGATGAAACTAAAAGCAGCGCAACTAAATTGGCTTATGGGCAGAAACTCGACATTGAAGTTGGATTGCAAACTTCTGTTATACAATGCAATTCTAAAACCTATATGGTGCTACGGAATTCAATTATGGGGCACCGCCTCAGCGTCAAATATTGAAAAAATTCAAAGGCGACAAAACCAAATTCTTCGAACGATTACTGCAGCTCCATGGTACGTAAAAAATTCACGAATTCATAACGATCTGAGTGTTCCGCTGGTAAAAGAGGAATTTTCCAAGTACGCGACAAGGTATGTCAGTAAACTGGAACTTCATCCAAACCCTCTTGCGCGCAATATACTTAATTTTGGCGGCCACACTCGGCTTAAAAGAAGGGATACCGCTGCCACCATCAGATTGCTCAATAGGTGATTTTACCGAAATAGCTCCCGCATAATAAAACTTTTTGTCTAGCATTGGCCGGACTTAAGAATCCCATTTTTTAAATTTAGTGTTAAGATTTGAATACTTATTGTTAGTTCATTTGGAAGATTCAATAAATAAAAAATGCTACAAAAAAAAAAAAAAAAAAAAAAAAATTTCAACAAAAACGCACCGAATTAAACATTTTTCTTTTCATTTTTACGAGTAAAAACCATTTTTTATTATAAAAATTATAATATTTTTATATTAAAACACGATAATGAAAGTCTTTCAAACGACTGTTATACAATCAAACCGCCTGATGGCATGCCATCAAACTCGTTCAATTGCTAGAATTCGTGTTTGCCAAACTTGGCCACTAGTATGATTCTGTTACTTTTATTAAGATAATGTTATCTTTACAATAATTATAACAATTTTTTTTTATCAAATTATTTAATTATATGCTTAAATTTAAATTAGTTTTAATAACAAAATTGGTTTTCAACAATAAATAGAAAATATAACATTATTTAAAATTTTGTTTTTTTGTGAGTTTGAACAAATTAGACGTATTATAATTATTAATAAAATGTTTCATTGAATTGATGTCTCGACGGATGTAGCATTTATGATACTTAATATATGACAAAATTCTCTGATAAGTTCTGTCTTTGAGATTGATGTCAGTTTTCACACTACTGATGACTATTTACATAATATTGATGTCACAATTCGGGTGATTGGCCACCATCACACAGAAAAAAATTGATGCCATATTGATAAAAAAAAAATGCACTATTTTTATCAAATTCCCTGTGAAAAAGATTTTTTGCCGGATTGATAATTCAAATTATAAAGTAGAAATAGCTTTTTCACTTAAAAATAAAAATTATTGAGTTGAAAAAAATTGTTGTTAATATGTAAAATATACTTAACAAAAAAAATTATTAAAGAAACAACAGGTCTTCACTGTTATATGACAACCTTTTAAATTTATTTATTGAATAACAATCAATAATTCGGAAAACTTTTTATTAATAGCATTTTATTAAGAGATATTTCCAAAAATTCATTATTAATAATAATTTAATTAAGTCCATGCAAATTTTATTAAATTGATGGTTTTTTATTAATAACATACCTTGATTGAAAAAAAATCTCATCTATTTTTTTCTATGCAATATGAAGACTATTTTTCTATGAGTGTATAAAATAATATAATAAGAAACACAATAAAAGGATTTTTATATTTTATCAAAAATTTCCTTTAAGAATTAACAATATTGTTACCTTCAGTTCAGTTTTTCTGCCAACTTTTCCTTTCATTAACTTTAGATAAATTTTAGCATCCAATACACTGAAGCCCTGCACACAACATCATTACAACATTATAATGAGTGAAATGAAATGAATTTAAGATTATTTTCCAACTTAATATGCCTTGGGCAAATTCATTTGTCAAGTCATTGTCCTCATGTATGTAGTAAATAATTCTTTTTTTCATTTGTGATTTTGTTTATTTTGCTCGGATTCCTCTATTTACTTCTTTTCCCATTTTTATTTTCGCTTCGTTTGGTTTCCTTCTGTTTTAGTTTTCGGTTTTCGTTTCCTATTGCTGTTTGCAAAACGTGACTTTCAACGACATTTTTGCTTTTGTTCTGGATGCTGTTCACAAACTAATTAAAATTTTTATATTGTTTTGCTGTTAGAAAACTCAATTCAACTGTTATATCTCTGTCATATCTAAACAATACCATCCCTGCATTCGTAAAACTGTGTGCAAACATCACGTTTGTAAGAGTGAATGACTGAAGGAATGAATGTCTGCACTGCTATGGAAGGAAATGCAAGTAAAAAGTACGATTTTGAAATTAATTGTTGGCGAACCATAGGATAACAATATGTTTAAGCGAACGAAGATGGAATTAAGGAAAGCAACTGCAACCAGATGGGGTCGGTACAAAATTTATAAGATTTTTTTTTCGAACACATGATTTAAATGTGTACTTGAATGTGCGGAGGGATATCAATTCAAAGTATTGTATTACTGTCATGGAAAAGTAACACGTTCTTTTTGCGCTAATAAATAGTAAGTGAGTAACTAAATAATATAAAGCACTTCTACTAAATTATCATGGCTCTTTTTATAACAATTTTGCCACGACAAGGACATTTGGATTTATATAAATTGAAAACAAAGTAGGCTGCAGTTCTTTAAATCAATCTGAAAAAGGTATTGCTTTAAATAAAGACAAGTAAGTTGTTTCCAGTGTGAGATCTTAAGCAAAATACTTTGCCAGCTTCAAATAAAAACAAGTAAGTTATTTCCAACGAGTTTTCAAGCTTTTCAGAAAAAAGCAATTGAAAACCTTTCTTTATTAATTCCGTCAATGGAGTCGAAAGGAGCCCAAACATTGGCATCATTAGGCTTCTCAGGTCCGTCAACATTCTATTTGACTCCTCTGCACATCGTTTATTCTGTGTACTTCCTACACGCTTTTGGTTAGCTTGGACCGTATGCAGTGTTTGTGGATATTTCATTTGAAGACGCTGATCGTGAAGAAACCTTTCACACCTTTGTAGCAAATAAAACTATAGAAATTCTCAACATAGGCTGGAGCTTTTGAAACCCCTCACCATAAATCAACAAGGATCAATTGGCAGAACAGAGATCTGTTTTATGGACTATTTTAGCGCTGGTTGTAGCTGAGGTACCTATATCTAGGCTGAAACGATCTTATTGTGGTTTAGTATTCTATGATAATTGAGTTGCATGATCGATTTTCGAGAAGCTGATTATAGTCAACAAGATGTTATCGCCTTGCAATAAACACCTGTAATGTAAGAAACCAGATGTGGAGGAAAGACGATAGAGTTGGCTAAGAGCTGACGGTCTTTGTAGACTTCGAGCCACCAACTTGCAAAGCCTAGACTTCCACTGACTGGCTGTCTGTGGAATTGCATACTGAAGGGATTAGAAGTCCCGAGCTCTGCAGCAAGGGAGTTGTTCATGTGTATAAACTTGCCACTTGTGTGAACCTTGCAAGCCACATGTTAGCACTGGTGAGCCAGAGGACTTGGCCTACCGCCACTCCTTAAACCGTCTATATAAGATGTTTATGATGACATGAACTTTAAGGCATGTTACGCAATTCTGTTCAAACTACTTGTATTTGGCGTCCTTATCACACAAATTAGAAAAAAAGTACTGGACGATGAATGATTGCACAAAAATATGTTGCTTTCGGTAACAAGCTCCCTAAAATAGAGAAATGCACCCTGCACTGCGGCCATGCTCTAGTGCAGGCGTGTCCAGGGCTATGCGCTTAATGCTCAATTGTTTTTGTATAAGCGCTTAGCTATAGGGCTGTGCTCTTTAAAACACACATACTGCGCTCAGCACTAGCAATGAAAAATACACAAACAACTTCGTCTTATATATTTTTTTTGACGTTCTTCACTGTACACACACACGAGAGCAAAGCAACAACACTTTCGCATGTTTTGCTGGTAAACATTGACGACAGCGATTATCTGTATGAATATTGTTTTTGTAAATTGTTTTCTTTTTACAACAAAAAATATTAAAAAAAAGTACGATATTTTTAAGAACCTTAGTTCTTCCTTAAGCTAATTGGACCTAAATTTTCCAATGTAAATTAAAACAATTTTATTTACATTTTTTTCCAACGTTTCATCAATTTTTTTTTTTTTGTTGACATCTACAATACATTATTAACAGTTTTATATTACATTTGGCCATAAACACACGTAAAAAATTAAAAAAGTAGTTTTTCTTTAAACATATTGGTGTTTACTCTTTCATATAAAACTTGTGGGCACCACTGCTCTAGTGAGTCAATAAAGCCTTACTGTCCACTCCACGATGGAGCTGATCGGTTTTGCTTTGGTGTTTAAAAAAACCAGCACACTCTACCTTCTGGGGCATAGAGGAGTAAGAGTTCTTTTTTTTGTTTTCAAATAAAGCTCTATGAAGCCGCATGATTTATGTTGTGCTAGTCTTCCGAAATTTTTACTAATGGCTAAATGGCGGAACAGGAATCAGCAAAGCGCCCAGGAGGTTTTGCTTGCAGACCATCTCGGTGCTGGTAATGGTTAAAATGCCTACCTTGACTAAACCGTTCTGACTGTGGTTTAAACCTAAAATCGTAAGAAGAGGAATTGGTTTCCCTGACAGCAATGGTGTAATGCCGAGGTAATGTTATCTTGCTACATATACCTGTAATGTAAAGGTTGAGACGGGTGAGTTGGATAAGGGCTGATGCTATTAATGGGCTTCGGCCCACTAACTCATTGAGCCTTGTCAGTCATTGACTCTCTGGGAAGTTGCATACAGGAGGTGATGGTAAGACAGGTGATTTGGATAAGGGCAGATGCTTTTAATGGGCTTGGACCCACTAGCTCATTAAGCCTTGTCTTCCTTTGAATTCTGCGGAACAGCATACAGGAGTCATTAAAAGGACCGAACTCTTCTGTAAGGAGTTTGCCCTTATGGTTACAAATTTTTAGCAAACAGTTGCGATCTGTGTGAGTCTTACAAGCTATACGAAGGCGCTAGTAAATCGTGAATAAATCACCCTATATATATGCATATATATACCCCCTTTACATATGTTTTTTCTATATTTTGATGCCTACCGTCGGATAATAATTTCAATATGTTTATGTTCTAAAACTCTTCAGTGTTGTTAATCTTTACAAAAATATCTACCCTCTGCTGTAAATTTATTTACTTCCTATTTACAATATCAAATATATTTCTCATTTCATTTCCTTTAAAAAGTTCAATTTCTTCGTTTTATGTATAACATCAGTACTTAAACTTAAATTTTTATGTAGTCGACGATTGATTTAAATGTTTTTAAACAATTTTAATTGCTTCCAAATTTAAGGCAATATCAATATGTTTTCTCCAATTTTAATTATAAACTTGTTGAAAATTAGATCTGGTAACCAGAGAAAAAATAAAATTACACCAACAACAAATACAATTTATTAATGGCTTCTATTTTTTACCTTCCAAAAGTGAAGTGAGATGGCAGTAATAAAGGGTGCAATCATATTTTTTAATGATTATTTTTTTCTTTGTTTTTTGAATACATATGTACAAACATCTTCCGCTTAAAAATAAAATTCGAAAACTCAACCTCAACTGATGCAGTCAGTGTTTTTATCATTTAAGGCTGCCAGAATGTAAGAAAATATGTATTTATTGCTCGTGAACCTGATGATGCTGCCGCTGCCGCTGCTGCTACTGACGCTGCTGCTGCTGCTGGAGGTGGTAGATGTTGCCAGTTGTGCTTTTCGTGCCAAGAAGTTGCAATTAATTTACTTGAAATTTTTAAAAGGTGGCGAAATATTTATTCGTTTTTCTACATTTCATCATGCACATAATTACAAATTTTATTTATTTAATTTAATTTTATTTATTATTCAATTTTGTTTTATACTCGTATTTGTTTAGCAGCACTTCATAATCATGCACAAAATTCTTCGAAATATCTTGAATTTATTGTTCAAAAGGAAATAAAACAAATAAACTTCGAATTTAATACTTGATTAAATACATGATTTATTTTTGGAACAAATGAAATGTGTCTAATGTGAAGAAAAACAGCAAGAGCGAAGAACGGTCTGTCTGCCTTATAGAAGTCTTTAAAGGGAAAGAAATTATCGAGAAATTGGGCTGAAATAATAAAGTTTATTTTTATTGCTTTTATTTTAAATGTAAGTGTGTGTATCTGTTAGGGAAGAAAATAGTTTTAATTTAAGCAAATTTCAAACAATTAAGTTTTTTATTCACTATTTTTAGCTTCTACCATTTATACCAATAAAAATTATAAATAGCTTGTTTTCTATGTTTCCCAGCTATCTATATGTCGACATTTCATAGGAACTACCCTAATCATCAGTAGACTTTGGAAATTTTTGAAAGATATTCTCAAACATTCAACTTTATATCCCAGCAATATAAATAAATTGCTGAGAATTTAAAAGAAAAATGCTCTAATAATATCTGTCAAAACACAAAAAACAAGCCTTTTCATTTATTCACCTCTCTAACATTTCTTTACACCTTTCTTTCGATACTTTCAAAAAGCAAATCGTAGCAACCAACGGTTGTTCATTTGTTTGAAAGGTGTAAAGAAATGTTAGAGAGGTGAATAAATGAAAAGGCTTGTTTTTTGTGTTTTGACAGATATTATTAGAGCATTTTTCTTTTAAATTCTCAGCAATTTATTTATATTGCTGGGATATAAAGTTGAATGTTTGAGAATATCTTTCAAAAATTTCCAAAGTCTACTGATGATTAGGGTAGTTCCTATGAAATGTCGACATATAGATAGCTGGGAAACATAGAAAACAAGCTATTTATAATTTTTAAGCAAATTTCCATAATTTTTCAAGTTTGTAAAACTGGTTGACTGTTAAAATTATTTTGAACTACTCAGCTACCCTCTAGCTGAGAAAAAAGAAAAAAGAAGAATACCCAGCGGTGAAAGTTGTAGTTATAGCAGCAAATATCTAAAGAACACTTGTAAGTCAGTCGTATATACCAGCTCATATACGAACCAAGTATACATTTTCAAATGCATTGCCGCATTTGTAGAATAAGCGCCTACCATCAGCACACAAAGTAAGCGAGTTAGTGAAAAGTTCATCCAACAAGAATTCATTACTTCCTAGAATACCTTGTATGTTATCAGTAGGAAGCTCGAATACAATCTCGCTTACATTGTAAGTAGGTCTCAAGTAGTGGACATTTTCGGCTTCGCACATTCATGCTCTTTTCACCACATTTTCCATACCTTTTTGTAAGATCCTGTTATAGCTTAAATATGATCATGTTATAGCTTAAATATGGTTGCGCATGTTTTCTTTTAGTTCTTTTTAATAACTCCAAAGTAAAAACCCTGGCGTTGTTAAATCCAGTGAATCCGTGGCAAAATGATATCGCTTCTACGCGAAGTAATGCGTTCGCCAAAGAGTTTCCGTAACAAAGCTATTGTGTGTAAGCTGCGACTCCATCTTGTTGAAACCACAACTGTGAAAGGTTTCCTATTGCTGGCCCAGCATGGGGTTGATCATCAGCATCACTAATGGGAACTGAGGCTCCATTTGAATTTTCAAAGAAATATGGACCAATGACCCTTGCCGGCGATACACCGCACCAAACAGTGCATTTAACTGGGTGCAAATGTTTCTAATGAACTATCCTTGGATTCTCCGTAGCCCATATCTTGCAATTTGTGAGTTTACAAAAGCATTCAATAGGAAATGGGCTAATCGCTCAAGTTAAATTGTGAATGCAAATGCTTTTTGTCAGAATGAAATGGCTTAATTAAGACGTTGTTCGTAGTCTAGCGTCTGCAATTCTTGAACAAGCTGAACTTTATATGAAACATATAAGCATGTGGCAAAATTCTCTAAACGAACCTCCGTTTATTATCATTTACATTCTATCGTTTCCGTGGACTATCATTTACACTATCCGCAACTCGTTGGATACTTTCTTCCGCGTGGCCCACCGGTACTTGGAAGCTATCTTATATGCTGTTCATACATACACTTTTTAATTAATTCACTTATCAGTTAATTAAAAATTTTTTTTAAGTGTTCATACATACTTACTTTATATTGCTAATACAATTAACGTATGACAACAGCTGACGGAAAAATTGTTTACATTTTGATTGTGAATTTTTCTTCTCAAAGCAGCTTAAATACGATAGTGGTATAAGCACAGCTGTCTTTCGTTTCCTTTGCGTAAATTTGTCAAAAACACATAGACTTCCTTGCTTTTTCAAACAAAATTTTGACAACTATTCGTAAATTCTACCAACAAAGTACATGTTGATGTTTGTTGGTGTTGTATTTATTGTAATTCTGCTACTACCTATTAAAGCTGCCTTGTTTCTTCTTGTTGACTGGCGCCACCTTTCGCTTGCATTTGTTTACATTTGAGTTATCAAATTTGAACAGTGTGTTCAAATTTGAACAAAGTGTGTTCATTGGGTATTATTGTGCTAACTAAACACGGTTGCCACAGGGTTGTATATTTATTTATATTATTTATTTAGTTATACCATGTTCAGACGGTAATATGAAACACTTGGTTCGCTCTCTGAACCACTATTGCGAAACTAGGTGTTCAGACGGTGGTTTTTTGCTTCACACTGATGTTTACATATTTTGTGCAAACGTTTCACAAATTTTTTTTTTTTCAATTTTTATTTAAATCTTTAATTAAGTATCATATTTGTACATTTTCAATGTGTTTATTTTGATTTTATACACATTAATTATCTGTTTTTTCTTTGTTTAGATTTTTTTGAGAGCTAGTTCAGATAAAATAGCGATAATTTATTATCAAATCTCGAGATGATAGTAGCTTTTGCATGGTTCGCAACAAGATTCAAAATGAACCAAGTTGGTTCGCTCATAAATTTTTGTATGGCGAATCATGTTGGTTCAATCAAGATTGGGCCGCGAACCAAGAATGAGAGAGCGAACCTCGAAAATAAGCCTTCGTGTGAACATGCTATTAGTAACTATACAGTTGCAAAGTAAATTTGCAAAGTGCTGTGCATCACAGCATGGGCGGGGTGACAAAGAGCATATGCCCAATATGGTATTAACAGTACGTTTGCAGCGTCGTTGTGGCTAACTATAACGACCTATGCCTTCACATAAAAAGTTTCCACGTGGTTAACAATGAATAACCTTTAAAAAAACAGTAAACCAATACAGTTAGTTGAGGCAAATCGTTAATCAGTGCGAGTGAGACGCAAAACTTTCGAAGACCGAATAACAAACACAAGCCTGATCGCACTTACGAAATAATCACGATGACGGGAGAGCTGTTCTTCAGCCCATAGCTGCTTTACGACTGGGGGTTGTATATATAATTTGACTAAATATTAAAACAATTAACTACTAATTGGCAATTAAGTTAATACAATTTTTGTAATTGTAATTGAAATCAATTAATATGTTAATTGGAAAATTTTAGTTAAAAGTGTATGTATGAACAGGATATTATTACTGTATCATGTCGTCGAAAATTCACAACCGGGTGGTTGGAAATTACAGATATATTTTAACTGTACTCACATTAGGCACGTTACGTCCAAACAATTGACCTCTGATTTTCAAAATAAAATTCAACAATTTGTGATCGCCATTCTGGTGTATAGTGTTATACCACAAAGTTCTGAAAAAAATATAGTTAAACTAAAAAAGTTATTACAAAGGGAAAATTAATCTGTTTGTAACAGAAATTGTAAATAGGAGTCAATCTATTCTAAAATTTAATTTTTTGTTCCATTTAGCTCGCTTGCCAGAGGAAAATATGTTTTCACAGCCAAAACACACACAATTATATAATTTGAAGCTATAAAGCATACACACATCAAACTAGCTGCAAGTTTTTACAGCAACTTAAGCGACTTAGGAAAAATCTAAACTATTTTGGTTTTTGCCGAACTCACATTAAACCATACGTTTGAGCTTCTTCTCACTAACACAAACTAGTTTGACCAAGCAGTTAGATACGTTATCATGCCGCTTAAGAATAAGAAGATCTACCGACTGTTTGTCAAACCTACTTTAAGGTGTATTTGTTAAAATGTGTAATTTACATAATTTAGCTTGTGAATTCAACAATTTGTGTTGTTACTGTAAGAGCTGACTTAACGATATCAGCTTGGCATTTAAATGTTAATATCCTTTTTACTACAAATGATAAGTAATGCTGAAGGTAATTATGTGCTTAAATGTGTTTTTATGTGTGAAACAAGCTAATTAAGATAAACCATTTAACACACTTATAAAATAGAAATTACCTAAATTCTCATTAAATTAGAATACTTGAAATTAATTTCATTTTTAATCATTTTCAATGCAATAATGATACTAAAAATTAATGTATATAAAGTTAAAATAAAGCTTACACTACGATAGAAATATTAAAAAATATTAAAGCTTTAAAGAAGCCTTTAGATAGTTTTCCTTAATTAGAAGAAATTTGTTAAATTTATTATTTAATTTTCTTAAAATCTGAATTACAAAATAATAACAATTGAACTGCTTAAATATAAATAAAGAATATAAGAGTACGAGTATGCATAGAATATTATTTTCTTCTGTTAACTGGCGTCTTCTTTAAAACAACTTTAAACAATAAACAACATTTCCAAACGCCATTCAACTGCAGGAGAGCCTGCAAGCATTTAAAATGCAAATTAAATATAATAAATATTTATTTAAAAGATACCACCACCTTTTAAATTTATGCATAAACTCAACAGCAAACACTCGAACTTTCAAATACCTTAAATAACTATTAAGTACGTGAAATGGTTGTTTGAACACCTTTTCAATGTTAAAATTCATTTAATATTTATGTTTAAATGAGCGAATGGTAGAACGAACGTTTGAGTATTTGTTTAACAAACTTACCGTAAACAATTAACACATCCGTAATTGGAGGCGTTCTTAAATAGACAGTAAAACAGACAGAGAGACATACACTTTGGCACCCTCACCCGCTTACCCAGCAAACACAAAAATAAACATTGATGGCCTTGTTTAACATGTTTGGTTTTCTTATTGCATTTTCAATAAGTTTTCTTACTTAATAAGGAATTTTTTGCAGCTGGAACTTTGGCACCACAAATTTGGAAGGCCCGCTTATTGCTGTCTTTTCTTGCCACGATCGTAAAGCAATTTGAGTTGCGATCAGTGATTATCAAAAATTTTCCCGAAGATATGCAGTCCTCCTCATCCTGTTGAAACCACTCGGATGAAGAATACGATGGATGAGACCGCAAGTTTGGCGAAAAAAAATTCCATAATCATGCGTCGATAATTTGCACCATTGAAATTCCTCGTCTGGTCTTGAAAATTTTGGAAAATTAGTGGTACAATTATCTTATCCGTCGATAAGGCATGCCAAGCAGTTACCACGAAGTTACACAATGATTTTTGATGTTTGATGCTGCTGATTCCTGGAAACCAGTAGCAGCAGTTTTTCTTGTTCACATGGCAACATTGTTTCACAAAAATGCTTGCGTAAATCAAAGTCACTTTCAGTTTTTGAACGATTTCAATTGTTAACTTCAGTAGTGCAATTCACTAACCTGTTTTACCGATAATAAAATTCGTTTAGAGAAATTAACACTAGCGTTGGTGTTTTCGCGATTCTATAACAGATTTTAACACTATTTGTCTTCGTTTTAAATCAGCTGTTTTTATAGTCTGACTGATTAGCGTTAACTAAACATCAATTATTTTTGTGGTGTTTATCTTAACAACAAGGTCGTTAAAATTTCTACTAGAATAACTTCAGAGTAGTTGACATACGACTTGTTGGAAGACTCCAACAGTCGGTCGGCGTGTTCTCCGTGAGAAGAACTTATCTTATTTATTATCAAAAAATATTTTAAATAATAAACATATAAATAGTACCCTAAACATGGAACTACTTGCAAATTTGCCTGTTTTTTTTCTGTTCCTCTTTTAACAAAGCTGCCACATTATTTAAAATTTTTTTTTTAACATACAACCAGAGGTGTGAAGAATAAGTTAGTGAATCACATAAGCGTTAGAGCAAACCACAATAGCTCACGTTAAGTTATGCTGTTTTAAAATCGTTAAAAGTTTGTGAATTGCACTTCAGATACTTTTATAAAATTTCATGAATAATTACTCTTAGAAATCCCAGTGAGGCTGCTCTTTTCCGTATTGTATTTCGTGAATTTTCCCGTAAACTGCTTTTAACCAGTTCAATGTTTTTGGGAGTCTTTGAAGATAGAATGGACCCTGGTCGGGGGACATTCATAGCTGAAGCAGTTGCATGGAATCTCTGCACCCACGAACGATTTAAATTTATACTCGTATTTGCCGAGTACCGGGAGTTTTTGTTGTTGTTTTCCACATAAGTTTCAGAAAGAAAAATTTAAGAATGTTTCCGAAAAACCAGCAATAAGCTTTGGAAGTTGTCTTAAGCTATGTACACACGGTTGTCAGATGTTACAATATTGTAAGATCTGGCAACATGCTGACAATGTAGTGACAACGAAAAATTGTCCCGCAGAAGTAAATCGTGTGTTCAGACGATCGTAAGAAAATCTTACGATTTTATAATTCATTTGACAACAAAAATTGTCAGTTCACATGGTTGTCAGATTGTTAGATGAAAAAAATTGCCAGACATGTTGTAAGGCATTGCCACATATGTACATCAACAACCATCTGTGTGGCAGTGTTGCCCATCAGACTTTTTTCTGACAATGATGCCATTGTCAGGTGCATTAATTTTACAGATCTGACAACTAAAACTGAACTTACAATACCAGCCAATTATCTGACAATGCTGGCGAATCACGATTGTCAGTTGCCTGACAACATTGTCGTCTTACAATTGATTGACAATGGTTTTTCTGACAACGTTGTAAGTTCAAAATTGGCAGTTCACACAATTGTAATACATTTTCAGACAATTTTGCTGGCAATATTGTGTACCGTGTGCACGTACCTTTACTATTTTAGTCACACTAAGATTTCTAGCGATTGTTTCATTTATCCTTAATTGAAAGTGTTTGCTGGGCATTATGCTAACAAAAATTCCTGCACAGACATTCTTTCCAATTATCTGGCAATGCCGACGAAGAATGTTCTCACGATTGTCAGCTGCCTGACAACATTGTCGTCTTACAATTTATTGACAATGGTTTTTCTGACAACGTTGTAAGTTAAAAATTAGCAGCTCACACGATTGTAATACATTTTCAGACAATTTTACTGGCAATATTGTAAGATCTGACAACCGTGTGTACATAGCTTTACTCTTTTAGTCGCACTAAGATTTCTAGTGATTGTTTCATTCAACCTAAATTGAAAGTGTTTGCTGGGCATTATGCTAACAAAAATTCCTGCACAGACATTCTTGCACGCACATTTAATTTGATTTTTAGTTGTCTTGAGGTCCACTGTTGAAAAAAGAAGATACACATTTACATTTTAGATGAGATTTTTTTCAGCATTTGATATTTCAAGGCAAGCTATTAGAAATATAAATAATTTAAGTGCGAGACAAATTAAACAACACTTAAGTGTTAGACAAATGGAGTCAATTGGAGCTTGAATTCCTTCATCGTCTATATTAAATTTAGTGCTGTTTTTTTTTGAGGGAATAATATATCATACAGGTTGGAGTCCTATCACAGCACCTGGGTGTTACTGCAGAAAAAATGCATCGCAGTTTTTGTGTTTGTATCTATAAAAAAAAAGTTGCCGACAGTAGGCCTCATTTTTTGACCCTCACTGTACTAGAAGTCAACAAAAAAAATTAAATTAACATATAGTATACTTTGTCTTGCTACAAATTCTTATTTACTTTTTTAATTCTGCATAAATTAAAGAAAACTCCATTGGCTCCCCTCATCGTCATAAATTTTCAAAGAATACAACAAGAAGACGACAAGAAAATAGAAATGAAAGTAACAAAACAATTGCAGCAAATATTGACATTTGCCTGTCTGACTTGATGTTTGATTTTCTGTTGAATATTTTGTTGTGTGTCGAGACGTTTTGCTGCACATACGTATGTACTCGTATTTAAGAATTTGAATTAAATTGAAATTTAAATAATTTATGGTGTTTTTCTATTTTGTCAATTTTAAACAGAGTGATTAGTTTCGTATCGTATTACATTTCCGTCAATGAACATGTTACTACACACTGAATGCGTTCATTTTGGGCATTTCTAAAATTTGGACGGGTGTTTAGAAATTTCCTTCATGTCCATCCTGCTGTCACAACAATCGCCCTCATACTAGTACCGAAGAAATTGTTAATTTTGAAACATTTTGTCATGTTTATGTTCGCCTACTGTCGGAAAACTGTTTGTACTTTAGATTGTTTATTGTAGATCGAGTTGCCTTTTGTTTGTGTTTGTTTTCTAAATTGCCCAATTCAAACAGTGTTTCTTTCTTTCAGTGCTGCTCCGCCTAAACTGTAAGACAATTTCAATTTAATTCCAACTGGAAATGACACAACAAATTTGAAATCATTGTTTTAAGTAATTAAACGGTGTATTGGGAATATAAAGTTTCTGTTTTCCTCTTCGTTTTCAGCTTAAGAGAAGGTTTTCTATCGGCACTTATAAAGCAAGAGCCCAATATTTGAGAATTAATGTGGAGGTTTAGGGTTGCTGCACTAATGGCCAAGTAATGTAACGTTAAATTTGTAGCTCCCGGCATTTGGGATTGTAATCATAGGAAGTGATAAATAAAGTATTTTCAGCTGCTGTTCAACATTGGAAAAGTTGTGTTTACCAAACCAGGACTTTTCAGGAAGAGAAATACAAAAAACTAATCTTTCACTATGGAATATCGCTAAAATATACAGGGTGTCTGGTAGCAGATATATATTTTTTCTAGCTTAAATAAAAAACAGAATAATTGACACCAAGTTTTATTATTGAACGATAGAATGAAAATGCGGATTTAAGTTTCTAGCGAGTATGTCCTCCATCGAGTTGAACACACTGTTCAAAATGGAGCCTTGTGTTTTAAGAATTTTCTAAAAAAAGTGATCCAATTACGAAGACGGATTGATATTAAAGTTACCTAGTGCTAGATGGCAGCACAAACATAATTTTTTTTCGAAATTGCGATCTGTCAAACGTCAACTGTTAAAATTTCACCCAAATTCATCGATTAGTTTGTTTTTTGTAGTCATTTGAAGTAGGCAACTGTTGTGTTTCTTGAAAAATGAAAAAAATTGAATTTCGTGCAGTGATTAAACACTATTATGTGAAAGAGGTGTGTAGTGGTGGACCCGTGTTTCGTCAACAGTGATTAATCGATGCCAAAAATCAATAGGATTACGCTTTATCGCGTCCAAACACCGCTGTGAAGTGGTCTGCCGAACTCATTTCTGTTCGGCACTGTGCAAACGCGCCACCAATCTTGCCGATAGCTTTTTCATATGCAAGTGTTTATGCAAAGTGTTAAACACACGTTCATATGATATGCTTGCCAATTCATGAATCTCACGTAACTTGGCTCGGCGATCATTCATAACGATATCGAAGATTTTCTTGATATTTTCTTCAGTAACCACCTCTTTTGGCCTTCCTGCTGATGATATTGTTGCAGTGCTTATTCGGTCGCATTTAAATTCAGTAAACCAATATTTTACCTTGTAATCTGACGGAGCCGGCTCGCCGTAATATTTATCGCTTCTTTCCTTTTCAAATAATAGTGTTTATTTTAATCACTGCAAGAAATTCACTTTTTTCCATTACTTCAAACGACTGCAACAAATAAACTAATCGATGAATTTGGGTGACAGCAGACCTTTAACAGATCGCAATTAAAAAAAAAAAAAAAGAATTGTGAGTCAAGAAGAAGGATTATTTTTTAATTATAACAATAATTGCTGTGAAACAATAAGACCAAAGAAGAACAGAAAAATAATTGAATACCATATAGCTGGGGAACAACTAGCTGTTTCGTAGTCGCTACACTACTCATCAGCACCTACTGGGACTCGAACTTGGGATCATGTGAACATAAAGTATTTTTGGTATGGCCGCTTAACCATCTCAGCCACCGAGCTCTTTAATTATTCTTACGTTAATGTTTGCCACAAAAAATAATTGTATTTGTGCTGCCATCTAGCGCTGGGTAGCTTGAATATCAATCCGTCCTCTTATTTGTTTATACCGAATCTGGAGGTGAAGATAATTGTTTTATATAGACTGAATTTACTGCTTATGGCACAAATACCCGGCCCTATGCGCCTATGTTTTCGTAAAAGCGTTTAGCTATAGGGCTGTGCTCTTTAATTTTTTTGTTTTTTTTTTATCTTGGACCAACACTCAGGGAATGACCCCTACATATGCAGCGCATTGTACTGGAACTAGGAAAATAAGTTGTGAGGAGGAGGAAAGAGGGAGTAGTGTTTGTGAACATTTGACTTGAACCTTCCAACGTTATAAGAGACAGGAAACATCTCTGCAGGCAACTTATTCCACAGGCGAAGCATTCGGCTGAAAAACGAAGTCTCTCTGTAGTGCGTAGTACAACTCCCCGGGCCTATATACTATAGACCAGGTGCGCCCAGGCCTATGCGCATGGTGCTCAATTGTTTTTGTAAAAGTGCTTAGCTATATGGCTGTGCTCCTTAATACACACATACTGCACTCAGCACTAACAATGAAAATACACAAACAACTTTGTCTTATATAATTTTGTCTTTCTTCACTGTACACACACAAGAGCAAAGCAACAACACTTTCGCATGCTTTGCTGGTAAAAAATAACGACAGCGATTATCAGTGTAAATTTTGTTTTTGTAAATATGTGCTGTTTTTTACAACAAAAAATATTAAAGAAAAGTATTTTTCCTTAAATCTATTAGTGTTTGCTCTTCCATGAAGAGTTTTTGGGCACCCCTGGTTTATGGCTTTTTACCTACATCTCCTGAGATAAGTAATAAATTTATTATTATTTTTTTGAAACGTACGTATCGAATGATTAAACTTTTAGAGACCGGGTTAAGGTATTTTACCTCATGAGTTAAATACCTCACCCCGTTCTCTAAAATTTTAATCAGTTCAGCAATAAGACTCGCATAGTGGAAATTGCAAGTAAGTTTGATAGTTTTGTTTTTTCACATACCTTTTCACTTAGAAAAAAGCTGCGAGATTGAGTGCGAGTTGGTTTCTTTGCTAAAAAGCAGCAATAGATTCCAACTACTAACCTATGACCTATACAGTAAACACACGAGATAAAGTTCGTGAAGATGAGGTGTGTGGAATATCAAGTTGTTCTCAGCGATATAAAATTGTGGCATTTTCATACGTTGAGCACAATTTCATACGCTCTGTTAATTGAAAAGTTGGCGGTTGACTTATTCGAATGATTAACTTTTGCCAAGAATCTACTGCAAATAGGTATGTATTTGATAAGCCCCCAAAAGTATACTACACGTTTTAAACCTTTTTTGCATCACATTTCCAAATTGAAATATCTTATGTGACTTTTGTGATAGGCTTGAGTACTTCATACTCTTAATTTCTGGATTTCTATGATCATTTGTTTCAAAAACTCTCCTTTATCCCAACGAATTTATCTAAAACGCCTTGATGTATACTTCAAAATTTTCAATTAAAATAAGTATATAAAGAAAGCAATTTTCTCTCTATTTAAACTAAGTCATTTGAATTGGATTTTTGAAAGTCAATTTTTTTTTTCAAGCATAAATTTTATATGCAAATAAATAAGCAACTTATATTTGTCTTTAAATAAATTGTTAATAAAAACTCTGCACGTACTTGGCCCTCAGGCTCTGTTCGATATGAAGATAAAAATAATAGAAATTTTCAATGCATGACTGAGTTTCCATATATGAAATGAAAAAAGAAAGAAAACTACCAGCAGCAGCAGCAGCAACAACAACAATGAAATGTAACTGACCTTTAAGCGAATGAAAATCTTTATAACGAAGCAATCTAAAGCAGTGATGGCAATATGCTCACTATCGCACTCATAAGCTTGCAATCAAAGCAGAGACGCAAGAGGATTTGATAAAATTAAACATGTTTTTTTTTTTTATTTTTTATTTAAATTAAAAGCAAACAAAAATTGTATAAAATGTTTTCTACTTTATGCGCTTGTCTCGATAATTGAATGCTAGGACTTCCCTGAAATCAAATGCAATATTCGTTACTTTTTAGTTTTTTGTAACCAGCTACAACCAACATACTCGTATAATGAAAAAAATTGAGTTTTATTAAAATCTATTTTCTATGGTTTCAAGATTATTATATTTTACTTTTACAAAAAAAAAAAAAAAAAAAAAAAAATATTACTGAGAGAGTTTTAAGACGAAAAGAACTTAAAGCACATTTTAGTACAAGAATTCAATTTCTCTCCTGAGTGGCTTTTACCTGTGACAATTTAATGGTTGAATGCATATACAATACATATGTATATATTTCATAAAATTTTGACACCACCTGGCCAAGACAGGGTGGCGCAAAATTAATCACCCTATCGTATGATAAAAGAGCTTTTACAAATAGCATTTTAATTCAATCATTGAACAAACTGATGCTTTTTTTGAGCGCTAAAAGCACAATTTGAGTTAACCAGTTCTGCTTTATTCAAAGCAGAATTGGGCATATAATTAACTTGAGGTGAATCAATTATATTGCGGTTTTGGGGAAAATAAATAAAAAACGGGTTAATATTTCTTTTCTACTAATATAATGGGTGATTTTATAAGAACTATCGGAAATTAAAAGAAAAAAACACATAAAATTCAGAAAACTGAAATATTTATTTGGATCGATAGTTGGGTCGATATAATTTAATGTTTGAAGATTATTTCATGCAAATGTTGGCCGCGGCTGCGCCTCAAATGGTCCATCCGCTTAGTCCAATTTTGACATACTCTTTCCAACATTTCGGCCGGTATCTCACGAATAATGTTGGCAATGTTGGCTTCCAGTGCGTCAATCGAAGCGGGCTTATTGCTATAGACATTAGCCTTAACATAGCCCCACAAAAAATAGTCTAGAGGCGTTAAATCGCACGATCTGGGCGGCCAATTGACTGGTCCCAAGCATGAAATAAACTGTTCACCGAACTCGCCTCTCAATTGGTCCATTGTTTCGCGTGCTGTGTGGTATGTGGCACCGTCTTGTTGAAACCACATGTCATGCAAGTCAAGCTCTTCCATTTTGGGCAAAAAAAAGTTTGTTATCATCGCACGGTAGCGCTCACCATTCACAGTAACGTTGTGATTCGCATCATCTTTGAAGAAATACGGGCCAATGATGCCGCCAGCTCATAATCCGCACCAAACGGTTGTTTTTTGTGGATGCATTGGTAGCTCTTGCAATGCTTCTGGCTGCTCTTCACTCCAAATACTGCAGTTTTGCTTGTTCACGTATCCATTCAACCAGAAATTAGCCTCGTCGCTGAACACAATTCTTCGATAAAAAAGTGGATCTTCATCTAACTTTTCAAGAGCCCATTCACCAAAAATTTGGCGTTGTGGTAGGTCGTTTGGCTTCAATTCTTGCACCAGCTGTATCTTATAAGGCTTCACACCCAAATCCTTCCGCAAAATTTTCCACGTAGTGGAGTAACAGAGGCCCAATTGCTGCGAACGGCGCCGAATCGATAATTCACGGTCATCACCAACACTGGCCGATACGGCTGCGATGTTTTCTTCAGTTCGCACTCTACGTAAGCGTGTTGGTGGTTTAATGTCCAACAATGTAAATTTGGTGCGAAATTTTTTTACAATAGCCCGAATAGAAGCCTACTGAAGCTCGTCGATTAAACTGACCATAAAATGGGAGAAGCGCGCGATGAACTTTCTTAACAGAGCACGCATTTTGGTAATAAAATTCAATAATTTGCAAGCGTTGTTCGTTTGTAAGACGATTCATGATTAAATTCTAGACCAAACTGAAGATGTTTGACAGTGACACAAGATACAAAACGTGCGTGAGCTGTCAAAACTAGTGTTGCCAAAAAGATAATAGCAAAAAAATCACTCGTTATAAAGTAGTTTATTAATTATTCACCTGAGTGTAAATAATAATCGATGAGTCCAAACTAAGGTTGATCGCACTGTCTAGTCTATCGTTCAAGCACGATGTAAAACCAAATTGACACTTGGCAAGTTCCAATTGACTTGACTTGCCAGTGCGAAGAACTTTACAAAATGGTGAGTATAGATAAGTAGGTTATTCAAATAAATGAGTGGTAAGTACAATTAATTAAAGAAATTCATAATTAATAATTGGTACAATAAAGTATATACTAATACATTTATGATTAAAAACAAAATAATTTTCTAAAGTAGTTTGGACAATCATATTTGTTATTTATAAACTGAACAGCTGTAGAGTACAAACAGGCAGTGGAGGAGCGCTATACTTCTCAACAGCAAACAAGATGATTTTGTGTCGAATATCATCACGAGCATCGAGACCCATTTTGATTTAAACAGTTATAGCGCATTTACACCAACTCAAAATCTAGTAGACTTGAATTAAAATCTGCAACAAAATCCATATCGTTTACACCACCATTTTTCGACATATAGCAAGATTTTATTTTCACAAAAATAATTTATGCATGTGGGTTTCACAACAATTTTATCAGAGACTGAATACACCAACATTAAAGTGTAATTTTTGTTGCAGCGTAGTATTTTTAGGTACTTTTTGAACAAAGTCACGGTTGCAACACTTGGTACTGAGTAGATTTCAGGAGATTTCGTCGAAATCTACCCATAAAGTAGATTTCATTTTGTATGGGAAATCTTCTCAAAATCTACTAGATCTGGCTTGAAATCTCGAATGAGCAGATTTCGCTTTGGTGTAAATAGACTATTACGTCAATAAGCAAAATTTTCGTTTCTGGGGTTCTGCAAATCCGTGTGATACACGAAAAGCCGTGGAGAGGACCGTGTTTTTTTGAGAACGCCTTCCGTAGTACAGCTACTGTTACTAGTGAATGCTACAGGGCCATGATAAGCGAGTTCTTACTCCGGGGGGAACTGAATTCCCCCCGGAGGACAAATTTTGCCTTGACCTAGACAAAACCAGGGCACTCTTTTTTCTGCGGCATAGAGGCGAAGGAGTCCCTCGTTTGTTATAGCAAACAAAACTCTAGGAAGCTGCATGACTTATGTTTTGTTGGAAGGAGTCCCGCGTTTGTTGTTTTACTAGTTCTGGTACAATGCATTGCATATGTAGGGGTCATCTCCTGAGTACTGGTCCAATATAAAAAAAGGAGTTCGTCTGTAAGTCTACAAATTTATAGCGAAAAGTTGCTGTGTGAGCGGGGACGCTGGTGAAGTGTAAATAATTCTCCCGTGGAGTTGGTCCATCATCAGATTAGGCTGTAAAGGCAGGTGCTGATGTAAATCAATATCACAACTGCCGGAAATGAATGAGCAGGGCTGTAGAGTATAAACCATGTTTTCAGCCACGCGGTGCAACCGCATTCACTGCAAGAATCACAATAGATATTTTGAAGAAAGCATTTTCTAGCTCCTGTTTTGACCATGTGGCAGGGTCTGCAGGATCGCCCGGTTTCACCATCTCACACTTGCAGCCGCGGGCTTATGCCAGCATAACTCAGAATACCGCAGCACTTAAGTAGAGTATGCGACAGGAATGCTAACAGTTATCAACAGAAATATTGCCAAAATTGTGGAAAATACGATAAAATAGACACAAAAGGAGGAGGTTCAGTTTGTAGGCCATTCTGGAGCTGATAGTGGTTGTGAACCCTACGTTTTCGGCTACTGGAAGGAGTTATGAGTCTTTTCCCATAATTAACACGCATGCCAGTTTTCAGTGAGTTATGGTAATTGTGGACCTTAAGTACTGTTGTCTTGCAACGTACAGCTGTCGTGTTAAGGGGTAAAACCATTAACATTTTAACCGTTGTCCGAGTTTTCTTTATGCGTTCAATATTGATATTATTTTCAATGCGCTGCATATGTAGGGGTCATCCCCTGAGAACTGGTCCCGGATAAAAAAAAGTCTTCCAGTATGTGAATGGGGATTTTTTTGTCTTTGCCAGAGATATGTAGGAATTGACATATGCATTGCTTGTACTGGAGCTAGGAAAATTGGTTCCGTGGAAAACATTGCTCCCGAAGAACCTCACATAGCCGGGCGAGAATAATGTTATCGGGGCTCCCGTGGTACCAGAAAATAATAGCCTCTGGTCAGGCTATCGCAGCCCTAAAAAGGGCAGTTTCAAACCCCAAACGGTTCGAGGAACTGCTAGGTGGGGAATTGTATACAGGAAGGATTGGAAGGTTTTAGCTCTTTGGCAAGCGGTTTGTTTATATGGCGACATACATACGTATAACAAGAAATTGTGACCTGTGCGAGCCGTATAATCCACATGGATGCGATTATGAATTGCGACATAGTTCACCCCGTAAAATTGGTCTATCGTTAAAGTACATGCCGAGCTACATCTGTCTGCAGAAACATTTAGTGTCTCTTACACAAATTGTACCTTCAATCCAGGGCCTGATCCTTCATTTCCTCGCTCATGTGAAGTCTTTTCTTTTATAAAAATTCTGCTACTAAAGACCTTTCTTGCAAGAACTAAATCACAATATTTCAATAAAATACGAGTAAATGAACGTTCTTCATGGATAAGTGTCGTACAGAACATTCGGTTGGCGAATAAATGAACGTATGAATGAGAGAATTTCAAAAAAAAAAAAAGTGAATGAATGAATCTTCACTTGTTCAATGCTTTTGATTTTATACGACTGTTTACTATTTGTTTATTTAGTAGTTGTCGATTATGTTTGTTTATTGTTGCTGTTGATGGTGATGGTGATGACGTTGTTGTTACTGTTCTTGTGTTTACATTTTACAGCAGACCGACCGAACGTCTAACGCACTGACTGGCTGACAGACAAGACATTCGTTGGAACATGTTCATATGAAACGCATTCATGTTCAATCACTGTCTCTAGAATTTTGTATGTTCGATTTTCAATATAAAGAAACATTATTATAGTTTTTGCTTCATTTCATTTTATTTTATACGAGTATACGAGTATTTTTCTTGCTAAGGCGGTGTGGTCATTGTTACAGCAACCAGGAAAGGAAGTGGGGGTGATGTTAAGGATGGATAGACGGTAAAATTACTTCCTGATAATTTATCTTTCCTGTGCGTTATGACAAGAAAATCATTTTCAAATAAAGTATTGCAAACAAAAGCAGAATATGTTGTGAAGGAAATATGTTGAAATCAAAATAAACTCGCTTCAATATTTTATTTTATTTTCACAATAAAACAACTTTCACTTCATTAAGTTTCATTGTTTGTGCAGCTACAAGTTACAAATAAAATAAATCCTTTTTCAACTTCCGCTGGCCCCGCAACCTTTTTTTTTCGTACGCTTCTTCTACTCGTATACGAGAGTATATAGGAAGGGAAATGAAGAACATTTTCTTAGTTCTTGCAGCAAAATCAAATTGTCATGTTGTGCGAAACAAGGATACATTCTCTTCAACATTTTCTTGCTGTTTGCTTTTGCCGTTGCTGTGTTGGACAAATCTATTTTAAATTGTTATAGATTTAAGAAAACAAATTTATTTTAAACCAATCAAATTTAAAGGTTCATTTCAATTTGATTTGATTTCTCTGATAATAAATGAAAATAATCAAACATGAATAAGTGCATTTAGATCCAAATGATTTGCCAACTTAAGTTTTCTTAAGGACATAAAAGGATTCATGTGGTAATATACATGTATCTTTTAAATCAGCAAGAAAAGGATGTTCTTACTTCCGCTTTAATTTAAAACTAAAACTATATTTTCATTTAATCTTAAAATTTACATTATCAGAACAATATTACATTTTATAAGACATTGGCTTCTACAAGAAATTTGAAAGTCTTTTAAATTATAGGGTTTTAATGTACATTTAAATTTTATTTCTATGACCAGCAGGATATGAGTTTCTTTCCTATACTTTTTTTTACTATATTGAAGTTTTGATTTACCTTTCATGACAACACAACATACTGAGCAACTTTTCGCTAAAGTAAGGCTTTTTAGTATGATTTAAGTTACTTTTGCAATAGGCGAAACGATAACACTCTTTTCTAAATATCCTTTATTTGAAAAATATTATTTTTGTAAAGTTTTGCACAGAATGCAAAGAATATATACAAGCAACTGCCTTTGAAACCAAAATTTTTTTTATACAAACTTTTACAATTGTACGTATAATAATATATATCCTTTATTTTATATACATATGTATAAATGTTTCCATTTTTTCATGGCATATCCAATATATACTTGCAGAATCTCAGCCTCTTACTATGTGCAAAATTTCAGCTTAATTGGTGCAAGGCTAAACCTTTGTCCCATATATCCTTTTTTCAGAAGATTTATTTATCTGCGCAATAGAAACTCCACAAATTGTCAGGCAGTCAGGCGTGCAATTTCGTCAGGAGGAACCATTGGACCTTTGGACTTTTTGGGCGCGATATCGTGATGTGTTTGAAAACTTTTTGATGTGATTTTTCGGAAGATTTCTTTATCTGGGCAAAGGAAAACCCACAAATTATTCATCAGTTTCCTTTGCATTTCTATTAAAAGTGGCAGTGTGGCGTGTGATTTCGTCAGGAGGTACCATGGGTCCTTTGGACTTTTTGGGAGCGATATCGTGATGTGATTGAAAACTTTTTGGCGCGACTTTTCGGAAGATTTCTTTATCTGGGCAAAGGAAAACCCACAAATTATTCATCAGTTTCCTTTGCATTTCTATTAAAAGTGGCAGTGTGGCGTGCAATTTCGTCAGGAGGAATCATTAGAGCTTACTTTTTTGAGCATGAAAATGGCGTAAGGGTAACTATGAATAAGGAGCGATATCGCGATGTGATTGAAAACTCTTTAACGCGACAACTTCATGCTTTGGGTTTGATTAACAAAACAGTGCCATATTGCATGCAGCCAGAATAACAATAAAATTACTGCGAGAGCTCTTTCCGCAACAAGTTATTACAAGAAATGGTGATGTTAATAAGCCTCCACAATCGCCTGATTTAACAGCTCCGTACTTCTTTTTGTGGGGATATTTGAAAAGTAGCGTTTATGCAAACAAACCAAAAACGCTTGAGCAACTCAAACACAATATTCGTGGCGGAATTAATAAAAAACCGCATGAAATGTGTGAGAATGTAATGGAAAATGTGTACAAAAGGGCTTGCATTTGTGAGGCTAACAGAGGCCGCCATGTATCTGATATTGCCAACATTAAATAAAACATTTATCCCAGTAAAAAATTATAAATAGCTTGTTTCCTATGTTTCCCAGCTATCTATATGTCGACATTTCATAGGAACTACCCTAATCATCAGTAGACTTTGGAAATTTTTGAAAGATATTCTCAAACATTCAACTTTATATCCCAACAATCCAAATAAATTGCTGAGAATTAAAAAAGAAAAATGCTCTAATAATATCCGTCAAAACACAAAAAACAAGCTTTTCTATTTATAAACGTCTCTAACATTTCTTTACACCTTTCCAAAAAAAATTCCCAAAGTCTACTGATGATTAGGGTAGTTCCTATGAAATGTCGACATATAGATAGCTGGGAAACATAGAAAACAAGCTATTTATAATTTTTTACTGGTATAAATGTCAGAAGCTTAAATAGCGAATAAAAACTTAATTGTTTAAAACATTTATCAGTATAAAATCCATTCTCTTCCATTTAATCAAAAATTATAAATAAATAAAGTAGTAGGCAGATTGCTATTTTCAGCTTATTGAGCTGTAGATATTCAACTCAAGGAGAAATTTTATGTCAGCAGGCATTTTTTTTGTTACATAATTTTCTTCTTAATATCCTTGATAGGACTAATTAAATTATTGATCCTGCTGAAATTTATTATTGCCCAATTTACTCATGCCACTACTTTTTTTTTGAACAGTTTTGATAGGAAGCCAGTAAATGCTGTTATTTTAAGTCAAAATTGTAAGTTTTATGTTATTAAGTGAAAGGTATTACTATGCTTGTATTATGTTTATTTGTTTGTTTTTACAAAAAAAAAAAAAAACTAATTTTTTCTCTTGTTTACGCTCGGAACTTAGTAAGCATCTCTTAACTATTTACGTTATTGAAATCTTTAGCTGGATCACAAGTTTTAGCTTAATAAGTTCAAGGACAAACATTTATGCCATATATCCTTTATTTTCATAAAAACTGCTTGCTGCTTCCAGTGTTTTAAGCTTCAGATATTACACTGAAGGATAAATTTTATATCAGCAGGAATGTTTTTTTTTTTTTTTGGTACATGTTTCTTAATATCCTTGAAATGAATAATCGAAATTTTGATACTGTTGAAAGTTATTGATGTCCAATTTGTACAGATTTAATATGAAGACAGTAAATGCTGGTTATGTCTTCTAAATAAAAAATGTAAGTTTTATTTCATTAAGTAACAGATATTAATATTCTCGTATTATGTTTATTTGTTTATCCTTTATATAAAAAATATAATTATTTTCCTTTTTTCGCTCAGAACTTATTATCTCTTGGATACTTACGTTACTGGAATCTTTAGCTGGATGTCAAATTTTAGCTTAATAAATTCAAGGACACAAATGTATGCCATACTCGTATATCCTTTATTTTCATGTATAAACTAATTGCTGCTTGCACTATTTAAACTTTAGAGATTGCTGTGAGGGGCAAATTTTATAACAGCAGGTATTTTTTTGGTACATACTATGCTTCTTTATATCCTTAAAATGAATAATCGAAATTTTGATACTGTTGAAAGTTATTAATGTCCAATTTGTACAGATTTAATATGAAGACAATAAATGCTGGTTATGTCTTCTAAATAAAAAATGTAAGTTTTATTTCATTAAGTAACAGATATTAATATTCTGGTATTATGTTTATTTGTTTATCCTTTATATAAAAAATATTATTTTTTTTCCTTTTTTCGCTCAGATCTTATTATCTCTTGGATACTTACGTTACTGGAATCTTTAGCTGGATGTCAAATTTTAGCTTAATAAGTTCAAGGACACAAATGTATGCCATACTCGTATATCCTTTATTTTCATGTATAAACTAATTGCTGCTTGCACTATTTAAACTTTAGAGATTGCTGTGAGGGGCAAATTTTATAACAGCAGGTATTTTTTTGGTACATGCTATGCTTCTTTATATCCTTAAAATGAATAATCTAAATTTCGATACTGTTGAATCCATTACACATAACTATTTATGTTATAGAAACCTTTAGCTCGGTGGCAAATTTTAACTAAATAGAGTCAAGGGAAAACATGTCTGTCATATATCCTTAATTTTCATAAATGAGTTGGATGTTAATTGCAGTGTTTTGAGCTTTCATTTAAAGAAAAACATTATACCAGCAGGTATTTATTTATATGGAATTTGTTAGTGCTATTTTTGGATGAAATAATTGCATTTTTAACGCAATTTAAACTTTGTATCTTGAAAATAAAGTATTTGAATTTGAAGTAGGAAAATAAAACATTATGTAATATTGTAAATAATTAATAAAGCTCGACTGCTTATCATTAAAACTTATACATACGTACGACACTATTTGTAGAATATAGACTTTTATCTTCTTGCAAAATTTTATTGCAAGAACTGCAAGGATATACATTTCTCCCATATATCCTTTATTTTAAAAATTTTAACGATTTACGAAGTTTAACATTACAACTTATATATACATATATATGTTGATAAATTAATAATAAACAACTGGTTGTTCAGTGACAACATAATGCAGTACAAACAACTGGGATTATGACAAATTGCATATGTGATCAATATGGAAAAAATATAGAAGAAGAATAATTAAAGTGTTCGGTGGCTGAGTTGGCCGTATTAAAATACATCCTGTTTACCTGATACTGAGTTTAAATCCTAGTGGATGTTGATGAGTAGTGTAGCGACTACGAACGAGCTAGTTGTCCCTCCAGCTTTAGTATTCACTTTTTTTCTGTCTTCTGTGATCAAGACTCATTGATCTTGGCAAACATTGCTATAATTAAAAAGTAAACAATTTTGTTGGCTGAAGCCAGATTTGAATTTGAACCAGAAATATAAAACATCTTGTAAATATTTAATAAAGTTTGGCTACTTATCATTAATACATACGTACGACACTATTTGTAGAATTTAGATTGTTATCTTCTTGCTAAATTTTATTACAATAGTTGCAAGGATATATATTTCTCTCATATATCCTTTATTTTAAACGTTTTAAAGGTTTTTATACGCCAAATTATATTTTAGTAACTTAATATTCATATTACCGATTGAAGAGTCTTAGGTTTTTAACAAGAATTCTGATTTCGTTAAAATTTTTCTCATATGTGAAGTTATCAAATCTAGTATTGAAGCAAATAACAATTCTCAAAACTATGTGCTCTTTGTCTAGTATAAATTTTGGAAGTATAGGTGCGGCTGTATGAGTTCCTGCCATATATCCTTTATTTCAGACTTGCAGCAAATTTCATATATTTAACCTTTTTTTTATTATATTCATGTGCATCAAACTGTTGCAAATATTTATATGTAGCTATTTATAGATTTATACTTAAATCTTTTTAATATTCATTGTTTTACTCAAATATCCTTAAAGACCAGCAGATGTGGAAAATCTCTTATCAGCTTAAAATACAGCAATAAAAGCAAAAAAGACACAAATGTATCATGTTGTAGAAAAACATGTTTAGTGAATGTAAATCCCCTTAAAAACTTAAGTCAAATATGATGGGTTTTTATTTGTATTTATTTGAATTTTTCTCACATTTTCGAAATGTGTACTTTTTTTTTCTTTGTGTTGTTGCTTTTTGTATCTTTAGCACATGCTAAATAACTGTAAAGCTGTAAGCTCGTATATAAACTGATGGTATGTGCCACCCCGAAAATATTTGTTCAAGTGCGCCATCAGCAACTATGAAACAATAACAAAATAACACAACAACAAATACCAGTATAACTTTAGCCGAAGTAGTAAAGCAACAATAAATGCAACGGGAATTTTTTACTCGTTCTTTTTGTCCTTTTTTCTGGGTAGTTTTTTTGATAAAATTGTTCTTGGCAAGTGTCAAAGTTTACTATATATTATCGCATTCATTACATTGGCTGCAGGCCAGACATGAATGTCAGTCAGTCTGGTCTGAAACCAAAAACATGAAGAAGTGAACTGAACCGAACCGAACAGAACAGAACCGAACCAAACCGTACAGACACCTCAACAACAACAACAACAGATATTCAACTGCTGCTAATGCAGCATTTAAGAAACAACAAAAAAATACATTTTTTTCTAAAGGGTGGTCCAACTAAAATGCAGTAGTAATAATTACAAATAAAACAAAAAGTTTTCAGGGAGTTCTCCTAATATTTTTTTATTATGATAGAAGGATCTATGACAATTATGTGTGAAACAAAATATCAGCCAAATACACGCCACGCCTTCGATCCGATACCTCGATTGGCATACCTTTATCTGATGGTTCTAACTTTTACTGACTTTTTTTATCTTGGACTAGGGGCTAACCCCGATATATCATTGCATTGTACTGGAACTAGAAAGAGATGTTATGAGGAAGTAAAAGGCAGTTCTATTTTTGGACGTTAGACGTTATATGTAACAGGAAACACATCTGCAGGCAATTTGTTTCACGAACAAACCGTACGCTTGAAAAACGAATTCTCTCTGTATTAAGTTGCGCAATTTAGTGGGCCAACGAAATATGCGTATATTGGGAAAAATATCCCTAATCTCATCAGAGAAAAATCCGTTGTAGTATCGATACAACAGAGTAGTGCATCCCACACTGCGATGATGCTCCAATGAGTTGGATACCTTACGGTCACCGATAAGCTTCTTCGATCTCTCTTGCACTCAGTCGAGTAATTCCAAAATAGACTTTGAGGCACCGGCCCAAACATGAGAGTTGTATTCCAATTTCGGTCGGATAGAGGTGGTATAAATAATGAGGAGATCGGATGGAGTGAAGTATGTCTTACACCGTTTCAAAACATGTCTGGCGAGACACTTGCATGCTTCTTTAGAGACGTGGAAAATATGTTCAGTGCAGCGAACATCACCCTGTATTTTCATTCCAAGAACATCCAGATGGTGTTGTAGCAAACAACCCGCATGACTTATCTTGTGTTGGACTTCCGAAACCTTTATCTTCATTGGCAGATCGAGGGACTCAAAAGCCCCCGGAAGTTCTGTTTGCAGACCGTATCAGCATTGATCATGGTTACAGTTCCTAAATCTTGACTGAAACGTTCTGGCTGCGGATTAAATCGCAAGAAGGGGATTAGATTGCCTGATAACTTTGTTGAAATGCCGGTTTTCGCGGGTTAGCTACCCCCCCAAGGCACTGTTGTCTTGCAACAGATACCTGTATTGTCAGGAACCAGTGGTGATGGTTAGATGAGTGAATTGGTTAAAGGTTGATGCTCTTAATGGGCTTCGGACTACAAACTCACTAAGACTTGTCTTCTATTGACTGTCTGGAAAATTACATACAAGTACAGGAGGGCTCAGAAGCAATGGAGTCTTCAACAAGACGTATGTCGATATGGCTATACACTTATGGCAAAAGTTCCGAACTGTGTAAGCCTTAAAAGCCACATGGGGGCACTGCTGAATTATGAATAATTCATTCAATGCAGTTGGTCCATTATCATATAAGGCCGTTAAGGTAGGTGTTGATGTAAATCAGTGATATATTTAGGCTGTTCAACCAACCATTTGGTATATGAACGATGCTTGATATGGTCATTATGTTTCAGCCCTCAAGCCAAGTGTTTAAATCTAAATCCTTATTCTGCAATGTCCGTGAGATATTAATTTTTTGGTCATGACAACGAGTCAAAGCTGACGGCTTCTTTGCCATAATATCGGGGACAACAACAATGTGTTCTAAACAATGAACTGGGTGAGCATGTTCAAGTGTGGTCACATATTCTCCCACCTTGCTGTGTGGAAGCTATTGGACTAATTTTTGTTAATCTGAGTAGTGCTGAAAGTATATACACTGGACACTGATCAGTTGTAACGAAATTAATTCGAACACTTTAAATGTTGTGCTAATGTTTGTTTTGGTCTTTCTGTGTTGTTATTGATAGGTGTGCGAGGCACACGGGGGTTAGGGGTAAAAGGGTAATAAAAAATAGTGAACTTACCGGATAGGCTGTTTTTCGTAGCGGAAGGGGTGAATGGCAGGTTTTGAGCTTCCTTCTGATGTTGTTCTTTCTGTTTGGTGTGGAGGATGAGTGTGCGGGAGCGCAAAAATGGAACTCCGCTCTGTTCCTAATATTCCTTTAACGCTGCCTAACCAACCTAGCAAAGCTTGGTGGTTAGAAGTGGAAATAAAATATCCCTTTATTAACTCATTAACTGGATTTTGGGTGTACACTAGGTTGGTTTTAACACTATATTGGCAGAATTCACTGATTGCAAAATTATTTATAATGTGCAAGTCTAACCTCGCAGTCCCTCTTTCCTCCTCCCCAGACATATTTTCCTAGTTCCAGTACAATGTACTGCATATGTAGGAGGCCCAACATAGAAAACAAACAAGTTTCCCACAGATCCGCTTGGCGCTTAATTTTCTCGATTGTGGACACATTGGTGGATTATGTTGACCATAAAGATAACGAACTGCATGAACTACGTTTTGATTTCACCGCCCATTTGTTTTGAAGGCTTCGGCCATCTTAACACGCTGCTCAATTGTGTATCTCTCCATGGTTAAATTTGTCAAATACTGAAGCAGAGAAATATCAAATTATGTTGAACAACTTGATGTTAAGTTGCGTGTGACTAAAAAATAACATCGAGCATTATGGTTGGACCACTCAGTAGACTTTTTTTTTTTACTCTTTCTTGCTTGTCGTCTGTATAATTTTTGTTATTACAACTTTTTGCATATTAGCACTAGTGAACTACCAACTCACAAATACCAGTCAGTCAGCCAAATTTACAGGAGCAGCAGCCACAACAACATCAGCAACAACAGCGCCGAGTCAGGAAAAAGTAGCAGTTGGCAATGATTGCACACTGCGTCATTTTTTGCTGCTTGGTCGGTCTGTTTCTGGTACGACTACAATATTTTTTGTTTGTTTGTTTGTTTTTGCATGTCGTTTGTGAGGTGTTCAAGGGCAGTTTGTATGACTCGATGTTTTCTCATAATGCACCTTTTAATAAAGATTTTTCCTGTTTTGCTTCGTTGTTTGTGCTTTTTGCTCTTTTAGCTGTTTAGTTTTTTATTTATTTTTTGTTTTACAGCGAGTCCGGTGTAACCAAAGAAAAGGAAACTAGCAATTTGCAACAACCTGTGTGTTGCTTTTGCTCTTGTTGCTGCACCTGCTTCACCTTCCTTTTTTTTGTATGTGCCAAAACTAACACTGTTGGTTTATTGCTAACATTTTTAATAAACTTTCTACACAAAAGTTTACAGCCATATTTTGTATTCCAAAAACAAAAGAAAAACCAAAATCCACCCAAATTTATGCACTTAACAATTTTGCCCAAAAAGCGTTCTCTGTGTTTGCGTGAAATATATTTGTTGCTTAAACTCGGTCAAGTAGCAAATACTAAAAAAAAATCTTTTACAAGTTGAATGACTTTTTTGTTTTTGTCTTTTATTTACTCTACGAGTTTGTTGTGTGTGTGTGTGTGTTTGTTTTAAGTAAAATTGAAAAAGTTTAAAAAAAAACTGCAGCTGGTATTAGAACAATTCTATTGTCTACAAACAAATTATGTGATATTATCAATTTATTCTGATTTTTTTTCAAGCTCTTTATTTTAATAAAACTTTTCAAACTCTACAAAACGCAGTGAAATGTTATCTGTTGCAACAGTTTAAATAGTGGGCTTGCTGGAGTTTAGTAACTGTTGAACAGACAAAAAGCGCATATTTTATGCAGGTGTGCTTAAATTTTCAATTGAGTTCAGTTTTGCGATTTTGTTGCTTTTTTATTATACAATGTATTAATTATTTTTTATTAGTGTGATAAGGATTTTGGCCAAGGCGTATAAATCTATTACGTTTTCATGTGCATTCGATTTTTTTTTTTTTAGCTTGGACCAGTACTCAGGGGATGACCCCTACATATGCAGTGCATTGTACCAGAGCTAGGAAAATAGGTTATGAGGAGGGGGAAAGAGGGAGTAGTGTTTGTGAACATTTGACTTGAACTTTCCAACGTTATAACAGACAGGAAACACGTCTCCAGGCAACTTATTCCATAGACGAAGCGTACGGCTGAAAAACGAATTCTCTCTGTAATGCGTAGTGCGATTCCCCGGGCAATCGACCACAAATGGATGAGCTCTAGACGATGAGCGCATGCTACGTAAAAATGTGCGAGTTTCGGGAACAAGATCCCTAATCTCGTCAGAGCAAAATCCATTGTAGTAACAATAGAACAGAGTAACGCACCCCACACTGCGTCGATGCTCCAGTGAGTCAATAGAGTTGGATACCCTACTGTCACGGATAAGCTTCTTCGCGCTCTCCTGCACACGGTCGAGTACCCCCAAAATAGACTTTGAGGCACCGGCCCAAACATGAGAGTTGTATTCCATTTTCGGTCGGATGTAGGTGGTATAAATAGTAAGGAGGTCGGATGGAGTGAAGTACATCTTACACCGTTTCAAAAAACCACTTGAATGCTTCTTTAGAGACATGAAAAATGTATTCTGTCCAGCGAACGTCCAGGGGACTGAAGTTAAAAGAGTCGAGTAAACAGCATGTTCCGAGAACGCGCGTTCTGAAACCGCAATGCGTTTTGAAAAACGCTTAATTGATTTTTGGGTGTTCTGGGGAACGCGCGTTTTACTGGCGTTTAGGAGGTTTTTCCGAAAAAATACAACATGTGTTTTACATACATATATATGCATGTGATAGTAATATAAAACGAAAAAAAAATTGACAACAAATAGAAAAATTTTTCTATTTAGTTTTCTTAATGAAAATGTGTAAAATTCTTTAACCTTTTTATTGATATCAAAAGAAAACACATTAAATTTTAATAGTGAATAATTTTATTGCCTTTTACAAGTTCAGTTTTAGCAAATTCAATCAGTTCACTTCAATATATACATGCGAGTTGAAGTCGCCAATTTTAAGCGATATGCGTTTTCCAGAACATTTGGCGATTTCAAATCGCAAAACCATATTTCTTACGTTATACGTTTCTCAGAACACCTACTTGGCGTTTTCAAATCGAAAACGCTAAATTTAAGCGATTTGCGTTTCTCAGAACATGCATGAAAAATAATTTCTCATATTTCTATATTACTTTCCTTAAAAAAAATAAAACCTAGTTTTACCCAAAATGCAATTAAAATAGATAAATACTTATACAATTATAATACTAAAACTCTGTGCTGAATTTTGTTTGAATATCTGCAACAATGAAACATTTGCCCATATATCCTTTTTTTAACTTTCGGTTTTCGAGCAATTTTACTCATTATTCAGATAAAGAATATACAATTTTTCCACATATCCTTTATTTTCAATATTATATTTTTGATTTAAAAACTGACCTGAACTGACTGACCGTGCAAGTCACTAGGCTGCTATCATGTTTTCCAATAAAAATTAAAAAAAAAACAACAAACATATTTCAAAATAAATTTGAATGATTAATTTTCGCCATCTTATATAATTACAAAAGATTCCGTCTTTTTGAAAAACAACGCTGTTAGATTTTACTGCAGTAAAGTCTGAAGATCCACCAATTTGATGCCTTTGATTTGAGATATGTAAACACACCTTCAACCGAATGTATGCCTTCGTAGTTCGCACCAAGATTTTTATAGTGTGCATATGAGGGAGTAGCAATTGCTATAATTTGTGTTCAATACTCGTGAGTATAGTAAACTGAGACTTCTGCCACCACTGCCAGGATTGAACTCGAGCTAGACGAATGATACCAACCCATCATCATATAATATTAGATATATAATTATAAAATATTTAACTAGTTTTGTACTTTTTATTTTCCTTTTTATATCTCTTCTTATTATTATTTTTTGATTAGAATCATCTATTTATCTTGCGGTCACAGATAAATTAAAAAAAAAAATTTAATTATTAACAAAAAATATTTTCTATCAAAATTAGAAAAAAAAATTTATTGACTGTGTCACCAAAAAGACACCATACCATTACTTTCGCCTTCTTTGCCAACAAGCAAACCAGAACAATTATTCTCGTGTGTGAATGCTAGAACAATTGTTCTCGTGTGTGAATGCCCATTTAACAAAAGTCATGTTGCCAGAGTTTCTAATACTATAACCTAACTTTCTACTATAATATTTGTAACACACAAATGTGCCTAGTGGCTCTGTAAAATCTTTTCACTTGCTTTACAAATGACGACAAATTTTCGATCGAATGTAAAATCGACCACATACATTTAAGGCTGTAAATCATAAAAAAAAAGATTTACAATAATATCGAGTTCCGTTTTATAAACAACAAACAATAAATACCCTTTTTGATACTTAATGCAGGTACCTATAAAAATTCAAACTAAAAACAGTCATTATTGGCCCCTACAGTTCCCAGAAATCCAAATTCAAATTATGTAACAAATTTTTAAATAGAAATAATTTCCACTTTACTAGATGATAAATTTCTTAAAATTGTAAAATTTATTGATGGTTTGTTTCCAAAGATTTCGATTCTTAACTAATTAATTTAATTGGAAAGGTTAAGAAAATTAATGAGCTCAGCAGCTCGTTACCATCGAAGTGTGTGTTTTTTAAACACATTAAATGATCTTGAGAAATTGTTAAAAAAATGTCAACATTAAATTAAATTTTCCAGCCCAACAAAACCTTTAGCTGCTTTACAGTTCAATAGAAAACCAAAAAGGGCTTATCATTATCATTTTCAGTTGTTTCTTTAAGAGGACAAAACAAACGTCACTTGGAGGGGAACAAACAATTCATAATATAAGATACAATCAACCTATAAACCTTAAATAAACTCGTTATAACTTTATAAACTGAAATGCCTTACCTGCTTGCCAAGATCTGATGGTGTTGTTTGAAATGCCTCCTAAAGCCAATTTTTATCTCCGCCAAGCAAACATGTTAAAGATACGAATCGTGTAGGGCAAAAGTTTAAATGAATTAAAGATAAAACTGCCTTAAGGAACACTCTCCTCTAAACAAATACCACAATTTTAATCATAAACGATATAAAGTGAATGAGAGGGAGGGACCATCTTCTAATAAACACAGGAAAAAAAAACAGCAAAAACAATGCAGCCACTCAGCATGCAACTTCACCTCTTGCCGCATACCGCCTTGTCCAAAAAGCAAAAACTTACTTTAATCGGAACACATACAATATCTTTGTAAAGAGAAAAAGGTAAGCAAAAAGATTTGTATGTGTGCGTGTGTCTCTTGGTATTCGTTATCTTGTTGCTGTTATTGTTTTTGCCAAAGACATAAACTGTTTAAGAATTATTACACTGCAAACGTACCCGTTTTAAGAACACTAAGAAAGAATAAAAAGAAAATAAATATTCGTTCACTCGCTCATGTTAAATGTTTAAATCACTCGTGATTTTGTGGCTGTTGTTGTACTCGTATTATTAGATGTGTCCCGATAATCACGTACACAATCAATTAAAAATAAAATACGCTGGCAATAACAACAACCACTAGAATTGAAATTTAAACAAAAACAAAGTAAATTATTGTTGTGATACAAACCTTAAATTTTTTATTTCACTTCAAGAGGAAGGCCAGTGCTTAAAGGAATTGAAACGTTATAGAAGTGATGAAAAACCATAAAAATAAAATAATAAGAAGAAACTCACAAGAATTAGAATTAAAGTCACGTTTAGTGCTACAATTAGCAGGTTGAAATCTACTACTAGCAGGCGTAAAACTACTATTACTAGGCCTAAAGCTTCTATTAGCAGGCTTTTAACTACTATAAGCAGTTTTAAGCTACTCTTAGCAGGCTTTAAGCTACTTTTTACAAGCTGAAAACTGCTGTTGGCAGACTGAGAACTACCATTAAAAGGCTGAAAGCTGCTATTAGCAGTTTCAGAGCTACAAGCGGCAAGCTTTTAACTGCTACGAGTAGGCTAAAGACTACTATTAGCAGGCTATAAGCTACTATTAGCATGCTTTAGGTTGAAAACTGTTATTAGAAGACTGAGAACTGATAGTAGCAGCATAAAGGCTACTATTAACTGGCTTTAAAGTTCCTATTAGCAGGTCTTAAAGGCGAAATATAAGATTGTATTATATAATACCCTTCGCGATAGTCACGTAAATATATAGTATACTCTACAAATTTAAACTAAACATGCGCGGATATATATGGACCGATATCGGGGAAACTCTTTTTTGCCTTGTAATAGCCATTCCAAAAAGGTAATTTTGTATGGAAATTTTCATGGAAAAATCGGTTAAGGCTATATCTCGGGTATATATGGACCGATATCAAACATTTTCATTTTATGTATTTAAGTAACCTGCTTTTATTACTACAAGTGCTTTTAAGAAAGAGAAAAAAGTTGTTTCATGAAAAGATCGGTTCAGACTATATATCGGGTATATATAAACCGATATCGGAAATTTTCATTTTCTGTATTTTAGCTAAAAAAAAAGTTGTTTAAGTTCGCTTACACGGTATTTTCGTGAAAAAATCGGTTTAGGCTATATCACGGGTGTATATGGACCGATATCGGGAAACTTTTTTTTTTTGCCTTGTAATCGCCATGTCAAATAATTGCATCGAGCTTAAAGAAAAATAAAGATTTTTTTTTCAAGAAATTTCAAACAAAATTGCAAAAAAATTGTTTTTTTTTCGGAATTCTAGATATACTTCAGCTATATGTGAACCGATTTTACTGAATTTCAATAGCAAATCTATGAATCAATGGGATAATAGAATGGTGGAAGAAAAACGTTCTTAAGTCTAATGGTTTTCTCCAAAACGGCATTTCAACGGCCGACAGACAGATAGGTAGACATCGCTTAATTGACATTTCTATCAATGCTGATTCAGAATATGTATGCTATATAGGGTCGAAAATTAAAATTGTACAAATTACAAAATTGTAAAAATTACAAGCTTATATATTTTTAATTAATTTATGGGACAAGACAAACAAGAAAAAATTAAACGAGGTTATAAAAAACTGACGAGAGATATGACGCTGAACTGCCCCGCTTATTTCTTTGGCTGCATTTTCATACGCGAATGTGAATATTAAGATTCATTCAGTCCTATTACGAAATAAAACTGAATGCTAGTTGCCAGCCCATATAGCCTAAGTTAGCTTACGCCATTACAGGTGTCAAAACTCTTTATGCTTGTAAGTTATTTTGCTGATATTCCTTACATCCAGCAGCGATATGTTCTCTTGAAAATTAAAAAAACAAAATGGAAATTTTAATAAATGAATGTGCCACTAAGTCTAAAGCAGCGGTGCCCAAAAGTTCTATATGGAAAAGCAAACACCAATACATTAAAGGAAATATACTAATGGAAAAATCGGTTTAGGCTATAGCCGAGATATATTTCGGGTGTATATAGACCGATATCGGAAATCTTCATTTTCTATATTTTAGTAACCCCTTTTTATTACTAGAACTGCTTTTGAGTAAGAAAAAGTAGCTTAAGTTCGCTTATGTGACATTTTCATTAAAAAATCAGTTTATGCTACATCTTGGGTATATATGGATCAATATGGGGAAAAAATTGTCATTCTTAATATTTAAATAAGTTTGTATCATTACCCAAACTGGTTTTAAGTAAAAAAAGTTGTTTAAGTTCGCTTATGGGACATTTTCATAAAAAATCGGTTTAGGCTATAGCCGAGATATATTTCGGTTGTATATCCGATATATCTCGGCTATATATCGGAAATTTTCGTTTTATGTATTTTAGTCACCTATTTTTAGTACTAGAGCTGCTTTTGAGCAAAAAAATTTCATTCGATTTAGGCTATATCTCGGGTATATATATGGACCGATATCGGGGGAAAATTTTCATTCTCTATATTCAAATAACTTTGTTTCATTACCAAAACTACTTTTAAGTAAAAAAAAAGTTGTTTAAGTTCGCTTATGCCACATTTTCATTAAAAAATCGATTTAGGCTATATTTCGGGTATATATATGGACCGATATCGGGGAAACATTTTTTACCTTATAATCACCATGCTAAATAATTGTGTCTAGTTTGACAAATAAATTTTTTTTTTAATTTTTATGCAAAATTGCAAACAAAAAATTACTTTTTTCGGAATTTTGGGTATATTTCAGCTATATGTGAACCGATTTGCGGAATCTATGAATCTATGCGGTAATAAGATGGTGAAAGAAAAAAGTTTGCTCTGAAGCATTATTTTAACGGCGGACTGAATAGGTAGGTACTCGTATAATTTACAGGGTCGGAAATGAAAATTGTAGAAATTACAAACGGAATCACAAACTTATATATACCCTTTTTGTGAAGGGTATATAAATAATTATAATAAAATAAAATAAAGTTATAAAAATAAACAGTTTCAAAAATTAAAACCTTTCAAAATACATGAATTATTCTTCCCCATAATTATAAGCCCTGATGCTTGCTCCAGGACTTTATAAAACAGAACTATATTTTCCAGCAAATCAATCAACTCCTTTAAGCAACTGCTTCACTTTTTATCTTTCAATAAGATTGTTCCAATAATCTTTTTTTCACTTCTACAAAATAAATAAAGTTGAGGCAGTAATGAAGCGATTTCAAATACAGATTAGGTTCATAAATCTTGTTATAGACCTTTTGGGATTCTTGAAATCTTTCACGTTTTTTTTTTCTTTCACATCTCCCCTTTTATGTTTCTCTTAAAGGTTACAGGGTTTATGTTTTTTTTTTCTTTTTTTTATCTTAAATGGCTACAGAAACAAAAAATAACCAAAAACTCTAAAGAGGTGAAACATTAAGAAAAGTGCTTATGACTTCTGTTTAAAAATAAATTAATGAGCTTAAATTGTTCTTTGTGAGGCAGAGGAATACAGAAAAGGGGGGCTGAGTCGGCAAACATGCCTTTCAAATTCAAATAAAATTAATTAATAAATGAATTTTTCAATATGATTGCATTGTTTATATATACTTTATTTTTTAAATAAAACCTTTATTACGGGGAAAAAAATGTTTAAGAGTTTATTTTTTGAAAAATTTATCTCTGCTTCAGAGTGCCGTTTGTGTGTGTGTGTGTGAAACTTTTTTCGCATCATTTCATTTATTTACTTTGCGCTTTTTTCAATATCATTTTTCAAGTTGCTGAAGCACGTGTATCCCATAAATACTCGTTAGTATCTTTAAACATACTATAAGCATTTAACAAAGCAATGTTATTATTGCGATTATTATTTCTTCCCTTAAGCTCTTAAATACACAAACCATTTTTTTTCATATAACTCCAACCATTCAAACAATGCAGCTTCTTTTAGTCAAGGTGGCCAGGTTAAGAAAAATTAAATTTGTTTGAAAGATTTACATATCGTTGGTCTCATGTAGAAAGGCCCTAACAAAACTAATTGAAATGTTACAGGAGAAGGAAAAATCGTAATGGAAACTGTATAACATCTAACTGTATGTACATCTAAAAGTAACTTTTTTTGCTCAATTGCTTGTAAGAGCAATATGTACGGAATTATATAATTAAATCTTTGTGACACTGCGTACTTGTGTGAAACGTAGTGGAATCCCTAAAAGAGCTCAATTCAGGGAAAATGCGAGTTAAGGCCTTTCTACGTGAAATTTACGATATAGAAATACATATATTCTCTAAGTCACATAATGTCATTTAAGCCCAGTTTAGACTATTATACTGTGTATTAATAACGAGTGATTTTTTTGCTATTATCTTTTTGGCAACACTAGTTCACGCACGTTTTGTATCTTGTGTCACTGTCAAACATCTTCAGTTTGGTCTATAATTTAATCATGAATCGTCTTACAAACGAACAACGCTTGCAAATTATAGAATTTTATTACCAAAATGCGTGCTCTGTTAAGAAAGTTCATCGCGCGCTTCTTCCATTTTATGGTCAGTTTAATCGACCTACTGAGGCTTCTATTCGGGCTATTGTAAAAAAATTTCGCACCAAATTTACATTGTTGGACATTAAACCACCAACACGCTTACGTAGAGTGCGAACTGAAGAAAATATCGCAGCCGTATCGGCCAGTGTTGGTGATGACCGTGAATTATCGATTCGGCGCCGTTCGCAGCAATTGGGCCTCTGTTACTCCACTACGTGGAAAATTTTGCGGAAGGATTTTGGTGTGAAGCCTTATAAGATACAACTGGTGCAAGAATTGAAGCCAAACGACCTACCACAACGCCAAATTTTTGGTGAATGGGCTCTTGAAAAGTTAGATGAAGATCCACTTTTTTATCGAAGAATTGTGTTCAGCGACGAGGCCCATTTCTGGTTGAATGGAATGGAGCCAGAAGCATTGCAAGAGCTACGAATGCATCCACAAAAAACAACAGTCTGGTGCGGATTATGGGCTGGCGGCATCATTGGGCCGTATTTCTTCGAAGATGATGCGAATCACAACGTTACTGTGAATGGTGAGCGCTACCGTGCGATGATAACAAACTTTTTTTTGCCCAAAATGGAAGAGCTTGACTTGCATGACATGTGGTTTCAACAAGACGGTGCCACATGCCACTCAGCACGCGAAACAATGGACCAATTGAGAGGCGAGTTCGGTGAACAGTTTATTTCACGGTTGGGACCAGTCAATTGGCCGCCCAGATCGTGCGATTTAACGCCTCTAGACTATTTTGTGTGGGGCTATGTTAAGGCTAATGTCTATAGCGACAAGCCCGCTTCGATTGACGCACTGGAAGCCAACATTGCCAACATTATTTGTGAGATACCGGCCGAAATGTTGGAAAGAGTATGCCAAAATTGGACTAAGCGGATGGACCATTTGAGGCGCAGCCGCGGCCAACATTTGCATGAAATAATCTTCAAACATTAAATTATATCGACCCAACTATCGATCCAAATAAATATTTCATGCATTTTTCTGAATTTTATGTGTTTTTTTTTTTAAATTTTCGATAGTTCTTATAAAATCACCCATTACTTGTCAAAAATTCAAATAATACGTGCAAGTCTTATAGTCTGAATGCAATCTGTCATATTTACGAAAAATAATACGATAAAAATTTGACATCCCATATGACTTTGATGTTTTTTGAAACTTTACATAACGATAATACTTTTCTATTTGATATTTAATTATTTGATCTTGTTTAAGTAAATATTTCTTATTTTTGCAGCTAAAAAATTCAACAGTATTTGTTTTCAATTTAACTTAAATTAAATTTTCCTGACGAGGATAACAAATTGTTATCGAAATATTGAAAATAAATACTGTTGAATTTTTTATATAAAATAAAATGATCTTTAGCCACGAAAATAATTGATAATACTTTTAATTAAAAAAGGTTGTGTTTTTTTTTAGCAAGCCGGCTGTTTAAAAATTGAGTAGTCGGCTATTTCGTAGCCGATGGGATGCCGTCACTGATAGTATTTTTTGTCGTTATAAAAAAGATCGAAGTTTGTAATTTAGCTGTCGTTTATAAATACATGTTGCTCATGCTATATGTAGAACATAAAATATTTTTGTGCTATTGAATTTGGATCTGTTTTACATTATTATTATTATAACTTAAATTTTTGGTTTGTACATTTGTACAACGGGTTATAGTTCAAGTTTTTCCTTTCTTAAGTTTTTTCTTAAGAAGGATTTTTTTACAATGTAAATTTGCTGTGATCAATAATTTTTGATTGATTTTTGATTATTATAACTGTTGAAGATTTTTAAGCGCGGCATGTCTATCGCCTACAGCGAATAGCGGCGTACCTGCCGCCGTGTAAAGTTTTATGGTGGCACATCTATTTGCTGAACAAAGTTGAAAAGTTTTACTTATTTAAAATACTTAAAATTTGCGAAATAAACCAAGATATTGTTATTATTTTTATTCTTTTAATTAAAATAAATGCTGCCACAACTCCTAAACACACTTTTCTTATTTTTGTCTCATCATTTTTTAAATTTATTTCATAATTTTTTATTTTAAAAATGTTGATCACTGCAATTTTACACGATAAAATAATCACAATTTATTGTTTTATTTTCTACTCAAATTTGTTGGTTTAATTCAAATGTGATAATGTGAATGCAAATTTTAATTTACGTTAGACTTTTTGGCAGTCGCAAGAAATGTGTTTAGATTTTTATCTTACAAAATCGAATCATAGTATTTATACTTGTATAATAGTCTGATCAGGCCTTTACTGAATATACAACTTAATAATGTGGATTTTTTTTTCTTATAAAAAGTCTTTACTCTTAAAAATTAAAAAAAAAAATTGTTTGGTCACCCTTAAATTCACTTACACACTCAATACTAAAAATAATAATAATAAACACCAGCAACAGCAAAAACGTCATTGTCTCGTAAAATGTTTTGCGGTTATTGCAGTCGACACCCGCCCTGGCAATTAAGTTTTTGCTACACTGATTACAACAAGACTCTGCTACACAAGTGTCTACTCGTTAACTTCATTTAGACACTCAGCGGATACATACTCGTATCTACATATGTTGCGAATGGGAGTGTGTTTGAGGATCGGCAAATGTGTGCATGTGTGTTAATAAGTGTAGATGAATTTATGGTGTGGGTTAAATAAATTCACACGGAGCTTTTGCTGCGTGCGAAAACATTTTGTTAAAAGAAGTCATAGTAAGTATACCATATCGTTGTCGAAAGCGAAGCGCATTTGTAAGCCAAAAACACCCACATTTACTTGAAGTAAAACAAACATTGCGTGTAACGATGTGAAGCTGAAAAGGATTTAGTTTTGTAGCATATCAGACAACTAAGGCAATACTGAAAGCGGTTTGAAGCCAAAAGCTTCATTAGTGAAGCTGTAGCATTACCTCAACATGAATGAAATGAACTTTATTGCATCGAAAGTTTTATGACGGTAATGTTTAAATATGCGCGCCACAGCTGGTGCGTAAAAGGCGCAATCTGGAACGCCAATTTACACCATTCACGCACTGACAGTAACACTTTGACCATCAACAGTTTTGAAGACATACGAGTATGCGCAAATAACTCCGCTAGCATATAAAGTGCATCAAATCTTTAGTCTCAAGTAGAAAGGCCCTAGCCGCATTTTCCCTGAATTGAGCTCTTTTAGGGATTCCACTTCGTTTCACACAAGTACACAGTGACACACAGATTTAATTATATAATTTTATACATATCGCTCTTACAAGTTTGCCAAAAAAAAAGTTACTTTTAGATGTACCTATTTATACAGTTTCCATTACGATTTTTCATTCTCCTGTAAAATTGCAATTATTTTTGTTAGAGCCTTTCTATCGGGTGGCTAAATCTCAAGGGCCGATGCTGAATGTGAACCACACCTAAACGCCAAGTTTTTTCCGAATTTTATTTGACATTTCTCTATTTAAGACTTATTCAATTTCAACCATGGAGAGATTCATAATCCAACAACGTGTTAAAGTTATCCAGACTTATTATGAAAATGATGATCAATTTTCGAAGAAAATCATCTTCAGTGATGAGGCACATTTTCACCTCAGTGGATTCGTCAATAAACAGAATTGCCGCATTTGGGCGAATGAGAATCCAAGAGTGACTGTCGAAAAACCAATGCACCCACAAAGAGTGACTGTTTGGTGCGGTTTATGTGCTGGCGGCATCATCGGGCCATATTTTTTCCAAAATGAGGCCGGTCCGGCAGTTACTGTGAATGGTGCTCGCTATCGTGAGATGATAACGAACTTTTTATGGCCCGAATTGGAAGATATGGATGTAGACGATATGTGGTTTCAGCAGGACGGTGCCACTTGCCACACAGCTAACGAAACAATTGCTCTTTTGCGCAACAAATTCAATGGCCGTGTTATCTCACGTAATGGCGATGTCAATTGGCCGCCAAGATCATGTGATTTGACACCGTTGGACTTTTTTCTTTGGGGTTATTTGAAAGAAAAGGTGTACGTCGATAAGCCAGCAACAATTCAACAGCTAAAGGATGAGATAATTCGGCACATTAACGCCATAGAACCTCCATAATGCCTCAGGGTAATCGAAAATTTGTACCATCGGATGGAGGTGTGCCGTCGTGGTCGCGGCGCCCATTTGGCCCATATTTTGTTCCATACATAATTGAGTAATACCAATATATCATAATAAAATAAAATTACAGTAATTTCTAAATAGTTTGTGTTTTATTCAAAATCAACATCGGCCCTTGAAATTTAACCACCCGCTACATGAGACGAACGAAATACTAATTCCTTGCGGATGTACTTATGTTTCGAAAAAAGCTTTTGGAGTATCCTCCCTTCAAATGCAATGATTCTGCTTATTTACTGGATATACTGGATTCAGCTAAAAATAAAGTCGGCTTCATCAGAATTTGGAATGAAAATGCAATATCAATATTAATTGGTGCTCTAGTCTAATTTACAAGCGTCAAGCCAAAATAAATGAAAATCAACTATCAGCTGTTAAATGGGTTGTCACATAAAGCAGTATTGCCAACTACAAGTTGTGAGACTCTAATAAACACCGAGTGAACAAAATGATTTAAATGTACCAAAAGTGTTTTAAACATGTTTTGTATGAAAATTAACTTCCTAAACTTTAGTAAACAAAATATATATTTTTAAATAGGGCTTTAAGTAGAGACATATGCTTAATATTTTAATTTTTAAATTTAATCATTCAATTTAGTTTTTGCTGCGATTATTCGAATTTATGGAATTGTTAACCTTTTCTTAGACACAGTTTTATTAATATTATCTCTACTAACTGATAGTTAGCTTGCTAAAATTTTTGTCTTAGTTTTATCGTGTAACGTGTATCGATGTATTTGCAGAGACAATTTCAAACACAAACATTAAACTCACAAATATATTTGAAAATTGTTTTTGCTTTGAAGTTTTGTGTTTGAAATTTTCTCTCCAAATACATCGATACATGATACGACTGAGTTTGTGAATTGAACAAGTGTGTTATTAATTGTTATATTAAACATTTGAGTATCTTTTGCTAACTTCCCTCGCATGTGAAGTTGACTGTAAGCTGTTAGTTTTCAATAAGAAATCCGTTAAGTTGTTTACATTTCCTTCTTCTTATCCAATGATTGTCATCATTGTTGCTGTTGTTGTTAGTATTACTGCTGCCAATATCATTAATATTGCGTTTTGGTTGTTTTTTTTTTGCGTACAACTCTGTTGTCGTTTCATCATGTTCACTTTCATTTGTCACTGATTGTCGCTGTACCAACCCAGTTGACCATGATGTTTGCACATTGTTCTTAACACGTGTAAAACATATGTTATGTGTCTAATGGGAGCTTAGTTTAATGATTAAACGTTTTAAAGAACTAGGAATATTTGTATTTATAAGCAGGGCTGGGTAGTATTTGGCATATAGATACGCACATTTTATATTATAAAGGGTGGCCCAAACATATCGCATGACGTCAGTTGTAAATAAAACAAAATACCTCTGCAGCATTATCTTAATATTTTTTATTATGATAGAGAAATCTAAGGCAATAAAACAAATGCTTGCCAGAGCCTCGGTGGCATATTTTCAATGCCATATTGACAGTGACATTTTAAAATTTTTTTTTTATACCCTTCACAAAAATGTAAAGGGTATATATAAGTTTGTGATTCCGTTTGTAATTTCTACAGTTTTTTTTTGCGACCCTATAAAGTATATATATTCTGAATCAGAATTAATGGAAAAGTCGATTAAGCGATGTCCGTCTGTCCGTCTGTCCGCTGTTGAAATACCGTTTCTGAGAAAACCATTAGACTTAGAAACTTTTTTCTTTCACCATTCTTTTACCCCATCGATTCATGGGTTTGCTATTGAAATTCAGTAATATCGGTCCACGTATAGCTGAGATATATTTAAAATTCCGAAAAAAGCCATTTTTTTTGCAGTTTTGTATGAAAATTTTTGAAAACAAAAGTTGTTCGTTTTGCTTCAAACTTCACACACTTATTAAGCATGGTGACTAAAAGACAAAAAATTTTTTTTCCAGATATCGGTCCATATATACCCGAGATATAGCCCAAATCGGATTTTTAATGAAAATGTCGCATAGGCGAAGCTAAACAACTTTTTTTTGCTCAAAAGCAGTCCTGGTAATAAAATTAGGTTACATAAATATGGCAAATGAAAATTTTCGATATCGGTCCATATATACCCGAGATATAGCCTAGACCGGGATTTTCATGGAAATGCCGCGTAAGCGAACTAAAACAATTTTTTGGGGCTCAAAAGCAGTTCTGGTAATGAAATTAGGTTACATAAATATGGAAAATGAAAATTTTCGATATCGGTCCATATATACTCGAGATATAGCCCAAATCGGGTTTTTCATGAAAATGTCGCGTAAGCGAACTTAAACAACTTTTTTGTGCTCAAAAGCAGTTCTTGTAATGAAGTTAGGTTACATTGATATGGAAAATGAAAATTTCCGATATCGGTCCATATATACCCGAGATATAGCCCAAATCGGGTTTTTCATGAAAATGTCGCGTAAGCGAGCTTAAACAACTTTTTTTTGCTCAAAAACAGTTCTGGTAATGAAATAAAGTTATGTAAATATGAAAAATGAAAATTTCCGCTATCGGTCCATATATACCCGATATATAGCCTAACCGGTGTTTTGATGAAAATGCCGAGTAAGCGAATTTAAACAACTTTTTTGTGCTCAAAAGCAGTTCTGGTAATGAAATAAGGTTGTATAAATATGGAAAAAGAAAATATCCGGTATCGGTCCATATATAATCGAGATATAGCCTGAACCGATTTTTCCAATAACATTTTTTTTTTGCTGAAAAGCAAATCTTGTTATAAAAGAAGGTAACGAAAATAGAGAAAATTAAAATTTCTGATATCGGTCCATATATACCCGATATATAGCCTAACCGGTGTTTTGATGAAAATGCCGAGTAAGCGAATTTAAACAACTTTTTTGTGCTCAAAAGCAGTTCTGGTAATGATATAAGGTTATATAAATATGGAAAATTAAAATTTTCGATATCGGTCCATATATAGCCGAGATATAGCCTGAACCGATTTTTCCATTAAAAAAATTTTTTTCTTTTTTTGCTGGAAAGCAATTCTCGTTATAAAAGAAGGTTACTAAAATACAGAAAATAGAAAATTCCGATATCGGTTCATATATAACCGAGCATATTTAGGTCACATTTTTAATATATTTTAGATTCGGCCCAGCCGAATATACTACACTCTTACTTGTTTTTATCTTGGACTGGTCCAGGGGATAGCCCCTACATATGCAGTGCATTGTACTGGAACTAGAAAAATAGAGTATGAGAAGGAGGAAAGGGGGAGTAATGCTTGTTAACTTAACATACGGAACGACCAAAACATTTAAAATGTTGAAATTAAATTAGTAAAAACTGATCAGTGCCCAGTGTACATACCTTCGACACTGCTCAGATCAACAAAAATTAATTCAACACCGTAGGATAATAAAATACATAGGAGGAACATAAAACAGAATTTAATAATATCAAATAGAGATAAAACAAATGACAGTAAAAAAATAATATAATAAAAAAACACGTGCACACATGATGCAAAACTCTACCTATTACGGTAAAATTTCGCGTATGACAAATTAATAATAAACATATGTGTAGGTATAGAAAACACGGACGACAATGAAAAGCACGTGTGTACGGAACGAAAGACAAAACACTATGATATAAAGTTAAATTTTTGATTAGGGTGCCAAATTTGCCAAAGAAAGAAGTCTAACGATGTCAAATCACATGAGCACAGTTAAATTAAGTTAAAATTGGTTGTATTATAATCGAAGGATCTGTGATAATTATGTGTGAAGTAAATATAGGCCTGATTAAACTAGTTATAAATAAACCAAAAAAAATTTTAGAAAATATGCTTAATATTTTTTGTTATGATAGGAAGATCTATGACAATTATAAGTGGAACAAAGTATCGTTCAAATGCTCACACCTAGTCATCAATTCGGCTTTCGGGCTGAATATGGCACATGGAACAAATACATAAGAAAGACTTTTGAAAGCAAAAAGTATTGTTCAGCTATATTCATTAACATTTCTTTCCATCTTACAGGGGGGTAACAATACTCGCACCAACCCCCGAGCCCGACTAGGGTTCATCTGTAAAGAACTCATGTTCGCCTCCCGCCGATTCATACCGACTATAATTGAGACTGTCGGGCGGTAGAGCCGGTGAGCAGTAATCAATATTCTTCGGAAGACCCACTATTATTCCATAATTTAGATATGACTATATGTCGCCTCTTTTGATGTCCCGATTGCCCGTAGCCTGATCGCCGATTTCATGGCTATTTCTCTCACCATGAAATCGGCCGGTGGCCAGTTCAGCATTGTAAAAAGTTCTTTAGATGGCGTGGTGCAGGAAACACCAGCCACCATCAAAGCAGACGTACGCATTATCCCGCAATGATCTTGCAGTAAGTGGCCTCCAGCAAGGACTTCCACCATATAAGCGCCCCATATGTTAAAACGGGCTTAACAGCCATGCCAAATGGTACGCTTGAACTCCAAGGCTTTAAAACTCTCTCCTTTCATCCCGATTAGCAACGAGAATCTGAATAGATCTCCAATGATTAAGCCCTTGAAAAACATACACTTAAACCCTCAAACCACGCCAAGGCGGATATATTTTGTGTATGTGGCCAATTGGGTAATGCTCACACATGCTTGATTATATTGGCGTGTATTTAATGATTGTAATTAAATTCTTCCCACCATCTTCGAGCTAAAGAAAAGTCTGTCTTTCAATCAAAATATTTTCTTAGGTCTATTTTCATTTCATCTACAACGAAATGGTACGAGCAGAGTGTGCAAATGAATGTTTAAATAAATTGCTGTGATGTTTAAAAAATTGTTCATCTGCTTTTCTTGCTGGAAAAGATGTTTTCTTTTGGATTTTTTCATTTTCTCAGTTTTATTTGTATTTATTTTGAACTTGAGATTTAATTGAACAAACATCTTTTTATAAAGACATAATAAATCCATGCAAAGCAGAATAAATAAATCAAGGGGCGTTTTGAATAAAGAAAAATAATTATAAGATTAAAATTAAAATTACAATTTTTATTTCACTTTTTTGTTATTGTTTTAATATAGTAGCAAAACGTAGTTAGGCAAAATCTGTATATTTGAAATGCGATTATAAAAGTATTCGTTAGAGCGTTACCTTGTGCAGGCGAAGCATTTATGCGAGCCGTTGATCTGCTTGTTATAAGTGTAGCACACACATCCACTCACAGAATATAAAGCGAAAAATATAATACACAAACAACGTACTCGTACACGATCTTAAGAACGAAAAATTTAATGAAAATCAGCTACTAATAATTGTATTGCTGTTGTTGCGTTCTTATTGCTTAGCGTGCAGGTATGTTTTCATGTGTGGATATGCGTAGCAATGAATGATCATTATCTAGATCAGCAGTACCCAAGTGTATAAGTGCTTAGCAATAGTGCTGTGCTCTTTAATACACACGTATTGCACTCAGCACTAGTAGTGAAAAATACACAAAGAACTTTGTCATATATATTTTTTTGTCGTTCTTCACTGTATGTACACACGAGCAAAGCTACAACACTTTCGCATGCTCTGCTGGTAAACATTGATGACAGCGATTATCAGTGTAAAGCTTGTTTTTGTATATATGTTTTGCAACAAAAAATATTAAATAAAAGTAGTTTTTCCTTAAATGTATTGGTGTTTGCTCTTCCATATAGAACTTTTGGGCACCCTGATTATATTTTTACTAGAGATAACACAAAATTCGATTACTGAAAATGATATTTGTTCGGGCATATTTTAGAATATGTCGATACCGAGCCATCGAAAGTGAACGTTTGACGGCGACGAAGTGAAGGGTGAATTCTCGAATAGGCCTGAATAAAAATGTTATTAAAAAGCTAAACTTTTAATTTTTTGGTTTTTGATTTGCCAGTGTCATAGACATAAGGAATTAAGATATTAGCCGTGTTCACAATCGTTTGCCTTTCAGACTGCAAGTTTGTGCATTTGCAAGCATTTGTTGCTCTCATCGGCGACTTTAACTGCAACCAATGTTAATCTATTGTGCCCCATTATGGGTTAAGTATGTCATTGGAAGTCATATTAAGTCACAATCACTTAATATATGTGCTTGTAGCAGCCTACATCTCCTGTACCCCAATACTCCACAGTGGATGATCAAGTGCTCCATTAAATCCACTTACTCAACGCAAATGCAAATCTGCAAATGTCTGTGTTGGAAATACCCATCCTAAACAGGTGCTTAAGGCAGCCATAATGACCTGTAAGAACACCTGTCAGTGATCTGAGGGTTTTCATGTCCAGTTGTGGGGCCCGAAAGTGCCCCAAAACTGCCTTCTTTGTATTAAAGTTTAGAAATTTTTTGGAATGTTGAAGACCAACTGTCTCAATCATGGACATTTCTTCATATCTTCATTAAGCAGACCCTTATTGAAGCCGAATGTTGGAGTGGGGCTAATAAAAGTCCCCTGCGCCCCTTTTTTGTCATAGATGTCAGCCATCTCATTGCCGTAGTGCTTCTCATGTCCTGGCATCCAGATCAGAGTAACCTGGTTCTGGCTTCATAGTGCACTTAGCTTGCTGTGACGTTCCAGTACTAAACTGGGACGTGAAGACACAACTGCTCAGGACATTCACTACTAGTTGGCTATCAGAGAGTATTTTTATTGGCACTCCCATGTGTCCTCTATCGTAGAGTATTTCAACTACTTCCCATCCCTTATTGCGTACAATTCTGCTTGGATTTATTCTCTTGCGAATGGCTATTTGAGACGACCGGCTTCGCTTTTTGGCTTTGGTGGTCTTACAATTAGTTCTCTTGCGAATGGTTTTTTTAGACGACCGGCTTCGCTTTTTGGTTTTGCTAGTCTTACAATTAGTGTAGAATAAAAATTTATTTCAATATTTTCAATAAAGTTCTACAGCTCAAAATCGTTTTTGTTTTTTAAAAACAAAATTTTATGTATTTTGTTTAATATTTCTTCTTTCTTCGCAAGACTTCTTTGTTTGTGTGTTATAAATTCTATAAAATATTTGAAGAAGTCTTTTAAAGGAAGACAAAATATTGAAAAAAATACATTAAAAAAAATAAAACAAAAAGGACCTTGAGCTGAAGAAATTTATTGCAAATATTGAATTAAATAAAGGTCAAAGCAAATAGGATCAAGAATTATAAAAATTTACTCGTATATTTTGCAATTGCAATTGTGAATAATATTTACAATTTTATGCTTTCGAAAAGTTAAAAATGCTGTAAAATTATAGAACAAAATTCGAACAAACAGTTTTTTTTTCTTCAACAAATCTTCCTTATCCATCCTTTCACATAAAAAGGGAATATTAAGTTCCCAACTCACTTGATACTTCGCAATTTCCTTAATAAATCTATCAGGTATCAAATGCCGGATACGGCACAACATGACTGAAGCGTGCACAACAATTGAACATGATTAAATTAATAACGAAAAAATAACGCTCAGATATAAATCAATGAACATTAATCGTATTCATGATTAGCAAATTATAAGGGTTGGTACTCGTATGCGATATGAATGATGCGATGAACAACGACCAAGAAAACTTAATTTTCAAATAAAATATTCATAAAACTGAATAAACACATTGCAAATTCCCCAGGAATTCTGTCACAGTGTGTCAATTAAACGATTAATCAAGAATTAGAGGAAGAAAAGGGAATACAAAATAAACAAAATTGCGAACAAACTAAAGAGTCAACCAACAAACAAATCAACAGAAACCGGCAGGAAACGCTGGGAAATTCAATTCTTTGGTCCATCACTCCTCAATGGAAAATGTGTGTGCTTTCTTATGATTATATAAATGATAATGAAAGTTGAATGGACAAACAAACATACAGACAGACAGACTGCCAGCCTGACTGACATATAAATAAACAACATGGTGGTAAAAACTTCAACGCAATGAGATAAAAAAGCAAAAAACAAAATGTGAAAAACGGCAACATAATTTTGTATTCAAATAACATTAATTAATGGATTCATTATGTTAATAACCAGGAGATAAAAGCCATGTATAATTTTATTACACACAAACAGACAAACAAACAACTAGACAGAGAGACAGACAACGTAACACTTCCAAGTACTGCAAAGGAAAACAAACACAAACGATTGAAAGAAGAAATAGAGAAAAACTTTTAATCTTAACTGCTGATGAGTTGAAACAGCAAACATCGTTTATCTTCGAAATAAAAACATATTAAATTCTTACAAACAAACCACCAAAAATTAAAAAGAAAAAACTAAACTTCAAGGCATGACCATTTAAGCCGACATCATTTCAAATTATGCTCATTATCATCGTTCTTATAGTTTTTGTTTTTTTTAGCACTCTGGAAAGATAATTTAAGACTTATCCTGGCTGATGGTTTGGAGGTCCCTGTTTTACTGTCTGCCTTTTTAAGAGACTTTTAATATCTATGTGGTTAATAGCGCGTGCCAGAATATTGTTTTTTTATTCGGGGTTTTTATACCAACAAAATGCTTAAAATAATAATTGTTTCTGGAACAAATTAAATGGAATGAAGGTCTGTAAGAAAATTAATAAACTAACAGGACAACTGAGAAGTTGGTGAAATTCTCAAGTATATGAGATTATATATGTAAATTCAGGATTGATTTTTACTTTTATAACTGTAAGGACATGTCTAGCTTCCACATGCCCTCTACTTTAAGAGTCTTTTTAATCGCTACATAGCTATTTAAATTTATGAAAATCAAATACAAAAAGTTGAAAAAGAAAAAACAAATATATATCTTAATCTCAAGAAAAAATAGTTTAGTTTAAAAAGTGATAGGATTTGAAAGCTCCCCATATGTCCTTTTTGGAAAAGAGTTTTTCTTAACACGCTTATATTAGTTTCACTTGTATAGTATGTTTGTAACTCACGAAAAACATGCCATATTAGTGATAATTACATATGTAGGTATACAAAACTTTGTATACAGTGTTGCTGCTTTAGTGCGAAGATTGGAGTTGCCGTATTGCTTCCTAGTAAGTGGGGGATTTCGGGGATTCGTGAAGCCGATTTTGTGAATTCCCAAAAAAATTCGCAACCTCTACGCTGACCGATTGGAAACTGGTTTTTCATATTCGGTGCGCGTTTTTGCCCTGGAATGTGCATCTGAACTATAAATGAACATTCGATTCGAAATTTGAAGTTGTCGTATTGATGCTGCGGAAGAGGATTTTGATGCTTCCTGAAGCCGACTTTGGGAGTTCCCAAAAATTTGAAACCGCTGTGCAAACCGAATGGTAACCTGTTTTTCATAACCTGTCATTCGAACTAGTCCGAAAATTTAAGTTACCATATTCTTTTTTGGGAAGTGGGGAATTTTGGCGTTTTCGATTTCGGGAAATACAAAACAAAATTGGATGGCTTTATACGGATAATTAACTGGTTATATGAATAACTATTTTATAATAATTATACACAATTTTGTATTCATGCTGCACGTCACAACAAATCGAGCGCCTGCAAAGGCTTCAAAATTAAGCAATGCGATCAATTCTTAAATGTAATAGATATACCTCAATTCACTTTATGCTACAATCGCTCAAATGGCTAAGTATAAAACAGAGGATTGCTTTTCACATATTAAATTTCATCCAAAAACTGAAACGAGGAAAAGCACCGCAATATTTAATGGAACCAATTTCATATGTGGGAGAAGTCCAACCTTACAACCTGAGGAATATGAACAATTTCAGGATCGAAAGAATTAATTTATCAGCCATGCAAAGAAGTTTATTCTACAAGGGATTACAGCTTTACAATACTCTACCGGGATACGTAAAAAACGAGCAAAGTATAAACCAATTTAGAAATCATATATCAAATTTTGTTAGATTAAATATACGTTAGATTTTTCAATTCAAAATTTCAATTCAAAATTTATTTGTTCGTAAGAAGTATTTTTAATGCTAATTAAGAAACTAAACTAACTAAAAAACTAAACTAATAATAACAATTTTTAAACTATATTTATTACTAAGCTGTATTTACTATTTGATAATTACATAAATAAAACTTACGAATTCTAACTTTTTAGGATAAATTTCTCTACATTAGCCCTGAGGGCATTCCTACTATCAACTATTGGGGGATTCAAACGCTGCCATATCACGCATAATGTTATAATATTTTATATTATGCTTGGAACAAAAAAGTCAGAAAGTACTCGTAATAAGACTTTTTAAACGGAGTTTGCCGTAACTAAACTGTAAATATCTCAGTTAACTCAAATTTAAAATAATTTATGTCAGAACGCTTACAGTATTCATATTTTTCACACTAATATTTTAAGACATGACTTTATGACAACCCTTTGAGAGCTTAATCGAAGGAAATTAAAGGGTCAGTAATGGAAATTTTGACTTTTGTTAAAAACTTCTGCTTAATAGCTGTCTGGACATAGAATCCTTCCATATATCCTTTTTTCAACGAAAGCATTAAGTTGCAGTTACTCTCTGAATATAAAATAAACAAAACTCTTAAATACTTAAACTTTCTGATAAATTTCTTTTCATTGGCAGTCAAAACAATTGTTCATTCTGAAAAAGTGCTTAATAATATATAAAGGGTGTTTTTTTAAGCTAGATAGAACTTTAAATTGTAAAAAGTAACACAAAAAATTAAATTTTGATGAAACATTTTTTTTATTTGTTTCAGTATACTCTGACAAATCATCATGAATAGACTCACGCTTGAACAACGCTACGAAATTATCCAAATTTACTTTGAAAATCAGTCGTCGATTCGCCCCGTTGTTTTATCGCAAAATTGTGTTCAGCGATGAGGCGCATTTTTGGCTTAACGGGTTTGTTAATAAGCAAAATTGCCGCATATGGAGTGAGACCAATCCACAAGAGACCCTACAGACTCCATTACATCCAGAAAAATGCACTGTTTGGTGCGGTTTTCATGCTGGTGGCATCATCGGACCTTATTTCTTCAAAAATGAGGCCGGAGCTCGCGTTACGGTCAATGGAGATCGTTACCGCACCATGATCAATGATTTATTGTTTGAAAATATGGATGACATTGATCCGGAGGAGATGTGGTTTCAACAGGATGGCGCTACGTGCCATACGGCGAACGCAACCATCGACTTACTGAAATCAAAATTTGGCGATAAGTTGATTTCGAGAAATGGACCTGTCAATTGGCCTCCAAGGTCGTACGATTTGACACCTCTCGATTATTTCCTGTGGGGCTACGTGAAGTCACTGGTTTATGCTGATAAACCAGCAACAATTGACGCCTTGGAGGCCAGCATTGTTCGTGTTGTTCGTGACATACGGCCAGCAGTGCTCGAAAAAGTGGCCCAAAATTGGACGTCCAGAATGCGCTTCGTCAAGAACAGCCGCGGTGCCCATATGCCCGAAATCATTTTCAAATGTTAATGTCACGTATTGATCTTTCGAATAAAAAAAAATTTTGATTACAATTTAATTTTTTGTGTTATTTTTTACAATTTCAAGTTCTATCGGGCTTAAAAAAACACCCTATATATATACATTAAATGATCGCAAATGAAGCTCTTAATCTCCATAAAAAAACTTTGCAGTGATAGTGTCACTAGAAAATGCGTATTCTTTCAGTTTCACAGGCAAGGATGCATTGTGACTGGTGACGAAAAATCTATTCATTATGATAGTCCCAAGCATAAAGATAATTATGGAGATATCGCGTTTATACTTCCACGTCGACGGCCAAACTGAATATTTACGGTTCCAAGGTCATGTTCAGTATTTGGTGGGGCCAGCACGGCGTAGTGTGTTATTAGAACCGACTGAAATAAACAGAAGCGATCATCATCGAACGCAATTAATGCGTTTGAGCCGAGCATTGAAAGACAAACGGCCGCTATATAACGAGAGCCATGATAAAGTGATTTTAGAGCATGACAATTTTTGACCCTATCATGCAAAAGTACTTGAACACGCTAAAAAGGGAAGTGCTACTCCACTTAAGGTATTCGCCAGATGTTGTTCCTTCTGGTTTCCAGTTGTGTCGATCAATGGCACACAGTCTGGCTGAACAGCACTTCTGGTCTTATGAGGAAGTAAAAAAATTGGATGGATAAGTTTTTTCAACGCGGGGCCAGTACGCTGCGCGAAAGATGGGAGAAAGTAGTAGCCAGCGATGTATAACACTTTGAATAATGAATTAATAACCAGTTTGTTTACAATAAAGTCTTGAATTTTGGGGAAAAAAAAATGGCGGAAACAAATTTGTTCACCTCTGTATAATTAATTGATTTAAAATAAATAAATAATTGAAATAATATAATTAAACTTGGCCTTAAAATGCAGCCCAAAAGCATTAAACATCGACTAAAACTAGCAAGAGTGTTTGTTCTAATACTAAATTAAATTTTATTACAGACGGTACTAGCATATGGGTTTCTCTCATATGTCCTTTTTTGTCATATGAAATTTAAAGCCCAGTTGGTATTAGATAACTCTTTAGTTTGGTTTGCTAGGTTGTGTGAGCTTTTGTTATTATTAAAGTTTAACTTTCTGAACAAAAATGTAGTGTATAATAATAATCCATTAGATTCTTATTATAAATAAAGGATATAAAGGATATATGGGAATAAGACGCATCCTGGCACCAATTGAGATAAAAATAACAATTAACAATAAGTTTGGGGAATTTATAAATTGTCTGCAGTTCTTAATGTCAAAATTTTAGCCTTAATTGAAAATTTCTAGTTAAACGCTATACAAAGCGAATTTCAACTTTTTTTAAGACGCTTTTTAAACTTTTACTTCGCATAAACAGTCAAGTTTACTCCCAATACAAACACAAAAGAAATAATATTTTGAAAACATATTTTTGCATTTTCCGCAGCTAAATGTCTTATTACATAAATTTTTTTTTGTGTAACAATTTTGGCTCTCATATATTTTGTTTTAATTAAATAAACTTTGCTTAGCCCAATAAAACTTAATAACTTTATGATGAAAGTTTCATCCCTCAACGTTATTGCCACGTTACAAGGACACAAAGTATCATCGTCATCATCATCGTTATTATCATTTTTATTACTCAAGTAGAAGGCCGTTAAGAATATTTAATGAAATACAAAATATTGAATATTATATTAAGCCACAATATGCACAATGCTTGAACAACTTTTGACAATAAATTACGATGTAATTATTTTGCTTTGAAAGTAAAAAAAAAAGCTAAAAAAATAGAAACATATTCCCAGCACACAAGCAATAATGAATTTAAAAGGAGATGGGGTAAAAAGTGCTTAATACATCCTTAAGTGAAGAGACAACAAAATGAAATAAATCTATAAATAAATAGAAAAAAACAAAACGATAATCTTTAGTGCAAAAGAAAGGGAGAGAAAGACAAATAAAAATAAAAGGCAACTGTATCTATTAAAAACAATTATGGCAATTCTCTAGGTACAACAAGGGAGTCCTTAAATGCATTGCTGCACGTGACCAAAAGGATATAGAAATGTGAGTCCAGTCCTTTGATATACGGTGTGAAAAAGTCTCCTGGCAAATGGAAAGTGAGAAAAGTCATACAAATATCTCACATTGCCTTTGTGCTTAATCGAGCGGAATTCCAGATGTAAATAACCGCGTACAAGCGGGATAAAATTAAAAAAAAAAAAAAAAAAGACAGAAAAAAAAGTTAAAAGCAATAACAACGAAAATGAAATGTAATGAAAAACGGGGGATGAATAAAAATGTGCAACAGCGTAAATATGAATGTTTGCAAAGTATTGAAAAGATATTTATGCCACACACGAGCCGTTTCATTTAAGTTCATTCGCATGTGATCCTTTTGAAAATGACTGCTTTCGTTCGTGTGCGTGTGTGTGTGTGTGTGTGTGTGAGTCTCTGCTTGATGCACAAAACTTTGACTGCACTCAATGCAAACAAAGTCCGGAAGCAACAACACATTCCACATCCTTTTTAACTTAGTTTGCAAACACGTTTACACATATTCCTTTTCTCCTTTTTTTTTCACGTTCACGTACTCGTATGCTGCGTTACTTACGAGTTGCAGCTTTTGTGTTTTTGTGAATATTTTCTACTCATTACTTGCATAAATCCCAAAAGCAATAAATTTATTGACTGGATCTCTTGTAAGCAAATACAGTGGTGTAAATAGCTGTAGTCTCTGAAACCAGCTGATGTAAAAAGGGTGCTCAAAATTAACGCAGGTTTTCAATTCCATAGAGAATACAGTTTTTTGATGAGTATTTTTTTTTTGGACCACAAAATATACAGTAGTATCAAATGGTCCTTACGGCTTAGCATACACATGCACCCGAAATTTTCCAATTTTTCCTAAATGAGGCTGAATTTCGTTGATGCAACATTGCAGCTCCTTTTTTAATACACGGCACGGGATTGTCTTTTTGTTATCTTGGACCAGTACTTAGATGATGACCCCTACATATGCAGTGCATTGCACTGAAACTGAGAAAATAGGCTATGATGAAGAGGACAGAGGGTGCAGTGTTTGTGGAGGTTTAACTTTAATAATAACAAAACTTGAACAATAACAACACGAAAGGAAACTCTATTGAACATTCAAAATGTTGGAATTAAATTAGTTAAAGCTGATCGAAACTGTGTTTTCACATAACCCCATAAAAAATATAATAGTACTAAATCACATGAAATATTCGTACGTTTTTGCCTCTAAAAACGCTTTGCGAATTCACACACTTCGTTATATAGTACTTAAATAATTCACAACATTATTTACACTTAACACCACTGTGTATAAATACACTAGACTTGCGTACTTTTCTAACTTATGACTGTCTTGCACAAAGTTTAAAATTGAACTGACTCGTTGCCGCAGACCTACCTGCTGTTCTTTATCATCTTCTCAATCATTATGATCTTTCTAGAGATTCACTGTACTAGACTCAAATGTATAATATAATTCTTACGCATATTCACATTCACACACATGCTTGCGAACATTAAGCAAGTGACTGCAACAAACAATAAGAAACGAAATACCAAGAATGCAGGAACAACATTCTTTGTAGTTGCTTTGCTTCGAATTTTGTGAGCTTTAAATCATGTATATTTGTTTGTGTATTATGTTTTTAGTTTTATCATGTTTGTGTGAATGTGCTGTACATTTATAAGAAGCAGATTAATGGCTGCACACTGGATTAGATGCGATAGAAATTCGTAACAATATACACAGTAAAAAAACATTATGAACAGCTTTTTTTTCTATGTTCGCTATTGATGATTAAAGTAGCTCCTATGAAATGTCGACAGACAGCTGGAAAACATAAAAAACAAACTGTTTATAATTTTTTGATTGGTATCAATGTTAGAAGCTAATATAGTGAATAAAACTCAATCATCAGTAGATTTTGGAAATTTTTGATGATTAGAGTAGCTCCTATGAAATATAGACAGCTGGAAAACATAAAAAACAAGCTGTTTATAATTTTTTCATTGGTATCAATGTTAGAAGCTAATATAGTGAATAAAACTCAATTGTTTGAATATATAGGGTGTTTTTTTAAGCCCGATAGAACTTGAAATTGTAAAAAATAACACAAAAAATTAAATTGTAATCAAAATTTTTTTTTATTCGAAAGATCAATACGTGACATTAACATTTGAAAATGATTTCGGGCATATGGGCACCGCGGCTGTTCTTGACGAAGCGCATTCTGGACGTCCAATTTTGGGCCACTTTTTCGAGCACTGCTGGCCGTATGTCACGAACAACACGAACAATGCTGGCCTCCAAGGCGTCAATTGTTGCTGGTTTATCAGCATAAACCAGTGACTTCACGTAGCCCCACAGGAAATAATCGAGAGGTGTCAAATCGCACGACCTTGGAGACCAATTGACATGTCCATTTCTCGAAATCAACTTATCGCCAAATTTTGATTTCAGTAAGTCGATGGTTGCGTTCGCCGTATGGCACGTAGCGCCATCCTGTTGAAACCACATCTCCTCCGGATCAATGTCATCCATATTTTCAAACAAAAAATCATTGATCATGGTGCGGTAACGATCTCCATTGACCGTAACGCGAGCTCCGGCCTCATTTTTGAAGAAATAAGGTCCGATGATGCCACCAGCATGAAAACCGCACCAAACAGTGCATTTTTCTGGATGTAATGGAGTCTGTAGGGTCTCTTGTGGATTGGTCTCACTCCATATGCGGCAATTTTGCTTATTAACAAACCCGTTAAGCCAAAAATGCGCCTCATCGCTGAACACAATTTTGCGTCTATAAGTTGCGCGAATCGACGACTGATTTTCAAAGTAAATTTGGATAATTTCGTAGCGTTGTTCAAGCGTGAGTCTATTCATGATGATTTGTCAGAGTATACTGAAACAAATAAAAAAAATGTTTCATCAAAATTTAATTTTTTGTGTTACTTTTTACAATTTAAAGTTCTATCTAGCTTAAAAAAACACCCTATACATAGTATTTAAATTGTTTCACGAACTATGTGGCAGATTTTTTTTATTATACGGGGTGGACCATAAGTCTCTTAACATTTGAACAGACAGCATCAACGTGGGCGAGTGCATCGGGGTGGAGGGCTACGAAACTGGAAGCTGGAGCCTCCAGTCGCAAAAAGGATTCTGCAACCCAAGCTAAAAGCAAATTTTGTTATCATTTGAATATTCAGAATCATTCTCCAACGATTTAAAACATTAAGGAATGGGTCCATAAGTTGGAGATGACTGCATCAACACTATCCAAACAACGAACCGGGCTTCCTAAACCATTGAGTGAACCGGAAAACGGAGACCGAGTACGAGCGTCTGTTCAAGAACAATCCAACCTCTCTAGTCGTAAGCGGTCTGCGGGGTTTAAATATGCCTCGATCATGTCTAAATTGTAATTAACAACAGAATGGGGCAACTTCCTTTACATCAAATGACCCGTTTGCTGCAGCTCGTGAAATTTTTGGCCAGAAAATCATATCGAAAAGAAATAGCATTAACTGGTCATATAACATTAACTGGCCACTACAAACATATGACAGTAGTTGAGATCTGTGTGAGGACTGCAAGTCTCATGAAGGTGCTGGTGAATCGTGATTAATTCACTTCATGGGGATGATCCGTCATCAGCCGAGCGCGTAAAGGCCCGAGATTTTCAATAATAATTTTTTCCTATGGCTACAAACATATGACGGAAGTTGAGGTCTGTCTGAGGATTGCAAGCCTCATGAAGATGCTGGTGAATCGTGATTAATTCACTCCATGGTGTTGATCCGTCATCAGCCAAGGCCGTTAAGGCCCGAGACCTTCAGTAAGGATCTTCAATAAGGATTTGTTCCTATGGCTACAAACATATGACGGAAGTTGAGGTGTGTGAGCATTGCAAGCCCCTTGGAGTTGCTAATGAATCGTGATTAATTCACTCCATGGAGTTGATCTTTCATCAGCCAAGGCCGTCAAGGTAAATGTTGATGTAAATCAATGATACATCCTACAGTATAATACACAACAAGTAAAATAGCTTAAAAAAAAGTAATAACTCTTCTACATAAACATTTTTCTAATAATGTTATCAATACCAGGAGCTTTTCTCTGATTTAAAGTGCTAATGGCGTTCTCAGCATATCGACAACTAAGTCTTATTGAGATTTAACAGCAAATAGCATAATTCGATCTGGTTACGATAAACACGTTTCTCAAATAGTTTACATATAACATTCCCTGTTCCAAATCGCTATTAGCTCAGCCCCCGGCTGTATTTCGCAAGGAAGGCGCATTACAAAGAGTAATCGGATTCAAGAGTATCATCTGAATTGAACGAGCTTAGAATTATTTAACAAATCTAACTTATGCAACAGCTTTTACATCTAACGCCAACACTGTGCTTTGCAACTTGCAAGAAGTCTTAGACCACACTGTGATCCAATACCTCATATAAGCAGTTTCATTGCACATAAAAAAGCAATGAGAACAAAAAAGCAGCTCTTGAGTATCATCCCACCATTCCTCATACCCCTGTGAACAGAGACACACGTACAGGCATCAGTATCCTTTTTAAATTAAAAGAGGTTTTTTCAATATTTCTTGATAAAGAAAAACTGCTTTCCAAAAAGCACAAGGCAGTAGCAGAAGCAAAGAAGAGCTAAAAAGAAAATAGTTGCAACAAATTTATTACTTTCCCAAATGTAGCCTGCAATAAACATTTTTTTGCAACAAATTTGTTTTTCATGTTTGTACGAGTATGTGTAACGAGTACGTAAATGTTTGCTTTCTTGTGGCTGAATATTTCTCAAGTGAATGCGCGTGTGTGTGCGTGTGCAGGTGTGTGTGCTATACTTTTGTAAAGATCATAAATTATTTTGGTATTAACCCATTGATTGCTTTGGCGTACTTTCTCAGGGTACTTATACACATAAAAACGTATAAAAAAAGAAAACTTACTCGTACATAAAGTTTAGGCAAAGAAAATGCTGCATACTAAAGGGTGGTCCAATTACAATTCACGATGTTAATTGTGGGTCATACTTTAGGATCATGTCTTTGCCCAATTTAATTTGGTAGTTCTTTGATTCAGTGTTTGATAACTTTCATGGGTATTTAAATGAGACAACACCTGTGCATTGATGTTTGCTCAGGTGTTTTTAGAATTAGCGGCGCCATCGAAACGTACTTCTTCGAATCTGATTTCAGCCCAGCAGTTATCGTGAAAGGCGTTCACTTTCACGCGATATGAAGCCGATCGATAAGTGATTACAGTTGTGAAAAAGATTTATATCAGCACCTGCCCCTGCGGCCTTTTTTGATGATGGACCAATTCCACGGAGTGAATTATTTACGAATCACCAGCTCCCCCGTGTGGCTTACCAATGCTGATCCTCGTTCTGTCTATTTATTAAGGGTTTCGGAAGCCAACACAACATATGTCTTGCGGCTACAACACGAGGGGCTCCTTTCCCTCTTTACCCGCAAAACAGAATGCTCTGGTTAGGAATACGCCAAGGGCAAAATCTGTGCTCCGGGAGGAATGGGAGGGGGGGATACGTGATTAAAATTAAATGGTAGGCAACGAAGGAATGTCTCTTTTGTGCGACGAATTTAATGGCCGTGTTATCTAACGTCGTGCCGATATTAATTGGCCGCCATGATCATGTAATTTGACGCCGTTGGAGTTCATTCTTTGGGGATATTTAAAAGAAAAAGTGTACATCAACTAGACGAGAATAATTCAAGAGCTAAAAGATGAGATGCGAATAATTCTGCACATTAACGACACTGAAGCTCAATTAAGTCTGAGAGTCATTCAAATTGTGGTTCATCCTCCGTATATCACCGAAGCCGTGGCTAGTATTTGCCTGATATTTTGTTTCACACATATTTGACTGTCATTAATTCTTCTATCATAATAAAAAACTTAAAGTTTTGTTTATAATTAACCTTGTGCGTTTTTGGTTGGACCACCCTTTACAAACTTACAAGCAGGGTATTTTGGTTTTTTGAAACCAAAAAAAAAAAAGAAAAATTATTATATTTTTATCTCATAAATTATATTCAGTTCGTTCAGTACTCCGCCCGTACGTTTGTTCGTTCGTTGGTTTCTTCACTGTTACAGGCAACAAAAATATCTTTATCCTTGTGAGATTTTGTTATTTGTATTTGTTTTATAACAGTTTCAATAACGTTGTTTGTTTTTTCTTCAGATTTTTTATGTTGTCGTTGTCGCCTTGGTCCTCAATGCAGATCTGCATTTATAAAAATTTATTGTTGCACTTCCTTTTCATGTATGAATATGGATAATGTCACTTTGATTAAAATGTTATGGATTATTTGCTTTTGTTGTCGTTCTTGGTTTTTGTATTGTTATATATAGATGTTGCAGACAATATATGTACGTGCACACACAGCTTAACACCCAACTCTTGTTAAATGCATTTACCAATCCATAAACCTGATTTGGTGCAGGCATTTAAAAGTATACACTTATCTGTGATACACTATCACAGATAAGCGCTTCACGACTAAGAAAGATTCATTAAGTTAAATCTGCCATTGACTGTCTGGAAAATTCAAAATAGGAAGGTTTAGAATTCCCGAGGTTTTCACGACTAAGAAAGATTCATTAAGTTTAATCTGTCATTTACTGTCTGGAAAATTCAAAATAGGAAGGCTTAGAACTCCCGAGTTTCTCAGCAAAAGGTTGGTACATATGGCGGCGAAAATATAACAGAAACGCGGACCTGTGTAAGCCTTGCAAGTGAACCGTGATAGTTCACCCCATAGAGATTATCCTTCATAAGTTAAGGCCGTCAATGCAGGTGCTGATGTAAATCATTGACACATCCTGAATTGCTTTGCTGAAATTTAAGAGCAGTTCTCCCAATTGTGGACACTTTTGGTTGATTGGAAAGATTTCAACAGTAATAGCGCTTTGCTCGATGGTGTACTTTTCCTTAGTTGAATTTGTCAAACACTACAACAAAGTGTTATAGTTTTTTACCATACAAATGATATCATGTGAAAGTGGTTACTATTGTTAGATCTATGTCTGGATTTTGATAGCTTGCCATCTTACTTTGCCTGATTTACACTTATCAAGCACTCAGAAGCTCTCAAAACCTTTAGAACTATATTGAGCGTGCCATTTATCTCAAATATCTTCAACGGCGATATCTGCTCTAGAAGAAGTTTTCTCGACGTACTTATATCCCGTAATTTCATTTCTCTTCCATTAAAACCTTTTAGAGCTAACTATACTGCTGATTTTCTCCTCCCCCGGGGAACAGAGTTTGCCATGGCATAGACCAAACCAGGCTACTCTGTTTGCTGGGACATATTTACGCAGGGGAATGTGTCCCTCGTTTGTTGTAGTAAACAAACCTCTAGGAAGCCGCATGACTTAAGCTGTGTTGGACTTCCGAAACCCTTACCAAGGGTATAAATTGGCAGAACGGGGATCAGCAAAGCCGCCGAGCCATTATGCATTGCTGATCTCTCGGTGCTGATAATGGATGAGGTGCCAGTTTTGACGGAAGCGTTCTAGCTGTGGTTTAAAACTAAATTTGCAGCTATGATAGCTATGGTGCATGCCGACTGTTGGTGGCTAACAACCTCAAGAAGTGCTGTTGTCTTGCAATAGATACTTGTACTGAAAGGATTCAGGAGTGATGGTTGATGATGGCTGATGCTCTTAGTGGGCTTCTGCTCTTAGTGGGCTTCGGCCTAACAACTCATGAAGCCTTGTCTTGCATTCACTGTTGGGAAATTGCATACAGGAGGCATTAAAAAGCCCTTAAGCCAGGGTTTTGTCTATATAGCAAAAAGTTGCGACGTGCGTGGGTTCTGCTAGCCACACCCGTGGAGTTGGTGCATCATCAGATTAGGCCGTCAAAGCAGGTACTGATGTAAACCAATTTCCCAGTTGTTGACCTAGTGCGGTTGCTGAACTTTTCAGGATAATATATAATATAAGCTGACGCAACCAGTTTCATTTTTGAATAACTTTTTTTTAATAAAAAAAAAAAAAAAAAAAAATACGAGTATATATAATCTAAGTGTTGGAAATCTTTATTTTGACCTTTACAATTTATTCTGTTAATTCGAAAATATGATATGAGTCAGGTAGCTGCCGCCATTGCTGACATACATTTCCATAATTTTCGTCGATATTTCTGGTGAGAATTGGATGCATTCCTGTAGAATATTCTCCTTAAAAGCTGTGATTGTCTGAAGTTTGTGGGCATAAACTCGCCACTGCAAGTAGCTTTATAGAAAGAAATTTGCGATGCTTAAATGGGGCGATCTTGCTGGCTATGCCGAATCACTAAAATGGGAGATTACGAAACCAGGAAATGCTTTTTTCACAATATCCATTATGGCTTTTGATGCCACTTATTGCAACCACATGTTCACTAAGACCCGCTCAATCAATTCCTGCAGTAAGAAGCTGCTTACCTGTAGTATTCGCTAGTAACAGTAACTGCATTACCGATGACGTCCTCAAAAAAAAAAAAAAAAAAAAATACACAATATTCATTATGGCTCCTGCTGTCTGTGAGGTTGTGTCATTTTGTTGCAACTACATGTTTACTAAGAAACGCTCAATCAACTCCTATAAGTCGCTTCTCATTGCCCTGAAGCTTTCGCCAATAACGGTAACTGCATTACCGATGGCGTCCTCAAAAAATACGGTCCAATCACAAAACTTATGGTAGCACCACACTACACAGTAGCCTCTAGGTACCATTTAAAAGAAAATGTGCCTCGTCGCTGTTGACGAATTTCGACTTAAAATCGTCCTCTTCGTTGTTAAGATTGGAGTTGGCTCTACAGCAGTTGTTTGTCTGCCAGACTTCTGCAGCCGTCCAGTTCCCAAAATTCAAACTTGATTGACGTAAACAACCATTTGAAAAAGCTATTACATCTTACGATAGAGTGAATAATTTTGCACCACCCTGTATATTTACCCAATTACACAGATTTGTAGTGTAGTAAACAACAGAATAATAAGAACAGAAGAATGAACAAATTTGAATTGATTATCATAAAAGAGGAAGAAAACAAAATCGGAACCTTAAAACTTCTGCACTTAGACCGACAATATATTTATAAAGTAATCCATCATTTTGACTCTCATAAGATGTTTGTTTGTCGGAAAAAATTGTCTAAAAATAGTTATACATATATACGAATCTGCTCTGACCAGCAAATTCTTGCAAAAAATTCTATTCTATGGCGAATCAATCATTTTTCTAAATGTTTAAATAAAATATATTCAAAATGATAAATTTGCTTTCTTTGTGTAGAATTATTGTTGAGAAGGATGACGACTGGCAAAAACAATTTTTCCTTTTTAAATATTTTAGCATTTTCTAATTGTGCGTGAATAAATCTAAAATGACAAATTGAACACTCGTGTGGCCAATAAATGTCAATTTAGTGTCAAAATCACAACAAATCAATTTGTCATAAAAACACTAAAAGTCATAATCCATAAACAGAAATGATTTTTAATTCAATAAAATGTTTGTAATGCGTGTAATTGCTTTTTATTTTCAGTTTTATACAATTAGATTTTTTTTTTTTTTTGCAACAAAAAAGTTTATAAATAATAAAATTTGAATAAATAGTTGCTGTAATTCAATTTGTTACTTTTATTCGATTATATTGCTATGGAAAATATATATAAAAAAAGTTAAGGCTAAAAGGAAATGTGAGTAAAAATTTTTTAATGTTTTAGAACATTTGTTGTGTTTTTAAAAACTTTGATCGTATACATATGTACATACTTTATACTTGAAATTGAGAAACAAAAATATTGTAATGAAACAATTCTAAATACAAACTAGGAAAATACATGAATTCGAGCAGAGGGGCAACTAGCTGTTTTAAGGTCGCTGCAACGTTCATTGGTAACCAATCGCACTGACAACTGAAACACTGAAAGGAATCTAAAAATTGGTACGCGTTGAAATTTAACCCAAGTAAAACCAGCAGCGTTGTTAAAAAGTCGTAATTGTTGGTATGAGAGTTATTGCAAAGAAAGTATGGTTGACATGACAATATTCTAATGGCAACATACTATTGTTGCATACATGGTTGTGGCCAAAAATGTTGTATTGCTACATTTGAAACTTTATTGATATGCAATATTGTTATAATTCTGAGCAACCATGGTATTATTGTATTGAAAAAACTAGTCATCTTTTGAATACACACACACACACACACACACACACACACACACATATATATATATATATATATATATATATATATATATATATATATATATATATATATATATATATATATATATATATATATATATATATATATATACGTATATGAAATACTTAGTACATAATGTTACGAAATTGTATCATATCTATCCCACTGTGTGAGCCGTTGATCTAATTGTTATAATTGTCCATGAACATCACTTTCACACACACACACAACAAAAAAAGTAAAACCATTGGCGGTTTATTTACTTGAAATTTTTTATTTTTTTATATCATATATGTTGCTTGTTTACTATTATATTATTAGCTTTATGTTGTATGTGTGGAATTGCGTTTACACTTATAACAAGCAGATCAGTGGCTCGCACAGTGGGTTAGATACGATACAAATACGTAACATTATATACTACGTATATCCCACTCTTGTTATATACTTAAATGTAATATATAACCATATTAATATGGTTAGATAACCCATATTATGGTAGCTTACAACAATAATATGTTTGGAAGTAAGAGTTTGTAATGTTTGAGACAATAGCTTGCTTGGATCCAACTATAGTATTATAATGTCATAGTTTTGCTGCCCGTATATGAAATACGCACGCTTACATTTTTCTTAATATTCAACCTTACTTACCTTTTAACTTTCACGAGCTTTTGATGAGCAATTTTACACAATTTTATGCTCATTACTTTATTTCAATCAGCAACTGTAAACCTTGTCTTCCCGCTTAGTATTCAATTATTTTCTCTGTTTGTCTTTGGCAGGAATCAAACCTGCGATTTCAATTCTGTTAGTCGAGCACTCTATCAACTGGCCCTTCGAGGCGCTTAGAAACGGATCATCGTATAGAGAAACAAAAGGGGAAAACGCGTAAAATTAAAAAAAAAAAAAACAAATAAAGAAATTGTGCAGAATAAGTACATAGTGTGAAATTTATTTACAGCATCACCTGCGTTGCTGGCCTAATCTGATGATGGAATGAATTATTCACGATTCACCAGCGCCCCTGTGTGATTGGCAAGGCTCACACAGGTCCCAACTTTTGCGGTAAGTTCGTAACCATATAGACGAATATCCTGCTGAAGAGTTCGCACCTTCTAGTCCTCCCTGTATGAAATTTCCAAGACAGTCAGTGAAAGACAAAGCTTAATTGTAAATATAATAATAAAAAGTTGGTAGTCCGAAGACCATTAAGATCCTCAGCCCTTAAATAACTCTCCCGTCTAACCATTACTTCTGGTTCCTTACATTACGGGTATCTGTAGCAAGACAGTAACACTTCGTGCTGTTATTAGGCCCCTAAAACCGGCATTGCGTAGTTATCAGGGAAACTAATTTCCCTTCCTGCGATTTTAGGTTTAAGTCACAGCCAGAACGTTTTAGCCAAGGTAGGGCACCTCAACCATGCAGCGCCGCGATGATCTGCAAGCAGAACCTCTTGGTGACTTTGCTAATCTCTGTTCTGATAATTAACCCTTGGTGAGGATTTCGGAAGTCCAATACAATATAATTATATGTGGCTTACTAGAGTTTTATCTGCCACAGCAAACTAGGAAGTCTTTCTTACTCGTTTATACCCTAGAAAGCAGAGTGTCCTGGTCAGGTTTACCACAAGGCAAAACCTGCCTCTTAGAGGGAGGCAAAATAAATACCCTTTGATCGGGGAAAATCATTGTATATAGTTTGTTGTTACCTCAAACAAATAAGATATTAGCTAATTTTATCTGCAGCCGACTAGCAATGTGTTGGTACGGTCTATCTATACGCAATGTGTTTTTATACCCATAAGCTCCCAGTGGCAAACTTTTGTAGTACTTCATTTATATGGCCTTCTGTAAGGCCTTTTCACACATGTTTTTTTGATCCAATACTCATTCTCGCTTGCCTTCTCAGGAAGGCCTTATAGAAGGCCTACTAACTCCCTTCTAAAGAAAGGCTTGTGTGTTATGTGTGTCTACATACGTATAAAGAATACAAACGTACGTTTGTAGCAACAAAAATTGGTGAACCGTTTTAATAATTCCAAAGAAAAACGGCAAACATAAAAACAGGAAAATGCAGAAAGAGAAAAAAAAAAAAAAGATGTAAACTTAAAATAGTTTTGCTAAAAATGCTTTAGAGATCGGTCGCATTGTGTATTTTTGTGAAATTTTTATGGTAAAAATTTAAAAAAGTGATTAAAAGGTCGCTAAGAAAATATTCTAACGAAAGTATAGTAACAAACGCTCAGATTAAATAGAAATGAGGCCTGTTGAAGAACGCCTTCTATCAGGCCTTCTGAGGAAGGGAACGGTGAAGGCCTTGGCTGGCTAGGACAACGTGTGTAAAAAATATATGAGTATGGAATGCGGTAGCAAGGTCTTGTGTCTGCCAAATAAGGCCTTCTAGCAGGCCTTTTTACTCCTTCTTTCCGCCACTGGGCTTATATAAGTATAAATATGTTGTGTATGTGTGTGGCTTGATTTTTTATTTGTCAGGCTCTGGTATATAGCTTTTAGCAATGTATTGGTAGTACTGCCTTGTAATGTCTTATACACTCAGCCACTCAACTACTCCATCACATGAATTAAATTGCTACCAATCATCCGAAATCATATAAAAAATAACAAATTCAATGCCCGAAATACACTTGACACACTTTATTCCATCCAATTTAAATCATTTCAATGCTGTACATTTTTTTTATTATTCATTTCCCAATGAATCCATTTCGCTTCCACAAAAATGTGCCATTAAAATTGATGAATGTTATAAGCCCTTTGGGCTTATTGGGATTGACTGAACCATCAAATCGTTTTCTCTCTTTCTCTTTATCTCTTCCTCTCTTTCTTTCTATTATTACTAAACCATAATGATGTATGATGTGTTTGTAATATCTAATGAATTTTTGTGTAAGCGATAAGCAATGTTATTATTTTTGTTGTTGTTGTTGTTGTTTTTAGTTAGTTACACTGGCACTTGTCAAAAAGTTTAATGAAATTTTTATTACAATCCCTAACAAATGCTACATTTTGATCCAGTATTAATAATCCAAAATGTGAACATACACTGGAGTTTTAATTTATTGATGGTTGGTTGGTTTGTTCTCTGCACAAAAATGTGTCTGTTCTGTTAACACAGTTTTTCCCGAATCTCTGCGTCCATCCCCAGCGCTGGCAATTAATTTTCAAATAAGTAACAAATAATAATCTCCCAATTGAGAATGAATGTCACATTGCTGCTGGGTGAAAGTGTTTGAGAGTATTCGTTGTCGTGGTGTATTTGAGTTTGTATTTTTTTCCATACCACAATCATTAACAGTTACACTCCCATGTAAGCAACAAAAACAATAAGAAAATTTTATTGTGTTCCATTTCAGTGGCTGCCTGTGATTGAGTATCCAAAAGTGGGGGTCGTCTTGCTCGTGCAATTTGTCAGGGTGGCAACAATATTTTTTAGTTTGTCATTTTTATTTTACTCCTAAAAGGGGGGAGAATATAATTATTGTGGGTGTCGCTTTAATTATGAGCCACTTAATGGAGATTTTATTGTTATAAATGCCAAAGAATATTGTTTTAAATGTTTTAGTTGGATTGTGTTTTATGAGATGGATAAATGCACGAGTGTCAAACATGCTCGTACATCTTTATAATGATTGAAGAAAAACTGTTTTAGGTTTTGGTAAATAAACATCAACCGAATGCTGCTGTCAAGGACGAGTTAGAAAGTGCCTGGTTGGCGTCAAGATTATAGGAAACTAAGGGCCCTTATTATAACTTATGAATAGTTAACATTAAGAGGAAGATCAAAAACGGCAGACACTTGAATTTCAACCTTCAACACAACCAGAGTGAAATTTACTAAGTTCAACTCATTGTTTATATTTGTATTATAATAAATAAAGGAAAAAGGCATCTAAATAAAATTTGAATTACATATTAAATGGAGATCACATTCTTTAATTTTCATCCCAGCACACTAGCAATTCACATATCCTTCACTTAACTTCAGGCTCGTACCAAGTGTATTTAGCCAAAAGTTAGTGTTCACCCCACTTCATCCACGCAAATAGCCTACACCAGCTAATTGTGCAGGCGGTCTCAAAAAGTTGATGCTGTACTTGTTACTTACAGTTCCTAAGCGGGAATAGTCGCATCTATATCCCGTTGCTGTAGCTGGACACCAGCTTTTACCAGTTCGCCCAGTTCTGGGCATTTCACTGTTCCCTCGTACCCAAAAAAGCTCCAGGCTCAAATGTCTTGCTATCTCATTTAAAAATATCCGTTACTCACGAACCAATTTGGACGTCATATGAACCCCATCTACTGTATAAATAGCAGCATTACTATCAATACAAATTCGGATATCCTGTCCGTATATCCTGTAGTAACCATTTAGCTGTCGTCAGTATGGCGATTTCCACCTGCACTACGCTCCACTCTTTTTGCAGCCTGAAACTAATCCTTCTATCATACGGGGGGATAAAGATAACCCCCCCAATTCCCGAGTCCAACTAGGGTACATCTGCAAAGATTTCAAGCATGTTCTCTTGACGATCTGTGCTGATCACCTCCGAGATCGTGCCTGACAATATTACATCAAATCTTTTGCCGAGCATTAGAGTCGGTGTGCAGTAATTAGTATTCTTCGGAAGGTAAATTATCTTTCCTATTATTGAGGCACGACCTTACGTCGTCTCCTTCTATGTCCCACTTGACCATGGAGTGATAGACGAATTCGTACCTATTTCTTTCACCATGAAATCAGCCGGCAGCCAGTTCAGCATAATGAAAAGTGCTTTCGATGACAGGGCGTAGTGCTGAAAATCATCATCAAAGCAGATTTTGTTTGTAAATACGTATTCGTAATGTAAATAAGAGCACTAACATTCTGCCATGAACCTTATTTAATAAAAGTCAAATAATGATAAAATCGCTAAATTAGTATGAAAGTGTTTGAATTGTGATTACTAATGGCCACAAACAATTAAAAGCATTTGTTTTGAAGCTAACTGTACTGAGAAAGAGTAAAGTTTACTCTCTTACGCTCTGTTAAAATTGGATTTTCTAATTTTGGTCTTGATGCCGAGCTATTTGGGTAGGCCTTGAACATATTGTAGATTAGGTTAAGTAGGCAGTCCGCTGGATTCACTAAAAAGTACCTAGATTCTCCAGCTCACTTGGGTCTTGAAGATCGTTCGCTTTGTGATTGCCTGAAAAGTGGGATAGTAGAGTTGAAATATAAAAGTAAGAGGGATATAGTGGGAATGAGGGAGAGGGAAAGGAAAGGGAAACTGCTTAATGTGGCATTACTTGCTGATGTACTAGCTACCCGTTGCTGTGTATAAAAGAAGCTAATGCAGTCGAATTGACCGAGGCCGGACATGATAGGGTATTGAGGCTTCTCTCGCGTAGATAGCTTAGGCAATGATGCTCCAATGCCGGGCATGTTCCGAGGAAATGAAGGATTGTCTCCTCCTCTTCTTTGTCTCCGCAACTTCTTCAGAAGTCATTATAGGGTAAGCCTAGCCTCCTGGCATGGTTCCCAAACATTCAATGTCCACTAATAACTGCTAAGGTGACACTCTGGGCAGGTTTGTTAGCTCCCCTGTTCTCTTAAAAGTTAATGTGCGGCCACAGCTTCCTTCATATGACGCATATGGGCTCTGTGAGCCATTTTTCTTGAGTATTTTTTGTATACACATGAGGATTTTTGATAACTTACGCTTAACGCGCTAATTTAGATTGAGCAAGAGTTTTGACCGATAATTATCTAAATTGTGCTCCATGAGCAGCATTTTATTTTACAAGATATTGTACTAATCTCTTTCATTTCTTGCGATTTGCTACCTTGAGACTAGAGATTTGGACCACGTTAGTTTTTAAGCGTTAATGAAGCATAAGAACGTTAACCTTGGAAATAGTTATTAATTAATAAATAATAATAAATTTAAACATAACAACAATCAGATTTATCACATAAATGAAATAATCGTTTCTTGGCTAAATGTTGGCTGCTGAAATTTAATTCTCTGTATATAAAAAAAAAAAAATTAAGTTGTACAAATATTTGAAATTATTTTCCCCATCATTAAACAAATACATAGTTGAATTGAGATTTTCACTATTGTAATTTAATTAAAATTATACTTTATTATTATTTCAACAAACACAAAAGTCGGCTGCAAGGATGCCAAATGTACTCGTACGTACATACACTTATATACTTAGATGAATGCGCACGTACAAACGTTTGCCTGCCTGCGTGCCTGCTGCTATTCAATAGTATGAAATTTGAAAATTTTCATTTAAGAAATAATTAAAATATCTGTGCTTTAATTAAAATGTGTAAATATGTGAGATCTTGTTAAGCAAGAAGCATACCTACATACATATTAATGTTTGCATTTAGGTATGTACGTATGTATGTACATACATATGTGTATGTGCCATCGCATGTGTGGCTTGTTGGATGGCTGAGATGACTGGCGGTTTGATTCATGCCCCGATACAACATGTCGAGTAATACCAACCAATATGACAAATACTCCTTCTTCATTCATACGCAAATATTTCTGTTCAAATACTCTTATGTACGAGGGTAGCAAAATAAGTCTGCTACTTTTCGAAAATTGCATTTCTTAATTGAAGTGAAAACACTACTCCTGTCAACACACAAATGTCAGTTGACTACTGTTCACGTTTGGCAACCCGGTTAATTCAAGCCGAGTATGGCAGCCCTGTGCAGCGCGAACTTAACGCATACAAGCTCGTTAAGTTCGAACTGCAATGTTTCGACCTCATGTTCGCTTGGTTTTTTTTTTCATTCCTTATTGAACCGCAGACGGAGACGAAACCAACCAAGTGAAGTTCTTTTGTATTCTTAAAATTAATTCTTGGCAGTGAATAGTGTGCGCCAACAAAGCTTTTTAAAGTGTTTTTTTTTACTCTAGACATATAATAATAGTGTGCGCCACCAAAGCCTTTTGAAGTGTTTTCTTTTAAAAATATAATAAAGTGTGCCGCCAATCAAAGGCACTAGAATATTTTAACCAAACAACATTTGTGTTTAATTTCATCACCTCTAAAAGGCCACAGGATAACTGTTTTCTTAGGACTATTACGCTGAACAGCCACCATAATAGTATCAGAGAACATACGCACGCAGTTGTTGCAACCGTAGTACTGGATCAACAATCTCTTCCAATCCCACATCAACCACAACAGTACTATCAGCCGCAGCCAAAGCGAGCGCACCATCGGGTCAGTTCCCCATCAGCCTAGAATCATCGTCACGCGTCAGTGAACAACAATCCCTCATCTGATTGCATCACCGCTCCCTTTTTCTTGGACGAACGTAAGTCCTCAGTTTTCCTTTTAACTACTTTTTGATTGAATCCCCGTGTGCCCCGCACAACTACTGAATAAATTTGAACAAGCTGTGTTGGTGTTTAACAGCGGTAGTCTGCTATCCGTGCTTGATGAGAAATCGTACGGAAAAAGTCGTGCTCTAATTAAGCATTATTGGGAGATTCTGCTTGCTGGCCATTCTGGCACAGTGGGACGGGGGTTTATAGCCCTCGATGTGCTGTTGTCTGTAATGTATGCAAGCAGTAGTGATAGTTAGACGGGCGAGTTGGTTAAGGGCTGATACTTTTAATAGATTGCGGCCTACCTACTCATTAAGCCTTGTCTTCTATTAACTGCCTGGCTCAACAGAAGACCAGGCATAGGAAAGATTAGAAGGTCCCGGCTCTTCAGCAAGGGGTTTGTTGATATAGCTACACACTTAAGGCAAAAGTTGCAACCTGTGTTAGCTTAGCTGTGCAAGTCACACGGAGTTGTACTATCATTAGTTAAGGCAGTCAAAGTAGGTGCTGATTCAAATTAATTTCCCATTCCGACCCATCCTCGTATTTACACACATATTTACATATGATACATATGATTATTTTTCGAATTTATAGTTTTATGCGCTTTCATTGTTATTTATAATTCACATGAAAATTGTCACACAAAATATTTTCTTATCCATTGACTTGAACGCGAGTAAAAAACATATACGAGTGTGTGAATGTTTGATTCAAATTGTATTGTACTGTAGTTAAATGCGGAACAAACCAAACAAAGTTGAAGAAAAAAGAACGAACGAAAACGAGACAAAAACATCGACGACACTTAAATAAAACATAAATTTTCAAAATGTCTTTTGACACTTTGAAAATTTGATGGGGATGATTGGAGTGGAGCAAAGAAAGAGGAAACATTAAAAGTGCCAGACGAAATTCTTTAAGTTTTATTTCATTACTTTCCAACTAAATGGGTGGCCTTTAAAATACACATTGTGGTAGGATGCAAGAGGCACAATTTATTTAAGGGGGAAGGAGGTATATGCATAAAATAAATATGTACGTGCGTGCATACACTCATATTCTACTTGAAATCACATGAGTGAAAGAAGACCCCTAATGATGATGAGACAATGATGGGATCATTATCCATTGTCGCAGGCAGGAAGCCAGAGCCAGCCGACCCGCCCGCTCGCCTGCCAGCCAGCTATTGTGGTAGGATGAATGTGGAGGATGATGACAATAAAATTAAATGGAATGTTTTGTCTTTTTTCAGCCCATCGAATGACAAAAGAAATGGCAATGTGTGATGAGAAATGTTTTTATTTGTTGGCTGTGTTTATAATCATGTTGTTTAAAGGGTCATTTAAGATGAGATGTCTTAAGGATTTGCCAGAATTTGAAATTTTATTTACTTTTAAGATTGTGGTTTTAAGATAAGTTTTACAGTTTTGCTATTCAAAATAAACACATTCCTATACAGTTGAGCAATTGTCTGTTCGCTTGGCAAATGAAACGAAAAATAGCAAACTTTAGCTTGTTGGAGGCTGTAAAGGAATGAAAGGAAGAAACTCAAGTTTTAAGATATTTCATAAGCAATTGTATTATCTGGAAACTATCAGTAGTTAACATTAATAGACTTGAAAAAGGGAAACTAGATACATCTAACCCGTTTTAGCTAAATTCGTTTACTTTATCGATAAAATTAGTAAAGGACGAGTGGTCCAACCATAATGCATATTAATTGTGAGTCTTACATTTTCTGTCCAATATCTATAAAAAAAGCACAACAATGGGTATCATTGACGCATATAATTTTTTAAATGAAACTTAAAGTCGAATTTTTATTGCCCACCTGGTCACCTTGCCTGCGTATAGGGATCTCCAGAACACAACGTCAAGCCGGAATTAGGTGACAGCATTAATTGTAACCATCATGAGAAAATCTAAAAAATGCGAGTTTAAAAATTATGGGCATTTCGGGAAAACCTAGAAATTTGGTCAAATTGTAACCATTTTTCAGCTTTTGCGGTTAATTTTGATTATTTTATAACGCTAAATACCATTTCAAGAGCCCCAGTTAAAAATAATGACACAATTGTTGCAAGTTTTTTGGAATGAAGACTATTTGTTAAACTTTATTTTTTATATCCTTCACAAAAATGTTAAGGGTACGAGTAGAGTTGTGTAGTTCGCGAACGAACTAGTATCATTGAACTATTCACTTCAAGGTGATCAAGTGAGCCGATCATTTCCGCGAGCTCTTGTAGCTCCATAGTTCGTGTTCTTTCTTCCGCCTTCAAATTTTCTTTCTCGTTGATGTTTCTTTCTGATACCAACCAAAAATTAATATAAAAACAATCATCAAAACTGATCACAAATAAATCGTTTGTTTTTTTTCTTTTCAATACAATTATTTTTCATCACACCTGAATATTTCTAATATCACCTTAAATTAATCTTTCTTTTGGGTTAATAATTGCACTTTTCATTTGTTTACACCAATTTTGTTTTGCTTTTCTTTTGATTTATCATGAAAGCTGAAACAGAGCCGTTCATTGAAAATATTATCTATGGAGCACTGAGCTATTGAACTAAAAGAAAGACATATTTCAGTAAAAAGAGTTGAACTGAAAAGAGCACTCTCTCAAAAGAGCTCATGAACTCAACTCTAGGTACGAGTATATATAAGTTTGTGATTCCGTTTGTAATTTCTACAATTTTCATTTGCGAACCTATAAAGTATATATCGCTCCTTTATGGCAATACAGTCATATCTCAAAAAAGCTCGTTTCGAGAAATTAGCAAATTTTTTGAGCGAATATCTCCTAAAGGAAACAGTTTAAAAACAATTTGAATAAATTTCTGGCACAATATAAATGATAATACTGTTAACAATTCTGCATTGTTAACTCGAAAAGCTCATTTTTTGAGATATGACTATGTTGCAATAAAGGAACGATATGTATATTCTGAATCAGAATGAATAGAAAAGTCGATTAAGCGATGTCCGTCTGTCGGTGGTTGAAATACCGTTTCTGAGAATAATACATAGAAACTTTTTTCTTTCACCACTCTATTACCCCATTGTGCCATGTGTTGGCTATTGAAATTCAGTAATATCGGTCCACATATAGCTGAGATATATTCTAAATTCCGAAAAATCCTTTATTTTTTTGCGATTCTGTATGAAAATTTTTGAAAAAAAGTGGTTTGTTTTACTTCAAACTTCACACAATTCTTAAGCATAGTGACTAAAAGGCGGATATCGGTCCATATATACCCGTGATATAGCCTAAACCGGGTTTTTCATGAAAATGTCGCGTGAGCGAACTTAAAAATTTGTTTTGCCTAAAAGTAGTTCTGGTAATAAAATGAGATTATATAAATATGGAAAGTTTGCGACATCGGTCCAAATATACCCCAGATATAGCCAAAACCGGTTTTTAATGAAAATGTCGCATAAGCGAACTTAAACAACTTTTTTTTTCTTTAGAGTAGTTCTGGTCATAAAATAAGGTTGTATAAATATGGAAAATGAGAATTTCCGATATCGGTCCACATATACCCGAGATATAGCCTGAACCGGGTTTTCATGAAACTGTAGCGCAAGCGAACTTAAACAACTTTTTTTTACTTAAAAGTAGTTCCGGTAATATAAGGAGGTTACTAATATACATAACATGAAAAGTTACGATATCGGTCCATATATACCCAAGATATAGCCTAAACATATTTTTCCATGAAAATTTTTTTTTTTTAAAGGCAGCTCTGTTTATAAAAGGAAGTTAGTAAAATACAGAAAATGAAAATATCTGATATCGGTCCATATTCTCGTATACGCGAGATATAGCCTAAACCGATTTTTCCATTAACAGTTTTGTTTGCTGGAAAGCAATTTTCGTCATAAAAAAAGATTACTAAAATACAGAATTATTTAATATGTAATATGGTAAGTAAAATAAAATATGTGTTCATAATTTTCATTTACTTGTTTATATGTACTAATTTCCATATGTACATAATAACGACAACTAAGGCTGGTGATAATCTATGTATATAACTTTTTAAATTCCTTACCTGTCAACTTAAAGGGATTGCCCAATTCCTGAAGAAGACACTGATTATCGCTTGAAGCGTTCAAACTTGTTTCATCCCTTGCAAGTGCGAAGCCATTCCTTCAAAAGCCATTTAAACACAAAACACAGGTTGAAAAAATTATACTAAAATTTTTGTTTTCGAAAAAGTATATGAAGTATTTAAGAAATATTTTTATGTATTAAAAATCATATTTTTAGCACTTTATTTCACTACACGTTAACGATTGAATAAACAACACGAAAAATTTTGTCATTAAGATATAGACAATCGGCAATAAAATTAACAGCTGATTTTGAGAATAGCAAATTCGGTAAAATATCGTTATAATTAATTTAACGATTCGATTATCGTTTTAAAAGTTACAGAATCACACTACTGGTAAGCAGGAGTTACATCCTGATTAATGGTCCAAGATAAAAAAAAAAATAAAAATCCGGTCTAGTAAGCTGACTTCTCTCCTGCTTCTGTTGTAATATTGGCCGTCATAGAGTATTGTGTTGTGTTCTAAGAATGCTGGAAGCTGTTTTTGAACAACCTTTTCAACAATCTTCAAGCCGATAATTTTCTTCAAAAGCAATGAACTTTAAATGCCTACTTGCATATTTGATTTCCTGACTTGGAAAGGCGGAAATAAGTTATTCTCTCGGAAGCACATAAATTACATAACTGTAATTAACTGTAACTCTTGTACAAGTAACAATAGTTCTGTTGACTTTTCAAAACTATACAACAATTAATTGTTGGCGTTGTGGCCTTAAAAATTCTCTGTCAACAGAAAGAAAATAATGGCTGCATGAGATGTTTCATAACACAAGAAAAAATTAATTACCTTTATGTATGCATGTGTGTGTGCGTGTGCGTGTGTGTGTGAGTAATAAGCCAACCTTCTTTGAAGCCAAAGTTAGTAAAATTGTTTAATTGTTTGTAAATATTATTTATGTTAACTTTTTTGTTATTATATTTTTTTTGTTGCAATTTGCATACAAGCACCTTTTGAAAGGTCACATCAGGCTGTTCTAGCTGAATCATCAAAGAGCGACAAGTATGAATACTCGTAAGTACACGCCAGCAAATATTCGCAAAAGAATTTTTAATTACAGTCTACAATGACACAGACAAAAGGTTCCAGTTAATTGTTTGGATTTCTGTGTAGTTCCAGCAGATGTTCAGCATAATTTTTGAAAACAAATTATGAAGCGCCCACTGCCCCCCCATACGACCACATTCCCAGCTAGCATTTTTAATCGTCGAAGTCTTTACTTGGAATCTCATGAAGAGAGTTTTTGATCGTCGTCAAGCTTATTTTTTAATCACAGGCGATCCCTAGTACAGAAGTAAGTGTTACAAAAAAAAGTGATTCTTCTATGAGACTCCTAAACCACTCAGCTGAAGACTCTTGTGTTAGTCGTATATTGAATCATCTAACCCATGCCATAGACTAAGCGACTGTCGCTACAACACGTTGGCTTGGCGAGTTGTGTGTTTTGCGCACAAACTGTGCGACATTAATTCACAATTTCAGTTCTCAGAAAAATCTGTTGTGTAAAGATGACCGCAGATGCAACAATTGTAGATATAAAATAATAGCAAATCAATATAAAGTTGTATTATATGCTCCTAAATTTTACAACCAGTCGATACAACTACTAAAAAAATCAAAACTTTTTAATATTTTGTACAACCGAGACACAACTTCGTACAACGACCCCACACACTTTACAATTTAATAACCAATATCGTCATGTTGTACAACTAGTCGCATAGTCTGTGGCTTGCATAAGACTCGTGCAGGTAATATCTTACAACTCCTCAAGTAATCAGCCGTGTAATTCTACGAGTAGTATGATTCATGCAGCAAACAGCACAAATCTCATTCGATATTTTCATACTCGCACTAACTTACCGCCATAACCAACATCCACACTTTTTATATTCAAAAGGTTGTTAAACAATAAATAAAAAACTATTATACGCTGTTTGATTCTGTTAATCAATAATATAATAATAAAATAAAAAAATATAAGTACAAGGTGGCGCAAAAATAACCTTCCGATGTTTTTTGACTGTAATTAAAAAAAAAGTGAAAAACTTTGATTCTTCTTGTGGATTATTTTTATTAGGTCTTTTGATTTTTTTATATCAAGTCGAGAATATGATATCATGTAAATAGCCGCCGCCACAGTTGATTGTCATTTGAGCTCTTTTTATAGCATTTTCCATCACATTGGCCAAAACTTGCGGCGATAGGTCCTCACATTCTTGGCGGATATTGTCTTTAAGAGCTGTCTGAGGCTTGTTGACATAAACCCGCAACTTCAAAAAGCCTCACAAAAAGAAGTTTGCAGCGGTAAATTCAGGCGATCTTGCTGGCCAGTGCAAATCGCCAAAACGGGAGATTAGGCGCCCGGGAAATGCATCCTTCAGCATATCGGTTGAACCACATGTTTTCTAATCCCAATTCATCAAGTTGCGGCAAAAGGAACTCCTTGATCACTGCTCTGTAGCGCTCACCATTCACAGTAACCGTTTGGCCCGCGACGTCTTCGAAGAAAAAAGGTCCGATGACTCCTCCAGCGAAAACAGCACACCGTACAGTGACTTTAAGCGGGTGTAATGGCTCCTCGTGGGTTACACGCGGATTTTCAGTACCCCAGAAGCGTAAATTTTGCTTATTTACGTACCCGCTAAGATGAAAATGGGCCTCATCACTCAATTCACGTTGTGCCAAAGTCACCGAACGATTATCGGTCAAATAAATAGTCAACAATATTCCGCGTTCTGGAGCAGTGTAGCGTAACATTGTTTATTAACGTGTATTTCGCATGTGTTTACTGCACAAATATCAAAACAGAACTGACATTAGGGGCCAATCGCAAAGTTTATAGCATTTTCTGATAGGAGGATTACTTTTGCGCCACCTTGTACATGAAAATAATAACATTTTTAATCGTCTAACAAACATTCCAAGATTGTGTGACCAGCGTATCTGAAAATTTGTGAAAAGAAATAAAAAAGTAGATGTTTTTGTTATTGTTATTCGTCAGATAATCGTCAGAAGATTATTTTGGGGAACGTATGTATATTGAACAAAATCGTCTAACAAACAACGTATGCTAGCTGGGTTACTATACCATTTTTCCTTTTTGTTTGTATTTGTAAATTGTTTTAAAATTAACCTTAAGCTGAAAAACAGTTGTGCTGCTAGAGCATTTCTAAGCAACTGCATCAAATGCATGCACACTTGAGTATAAACAAACAAAAATGTCCTGCATCTGCATTTTAAGCAAATTTAGTTTAGCGACTTTGTGCATTCTGTTGAGTATTTCTGTGCCCGGCTCTCTCGCACAATAGCACAATTATGTATGAGTATTTTTTCGTTCTTTTTTGTAAATATTTCTTTTTATTTAAACTAAAATGTTTAGCCTTTGTTGCATTTTATGCTCTTCTTAGCGATTTAAACGATTCTATGCGTAATTTTGCTTCTCCTAGGCAGCTCCTTTGACAATACAATAACGTTGACAGTGGCAAGTGATACTACTGCTACGGCAGATGATGAATCAGGTTTTTTCTTTTTTCAACATTCATACAAACGAATAGCAAGCGGCACTGCACGAATCCTTTTTTACAGAAACTCGCTCGCTCACACACCCCTTTTGCCCCATCAGGACTACACTTGAGTGTTAAAAGCCCTCACGAAAGGGGAGAAAGAGGTTTGCACTTGCACTCAAGTTCGCTGAAAAGTTCTCAACGGTGCGTGTTACAGCTAGTATGCAAATGTATGCGTGTTTGTGCGCGTGTGTGTGTGTGTACACTTTGAATTTAGATGATGATACTCATGGCATTGCACATCTTTTTGGCCTCTTCAGACTTGAAATGTAAAACAACAACAACATCAACTTGGCGAATGTAAATTAAAAAACCGTGTTGTTCCTTGTAGAAAAATGACAAAAAGATACCGACACTTTAAAATGCTTTGACATGCAAAAACCCATCCCTTTGGCGTTTGACGAACTGCACGCAGTCATCAAAATGTCATCGTTCCAATTTGGAAAAAAAATGACAACAAACGAATAAAAAATAATAAAAAGTAATGAAAAAAAGAAAAAGTGTTAAATCCCTTGATTTCATTTCCTTCTTCGAAGCATCTTCAATTTACTTTTTTAAACTTTGAAAACTTTGGTTCATGACAGTGAGCATTTATGCAGGCCTATAAAAGAGCGAAATCATGGCATATTAATGTGCTGTTTAGACATACACAATTATTGAGATTCTATACGAAAATTCAATTAAGAGCCTGAACACAATGTAGCGCTAATTCAGTGCGGTGTGGGTTTTCATAGGATTTTGAAGAAAAAACTCGCAGTGCGGAGTGGCAAAAAACACTTAATACAAATAGTAAATTTTTTTTAAAAAAATTTTACAAAAATGTATGCACAGATAAATTAATAAAAATGTAAACTAATAATGACAAGTGCTCGTATTGCCGTCATCGTCTTTCGTTGCATTATGCTTATTTTTCTCTCCCGCAACGGAAAATCGTATCGCACCACAAACATCGTGTTCAGACTCTAAGTTATTGAACAATTAGCATAAAATTTTTTTAATATTGAGTAAAATTTTAAAATCATTTGCATCAAATACAAATTAAATTAATTTAAAAGAAAAAAAATAAGACAGTAAAAACACTTCAGTTTTACATAAAGTTATTTTGTTGTCGGCTGAGGTAGCAAAGTTACATCCAGGGTCTACTTACTTATGAATCCACGAACCTTAAGTAAATAGCAAGACAATAGAATATGCGACTATAAGGCCATTATCTTTCCGGTCACAATGCCCGGTGACAGGTTGCAAGACTGGTCAAAAAATATTTGGAAAACAATGGATATGAAGTTTTAGCTCAAACGGCTAACAGACCAGCAGCCGTATTCTGTAACTCGCTTAGCTAAAGCTAAAACTCGATCGCTAAAAAAAAAAATTAGGGCAAATATTTTAGCGATGTCGCTAAATCTGTATTCTGTAAACTAAATTGCTTAGCTAAATTTTTATATTTTCGCCGCAGCTAATTTGTTAACTGTATACTATTTCTTTCTTTCTACTTTGATGAACTTCTGTTAAAAAGAGATAAACATAATGTAATAATTTTTGGCAATAGTGTTACCTTACTTTATATTGTGCTTCCCGTAAATATTCTTAAAACTTCTCTTCAATAACTTTTTAAAATATGTTTTCAAATCTCGATTTTAAATAGTTATTGTGAAAGATCTATTCAAAATTTATTTTGTTGTCGACAAATATTACTTAAACAGCACTCGAGTCAATAAATTATGAGCAGTATTTTTTCATCATACAACCAAATGTGGAATTTATGGGAAAATTTACAAAATATGGCATCACAAAAAAGTATTTGTTTATTTATATTTTAAATAACCAGAAAAACGTTCATAAGGTTTAGCAAAAATTTCCTGCATTTGATAATAATAAATATTTAAAAAAGTGAATATGAGCAGTTTTTATCGGCGTCGTAATATAAAGAATTCATTACTCGCAAATGCAATTAGTGAACGCAATAAGCTAATTGTGAACAGGAAACATTTGTGGAATTAATAAATCTTAAAAAAAAGAATTTTTGTGTTTTGCTTCACTTTAAGTTGAAATTAATTTTTTACCTATCATGGGCAAATTGTTTGTGCTCCTCCAAGTACTAAATAAGCATATATTTTTGCCCCTATGTAATTCTTTATGTTGTTTCTTCCATTATATTGTAATAATATCTTTTTTTAATAAGAAACAATAGAAAAAAGAAAACATTTGTAATTTACTTACATTTTAGCACTTAAAAATTTTCGTTGCTAATATGTTAGCGTTTTAGCCAACAACAACTACCTGTTTGGCGTTAGAGAATACAAAATTTAAACATTTTGGAGATGCTACTAATCGCTAAAATTGCGGCGAATTCAACTTTTATGTCATTGCCAAATTTAGCTATGCACGTTACAGAATTGCATTTGTGGCCAAAAATCGGTAAATCATCTTTGTAGATTTTTAGCGATGGAGATTTAGCTTTAGTGAGTTAGAGAATACGGCTGCAGGTCTTGCCCCGTTTGATTACCATTTGCTTCGATGCATGCAGAGTCCCCTTACTGAAATACGCTTCACTTTAGAAAATACTTTGGGTTGTTAAATACATTTTTTCAGGAAAAAAGTGATAGTATTAACTTGTACGGGGGCGGTTCGAAAACTTCTTAGCCTAGCACAAACAGCGCGGTATAAACAGAAAAAAGTTAAGTGATTTGAAAACTTCCATCTCTGCTATGAACACATTTTAAATTTTGTTTCGATCTGGTAACTCCTTCAGATAGAAACCGGTGTTCACAAAAGACGCATCAGCGATTTTTTTACAATGGAAACATTAGAAATGCGTGGTGTCATTAAATATTTACATAAAAAAGGTTTATCGGCACAAGAAATTCATAATGATATGGTGAATGTGTTAGGTGAAAGTGCTCCTTCATATGCAACAATAAAAATTGGATTGCTGGACTTAAACGTGGTCGTACAAACATTGAAGGTGAACCACGTAGTGGACATCCAAAAACAGCAACAACAACAGAAATTGTAGCCAAATTGCATGATTTGGTATTAAATGATCGCCGAATAAAAGTGCGTGAAATAGCTAATATCATGGGCATCTCAAATGACCGAGTCCATTTAATTTTACATGAAGAACTACAGATGAAAAAGCTTTCTGCAAGATAGGTGCCGCATTTGTTAATAGTCGAGCAAAAACTCATAAGAATGAACATTTGTCAAGCTCGTTTGGATTGTTTTTAAGCGTCGTTTCATAACTGTTGATGAGACATGAATTCACCACTACACTCCAGAGACAAAAGAACAATCAAAACAATGGACTGAAGCTGGAGGAAGTGACCAAAGAAGGCAAAAACAATTCAATCGGCTGGTAAGGTTATGACAACGGGTTTTTGGGACTTCAAAGGTATTTTATTGATTGACTATCTGCAAAATGATAAAACAATAAATTCAGAGTACTATTGCAACCTTTTGGATCAATTAAATGTACAAATTCGAGAAAAACGTTCTGGCTCACAACACAAAAAAATAATTTTTCATCAAGTTAACGCACCAGCGCACAAGAGTGTTTGAACAATGACTAAAATCAACGAATTAAAGTACGAGTTGCTTGACCACCCATCTTATTCTCCTGATTTATCTCCCAGTGACCTTTACTGGTTCCCAAATCTAAAAAAATTCCTTGCTGGCAAGCGTTTTACCTCAAATGAAGATGCAATTACAGTTGTAAGCCACTATTTTGAAGACCTTGAGGAAAAATATTTTAATCAAGGGATGAAATTGCTAGAAAAAACGTTGGACTAAGTGTAGCAGTATTGAAGTTTCAGGAGATTATATTGAAATATAAAAATAGTTTTGAAAAACTAACTATTCTCTTTCATTGACAGGCTAAGAAGTTTCCGAACCGTCCTCGTATACCTATTCACTCTGAAAGATCTTTGTTTTATTTACAATCAATACCACGTGTTTTGTAGAACAATGAAATAGAGAGTTGATCAAATACTCATAACATAACATTTTTGCTTTTCTGCACAAACAGTTACTGCCATCCCTAAACAAGAGCGGCAAGCGGAACGTTTTTTTCCGCTGAAACGCCATCCCTAAACAAAAGCGGCAACGTTATGTCAAAACGATAAAAGCAGGGTTATCAAACAAATAAATAAAACAACCCTGATTATCTTAACAGCTGGACGGACGGTATTATTGTTTGTGACTTTTTTATTATATTACAATAAAATGATTAAAGTTTTACTGCCTTATTTATAAAAAATTTTTCAAGTTTATTAAGCTGTTTTTGTACTGATTTCTATACAAAATTTTGTGTAATAAGAGCATTAAAAAATTTTATAAATAAAACCGTTAAAAAACACAAAAAAAAAGAGTTATTTAGAGTTGGAAGGTTACTATATCATATTAAAAATAGTTTCTACCTCTATTTTCCTTTCTAATATTTTTTTTTCACTCTTTTGTTTACAATTCTTTTGCAACTTACGAGTACTACACTGTAAAACGCATTGTCAAAATTGGATTTTCCAATAGCAAAGCGTTGCCGCCGCGTTGTTTCGGTATGCTCCATACAAAATGTGCGGGCATGAGAACTTTTGACAACCGTGAAAATGATTTACATCAGTACCTGCCTTGACGGCCTAACCTGATGGTGGACCAATTCCACGAAGTGAATTTTTCACGATTCACCACCGCCCCCGTGTGGCTTGCTAGGCTCACACAGTTAGCAATTCTTGTCATATGATTGCGGTCATATGAACAACTTCTTATTGAGGAGTTCGGGCTTTCTAATCCCTCATGTATGCAATTTCCCAGCAATCAATGGAGGACAAGGCTTAATGAGTTGGTAGGCCGAAGCCCATTAAGAGCATCAGCCCTTAAACCAACTCACCCGTCAATCATCACCACTGGTTCCTTACAGTACACGTATCTGTTGTATAGGCAACAGATCCTCGGGAGATTGTTAGCCCTCGAAAAAAGCCATCACCAAACAATTATCAACTACTATATACTAACACTCCATTCCTGCGTTTTAGGTTTCAAGCACAGCCAGAACGTTTCAGCCAAGGTAGGCACCTCAACCATGATCAGCCCGGGTCGAACCGCCAGCAGAACTTCCCGGGGGCCATGTTGATCCCCGTTCTGCCAATTTATACCCTTGGTAAGGGTTTCGGAAGCCAACACAACATAAGTCATGTGGCTTCCTAGAGTTTTGTTTGCCGCACCAAACGAGGGACCCCTTCCCCTCTTTTCCCCGAAAAACAGAGCGCCTAAGTTAGGAATACGCCAAAGCAAAACCTGTTCCCCGAGGGGAGAGAACTTTTGACAGCTAAAAAACGCTTGCCGCTCTTGTTTAGGCTGTTAGAGTGTTTGGCAGGAATATCGAAGCCACAACTTCGAGCCGGTTGGCCGAACCATTTTTATTGAGATACTGAAACAACGTTCATTTAGAGCATGCTTCAATTATTTTGTTTTAATATCGCACATTATAATACTAAAGGCTTCCTGATTACACTCTTTTAAAACACTGTCCAGTAATAAACATGGGTAATTGTAAATGTCGTACAGACATGACAAAAAATCCTTTAAAATTTTAGTAAGTGCCAAAGTGAAATAAAGTGAGCTGCAATAAAAAAATAACTAAATACAATAAAAAGGAACTTAAGTGGAAAGTGTGTTAAAGAAAAAGTGAAAAAAAAACAATTAACAAAAAAATCTTCAAACATGAAAATAAAGGTGTTTACTTGGGGTGTCATCTCTTCAACTTCCATCAGCAGCAGCCATTATTTCCATCACCGATATTGCCACCTTCGCAGCTATTGTGTCATTCTTTCACATTGAAGTAAGACGCAGTACAAAAGGAAGTTGTAATCTTAGCAGACCTAAAGGAACTGATAGTCAGTCAGTCAGTTAGTTCTGTGTTTGAGGATGAAGAGCATTCTCATGACAACTTAGGCCGCAGAAAAATGTTTCAGCAAAAAAAAATGAGGGCGTAGGAACACAAAAAACACTTTCAATGTCTCTTTCTTCTTCTGTTTTATTCTCTACTCTTCGAGTGCTGGAACTCAGTTAAGTACCAATATTTAATAATAACGGGATGAAGGAAACTTTGCCTGGGATTTTGTTTTTTTTGTTTTTAGATTTCTGTTCATTCCAATGGGAACTTGAAGTGTGGTGATGATTTTTTGTCGTCTGAACTTCCGTTTTCGTTTTTCTCAAGATTTTTTTTTTTATTGTGTAACGGAAATTGTTTTCTTTTTCATTTTATATTTTAAGTTTTTTTTATCGTCTCTTTCTTTTAGCCAAAACTGCAAAATTTGCTATCGCACAAATAATATTTAACTTAATTGTTGGCTTGAGAATAGAAAATAAAAGATGCTGCTTATGAATTATTAAAAGTAATAATTATGAAATTAATTTGATTATGCGTCACTGCCTACGGATTAAAAATGCAGATAAGAAATGTAACTTTTAGTTAGCAGGAAGGTAATAAGAAGCTTAAGCATTTTTTAGGATGCAGTTGTAATGTGCTGGCAGCTATTGGCTAATTGAACACTTGTTGTGACTTCTGAATAGTTTATGTTTTCTTTATGACAATGTATTTATTGGGTACTTTTTTCCGGCAAATGCCTTCTTGTCTCTAATAGATTTCAGTTTGTCGTTTTAAGTAATCGGTCCTCTAGTCTGCTACCTCTTTATTCGGGAGTTCCACAGGGCTCAGTTTTAGGCCCGTTTCTTTTTATACTATACATTAATGGCCTAAATTTGCTCAATGACTCAGTAAGTTGCAGATCGTTTTTATTTGCAGACTTTTGTTTAGCGGTGAACGAGATAACATGAGAGCTTTAAATGAAGAAATTAACTCCACTCTGGGATGTTTTTTTATCGTGGGCTTCGATGAATATATTAAGGTTAAACTTTGTTAAAACTAAAGCCATAGTGTGTACATATGCAGATAGTATTGCACAGTATTTCGATGTTCCATTGTTGATGAAATGAAATGCCTGAGAATCTTTATTGACAAACATTTGAGCTTTGACTATCATATTCATAGCTTGCAATGTAAGATCACAGGAATCGTTCGGGGGCTATACTCAACGAATACTTACCTACCTCTCCATATTAGATACCGCCTTGGTCATGCCCTTTTGATGTCTAATATATTGTATGGTCTAGAAATTATTCCTGGAACTTTTAGCTGCGTTGTCTTAAAACTTAATAGAACTATTAACATGTTTGTTAGATATATTTATAATATTTGCTGATATAACCATATCTTAGAGCGTGTCAAAGACTTTCTTGGATGTTCTTTTCATGAATTCCTATGCCTTCGAAACGTAACTTCCTTTTATAAAATTATTAAGAGCGGATTGTCTGCATTGGTTCGGTCAAAATTTTGTTTACACGATCTATAAGAAACCCGCAAATTTTTATTCCAAGAATAACTAATACGATATATGAAAAGTAGTTTGTTGTCAGAATAGCTCGAATATGGAACTATTTGCCTCTGGAACTAAGAATTTTCTCTCATTCTAATAATGCCTTTCGTTTAAAACTTAAGAAGCATCTTACACTGAAAAGAATTCCTTCATTAATATAATGAATATTGACATTAATCTAATGAAAATTTTCATTATTTTTCGGCCAATGATGGCCTTCATTGGACTAAAGAATCTTGTTTCATTAAAAATTATGTAATTAATATATTCGTTAGATTAATGATAACTTCATTAAGTTAATGAAGCATGAATCATAATATTTATGAATAGTTTACATTAAAACAATGGAAATATTCATTAAGTTAACGATTAAATTTCATTAGTTTTATGAATTTGATACTTTAACATCAAATAAAGCTTTAATTCCTTTAATGAATCTTCTTCGTCATTCAAACGTAATTTTTTCATTAGGCCAATGAATATGTTACATTATTTTTATGAAATATTTTCACTAGTGTCATTACACTACATTACATTACATTTTTTAAACCAATGAAAATGTTCACTAATTTCGTGAAAAGTTTTCTTCATTCTAACGAAAAAAAATCATTAGTTTAAGGAAGAGTTGCATTATTCTAATGATCTTTTTTTATATTCAGCATAAAATAATTTTTTACTGTTTTAATACACAATTGAAATTTTATTTTATTACACAATTTTTTACACAGTAATTAATGTATAAAATAATTTACTTTATCATTTAGTGAGTAGTTGTAATATATTTATCATCTCACTTTTAATAAATCTCTAAAATTTTGCACCCAGCCTTCAAAAATTTTTTATTACAAATCCAATGAAATTTTCTAATGAAATTATGAAACCTAATGAATCAATTTGAATGAATATTTTCATTAATGCTATGAATCTTCATTGATGGAACGTAATCTTTCATTTCGTTAATGACAATTATCTAATGAATTGGGTTCATTAGAAATATGAAGCAAATATTTTTCAGTGTACAAACTAAAATTCATTTATTGCCATTTGGCTTAATTTTTTCAACTTTCACTGTTGTGATCTTTCTTTTTCTCTTTTGCACATTATTTATAAAAACATTTTATTAGGTTGGGGAACCTATGAACTATTGAACTGAACTTTTAGTTTATTTATATATTTTAAATTGGCCAAAGAGTAGCTTTTATATTACTTTGAATAAATATAAATGCCATTTATCCTGAATAAAGTGATTTTCAGCAATTTCTAACAATTCCAAGCGTAATGGTTGCACTGGTCAATGACGGAAATTTAGGTAAGCGTTACTTACTAGGCTCACATAGATTGCTAATTTATATAGAAGGCGGTCTCACCTCTCTACTCCTTTATACTTGTGACTTGAGATAACGCAGAAATAAGAATAAAATAACATTGGTCGGCAAAAGTTCATCTCCCCTTTAGCACTGCATCATTCAGGTCATCACTTTTGTTGCAAGACAACAGCAATGGTATTAGTCACTTGCTGCTTCATTATCAAATTTCGACAATAGGTTTGACAGGCTGCCAGCTATTGTAAAGCCAGCCCACTTGGGTCCAGTCAGGTCCCGTTCTGTTGAAATTTCGATAATACGAGCAAGAATAATATTCAGGCAGTAAGCCGACTAGTTCATTAAGCGAGTTGAAGTTCTATGAAGCGAATTTGCAATTAAATTTGCAAGTGAAATTGCAAATTTGCTATTAAACCTTGTTTTTATTCCTGTTTTAATTTCAGTCAAAAGTGATCTTTGATTGAGTCAATTACTCACTTCCTTCCTTAGCTAGCCACTAGGTACTCAAAAGAGCCAAATTTTATGTATAGGAGCAGCCTCTTCCTGAACATCTAGGTGTATCTTATTCATACTACATCTATCTGTAGTATGAATAAGATACACCTAGATGTTCAGAGACCAAGACATATGGGTTCGGTGGATAGCATTTCTTTTTGCTTTAATTTCACTCAAAAGTGATTTGTGGTTGAGTCAACGACTCACCTGTTCCCTGATGTGGCTTAATGAACTCTTATTTAACGCTCAAGGGTATCCCTTCTTCTCAACCAACTATGGCCGCCAAAATTAAGTATGTGGCGTGCAAGAGGATTTGGGTGAAGTTCCACTGTACTGATATAACACCCCGGGGAACAGGTTTTGCCACGCCGTATTCCTAACCAGGCCATTCTGTTTTTCGGGTAAAGAGTGGAAAGAAGCCCTTGTTTATTGTAGTAAATAAAACTTTAGGAAGCCGCATGGGTTCCGAAACCCTTACCAAGGGCATAAATTAGCAGCACGGGAACCAGCATGGCACTCGGGTGATTCTGCTTGCAGTTCAAACCGGGCTGATCATGGTTGAGGGTCTCGCCATCTTATTTAAAGATGTTCGGCATTCCTGGACTAGACTAGAATTACTATATATTCCAATCGGGGAGTTGAATTAATTTTCGAGATAATTTACCTATTTTTTAATAAAAAATAAAAAAATCATGCATATAAGTGTTCAAAGTCTTTGAGTAAAAGTTGTTTTTAAAATATTAATTTATTGCATTTTTTAAAAATATTTCTTAGATGCATTTTAACACTTTATATTGAAAATATTTACGGCTGCCATTGCCACTCCGGCAGAAAGTGAAAATCAAATACTTACATACGTAAGTTTCTTTCTTTTGCTGCATTTCCAAAAGAAAAAAAAACTATTTTCTTTAATTTTGATTTACGTTTGATAACTCATAACACAACAAACAGATTTTCCTAATTTTTTCCAAAACAAAAACTTGAAATGGATAAATTACATTTTTTAAGAAAAGTTATTCGTGTATAAAACGTGATAGAATTCAAAAGTAGCAAAACATTTCATTGCCGTGAAAATCATTCACAAGGAAATTTTCTTAATAAAATAAACTATTTTTAGTATTCCATAATTTAGAAAATGTACATTCACCCTTTGCTGAAATTTCAAATTAAATATAAAAATTATTGAGTTTAAACTTTAAGTTAAAGGCTTCCGACAAATAACGTCTGCTAATGATAGCGAGAGTTTGAGTTGAAAAAAATCTATTTGATTTTGGTTATTTCCGTGCTGCACTTGAAGTACTTAGGAAAATAATCACTACAAATGTGTGGAAATATGTGGTTTATTCAACAGCCACAAACTTAACAAATTGTATGTAATAAATACAACATGCACAAACACATACATACAATTACAAATCTGCAACACAAATACACACAGACAACAAATTCATACATGTGTGCACACAGAAAAAAATTTATTATCATTTCTGGTCGGGTTACTATTTTGCCGCAAAGCACATCACAAACGAGTTTCACGAAAAGACATATAGAGTAAAAACTATAATAATAAGAGGAAGAAAGAGATAGGAAAAGAATAAGTAATAGGTAGAACAAGAATAAAAATATATATATAAGACAAATACTAAAACTAAGAGTAAGAATAAGAATAAGTATAAGAATAAGAATAAGAATAAGAATAAGAATAAGAATAATAATAAGAATAAGAATAAGAATAAGAATAAGAATAAGAATAAGAATAAGAATAAGAATAAGAATAAGAATAAGAATAAGAATAAGAATAAGAATAAGAATAAGAATAAGAATAAGAATAAGAATAAGAATAAGAATAAGAATAAGAATAAGAATAAGAATAAGAATAAGAATAAGAATAAGAATAAGAATAAGAATAAGAATAAGAATAAGATTAAGAATAAGAATAAGTATTCACAGGCTGACGAATCTTTTAACAAATTAAAACACAATATCAATTATGTTACGATGTTGGGGGAGTTTTTCCCCTCAGCACTGCACCGAAGGCGGCACCATATTATCAGCAATTGGCTTTAACAAGATGGAGTACAACTAGCCAGACCGTTTATAGCGGAGGTCCAATGAAAACTTCGAACTACGAGGTCTAATCAAAAAATAACCGTTTTATCAAATTTCGCGAGCTACGTATGTTCAATTTTCGATTTTTTTTTCTGTAATGTTGGTACACATACCTCTTATATATGTTGGCAAGATCAGCCATTTTGGATTGTCAGTGTGGTTTTGACGGATAAAAAGGTTAGTCGTGTTTTGGTGTACTTTTAGATTTTTTACTATTCGAAAAAAATGGAATAAAGAAACTGTATTAAGTTTTGTGTAAAAGAATGAAATTAAATGCGCAACGACATTTGAAATGTTGACTGTGGCGTTTGACGAGTCTACTATGAGCAGAACATAAATTCAATTGTAGTATAAGCGGTTTAAGGAAGGCCGAGAAGATGTTAATGATGATGCTCGTCCTGATCGCCGGAGCACGTCAGCAACCGAGAAAAACATTGAATTAGTGAAGAAAATAATTTTGGATAATTCTCCAATCACTATCAGAGAGGTTGTTGATGATGTTGGCATACCGTTCGGCAGACGTGGAGCAATATTTACGAATATTTTAGGTATGAAACGTGCAGCAGAGAAGATTGTTCGAAAATTGCTAAATTTTAATCAATAACAATGTCGCATGGACATCGCTCAGGAGCTGATGAACATCATCAACGACAATCCAGATTCCCTCAAAAAGGTCATAACTGGTGGCGAATCATAGATGTATGGCTATGACATTGAAATCAAAGCCCAATCATCTCAATGGAAGCTTTCAGAAGAGCCAAGACCGAAAAAAGCACGTCAAGTTCGGTCAAATGGGAAGGTTTTAGCCACTGTTTTCTTCGACTGCAATGGCGTGGTGCATCATGAAGTCTTGCCACAAGGTCGTACGGTCAATAAGAAATACTACTTTGAAGTTATGCGCCGTTTGCGCGAAGCAATTCATTGGAAAAGCACAGAGTTGAGGAAAAAACAATCATAGATTTTGCACCATGATAACGCACCAGCTTACACATCGATGCTTAAGCGTGAGTTTTTGGCTGAAAACAAAACCGTTATCATGCCTCAACCACCGTATTCAGCGGACTTGGCCCCCGCTGATTTTTTCCTCTTCCTAAGACTGAAGACACCGCTGAAAGGAAGGCGTTTGGTTACGATTGAGGAGATAAAAGAAAAATCGAAACAGGAGCTGTTGGCGATATCAAAAAGCGCGTTTCAGAAATGTTTCGCGGATTGGTAAAAACGCGGGCGTAAGTGTATTATAATTGAAGTGGATTACTTTGAAGGGGGACAAGATTATTATTATTATTTATTATTCTTGGATGGTATGTGGCCTTCATCGGCCAATTGCACTGCGACCAATGTTGATCTATTGAGCGTCCCCTTGCCCCCTTTACGGGTTAAGTATGGCAAGAAAACGTACAAGCTCCTTCATTGGGAGTGATGTTAAGTCACAGTCACTTAACATGTCGCTCTTTTATTGCAACATAGTCATGACTAAAAAAGTTTGTTTCGAGAAAAACACATTTAAAATTTTTGGTTTTCATACAAGTCGTAGACATTTTTTTTTAGGAAATATCTTCTAAAGGAAACAGTTTGAAAGTAATTTGAATAAATTTTTGGCACAATATCAAAGCTAGTACTGTTAACAATTCTGCATTGTTAAATCGAAAAGCTCCTTTGGAGGAGCGATATGAGCTCCTCAATGCCAATGCTCCACGGTGGGTGATCAAGTGCTCCATTGACTCCTCTTCTTCACCATAGAATTCCTAAATGTCTGTGTTGGAAATGCCCATTGTGTGCAGATGCTCAAGGCAGGTATAATGACCTGTAAGTGCAACTGTCAGTGTTCTGAGGGTTTTCCTGTTCAGTTTTAGAGCACGCTCGGCCCCTTTTTTTTCTATCTAAGTTTGGAAATTTCTTGGAATGTTCAAGACCAGCTGTCTCGTTCCAATGTTGCTCAACGATGGACTCCGTCCACTTCTTTATCTCTTCATTACGGAGACCCTTATTGAAGCCAAATGTTGGAGTGGTTCTAATAAAATTCCCCTATGCTCCTTTCTTCGAAGACAACCATGTAGTTATCGATAAATAAATAAATACTTTTTGAAAAAAATTAAAATAAAGGTTATTTGTTGATCCGATCTCGTGTGTAAGAAAAGTATTTGTAGTCAAAGTAATTCTTATGATATTTTCCAATATAATTTTTTTACTCCATTCATACAGCACATGCTGTCTTGTATAGGAAAATGGCTTCATAGCACATAAACTATCATGGAAAATTATTCAAACATTTATTTTTTCAATTATTTTCTAGGTGTATATTATGTATTTCTTAATGTTATTATTATATGTAGATATGGACATGCTTGGAGTTAGATATAGCATGTACCATAAAGTTGATACTTCTCAACAGATGTAGATATTGGTAGCTGTAGCTACTTGTTACTATTCACTTAAACACTTTAGCATTCTCAGATGTAACGCAATACTGCTCGCATGTCGTATTTTTATATTCATATGTATATACTTACACATACTCGTATGAATAACGATAACATCAGTTAAGTATGTTTGTATTGTTTAACACCGGTATTTGCTGCATACAATAATTAGCAAACGACTAGAGACCCTCATCACCATCATCACATTTGAATGACTATTGCTTTTCTTATTTTATATTTTTGTTGCTTTCTTTTTAATTGCAAAGCAAAAGAGTCCTTTTTATAAGTAAAAAAAATCCTTGTTGGAAATACTATGTTGAGTTCTTATGGAATATGTGAACAAATAAAATCTGATAAATGTTCCTAATAAATACTCTATTTCTTATTTTCCTCAACGACCCAACCCTAGTCACTCATTTGCGGATGACAGCAGCATTTGCTATTCGTACTCTTTCAGTTATAGGCCCAGCCTATCCGAGGTCGTTGCCAAGAGGCAAAATATGAATGACTCACTAGTGACCTTTTATTAATCTCCGAATGGGGTTGTAAAAACAGGGTCGCTTTTAATACTCGTAAGACCCAATGATGTAACACACAAACATACAACCGCAAGTGCTGCTTCATCTGTACTCATGGATGGTATAAACATTCAGAAATCAGATGCTCTTGATGTTATAAGAATGAAAATACAGTGTGATGTTCACTGGACTCACCACATTTTTCATGTCTCCAAAGAAGCATTCAAGTGCCTCGGATTTTTGAAACGGTGTAAGACTTACTTCGCTCCATCCGATCTCCTTACAATTTATACCACCTATATCCGACTGAAAATGGAATACAACTCTCATGTTTGGGCCGGTGCCTCAAAGTCTACTTTGGGGTTACTCGACCGTGCGCAGGAGAGGGGGAAGAAGCTTATCGGTGACAGTAGGGTATCCAACTCTATTGACTCACTGGAGCATCGACGCAGTGTAGGGTGCGTTACTCTGTTCTGTCCTTACTACAATGGATCTTGTTCCCGAAACTCACAATTTTATAAGTAACACGCGTGCATCGTCCAAGGCTCATCCATTTGTGATCGATTACTCGGGGAATCGTACAACGCCTTACAGAGAGAACTCGTTTTTCAGCCGTACGCTTCGCCTGGTAAATAAGTTGCCTGCAGACATGTTTCCTGTCTGTTATAACATTGGAGAGTTCTAGACAACTGTTCACAAACACAACTCCCTCTTTCCCCCTCCTCATAACCTAGTTTCCTAGTTCTGGTACAATGCACTGCATATGTAAGGGTTATCCCCTGAGCACTGGTCCAAGAAAACAAACAAAAAAAATGGGTATGCCATGTTCATAATATTTTGTTTTTCTATGTTACAGTCAATGGTCTCTATTGGAAGTTGCAAAACAGTTGTGCAATGTAACTGAAAGTATTTTAGATTCTACAAATTTTCCCCTTTTAAGGAAATCCACTTGCTAATTCTACCCTACAGGGTAAACCACTCAGCAGTAGATAAATTTTCATTATAAAAACCATTTTTATATGATCCTGCCAAGTTTTCTGTTGGGTTATTTAAACATAAAGGAATTGTTACATTAAAATATATGTACGAATGTATTAGGTGTATAAATTTGCTTTGGCCGTTTAGCCATACATGGCTGTAGCGTTAAGTGGTAGACGAAATAAATAGATCGTAGAAGTTATACAATAAGATTGGGTATTTGTAAACTTAGCACCATCGAAATATTAGCGGATTTCCGTCTGTATCATAAAGTTATTCTCGATTAAAAATGTCAGCTTTCGAGCCAAATTCTCGCCATTTGCGGAAGGTTTTAATTTTCTGCTTTAATATGAAGAAGTAAGCGACTGAGTCTCATTCAATGTTGTCAAATAAGTATGATGAGGCCAAGATTGGTTTCAACGCTCTAAGAAAAGTGGTTTTGACGTTGAAGACCAGCCTGGCGGTGAAAGATAAAAGGTTTTCGAAGATGCAGAATTGTGGGTATTACTTGATTAAGACTCATGTCAAACGGAACAAGAATTAACAAGATCATTAGGAGCGATACAACAAGCCAATTCAAAATACCTGAGATTCATGGGAATGAAGCAGAAAATAGTCGAGTGCAATATGTCAGTTATAATATATACCAGGGCTGATGTAGAAATCCCCCACAGATACAGTAATTCCCCCTTAGATATAGTACATTTTTCAATCCTCGAAACACTTCTGAAAAGCACATTTTGGTATCGCCAACAGCTACTGTTTGGATTTTTCCCGCTCCTCAATCGTGGCAAAATGCATTCCTTTCATCAGTGTCTTCAGTGTTGGGAAGAGAAAAAAGACAGCGGGGGCAAGTCGGGTGAATACGGTGGTTGAGGCATAATAACGGTTTTGTTTTTGGCCAAAGATTAGTTTTGGTTCACAAATTGAAAAATTCGATAAATTTTCGTAAAGTTTCATCTCTAATACTGTTTTAATTATAGATAAGAAGATATATCCGATTATATTTGAAATTTTGAAGACCCTCCTCATCTGAGTTCGTCCTAGCAACAAGAAATTTTTTAAATGAAGTTAAACCTTTTTTCAAACAATTTAGTTTTATTCACTATATTAGCCTCTAACATTGATACCAATCAAAATATTATAAGCAGCTTGTTTTCTATGTATGTCGACATTTCGAAGGAGCTACCCTAATCATCAGTAGGCTTTGAAATTTTTTGAAAGATATTCTCAAACATTCAACTTTAAATTCTCAATAATTTATAAAGATTGTTGGGATATAAAGTTAAATATTTGATGATTAAGGTAGCTCCTATGAAATGTTGACATATAGACATTTGGGAAACATAAAAAACAAGCTTTTTATAATCTGTTAAACTTTTTTCATAAAATATTATAAACAGAACTCGTTCTCTAAAGCAACGCAATTTTGTAAAGCTAAAAACTCTAAGGTGGCCACACTGAAATATAATTTTATGTACCAGTATATGAATTTATGTTTTTGCTGTGTTCAAAATAATTAAGTAGTAGAACTACATAACTAAAACTGCCGTCGTGATGTTGAACGGCGTTTGATTGTTTGTGCACAGCTGCTGGCAAGGCACAGACGGAAGGGGTTTCCACATTACATTACGGCTGAAGGCGAAAACTGCCTTCATTGTGATAACGCCAAGTGTAGAAAATCTTGAGAGTAATCCGGCTATGCTTCCACGTTGACGGCCAACCCGCTTCTAAAGTCATGCTTAGTAATTAGTGTAACCAGCTCGGCGTAATGTATTATGAGTGGTTAAAACCGACTGAAAGAATCACAGGCGATAGTTATCGAACGAAATTAATGCATTTGAGCCCAGAATTGATAAACAATGAGAGATGTGATAAAGTTATATTACAGCATGTAATGGAGCATTTTGCGAAAGTGATCCAGATATTCTTGGAAATGTTGAAATGGGAGGTCCTACTCCGCCCGCCGTATTTAAAGGCGAACTGACGCAATACAACGAGAGACTTAATAAAGTGATTTCACAGCATTAATGCTCTACTCCATATTGCGAAAATGGTCAAGACAGATTTGAAAACGTTGAAATAGGAAGTGCTACCCCACCTGACGTTGCTCCCTGGGACTATCATTTGTTGCAATCATAACCTGGCTAAGCAACACTTCCAGTCTTATGAAGAAGTAAAAAACTGGATCGATCCGTGGATCGCTTTAAAAGATGACAAGTTTTTTCAAGGTTGATTTCTTACGCTGCCCGAAAGGTGGATAAAAGTAGGGGCGTGCGATAGACAATACTTTGAATCATAAACCAGTGTTTTACAATAAAGCCTCGAATTTTAGAAAAAAAGGAAAAAAACGGCGGAAGCAAAGTCGAACATCTATGTACTGGTATTAGTATAGTAAGCATGTGTATCTTAGACGTACGTAGTATATTCTATATCTATATCAACATACTTGTATGCATGTACTCACTCGTATGTGTATGTGCTGAAGTAATCATGTTGTTTGATATCATTCTTTATGGTTTTGTGAAGCAAAACTAAAACAGAAATAAAATACAAACAACATGATGAGTGGGTGGAAGAAGATGGAAGAGAAAGTACTTAATTTCTTGGGTCAATGTTAAAAACTTAATTGATTAACGTCGTTGCAAGGAAAGATAATGTAATAAAAAATGCTACAAGAAATGCTTTTCCTAGTTTCTTTTTAACACATTTACACTCGTGAAACAATATACTCGTACAGTAACCAGTTGACCATGTCTTTAAGACAACTGGCGTAAGCAAAATGGGCCTTACGGCCGAAACTAATACTGGAAGTTGACAATATTTCATAGCCGTCCCAGACGCGCTTTCTTTTTTTTTTTTAAAGAACTCGAGCTATTTTACGTCATCAGCCAAAGCAGCTCTCACCAGTGCAAGTCACTTTGCTGGCCGGAACTGCTAAAAATTCATCACAGATTTTGTTTTATATTGGACCAGCACCCAGGGCATGACCCTACATTTGCTGTGTATTTTACTGGAACTTATAAAATGGATTGTGAGCAGGGGAAAAGAAGAACTAGTGTTTCTTTGTTGTGATATATGTGACAATAACTTGGGAACAACGATATGCAGCAGCAATCCGTGCTTCTCAATGGGTCATATAGGCCATCATTTAATCGTCTTTTAGAGAACAATATGAGTAAATATGTCCTGCAGAATCATGATTTCCACGATTGCATTAGAAGAATATAAAACACATTCTCTACATATTGGCTTTGCAGGAAAACGTTTAATAAAAGATGATTGGCCCCACTAGTTCAATCGCACTTACTGTCTTCAATTCTTTCTAAAAGTCGTTAGGAATACTCAGTTATGAATGCTACTTTATCCAGCAATTAAAGTCAAATAGACTAAAATTTGCTATACTTTATCAATCAAACTGACAGTGTGAAAACCACCGGAGAGTGCGCGTATATCCTCGTCATCAACTTGATAAATTGGGTGATACAAAAACACATTTGCTTCTGCACGCAAACAGCCAAATACGAGTATTTTGACAAACTAATTTTCTTAGACTGACAATTAAGCACATAATGGAATGAATGCTGGCCAATAGAATGGCTGTTTGGTTGTTTCTTTTTGTCCGTTTCTTCGTATTTTGTAGTATTTCATTTCTTTTAGTTTCGGTTAAGTAAAATCGCAATTTCATTTGGCACTCAAGTGTTAATAACAAATTTAAATCAGCATACACCACTCATGCACTTAAAAGAGTTCTTACAGTCATGTTGAAACGAGGGTTACTAGTAATACATAAGAAGATACAGCCAGTTTACCAATTTCGAAAGAAAATGAATGCGAAAGAAAGTCAGTCACTCACATTCGAAGCAATTTGGGTTTGTCTATCTCACTATTATTCGTTCGCATATTCTTATGTATTTTGATTGAGTTTTGACACATCGTTCGCATAGAAAAAAGTTAGACGAACCCAAATCAATTTTCTTTCGCTTAGATTGCGAACGCAAGCAGGCTGTCGAGATTGGTAAACTGGCTGATAATATTGATGAAGCAGGAATAAGTAGTGCTTTGTTTTCTATTCTGTGTGGACGTGCTTTCTTCTTTTTTCACTGTCGTTTGCGTCTTTACATGTTCGTTATTATTGTACAGTGGAAGGTGTGGGACTAAATTTTGCTAATCAGAGCGGAGTCGAAGGTATATACACTGGGCATTGATCAGTTTTAACTAATTTAATTCCAAAATTTCAAATGCTGTAATAGAGTTTGTTTTACTCTTTCGTGTTGTTATTGTTAAAGTTAAACCTCCACAAACACTACTCCTTCTTTCCTCCTCAGCATAACTTATTTTCCTAGTTCCAGTATAATACACTGCATATGTGGGGGTCATCCCCTGAGCACTGGTCCAAGATAAAAAAACATGGTGCAAAATTAATCACTCTATCGCAAGAAGTAACAACTTTTGCAAACGGCGCTATACGATAATTATTGTCGTCGTAGATTTCCCAATCGTATTGCACCAACTGGACAAACGTTACGCCAATTAGCTGCTTGACACGAAAATCTTTTACATACATTCAAGATTTCAGTGTTCAGATTACAGTGTTTTTACGCAAAAGGAGCGTTTAGACCGTATTTTTTGAGGACGTCAACGACAATGCAGCTAGTTTTCATGACGAATGCTGGAGGCCATGATAAGCGACTTTTTTTGGCTGGAGTTGAATTAACGGGGTTTCGCCAATTAGCAGTTCCAGCAAAACGGTGCAACCGCAGGCCATAACAGGAACCAGAATGCATAATGTGAAGGCAGCATTTCCTTGTTGTGTCTCCCGTTTTCACCAGTACTCAGGGGATGACCCCTATATATGCAGTGCATTGTACCAGAACTAGTAAAATAGGTTGTGAGGAGGGGGAAAGAGTAGTACTTGTGAATATTTGACTGGAACTTTCCAACGTTAAACAGACAGGGAACACGTCTGCAGGCAACTTATTCCACAGACGAAGCGTACGGCTGAAAAACGAAATCTCTCTGTAATGCGTTGTACGATGAACCCGTGCTACGCAAATATGTGCGAGTTTTGGGAACGAGATTCATAATCTCGTCAGAGCAAAATCCATTTCTCGGAGAGATATGCCAAAAGATCGCCAGTAGAGCAACCCTTACGAAATGCGTATTGGCGATCACAAAATAATTTATGCGACTCTGGGTACCTCACAAGGTGGTAGACTGCTTTCTTTGGAGCTACTTGAAATCGCGGAATTATGTCAATAAGCGCCAGACAATCACCGCCTTTAAAGAATATATTCGACTACAATTCTAGCACTTACCACCAGAAATATTTTGAAAAGTTATGGAAAGGGCGATAAAACGGGTACAAAAGCATATGAACTCTGGCGGCAGCCACTTGGCCAACATGCTATTTTCCAATTAATAGAAAACTACATTTAGATTCAAATAAGGATTTTCAACACTAAAAATAATTTTCAAGATTGAATTTCTGATCGTTGTTATTTTGTAAAATAAAAATAAAAATAAAAATTATAGATGAACTAAAAAGTTATTCAACATTCAAACCATAAAGTTCTGCCCCAAAAAGGTAGTTCCGCACCACCTTGTATAATAAAAAGGTTATTGAAAACTGAAATCGGATGATTTTGTGCCACCTTGTACTCGTATTAGTTTTTAGTTTATACTCGGTCTTTTTGTATTTCATTAGAAAACATGCAAATACCCAAAATTTGGTATTCTAATTTTATATTTACTTCTAATTCCTTAAAAAATTTAGTCAGAAATCGTATATTCCTTCAACCCTCGTATTCTAGTCTTAGCTTAAAGATAACAAAAATTGATTTTCTTCTTTGTTTTTGTGATTACGCTGTCGGTACGAGGAGAAGAAAAGAAAACATGCATGTTGGGACATGACTCTTAAGTCAGCAACAAAAGAAAATTGTAGACATAAAAAAAAAATTTGATGTGGGAGTTGAAAGAGTGATACGAATTATTGTTCTAATCACAAGCTGAACTAAAATAAATGAAGATTTTCTTTTCACAAACACCAAAACAAACACCAAAAAGGAAACTGTAAGGAAAGTTTTAATTTGAAGTGGTTTTAAGTTATTGCAGGTCTTAGAGATTCAATTTGTGTAAAATGCTCATATGTAAAGCAATTGCAGAGAATTTAATACATTTTTGAAATTGGTAGCTTGTACTTGGTTTCCGGCTATAAAAGTTAAGGAAGGAGGTTTTATTGAGGATTTAAATTAGTGCACGAGAAACATTTGATATGATAAACATTTTATATGAAACGCAAAACTTTATGTTGTACGCCAAATTTGTTTAAATTCTGGAAGAAAAACAATATATTGAATTATAAAGCACATCTACTATTGTCTTTAAAGGCATAACGTTGCCGTTATATACAGAACATACTCATAGGTTAGGTTGGACAGGCTGTCAGCTGATGAAAAGCAAGCCCACTTAAGTCGAATTACGCTCTTGGTGTTATATAGAATATAATATTATTACCCATCTTTACAACTGAAGCTGCAATATTTTCAGCATAAACTGTCATTCAAATTCTTAAAATTAACTGTGAAATTTACCTTGAGGATAAATCTGCTGTTAAGTTATCAGTAACTTTTAAGGTTAATGTTAACCTGTAATACCAAAAAAAAAAAAAAAAAAAAAAAAAAAAAAATTATCTGTAAGATAAAATCCTAATGTTAAATATTGTCAGTTGTAATAATGACCCTAAATCAGACTGTCTTTAGCCAATGCTTTAAATTACATTAGCTCCGCGGGCAGCTCACACTTTGTGGCTTAAGAAAATCCGACTACAATATATTCAACAGCGTTAGACGGACAGTTCACACAAACTCCATGTATTTACTCGGAAAATGTCCAGTGTGACTTTAGCTAACCTGTCCCTTAGTGTTATCTCATACAAAGCACTTGTCGTTGATGCTCAAAAGTAGTAACCCTAGGCGTAAACGATCTGAGCACCTAGCCCTGAATTCATAACATTCATTACTCGCTCTTTGATATTCTGTAGGATGCTATGGATAAAATTCCAAGAGTTTTATTTGGCTACTTAGCTTTTGCGGGAAGCTAGTTCTGCTTTTGCGTATCCCAAACATACTGCATACTGCTTTCTCGGGTGTTGAGAGGAAGTATTCCTTCGATTCCGATGGCAATAAAAACTCTGGGAAAAAAGTACATGACTTTGTTATGCACTAACTTCCGAAACTTTCACTGGAGACTAATTAGTAGAACGGGTATCATTCTCCCAGGATGTTCTATCTAACAGCCCAAGCTGATATCTAAAATTTGGCTAAAAACACACTGGCTTGGATCTATAAAAATAATAACAACAGACTTTGTCCCAAAAAGGCTCTTTGCACTGCGACCACTGTTCATCTATTGTGCTTCTTCTTATACATTCGAGGGCTTAGTACATAATGTTGTCAAATCCTGTTTATCCAGTGTAAGAGCTTCCAACAACCTATATTTCTCATGTCATATCGCTACAAAGAATTGATCTATTGACTCCTCTTCTACACCACAAAGTAACCTGCTTGTTTTGCAAATTTTCAAGGCAGCGAGGTTTTGCTAGATCTTAGACTCCATACAGGTGCGGATTCATTATTTGCCGAGCCAAATAAGTAGACTCATATACATATATCCACTGCACCACGCTCAACCAACTTCAGGTAGTGTAAACGTCCCGGGTTCTGTTAATCCACTAAGGATTTTGACCATATCTTCGGCGCGAACCGGCCGTCGTGGAAAGAGTTAAGCTCTCTTCCGGATATTCTCGGCATCACGCTTTTGTAGTGAATATGACTTGGATTCCGTTTAATCCACTGAGGATTTAGAGTTCATCTTCTCTCACCAAATTTTGCTGCAAACCGGCTTTCATGACAAGAGAAGGCTCGTAGGATTTGGTGTAAAGCTCTCCTCCGGGTATTCTCGGCATCAAGCTTTTGTAGTAAATATGACTTGGATTCCGTGTAATCCACTGATGATTTAGAGTTAATCTCATCTCAGCAAATTTTGGCGCCAACCCAACCTCTCCTCCGGGTATTCTCGGCCAAACTCTTAAGCAGCTTCGTTTGGCGTATATGACTCGGTTTCCGTTAAACCACTGAGGGTTTGAAGTTAATCTCCCCTCACCATAACTTCGCGAAACAGCTGTCGTTAAAAGATAATGCTCCAAGAGGCTTGGAGTAGAGCTTTCCTGCGGGTATTCTCGGTATCACGCTTGACTAACCTCATGTAATGCATATGACTCGGGTTCCGTTTAATTCAATAAGGGTTCGGTGTTGATTTTCCCTCACCTGTGGTCGATCAAAAGTGTTATCGTGGGCTAAGGGAAGGTGTCCACTTATGTTGGCACGGCGAGCTGTCGCGTTAAGCAGAACTAACATTATTAAATAAACAACATTATACAAAAAAAAAAAAAATGTAGTCGTGTTTTTTTATTCCCTGGTCAGAAATATACATTTTTGTATCGAACTGTGGAAGCCCTGAGCTATCTCAGCCTATCAGGGAAAAATCTTTCGTTACAATGGAACGACTATGGTGTTCATAAAGTGCAAAAATCGTACTGTACTTTTCCGAAAAGAGCTCTCATTGTGGTAGAACAAAATTGGTGATTTCGATTGAATAAAAGAATAGCATATGTCTTTTTTCAGGGAATGCCCACTACTAAATGTCAAACTTCGGAAGCTTCCACTGAAAGACCTTTTTTCATTCGAACAAATTGGAAAACGGGTTTTTTACGTATTTGAAAATAAAGCTACATTTAACTTAATAGGTTTGACAGGCTGCCAGCTATTGTAAAGCCAGCCCACTTGGGTCCAGTCAGGTGTTGGTTTAACTTAATAACTTTCATTCTCAATAATTTAGCACCTAAATCCGAAAAAAAACGATCCTGATTGAACAATTCTCGCTTCAAAAAATTGTTTTAAAATGGAATCTGGAAATTCCATATAAAACTCAATTTTTTGACCATGTTCGCTCGATTTGAAAACGTCATCTTAACGTTGAGTCTACGATCGACAAACTTTCTATAATGCTTGACAAAATACCAATTGCAGTTCATTTTAAGATATTTTTTTTTTCATTTCAGTTTAAATATTTACTATGAGTGCAAAACTTTAAATTGCATAATTTCAACAACAAAATCAAATTTTACACATTTACAAATAATTATTTTAAAATCATTCAGCATAAATTGTTGCCCTTCCCAATAAAGCAAAGTTTAATATACTGCTGGTTTTATTTACCATTCATCAGAAATCTTACAGAAATAGGAAACAAATTGCTTTCAAATTATCTGCACACACACACACACACACACACAGTGAGATAGGGTCAAATAGAACAATGCAACCGCATTTATAATTGAGACCTCACACATCCAAATTCGATAATTTGTTTTTGAACAATGAAAAGACAATTTTCTATTATTATAAAAAGAAAAGGTGCTGATCTAAGTCGACTCAAACGCAGACACATACAGGCCTTTAACACCCACATGCATACGCACAATGCAAACGCTCGGGCATAATCCCTGTCTTTATCTCAATATCTATTCTATTGTTTTTCAGATTTAAAGGATAATAAGTATTAGTTTCTATGGCTCGAAAAGTGTTGGTGTGTGAGTGAGTGTATTCAATAGATTTGAAAACGAAATATTGTGTTACAAATTTACAACTGTCTGGGCTTAACAAAAACAAATACTTAGGGATACCAAGTATTAAACTTATAAAATTAACATGTAAGTAATTAAAGTATTCATTACATTCATATTGATTCACATGCTGGGGGGCTTTTGTGACCTGCTGCCCGCCTGCCTGCCTGCCTGCCTGCTGAATTGAGTTGATTAAATAAAAATTGCTGAAACATTTTTAGCACAATAGACAGTGGTATAGGGGATAATTAAGTTACACACTTGCAAATTGTTTATTTATAGTTTGTTTTAAAAGTAATGGCCCGAACGTATGCATTTTTTTGAGACCTGGTTCAGTAAAAAATGTTATATAAATAGAACGAACTGTAAAAAGCTTTAGGTTTCCTAAGAAAAACTTTAAGTCTGCATTCAACTCAATGTTAGATTTACTATAGGTGTAGGGGCCAGGCGTCTCTCGAGCCAGTTGGAGTTGAAAACTGTAGTAGATCTTCTTAGGGCTATGAACTTAGCTCACAACGGCCAACGACTAGAACTTAGCTCCCACCCAGCTTAAGTGATTTCCTTGAGAAGCGACATGATGGGTACAGTATGTTTTAAAAGTAATGGCCCGAACGTATACATTTTTTTAGGGGCCTGGTTCGGTAAAAAAATATTATATAAATGGAACGAACTGTAAAAAGCATTGGGCTTCCTAAGAGAAACTTTAAGTCTGCATTCAACTCAATGTTAGATTTACTATAGATGTAGGGGCCAGGCGTCCTTCGAGCCAGTTGGAGTTGGGCTATGAAGTCTGACCAAAGGCTAGAACTTAGCTCCCACTCAGCTTAAGTGATTTCCTTGAGAAGCGACATGATGGTTACAGTATGTTTTAAAAGTAATGGCCCTAGGGTATACATTTTTTAGAGGCCTGGTTCGATAAAAAAATGTTATATAAATAGAACGAACAGTAAAAAGCTTTAGGTTTCCGAACACCAACTTTAAGTCTGCATTCAACTCAATGTTAGATTTACTATAGGTGTAGGGGCCAGGCGTCCCTCAAGTCATTTGGAGTTGAAACCTGTAGTAGCTCTTCCCAGGGCTATGAACTTAGCTCACAACGGCCAACGACTAGAACTTAGCTCCCACCCAGCTTAAGTGATTTACTTGAGAGGCGACATTATGGTTGTGGTTTACTATCCAACTGCAGAAAGAGCTTGATATGAAATTGGACTGCAAACAAGCGCAGTGACTCTTAGATAGAAAGGCTCCACTCCAAACCAAGGCGCCATTCAGCATGCGATCAAAACTGGTAACAATTTAATAGTTTGTCGTACATGGGAGCGTTTAGTGAATGCTTCATTGTCAACCGGGAATAAATTTATCGTGGGTTTGGGGTGCCAAGGCAAAAACTCTGGATAAAACAAGATTGCCCGGGGAATCGTACTACGCATTACAGAGAGAATTCGTTTTTCAGCCGTACACTTCGCCTGTGGAATATGTTGCTTGCAGACGTGTTTTCTGTCTGTTATAACGTTGGAAGGTTCAAATCAAATGTTCACAAACACTACTCCCTCTTTCCCCCTCCTCACAACCCAATTTCCTAGTTCTGGTACAATGCACTGCATATGTAGGGGTCATCCCCTGAGTACTGGTCCAATAATAAAAAAATTTTTTTTTTCTTCTATGAACATATACGTGAGCTCAAAAGAAGATTGCAGAAGCACTGATCAAGTAAACCTTATTATGTGAAAACTGCCACTTAATAGAGAATATCAACAATCAACCACAATTTTATTGATTTTAATTTACAACGCCCCCCGGGGAGCAGGTTTTGTCTTCGCGAACTTTGTTGTATCCAGTAGTGGCATTATGGTTCGCAGGACCATCAATCTTATCGAGCATAGCTTCAAGCTGCTTTCGAAACACAATATAAATCGCTCCTTACTTAATTTTTAATGCCTGTCTAGTGCAATTTATACTATTTCTTTCAGTGTATGAACTAAATCTCTTTATTGTCAATGTCATTAACAATCAGTTTAAATAACAACTATTTTTTCTACATAAGTTTTTGAAATCGAAACCGCACACAACAATTTAAATGCTTTCGCCATTTAATTTCTTGTCGTTGTAGTCGTTGATAAAGAGTAGAATATAAAAAATTTAGTTCGACTGACTAGATGACAGACGTTCAAACGAGTATTTGTACGTTGGCTAGAGAAATGTTTGGCTGTTTGGTTCGATAGTTGTTATTGTTTTGTGTGGTAGGTTGCTCGGTGTTTAATGTTCAGTTTGACTAGTGAAATGTGAAACTTCACTGTCTGAGCTCTGTCTAACAACGCAGATAAAGTATTTTGAGTAAATAATCTGCAGGAAGAAAAAACTGAAATTAAAACTAAAGTAATCTAAAAGAAAAGCCAAAAGAAAAAAAAAAAATTACAAGCAACCAGAAACTATTGTGAGTTGGTAGAAGGAAAAAGAAAGGAGCATGATGTTTAATCATGTACAATGGCACAACAATCATGTTCGCCTTCATGCCTTGACAACTCAATAAATATGTTTTGTCTGGCAATTGGATTTAGTGATTAATTGTTTTAAATCGAAAAAACCGACCATATGCAGGAAAACAACGTATTTGGATTCTATTTAATCATAGACAATAAAACGTGTATGTACCTGCCCTCCTTTTTTTCGTCTTTCGTTTTAATTTGAATTTATTTCTCATTGACGTCTGAACATTTTGCGTAGTGGTTTCGTTTCCTTTTCATTTTCCAGTCAAGATCATGGAGTTGAAATTTAATACTTTTAAAGTGCTATTTTTCTTCTTCTACTTCTATTACTACGAGTACATAATTTACGTTAAACTTGAGGCAATTGTTAATATTCGTATAAAAATGTTAAACGAATAAAGGTTTCAGTTTTTGCTTTTGTGTTGGGGGGAATTTTGATGGAGTTTTTAAACAAAAAAGAAAATAAACCAAATCAAGCATTAAATTATTTTTTTATTATACTCGTAGTAGTAAAAGGAAAGGAAATGAAAGATTGAAAAGCTATGCCTAGTTCTGTGGTATAATAAAAGCAGCGACAGGATCTTCAAATTTCCAACATCAGGCCAAATAAAATCTTAATTTGCAAATTAACTTTCTCTTTCTTCTTATCAAATGTTAAAATGTTGTCGGTAAAATGATTTACACGAATACTAATTTTACTTAAGTATTGTTCTCCTCTAGCAACTACTTTTTCCCATCTTTCAGGCAGCGCTAAGCTTCCCCGTCTGAAGAGCTCCTCAACTTTTGGGGCTATCCAGAAATCAAACCAATTTTTAATATCTTACTGCTGCTCCAACGGAACTTATGATTTTACCCGGAACAGATGACAGATTGCGAAATTCAGTTACATCAGTACCTGCCTTGTCGGCCTAACATGATGATGGACTAACTCCCACGGGGTAAATTATTCGCGATTCACCAGCGGCCTCATGTGGCTGCCTTCGCTCACACTTCTACATATAATCAAACTCCTTGCTTAAAAAATCGTGCCTTATAATCCTCCCAGCAGTCAATGAAGACAAGGCTTAATTAAGATAATTGAGATTATCAGCCTATAATCAACTCACCCGTCTAATTATCACGCTTGGTCCTTAACAAGACAACGGCTACTCGGGTGTTATTAGCCCCCAAAAACTGGCATGCATCATAGTTATCTGGGAACTTCCTGCGATTTTAGGTTTAAACTACAGCTGCCAAGATAGGCACCACAACTGTGATCATCACCGAGATGGTCTACAAGGCAGATCCTTCCTGGGGTTTGGCTTATCTCCGTTCTACCAATTTAAACTCTAGTTAAGGATTTCGGAAATTCAGCACAACATAGGTCATGCGGTTTACTAGAGTTTTATTTGCTATAGCTCTGTGCCCCAGAGAATATAGTGCCCTGGTTTGGTGTACGCCAGGGCAAAACCGGTTCCCCGGTGGCCAGAACAGATGACAGTAGGACGGCGAAGTGTCTGGTGAATACGGCGGCTGGTGTAGCACTTCCCAATCAAGTAATTTCAAATAATTTTTCATCGTTACCGTCATGTTCGAACTAGTATTATCATGTAGAGCAATAATTTTGTAGTATTTGGAGAAGTATTGAGGGCAGTTTTTCTTCAGAGCTTGGATCACTCTCATCAATTTTGTTCGCTAGATAGTCCTAGTGATTGTTTCGCTTGGATTAAACAACTTCGTTAGTATACCACAAGCGATTGATCTCTCCAAATACACAGCATGAGTTTATTCCACGAATATTTATGATTTCTTTTTTTTTTGAACATTATAATTTTGTCACCAGTGATGGCTCGATGTAAAACTTTTCTTAATATAATTACCTTTTTTCGTTTCACTGATGCATAACCAGCCTTCAACATCTCTCGCCAACAGTAATGGGTATTCCAAGAAATCGGTTGCAGTACAGTATCGGTACAAAAGTTTCCTTCGTTGTCAGGGTTAAACGTTAGCCACAATCTGCTTACGTGCGAAAATAGTCAAGCAAAGTTAATGGGCGAACAGTCTATTCTGAAGACTGCTGGGGGAACAGTCAGCCGTAGCTGCTGTGTGAACAGTCTAGTCCAAAGACCGCTGGAGGAACTGCCAGCCGAAACTGCTGTGTGACCAGTCTAGTATTTGCTCAGTTTATGTATATGCCCTTATACACATTAATCATGGTGATCAGTTGATATTCACTGTAAATCAGAAATGTTATACAAATGTTATAAGTATTTTTGAAACCTATTAAGCTCCTGTCACTGCTTATTTTTCTAAAATTTGGCTGGCTATGAACGGATAATCAAAAGAATTTCAGTTCAAAATCACCATTTTTAAACTTTCGAAACCACTCGCGACATAATATTCTCTCACTCAAATCGCGGTATGATTATTTGATTTCAAGAGCAAACAATGCTCCTCAGTAAACAGTAGAGTTTCTTATTACTTATTTTATTAAGTACAGGATGTTTTTATACAGGTATATAATTCTGGAATGGAATACAACAAAGATGATGAGAAGTTCACATCAAATTTACTTTATTCGAAAGATAATCGTTCGGTATTATAATTTATATATTGCTTCTGCCATATGAGCGCCACGTCTTGGTGGGAAGTAGTTTAAGCTGCAGGTTCAATTTTCCATGATTTTCCAATATTTGTAGCCGTATATTGACAATAATGTGCTGACTGTTGTCCTCCAAGTGTTCAATCGATTCGAGTTTATTATTCAGTTGTTGATCTGCTTATAAATAAATAAAACTAAAAACATAATACACAAACAAACAAACATACATGATTTATAGTACGTAAAATTCGAAGTAAATTAGCTACAAATGATGTTGTTGTTTTTCTTGTATTCTTGGTATTCGTTTTATTATTGTTTGTTGTTGTGACGTGCTTATTGTTCGCAAGCATGTGTATGAATGTGTATATGCGAAAAAAATACATTTGTACATTATGAACGACTACAAAATTCATGTCGATTGTAAAAACTGTAAAAACGTATAAATAGCAACCAGGTCGGCAACAACGAGTCAGTTTATTTTTAAGCTTTGTGCAAGAAAGTCATAAGTCAAAGTAAGAAAGTCTAGTGTTTGGTGCACAGTAGTATCAAGTGTAAATAAATTTGTGAATTATTTAAGTACTGTATAAGGTACAAGTGTGTCAGCCATTATTTCATTTACACTTGAAGCATACGCAAAAGCGTTTTTACAAGCAAAATTGTAACAATATTCCGAAAAAGTCAATGCTGGCTTGGTATGGGGTGTCAACCAGCAGCATTCCGTGTTCATATTTCTTTGAGAACGACGATGGCCGGAAGTCATTTAATTCGATGAGCAATTTCTATCGCAGTATCGACAGGCGAGTAATAGAGATACATTCAAGACAACTTCTCCTTATCGAAATGTTTTTCTGGTTTTTACATATTCACTGTAAAGTTATTATTCCTTTTTATTTGTAAATATATCTCAAAAGTTATGAAAGAAAAATTTATACAAACAATTATTCAAATCTCAGTTCTCTATATACTCGTGTATTTTATTTGGCAAATTAAAAAACAAACTTGAGGAAAACATAAATTTTATAAGATTAATTGAAAGTTGAAGAAAAAAAAAAAATTATATAAAACAAAATTTCATTTTGTAAATATATTCACATTTTAAATACGCACAACCAAAAGAGTGCGCGCAGTAAAAATGTAAATTTGCTGCCGAAAACAATACCAATCTACAAAATTATATACAAAAAACCTCCGGTTTTATTTTTAAAAATAAAATTCCGTTGACATAAATTTGCAAATATACAATCAAATATATTCGTTTATAACTACATACATATGTATGTATGCATGAAAACATAAACGAGTACACAGATACAATATGCATATATATTTCTTTCTACCATATACCAAAGAAGGAAAGATTTTGTAAGTATGGAAATTTTTATACCCAGCGAACATGAGAAATGATACTGTGTAGGTCTACATAAATGGCATTCTCAACAGCCAGGACGTGTTATTGATTTAAATTTGCAGCTGTCATCAAGAATTTATCTGACGATGGATCAACTCCATGGGCTAATGCATTCACGGTACACTTGCGTCCCCATATGCCCAGCAAGGCTCAAACAGGTCGCAACTTTTATCAGCCATATGAACAACCCCCTTGCTGAAGAGCAACCTTCTAATTTCTTCTATATGCAATGTTCCAGTCAGCCAATGGAAGACAAAGCTTCATGAGTTGATAAGCTGAAACCCATTAAGAGCATCAACCCTTAACCAACTCACTTGTTTAACTAGCACTACCGAGGTAGTAGATTACAGGTATACGTTGCAAGACAGTAGCACCTTGGATGTTATTAGACTCCGAAATTAATTCCCCTTCCTGAAATATTAGGTTTAAACCACAGCAAGAACGTCTAAACCAAGATTTAAACACCTCAACCATAGCGAACCCTGCCGGGGGTTTTTTGATCTCCGTTCAATTAATTAACTCTTGGTAAAGGGTTCGGAAGCCCAACAGAATTTAAGTTATGCGGCTTTTTAGAGTTTTACCAATTGCTAAAACAAACGAAGAACTCCTACCCATCTACGTCCCAAAAAGCAGAGTGGCCTGGTTTGGTCTACGCCAAAGCAAAACCTGTTCCCCGAGGAGCTTTAGCTACAGCAATAACATTTCAGCCAAGCTGTAGACATCTCAACTATGATCAGCTACAAGATGGTCTGCAAAGCTGTACCTCCCGGGGGCTTTGCCGATCCTTTCCTCGGTAAGGGTTGCGGAAATTCAACGCAATATAAGTCATACGGTTTCCTAAAGATTTGTTTGTTACTACAACCGAAGAACTCTTACCCTTCGATGTATGCCCCAAAAAGCAGACAATCTTGATTAGGCGCACACGAAGGAAAAACCTGCTCGTTGGGCGTACTTCTGTATTTATTTTTATTAAAAAAAAAAAAACAGAGCAATCCCCAGAGACATTACCCATCGATTTAAATTCATGTTCGTATAACAATTTCTTTCGAATTCTGACACACACTCTCACATTTCAAAACTAAATCTGATGTGGCACAACAAAATGTACATTTTTGCGTATTTGAACAATCAGTTGGTCAAAGTTAAAGTCTATGTGATTTTAACAAAAATGGCTCACGTATTCAAATTCTTCATTATTTTTGTTAAGAAAAAATTTAATCTTCTACTAATTGCTACGAATTTTGATCACATCTAACCCACTGTGCGAGCCGTTGATCTAATTGTTATGTATGTGAATGTACACGCACAACATAAAGTTAAAAACAATACACAAACCCAGAGTTTAATTTTAAACATTCTGCAAGACAGTCATAAGTCAGAGAAGTAAGCAAGTCTAGTGTATTAATACATATTAAGTCTAAATAAAGTTATGAAGTATTTAAATACAAACAAGTGTGCGAATCATTATTTCCTTTGCAATTGAATCCGCAAAAGCCTTTTTAAAGGTAAATAGTAAATACAAAGCTTGGAGCTGCACTATTAACATTTCGTACGGGACATGGTTTTGGTTCTTTAACTTTGGAGTAATGACAATGCGTGCTATTTTCGTATTATTAGTATAATAGATATTTTTGTATTATTAGTATAAAAGATATCCGGACGTGATTGGATTCTTATTTATTTTCATCAAAAAACATTTCGCGACAATAAGTATTTGCATGATGAAGTCAAGATGCATTCCTAGTAATTTTTGCATCAATTTTATTTGTTGCACATTTTAGGCGAAACTTTAGCTGAAAAACATTTGGCAGGAAACGAAATTATTGCTTAGACATTTAGCGTTGACTTCCTCTCTCTTTGAAGTCGTATCGACTCGCAATTACTTTGCTAAAGCTGTCCAACCAGGCATGTACTCATATGTATGTTGAACTTATGTATCCGAAAATTGGAATACCCATTTTCATATCATCATAATCCTTTTGGTTTGCTGGGTATATCATGTAAATAATGGCTGTGCTTGCGTATCTAAGAGGTAAAAAAATGCCTGGCATAAATATAATAGAATAATAAACCAACGAAAAAGTTGTAAAAAAAGAAGAAGAAAAAAATACAACTCGTTAAAATGTCATTGTCATACAAACACATAAACATAAAAACTAGCTGGCTGTTAGTCGAACAGACAAGACAGCTCGTCCCTTAGTCGTATGTATTCTATAAACCCGGGTCTTAAAGGGGTGATGTTGTTACACATATCAGCTTCCTTTTAATATCCTTTCAACAATTTTTTTTTGTAATATTTACCCCATTTGAAACAAGAATTTTAAAGATTTTTTCATTCAGCCTGTTTTGCTTCTATTAAACACATACAGTGTATGTGCATACGCATACACATGCACGCACACACGTACATAAATTCGTTTGCGGCAGCAAAAATTGAAGAGAGCGATTCTTTAATGATAGATCTTTTAAAAAAGGCGTCTAAAATGATTTTTGATTAGATTTGGGTTTTACGTTTGGCGCATGATAATGAAGTTAAGTGAGGGGTGTATATCTTAATTAAGTTTTTATTGTTTTGACACTTTTATTGCTACCGAATATAAAGGGTGGTCCAACGTCCAGCACATTCTTATATAAGAGCATCGGTCTAAGCAGACCGATGCTGCATGATTTAGTGGAGGTATCGAAATGTGATGTAAGTGGATTGGACTCCTTTATGATATGTGATATGTAGATCTATTGAGATACATATCACACCCAGGCAACACAACGGAACCAGACTGGACCCAAGTGAGCTGGCTTTAAAATAGCTGGCAGCCTGTTAAACCTACCCTAACCTAACCTACAGTCACATAATTCTGGCCTGAAGATTTTTCAGTGACAAATTCAAATGGTTTATTTTAATATTTCAAGATCGTGACCGCAATCTTAACGTTATTTTTACGATATGCAACCATACACCTGATTTTGGTAGTCTCATTTTCATGCACTGATTGCATGCAAATGAGAAAGAAAAGCTTTGCTATTATAATAATGGTATGACGACCAACTAAGTTTTTTGCCTGTCAATAAGAAAATAGTATTTCTCACCGACACTAGTGGTTTTGACAGATATCTACTTGGTACTTAATAGTAAAGCATCGATACCAAAGATGTATCGAAAGAAAAGTATCGAGTATTTGCTAAGTACTAAGTACTAAATAGTAAGTATTAGTCAATATATTAAAATGAATAATTAATTGCACAGAGGAATATAATGTCAGTTTTTATAACGTTGTCGTTATAATTGTCGCTAACGATAAGCTTGATAACACTAAATAACAATTATAGTCAACGACAATATAGACGACGGTGTTACTCTTGATGTCGTCTACAATTAAAGTGCCCTTTGTTTGAAAAAGTCATCAGTAATTGGCCTGGACTGTTATTATTATGCCGTCGAGTAAATAGAACAGGTCTTGCATCAGCTGTTGACGATGCGTGCACGACACGGTCAACTGGGATATACACGCAACTTGTAACAAGTTACTTGCAGGTGTAAACTCAGTGTTAATTGGCCGACCGCGATCATGTGATTTGACACTGTTGCACTTCGGGATATTTAAAAGAAATAGTATACGTCCATAAGGCGAGAATTCAAAAGCTAAAGCATGAGACAATTCGGTGCAATAACAATATTGAACTTCAATTATGCCTCAGAGTTGTTGGATAGAGGTGTGCCACCGAAATCCTGGCGAAAAATGCGCCGATATTTTGCTGCACATATAATTATCACAGATCCTTCTGCCATAATAAATAATATTAAGATAATTCACTGAAAATTTGTTGTTTCAGTACTTTTAAAAAGCAAATCGTAGCAACCAACGGTTGTTCATTTGTTTGAAAGGTGTAAGGAAATGTTAGAGACGTGTATAAATGAAAAAGCTTGTTTTTTGTGTTTTGACAGGTATTATTAGAGCATTTTTCTTTTTAAATTCTCAGCAATTCATTTAGATTGTTGGGATATAAAGTTGAATGTTTGAAATTGTCTTTCAAAAATTTCCAAAGTCTACTGATGATTAGGGTAGTTCCTATGAAATGTCGACATATAGATAGCTGGGAAACATAGAAAACAAGCTATTTATAATTTTTTACTGGTATAAATGTTAGAAGCTTAAATAGCGAATAAAAAACTTAATTGTTTGAGTATTAATTTAGTCAACAATAACTATCTTGTCCCTTTTTACGTAACTCCCCTCAGACATAATAAATTTATTCTAGCGTTTTTTCCAATCATTGAAACACTTCTGAAACGAGCTTTTTAGCATCGAAACAGTTCCTGTTTCGATTTTCCTTTTAATATTTGAGAATATCTTTCAAAAATTTCCAAAGTCTACTGATGATTAGGATAGTTCCTATGAAATGTCGACATGTAGATAGCTGGGAAACATAGAAAACAAGCTATTTATAATTATATATTTTTTGTTTCATTTACAATTAGTAGCGTGCGTTTTGTTTGCACCACCCTTTAAGTGTGTGTGCATGTATTGCATTCAGGTTCATCAACCGAATTTTAGATCCTTAAAATACAACAAATATTAACGAAATTTGTCACCAGATTTATTTGGTTGGCCATATCAGAAAATCCTTTGTATGAGTAGTTTAAACATTTATGTGTCTGCGTTTTTGACCTGGAAAGGGAAAAGTCTGTTTGAAGCTGTCTTCTCTTGATGACTTGTTGGTGTGTTTTGTTCGCCATTTCATATTGAGGTCATGTGTTGTGTGTGTTAAAATATTTATGGCTGTTTGTTTTTACTTGTAAGTGATATAAAATTTACATTTTATATATTTAAGTTTTTACACTGGTTTCAGTTTCCTATTTGGCAGCAAAAATACAAAAAAAAAATTAAATAAATAAATGCTGGTTTATTGTTTTAAGCGGAATTTATTTGCAATTTATGCTTAATCCTTTCGGTTGGCTAAATTGCCGCAACAGAAAAAAACTTTAAATTGTTTTCCCCATTTAAACAAAGTTTTCATTTAAAAAGCAAAAAAAAAAAAAAAAAAAGGGAAAAGCAAGAAGCGAAAGCTAAAAGAGAGAAAAAAAGATGTATTTAACATTTTGCTGCCATAAAGTTAACAAAATACTCAGTCGTCTATAAGCCATTTTTCAACAATGTATGTGTATAGATATTTTATATTCACTTTTTTTTTTTTAAAGGACTTTCTTTTATGTATCTTAACTCTGCACTACACACAGTTTTGAAATGCTTTTTCTTGTTTTTTCTTCTGCTTCTTTTTCTATTATTACAATCACAAGACAATGAGGTCAGCATTTATCGCAAATCAAATACAGAACATGTGGCATTAGAATGAATAACACACAGCTACCCACTTACACAAGCACAAACTCATTTCGTTGGCAAAACACATTTTTAAACATTTTTCATTTGAAGCACCACTGATCCTTATGCTTCCTCTTCGTTCAGCTTTAGCTACAGTTTTGTATCTGTGTTTTCCATTCCTGCCTGCTGTTTTCAACTCCTCGGGCAGTTGTTAACAAGAGTAAAATACCAACTGACAATACCAAAATATTTATATTCATGGTGTCAGAGAAAGCAAACAATAAAAACAATTTACTTTTTTTTCGTTTTTTTTTTAATATTTTTTTCATTTTTCTTATGTTTTTCTTGGTCGAAGTACGGCAGCATGAAAGAGAGATGAAAATTCCGGCAGGAAAAAAATATCAAAAACGAAAGTGAGAAATTGATAAAAAGGATACACGTTGGTCACAAACATTAACTGTAACAACACCTAAAGTAACAACATTAAATAAAGTGTTTGTTAAAAATATTCTGCTGATAATTTATAAACCACAAACTGAATACCAAAATTGTAGATATTAAATTTAAAATTATAAATATTAACAGTCTAATTTCTTGTCTATCTGAAATTAAAAATAATTTTTACATTAGTTATTCAACAGTTTTCACCTCGAGGGCGGTTGGGAAACTTCCTAGCCTAGCACAAAAAGCGCGGTATAAACATAAAAGACAAGGTGTGTCAGTAAACTGGAACTTCATCCAAACCCTCTTGCGCGTAATATATTTTTTTTTTATCTTGGATCAATACTTAGGCGAAGACCCTACATATGCAGTGCATTGTACTGGAACTAGGAAAACAGGTTATGCGGAGGAGCATTGGCCGTAAAAATAATTTTTTTTTAAATTTTAAATCACACTTTTTTTTTCTAACTTTAAATTTAGTATTAAGATTTGAATACTTATTGTTAGTTCATTTTGAAGATTCAATAAAAAAAAATAAATAAATAAATAAACAGAAAAAAGTTAAGTGCTTTGGAAACTTCCATCTCTGCTATGAACACATTTTAAATTTTGTTTCGATCTGGTAACTCCTTCAGATAGAAACAGGTGTTCACAAAAGAAGCATCCGCGATTTTTTTACAATGAACAAATTAGAAATGCGTGGTGTCATTAAATATTTACATAAAAAAGCTTATCGGGACACGAAATTCATAATGATATGGTGAATGTGTTAGCTGAAAGTGCTCCTTCATATACAACATTAAAAAATTGGGTTGCAAGCATTGAAGAGGAACCACGTAGTGGACGCCCAAAAACAGCAACAACAATAGAAATTGTAGCCAAAGTGCATGATATGGTATTAAATGATCGCCGAATAAAAGTGCGTGAAATAGCTAATATCATGGGCATCTCAAATGATCGAGTCCATTTAATTTTGCATGAAGAACTACAGATGAAAAAGTTTTCTGCAAAATGGGTGCCGCATTTGTTAACAGTCGACCAAAAACGCATAAGAATGAACATTTCTCAAGCTTGTTGGGATCGTTTTTAGCGTCGTTTCATAACTATTGATGAGACATGGATCCGCCACTATACTCCAGAGGCAACAAAACAATCCAAACAATGGACTGAAGCTGGAGGAAATGCCCCAAAGAAGGCAAAAACCATTCAATCGGCTGGTGAGGTTATGGCAACGGTTTTTTGGGACTTCAAAAGTATTTTATTGATTGCCTATCTGCAAAAGGGTAAAACAATAAATTCAGAGTACTATTGCAACCTTTTGGATCAATTAAAGGTACAAATTCGAGAAAAACGTTCTGGCTCACAACACAAAAAAATTATTTTTCATCAAGTTAACGCACCAGCGCACAAGAGTGTTTTAACAATGGCTAAAAGCAACGAGTTAAAGTATGAGTTGCTTGACCACCCATCTTATTCTCCTGATTGAGCTCCCAGTGACTTTTACCCGTTCCCAAATCTAAAAAAATTCCTTGCTGGCAAGCGTTTTACCTCAAATGAAGATGCAATTACAGATGCAAACCACTATTTTGAAGATCTTGAGGAAAACTATTTTAATCAAGGGATAGAATTGCTAGAAAAAACATTGGACTAAGTATACTAGTATTGAAGTTTCAGGAGATTATATTGAAAAATAAAAATATATTTGAAAAACTATTTATTCTCTTTGATTGATAGGCTAAGAAGCTTCCGAACCGCCTAATTATTAACCAGTAATAAAATGGGTTATTTATAAATACTTTATAAAATAAAATTAACTATTAAATACTTTTGTGGTCACAACTTTTTTTTTTAAATATAACTTGTATTTTTTTCTTTGGAAATGGAATGTACTAAATGAACGAAAATAAATGATTGAATAACTCGGCCATTTATATACCAATATTGTTTCTTCTTTTTGAAAGTGTTTGTGATCAGGAAATGTGAACAAATATTTGAAATTCTTAATTTTTCCAAAAATACTTTTTATATAAAACACAGAATTCATAAAAGTCTAAAATTTCTGCGGTCGTTAACAAGTCTGCAGGACAATTTAAAAATTTGCTTAAAAATAAAACACAACTTGGAACAAAATGGGAATGGGATGAGACTAAGTTGACTTTATCTATTACAAAATCTTCAAGGAGTTTTTTTTTAGCTCAGAGAGAGATTTTTTCTACACATTTGAAGTTGGTGATTTTAGAACGCTTTCTAACATTCAAAATTTGATCAAATAATGTTTATTTATTTTTATTATCTTGGAAAGTTGTAGTGTCTACTATTTTTGGGTTCGATAAAGTCAGTGTTTTAAAGTCTTTTCAACTTTTGCTTTTGCGCAGTTTGGAATTTTCTCGACTTCGTATTTCAATAAAGAAAACTGAAAGCAACAGTATACACTGTAAACTTTACAGTGTTTAAATTACGAAGAAAAAGAAATCAAAAGTTTGAAACAATAAACTGTAGATTTGAATAAACACTTTTCTCTTTCTTAAGCTTTTGCTTTTTCTTAAACTTTTAAAATGAAATGAAATGCGCTCATTCAGTTTTGTTTCAACTCTTAAATTATATGTAGAGTGAGCATAAATTGTGTTTGCTTTCAGTGATGTTAACTGTAAAGTAATTACCGTATTATACGGTAATTTTTTCCGTCAAATGGTAGCACGGTAATTTTATAGCCTGTACAGTAATTTTCAATAAAGTTTTTTTTATTGAATTTCATTTTAAATACTTCTAAAATTATTAAAAATACAACAATCTTACTACTACTTCGTGAGAATCGCCAAATTTGCTGAGCTTTGGCGTTCCAGGCATAAATGAATTAAAGCTACATCTTCTAAGAGCAGAAACAATAATCGAATTTATGGGTGTTTCAATCGAATTTATGGGTGTAAACAAATAACGTAAATTAAATAAAAAATTTTCCGACTAGTTGCCAAATTTTGAATTCAGATTTCTCACCCACTGAATAGATTTTACATTTACATGGTAAAATTTTTATATAGTACAAAAAATACTTTTAGTTTTTTTTTACTTGATAAATTATTGCAGATTGGATTTTTTATTGAGAAAACCAGAACTAGATTAAGATACATATGTGTATACTCGTATATATAAAATTTAATTATTAGTTTTGTGAAATTGATTCATGTAGTTTAAAATACCGACTTCGTTGTTAGTTAGTACGGTAATTTTGCTCAAAAAATTGTAATATTTTTAAGGTCGTACAGTACTTTGAAAATAAAAGTTAACATCACTGTTTGCGTTGGTGAAAGAGCTAACCGGCAAACATAATACAAGAACCAGCATATTATATGCATATACCGACACATGATTTGAAAAAAGTTGTTTAGCGCTAGTTCAAAAATAAATCTGACATAGGCAAAGCAGAGTGTAATATCTGCACATTTTCACTAAAGAATAATCGAATCATCTAATTAAATACATATTTGAAGAAACTACATAAATAGATATTTACTTTATCATAAAGTAATATTTGAATTTTGTTTTTAACTAAAACTGACACTAGATGGCGCTTACACACTTTTTTCAATTGAGCATGACTGATATGTAGGTCCATTGTACCTTGGTAAAAAGGGGTCACCACTTGTCCCTGCCCGGTTATGGTGCGACCCTTCCGGAGGAATCGTGTTTTAGACCCTATCCGCGGGGAGAGTTCAATTTAATCCGATGTGAAGTAGCATTGCAATCTGGTGCCGTGACCTAAAATGTGGTAGGAGTGTTAGAAAAGCTTCTATCCAAACGCAGGGAGACATCATATCCAAAAAAAAAGGAGTTCGATTTGTTGCTCATGCTTTCCAATTTTCATGTGCGGGGCTGCTGGTAGGCGAATAGTATTTCCCCGTGTAGTAAGGCCATTGTGGTTAATAACCACGGCAATTGCTTTGTTCCCATATTATAAAAAAAAAACTTTTATTATTTTGCTGTTTTGACTTCATATTTGCAAATAACTTTAATATAAAATTAATTAACCTTGGCACTGTATTTTTGGCCATCACTGTAAAAAAACAACTAAAAATAGCCATAAAATAGGTGAAAGCTAAGTATAACTCCATGACCAAGTAATTGAATGTGTTAGTGAGTGTTTGTGTGTCTGTGTATGTGTGTGTGTCGTGGTGACTGTGTAATGTCCTTAGTTTTTGTGTTACAACTTAAACATTTTTCCCTTGTTTGTTTTGGAAAGGATAAAATAATTTTGTATTTTTCCTCTTCATCTCATTGTTTAGCAAAACTCTACACTCTTATTTGCGTGCGGTCGTTTTTATATAACAGAGATGGCGTTTTTACTATTTCTATTATACAATAATTTTCTTTTGTCTGTTTCTTGTTGCCGTTTTCTTCATCTTTATTATTCAAAAGGATTTAATAGTAAAATATTCATATTACTGGATTATGCATTATAATTGTGATTTATGGCAACTGTAATCGCAACGACTTATGTCATACTTTCCTCTATTTACATAAACATGCACAAACATGCATTTACGAACACAATTAGGTGGGCTACAAAACAAACAAAAAGTTTACATTTTTACGAATTTATTTATTCAATTTTTAGATCAGTAGAATGAATGTGACTTAATATCACTCCCTATGAAGGAGCTTGTCCGTTTTCTTGACATACTCCACCCATAATGGGGCAAGGGGAACGCACACTAGATCAACACTGGTCGCAGTGCAAATGGCCGATGAGGGCCATATCCCATCCACTAATAATAAAATAATAATAGATCAATAGATTTTTACTTTCTTACTGACTAAGTATTCCAAAATGTAAAAAATTGTGCAGGCGGAGAGTGGAGCCGTTTGAGTTATCTATTGTGCGGATTTGTTAGCCACGATGTCGCAGTGGTCGCGTAAGCATCGTGCGCTCGTTGTGGAGATATTTTTTAAAGCTAATTACTCTAACGTAATTTCTCGTCGACAATTTTGTTTAAAGTTCGGATACGTGATATACCGAGTGTAAATCTAATTCGTTTGTGGATGCAAAGATTCAGCGTAACTACTTCGACTATGAATGTCCCACGGACAGTAAACAGTCGATCTACAAGGATTCCCGAAAATATGAATACGGAACTTTCAATACGGAAAACAGCAGCCTCACGGGGACATCCAAGCGCGATTATTCACGAAATTTCGAAAGACGACATGAAGTTCTATTCTTTTAAAATTCAAATCGTTCAAGAACTGAAAGAAAGCGTCTTCGACTTGCACAAACATTTTTGTGAAACGATATTGGAGCGTAAATCTAAAACTGTAAATCCCATTTTTTGTACCGACGAGGCCCATTTTCACTTAAACGGCCACATCAGCAAGCAAAACTATCGGCAATGGTGGTTACCCGCAACCCTCGATTGCAAAACCAAAAACCATTGCATTGCCCCAGGGAAACTGTTTGGTGTGCCTTATCCACGCATGTTGGACCATTTTTTTTTTTTCGAAAATCTTCGAGGCCAGGTGACGACTCTCTCGGTGAAAAGTATCAGCGCATGATTACGGCATTTTTTTTTTTTTTTTGCTAAACCTGCAAAATCATTCATCGTACACACAGTCAGAGCTTCGATGAGTTTGTTTCGGGAAAATTCCGCCAAAAACTGATCAGTCTCTTTGGAGACATCCCGAGGCCGCCCGATCTAACTCCTATAGAATTCTTTTTGTGAGGTTACCTCAAAGAGAGGGTTTATAATAACTATCCCCGATCTCTTGTGGCTTTAAAGGGAAATATTCGTCAATTGAATCAGGTTTACTGCGGCGTGAGGCACAGAGCTCAAGGCTCCATTTTGAACAGTGTGTTCTACTCGACAGAAGACATCTGGTAAATAAAATATACATTTCCATTCCATCGTTCAATGCTCTTAATAAAACTTTGTGTGAATTATTACGTTTTTTATTTACATAAGTTTGGAAATATAAATCTGATACCAGATATAAAGTAGAAAAATAATTGGTTCAACAGTTTAGATCAAGCGTGTTTTTTACAGAGGTATAGAACTTTCAAATGGAATAAAACAAAGTTGAAATTTTTAAATTGACATAAAACTTACTTTATTCGAAAAATAATCTTCTGGTGCTATAAATTATATCACTTCTGGAATATGACCGACGGAGCAGACTTGGAGACTTGTCTAATTTAAAAGCCAAATTTTCGATGACTTTTTCCAATACTTGTGGCCATATATCGGCATTAATGCGGCGAATGTTGTCCTGCTAGTGGTCGATCGTATCATTCTTATCGGCATAGACTAACGACTGCATACATCCCCAAAGAAAATAGTCTAGCGGGGCTAAGTCGTACGATGTCTCGGGTACGAAACGATAAACTATGCGATGCGATAAACTATGCGGTTACCAAACGTTTGCCTTAATAAATCAATGGCGCGAGCATGGTGGTTCACTTTATGATCCAAAAATTCAGTAATCATGGCTGCGTGGCACTCACTGTTGGCTGTAACGTTCTGAATAGCACCGTTTTTAAAGCAGTATGGGCCAATAGTTCCACCAGCCCACTAAGCACACCAAACAGCCAGTTTTTCTGGTGCATTGGTATGTCAACATACTATTGAGGATTATCATTCGTTTTTCAGCCGTACGCTTCGTCTGTGGAACACGTTGCCTGCAGACGTGTTTCCTGTGTGTTATAACGTTGGAAAGTTCAAGTCAAATGTTCACAAACACTATCCCCTCTTTCCCCCTCCTCACAACCTATTTTCTTAGTTCTGGTACAATTCACTGCATATGTAGGGGACATCCCCTGAGTGTTGGTCCAAGTTAAAAAAAAAAATTGACTTATTAAAATCGGAATCAACGGCAATCTTGTCTTGGATACATATTTGCACAATTTGGAAGTATTGCCCAGGCATCAATCTACTCACATTGAAATGCCAAACCAAACTTAACGAAGGTTACGTTAGATAGCCAGGCCGCTGGATTCTCCTGGACACTCCAGCTCACCTGGGTCCTGAATATCGTTCCCTTTGTGATTGCCTGAAAAATTAGCATAGAATAGTAGAAAACTTAACGCCTGACATAATGGCCGCCAGTTAAAATTTGTTTAAAACTTAATATTGTATAGCTCTATAAAAACTCCCTTTATGTATAATTTCTTTTACACAAATCGCTTATAATATTCTTAAGTTTATGCTTTTAAAAACGATCTTACGGATTCTTCAATTGCTTATTGAAATACTACATAATTTTACTTACACTAAATACCACTGTGTTAACTCACTAGACTTGTTTAGTTTTCTGACTTATGACTGCCGTGCACAATGGTTAAAATCAAACTTTACTTCTGCCGAACATCTGTCTGCTGGTTATACTTCTTTATTAGCTGCTACATTGTTTATGAAGCTTCTTCTAGTCTCAAATGTACATTTATAATTGCGAAAAAATGAGAATGCAACAACAATAATAAAATCATTGTTGGTCGATTTACTTGGAATTTTATGCTCTTTAGATCAAGTACGTTATTTGTTTGTGTATTATCTTTTAGCTTTTTGTCATATGTGTGGATGTGTGTGCACATTTACAGTAATTAAATAAACAGCTCGCACAGTGGTTTAGATGTGATATAAATTGCTAGCAATGTGTTTCAAAAGATTTGTTAAATTATGTATTAAGCGACGCGGATTATGGTGCAGTTCAGTTTTTAAGGATATAGCTAAGTCTACCATCAGAAGCTGGACTAAACTTGCTTTGGAATACATGAGCTTACCACTCCGAACAATTTCTTCTTTACCACTGTTCTTTATATAACAATGTCTTTTTATATATCTTTAAGTTTGATTCCTCTTGGTGACACGCCTAATACTATTGGTTTAAATGACTACCTATTTTTGCTGCCATAATTTGGCCTTTATACACATACATACACATGTGAGAGGTTACAACGTGTATCTTATTAAGTGACCCTCTGCACACAATGTTAACCACATTCTACCCATATTGTAGAGTTTTACTTACTTTTGTTTTTATCTTAAAGCTGCTTAAATAGCCTGATTATTTTATTCCGAGTTTTGAGGTGTGAGAATGAGCGTCCATTTAAATATAAATTTGTATGACACATACATACAAACATACAAACGTATTAAAATTCAAAAGGCACATGTATTTTTGTGCCTAAAATAACCATAAGATGTGTAATTTTAATCCTGATTTATCCTGACACAATCAGTGCTGCTTCTATGCAAACACACTCACAGTCATACACTTGCACACACACATATCCATACATACATATAAACATATAAAACATATAAATTCTTTTAATTACATTTTGAATGAAAGGCAAATAGAAACTATTTGTTCTTGAATATTGAGTTTGGTTTTGTTTGTTCAAGCAAAATAAAAGAAAACACCAAAGATTATTATTTAAATACAATTCAGTTTTCTTTTGTGTGCCAACAATTTAATGTGCGAAACTTTTTTTCATACAATTTCTTTCAAATTAGTTGGCAGCATTGCGGTTTTGAAATTTGTGTGGTCAAAAGTGATTTAAGTACGAAATTGGGTCAAGGGGAAATAAAATATTTGTGAGGTATGATGTTAATTAAAAATAATAATACAGATATTAAAAATAATGACAAAGTTTTAATGAAGAATATACTTTCTGAACCACAATATAAGCTAAATTATATCGGCAGTTTCTCTTATAGCCGGCAAGTTTCCAATAGATTTGCTTGCACAATAAAAAAAAAGAGATTTATGAAATGAAGAATAATAACTCTGGCTGTTCAGCTGTACAATAAATAAAACGGAGAACATACTTGTGACGAATATCAGGAGCAGCGAAACATTTCAACGCACGATATATGGACAGATTGTAAAAGTGATTTACATCAGCTCTGCCACGGGGATTCATCAGCACCTCCGTGAGGGGTTTTTTTCAGGTCGCATCTTTTTGCCATAAGTTTGTAGCCATATAGACAAACCACTTGCTTAAGAGGTCGAATCTTCTAATCCCATCCGTATGCAATATTCCAACAGTCAATGGAAGGCCAGACTTAATGAGTTCGTAGGCCAAAGTCCATTAAGTCCATCAGCGCTTGAATAACTCTCCAGTCTATTCATCACTTCTGGTTCCTTACTATAAAGGTATCTGTTACGAGACAACAGCTCTTCGGAAATCATTAGCCCCCTAAATTTGGCATGCACTAAAGTTATCAGAGATACTGCTTCCCCTGCGAATTTATGCTAGGCACACAACTGCGACGAACGACGAATATTTGGTCGCGAATATTCGTCGCCAAAAATAAAACACATTGATGTATATGAAAATGCACACAATCGTGGCTAATTGTTTCGCCAGCGAACGACGAACGAAACAGTATCAGGTGGCCAGGTTTCTTATATAAAAAAATATTTTTCACGAAATCTGACTTTTTATATTTATATTAATCCATGTAGAAAAAAATTTATGAAGATGTTCTCAAAATATAAAGTACCTGAGATAATTTGTTCAAAAATCCCTCTTTCGGATGGGATTTATATAGGTTTACTTTTAATATGGCCACCTTAGTATTTGTACTCATTTTTTTTCTTTGCACGGACTGTAAACAATGTTCGTTGATATTGTACTTCACAGGACGAATTTATACAACGAATATTTGCCGGCGAATTCGTCGCGATGGGCGAAGTTCGTCGTTCGTCCCAGTTGTGTTCCTAGCATTAAGTTAAAATCATAGTCAGACCTTTTCAGCCAAGACAGTCACCTCAATCATGATCAACAGCGGGCGCTTTACTAATCCCCGTTCTGCCAATTTCAGCCCTTGGTACGGGTTTCGGAAGTATAGCACAATATAAATAATGCGGCTTCCTAGAGTTTTATTTGCCAGAACAAACAATGAAGTCCTACCCCTCTATGGCGCAGAAAATAGACTGCTCTAGCAAGGCAAACCCTGCTCCCAGGGGGGTAATTGCTCTATAGAGAGTGGAAAGAATTTACATGGGCAGCTGCCCTGATGGTCTTATCCGATAATGCATCAAACCCATGGGGTGAACTATTCACGATTCACCAGTGCCCCCGAGTGGGCTGCAGGACTCAGCACGTCGCAACTTCTGTCATATGTTTGCTACCCTTTGCTAAAGATCTGGAGCCGTGGGACAATTCATCCGCCTTACCATCACTATTGCTTCCTTACATTAGAGGTATCTCCTGCATCATTATTATCAGGGAAGAGTAATCTACTCCGTCTGATTTTAGGTTTATACCACAGTCAGTTAGTTTCAGCCAATATGTAGGCACCACAATCTTCATAAGTGACTGGTTGGTCTGCGAACAGAAACTCACGGGGTTTTTGCCGATTCGGCCAATTAATCCCTGGTAAGGACTTCAGAATTCCAACACAATTTAACTCATACGGCTTCCTAGTTGATATAGCAAATGTGGGACTCCTCTTTAGGTTTAACAGGCTGTTAGCTGCTCCCATTGTTTTGCCTAAGTATGCTATATATTTTCAAAGATCTACATACCACTAGTCCGATGCAGAACCAACCCGAGGATTGGATAAAAGAGTCCAATGAGCCTACATCACATTCTGATATTTCTGCCAAATCGTGCAGCACCGGTTTGCCTAGACACAAAGCCCTTAAATAAGAAAGAGCTAGACACCGACAGAGGAAGTGTTCAACTCTCTGTACCTCTTGGTCCTCCCTACAACTTCTACAAAAAACATAAATGAAATATTTAATCTGCTCGCATGCGTCACTATTTGACTATGTCCATTCAGAACCGCCACAGTAGAACGCAAACTCCTTAGGATACACTCCTAAGGTTTGTAGTCTTCCTAGACTATCTGTGCTGTGCAGTTTTTAAAAGTTTATACTGTACCTGGTTCTTAAAGTATATCCCATTATTGTAGCCGAACCCCGAACTTATTGCTGCCGACGTCGAGCACTTATGAACGAAGTTGAGTTCTATACAAATATGTTTTGATTGTGTTTCAAGTCGATCATAAAGTTTTGGAAATATCTTAAAAGGCTTGCGTTTTATTAACAAAACATTGACTAGTCCTTATTGAAAAATCCGATATTAATGTATTTGTATCTGCATCATGGAGTACATGCATATGTAGGGGTCATCCCCTACATATGCATGTAGGGGATGACCTGAGTCCAAGTTAAAAAAAAAAAATGGAGTTATTGCCTATTAAGCTTAAGAGCCAAATTCTCGTCACTTGCGGGAGGTTTTAATTTTTTACTTTAACAGGAAGAAATCTGCGGCTGAGGCTCATCGAATGCTCTCAAATACCTTTGGTGAGGTCGATATTAGTGAAAGAAAGCTTTAAAAACGAAGATTTTCGTCCAATACCAGCATAGCGGTAGAAGAAAGAAGGGTTTCGAAGATGCTGACTAGGAAGTATTACTTGATCAAAACTGATGTCAAACGCAACAAGAATATTATGAATCAAAAATCCATGACGAATCATAATTGTATAAACAGCTGTTTGCAATAAACCCTCGAATTTCGGGTGAAAAAACGGCGGAAGCAAAATTGTACACCTATTATGTTGGACTGTCAATATTGCCCTATCAGCCACATTTTCATTGTAGTATTTCTTCTTTTTAAGCACGCTTATCTTATGCGACTTCTTAGCTACGCAGCTGGTTTTTCTTGGTTTTAATAACTGCTGACAGAAAAGTGTTAATCTTGGAAGTGCCGCCACTTCAACAGCTGTATATTTTGTTTACCTTATGGATTTTAATTAAATTTCGATAATAAATCAAATGACACTAAGTAAAGAAGGAGAAAATACTTTAATGAAAAATTGCTTTCTATTAAATAAATGAAGTTCATTGAAGTGACAAAATTAATCGCTGCGGCGCAAAAGTGTGACATGGAGATGAAACAATATATTTTTTTTTTATATAAAATCCTGCTGAAAAACATGCAAACTTTCACACATGACAACAACTGCTTGTTAACTTTTTCTCTAAAAGACTTTTTTTTCGTATTAAATGTATTTTGCCTTCAAATTATTATAATTCGCTAAAGAAGTTTGTAGTTTCTTGACGAAGCACAAAAAGAAAAAATAGAAAAAAGACGATTTATTTTTATAACTATTTAAGTCTTCCATAACTTTGCAACTATAAATCACAATTATCTTAAAACACGATAAATGAATGAAGGATTGGATGGAAAAAAAAGAGAAGAAAAAAGGTTATGAACTTTATTGGGAAAAAGTATTCAACAACAATGTTAATAAAGATGGATTTGGCATTCGATTTTTTTCTTTTTGCAAAATTTTCAAATGTTTCGTATTGAAGGCGCATTAAAAACGTCAAACATGAAAACGTGGCATTCTCATGAACCTGGAGGCTACAGCAAGTCAAAGTTTATTATTATGGCCATGATTAGACAGAGAGTCATAGCGACTGACAGGAGTTTTGGCTTCATAACAAATTAAATGTTAAAGAAAGCAAAACATTTTTATGCAAGTTATTTGCATTTTTCATTTTTATTGGAAGTCAAAACCATTAGAAAAAAATGAAAGATTTACAGGCTTTTTTTTATATTCTTATAAATGTTTTTAATATAGCTATGCACAACTACTTTAAATATTTATTAATTAAATATATCTGTAGCAAACAAAAAATATATATGCAGCATGTTTGTTACAAATGCTTGTTATAAATGTATACGCACATTCACACAAACAACATAAAACCTAAAATATAATATGCAAGCAAACAAACATACAAAATTTAAAGAACTCAAAACTCCAAGCAATTATCCCGTAATGATTTTATTGCTGTTGTTGTTGGTGCGTTCTTGGTATTGTGTGCAGCGTTGTCAACTTTTAAATTTCAAAACGCACCAAAATGGGGGAAAAAGCGCGTTATTTCAGCAAAAACGCACCGAATTTTGACTTTTGACAAAAATTTCTGGCGCCCCTGAGAGAGACAACGGTAATACCCGTACGTTTTTTTTATAAAAAAAACGTTTCAATAAAATAGTTATACTCTTTTGCTAAAAAACACGCTACGTTTTTTTTTGCTTATATTTACACATTGCTGTACGTATAGGGCTGTGCTTTTTAATACACATATACTGCGCTAAGCACTACCAATGAAAAATACACAGACATCTTCGCCTTATATATGTTTTGTTGTTCTTCCCTACACACACATGCTTTGCTGGTAAACATTGACGACAGCGATTATCAGTGTAAATTTGGTTTTTGTAAATTGTTTTGCTTTTTGCTTTTTGCAACAAAAAATATTAAATAAAAGTAGTTTTTCCTTATATGTATTGGTGTTTGCTCTTTCATATAGAACTTTTGGGCACCCCTGGTAACAGAGTTATTAAAAACAATGACCGGGTTACAACAAAAATGAATACGACCTTTAAAATCTCTACCCATTTACCACTAAAAAAGAGACAACAGTTTTCTTGCAAATGTTGTTTGATCAACTTTCAAAAATTTAACAAAACAAAAAAAAAAAACATTACAAATTCTGTGCAACTAGATCCTGAAGAACAATTCTTAAATCGTAATAAATCCTACATTTGTCGTTAAATAAAACAAACATGTAAAACACGTGACACATAAAAGCTGCAATAGTTTTTGACACACACTCAAGCACATACACACACACACTTGTAAGTTTACACACCACACCAGCTCCGCTCCATAATGATAAATATAAACGATAGAGAAAAGGAAAACAAAGCGAAACAAAGAAAATCCTTGAGCTTATCCCACAAAAGTTTTTAGTATCCTCTGATTGATAAATTACTTCATGTTCACATGTCATTTTGATGAAAATAAATAAAAAAATCTTTTTTATTATATTTCTTTTTTTTCTCTTGATGATGTTACTTGAAGGCAGCAGCAACAAACAAAAGTATTGAAAGAAAAGTATGAATTTCATGTAGAACAAAAAATATTATTGAAACGAAAAGTACAATGAACAAAAATGAACTACAAAACAAAAAAAAAAAAAGTGATTTGTTCACTTATGATGCCCGACATTTGGATAAAATCAATACACTTACAAGTTTTATGGACCATTAAGGGTCACCCTTTAAATTGCCTGTTTTTTAGTATCAACTCTTAAACTTTAAATAACAAGTAAATAGCCTGAATTAATTTTATAGTAATAGGAGGGGGCCTTCACGGTCACATCGCGGCTTATCTACAAAAAGTTGAATACTGAATACCTTGCAGTTTTACCTCCTAAAAAGTATAAAAAAATTAAATAGACTGAATAGAATTTACGATGGTTGATCCAAAATAACTATATTTTTTTTAATTTTTTCAAAAAGTATTAATTTAGTGAACAATAACTATCTTGTCCCTTTTCACGTAATCCCCCTCAGACATAATACACTTATGCCAGCGTTTTTTCCAATCATTGAAACACTTCTGAAACGAGCTTTTTAGTATCGCCAACAGCTCCTATTTCGATTTTCCTTTTATCTCCTCAATCGTAGCAAAAAGCCTTCCTTTCATCGGTGTCTTCAGGTTTGGCAAGAGAAAAAAGTCAGCGGAGGCCAAGTCCGGTGAATACGGTGGTTGAGGCATGATAACGGTTTTGGTTTTGGCCAAAAACTCACGCACAAGCATCGATGTGCGAGCTGGTGCGTTTTCATGGTGTATAAAATTCATGATTTTTTTCCACTTTTCTGTACATTTCTGACGGATTGCTTCGCACAAACGGCGTATAACTTGAAGGTAGCATACCTTATTGACCGTACGACCTTATGGCAAGAACTCATGATGCACCTCGCCATTTCAGTCGAAGAAAACAGCGAGATAAAACTTTACATTTGACCGAACTTGACGTGTTTTTTCAGAAATCTGGATCGTCGTTGACGATGTTCAACAGCTCCTGAGCGATGTTTATGTGACGTTGTTCTAGCTCAAAAATAAGTAAATTTAATCAAAAATCGAATAGTATACCAAAACACGACTAACCTTTTGATCTGTCAAAAAGAAACTGACAATCCAAAATGGCTGATATTGCCAATATATATAACAGAAATGTAAACCAAAATAGCAGAAAAAAATTTTGAAAAGAACGATTATTATTTTATCAGACCATGTCTGTCCACTGGTCAAACATCCAGCTGTTTCACGGCCACTTCTCGGCTTATCTGCAAAAAAGTTGGAAGTCTTGAAGTCTCACGTCCTACACATTACGTTAAAAATGTGCGTGGAGAAAAAGCTTAATTTTACACACAACTTCAATTTCCTGCATCCATTCTAACCTATAAGTTATAAAAGACATAATTACGCTGCCGTATAACAAGTCCTGAAGTATCTACCAATTATTGGTTGGCAGAAAGGGAATCAGTATGCCCTCAGGACAATATTTGCAAAACATGGTCGTTGATCAAAATTAAATGGCATGGACAAAAGTGGTCATAATGCATGACGGTGATTGAGAGTAACACCTCAAACCGTGTGACCAACTTAGTTTCCCATTTATTTCTTGCAGTGTTGACAAATTCAACCATGGAAAGGTATACAGTTGAGTAGCGCGTTAAGATTGTTAAAGCTTTTTTGGAAAATGGGTGTTCAAAGCAAATTGCATAAACTTTGTCATTTCATGTGACCATAATCAAGATAATTGTACACAAATTTCAGCAAACCGTGTCTGTAGGAAATGGACAAACACCCGTTCGGAAAACATTGCTTGAGGTTTAACTTGAACAGCAAGAGAGAACAAAACACACTGTACTACAGCATTTAAACTGTTGGAATTAAATTAGTTAAAACTAATCAATGCCCAATATATCGGGTGGTTAAATTTCAAGAGCTGATGTTGAATGTGAACCACACCTAAACGCCAAGTTTTTTTTCCGAATTTTATTTGACATTTCTCTATTTCAGACTTATTCAATTTGAACCATGGAGAGAAACACAATCCAACAACGTGTTAAAGTTATCCAGACTTATTATGAAAATGATGATCAATTTTCGAAGAAAATCATCTTCAGTGATGAGGCACATTTTCACCTCAGTGGATTCGTCAATAAACAGAAAGAGTGACTGTCGAAAAACCAATGCACCCACAAAGAGTGACTGTTTGGTGCGGTTTATGTGCTGGCGGCATCATCGGGCCGTATTTTTTCCAAAATGAGGCCGGTCAGGCAGTTACTGTGAATGGTGTTCGCTATCGTGAGATGATAACGAACTTTTTATGGCTCGAATTGGTTTCAGCAGGACGGTGCCACTTGCCACACAGCTAACGAAACAATTGCTCTTTTGCGCAACAAATTCAATGGCCGTGTTATCGCACGTAATGGCGATGTCAATTGGCCGCCAAGATCATGTGATTTGACACCGTTGGACTTTTTTTCTTTGGGGTTATTTGAAAGAAAAGGTGTACGTCGATAAGCCAGCAACAATTCAACAGCTAAAGGATGAGATAATTCGGCACATTAACGGCATAGAACCTCCATTATGCCTCAGGGTCATCGAAAATTTGGACCATCGGATGGCGGTGTGCCGCCGTGGTCGCGGCGCCCATTTGGCCGATATTTTGCTCCATGCATAGTTGAAAATACTAATTTATCATAATAAAATAAAATTCCAATAATTTCCTAAATAGTTTGTGTTTTATTCAAAATCAACATCGGCCCTTGAAATTTAACCACCCTTTATATACCTTGGACACTGCTCAGATTAACAAAATTCAGTCCAACACCTTCCTTACTACAAGGTAATGAAATGCATTGAAATAAAATTAACATTGAGAACATCTAAGGAAAACACTGACAACGGTAAAAAAAGAGAGAAAAAAAAAATAAACAAGTGTACACAGCTTGCTACCTATTCCGTTCCGGTGCAATTTGGTTTCATACCAATTTAATTAATCAACATACACCTTTATAAAATACGGACAGCAGCAACAAAAGATGTGTGCAGTGGATGAGAGACAAAATTTCGATATAAATTCATATGTTAAAGACATTCAGTAGCGTTGTGTTTTTTTTTTTTTTTTTTTGTTAACCCCCTAAACACATTTTGGGGGAAAATGCGTTACGCACTGACTGCTTTGTGTCGGCCGGATCACCACAGTGAACTTACCGACTAAAAAACCCCCTCTTCTTCGTGGGATAAAAATGTCTACCCCGGGACGCCTTAGCATTGCTTCGGTATGGATTCCCAATAGCTTAAGCAGCTCTTCTCTTTACAATATCCTTCGTCTGGGATCCTGATTATGATCTTGTTCTGCGAACTGGCTGTAAGTTTTTAAGCAAGTGTTGTGTTGTTGTAACCAGTGTCTTGTTCTATTCCGTTTTCCTGTAAATTTTTGCTTAGCTCCACTGTATGCTAACAAACCTTATGAATGATTTCATATCAAATTGCAGAAGCCTACAATGTCCCTGCAGGCTGCTTATGATTGTATAGAAGTGTCAGTATACGAGTATATGTGTACATTTAAACATGTTTGTAAGCCAATCATATGGTGTAGGTGTGTGCGTGTGTGTGTGTGTGTGCACATATGATTGTTTGAGTTGTTTTTACTTACATATTTTTTTCGTCTTTTACATCTGGCCCAGCATAACTCTTTGTTGTTTTTATGTCTATTTTTTTTTTTTGACTAAGCAAACAAATTCATGTTAAAATAAATTCTTATTTTTTTCTCCTTTTTTTTTGTTGATTTTTTATTATTTACTTCATTTGTTTGTGGATTTAGGAGAAAGCAAAAAAAAAAAAAATGCCTTAATAAAATAAGGCATTACAGGCATAAAAACATGAAACTGGTGGTCCTTTTTCACATACATTTCATTCAATACTGCTGAATTTTTTGTTTTTGTGTTTTTCGGCAAAATGGGAAAACCAATATATTTGATGGTTGTGTAAAAAATGATTACAAACAATTTGTGGAGCATTTTAATCGCAACCATTTTATGACTGTTTGGTAAGAAACGAGAGTGATTTGCTAAGTAAGTAAACGAAAAGGATTAAAAACTTTTTTTTTTATTTTTTATTTTTTTTTTATTTATTGAATCTACATAAGAAATGTAATGACAATAAGTATTCAATTCTTAATACTAAAAAAATAATTGTGATTAAAGTCCTGCCAGTGCTGGACAAAATTTTATTTTTATGCGAATATTATTTCAGAATTCAGTATCTATTTAGAGCTCGAATGGTAGCCAAAGTATCCCTCCTTCTCAGACGGGTATGACCACCAAAATTAAGAATATTAACTGCAAGAGGATTTGGATGGAATTCAAGTTTGTTAATAAAGGGTGGTTAAATTTCAAGGGCCGATGTTGATTTTGAATAAAACACAAACTATTTAGCAAATTATTGTAATTTTATTTTATTATGATAAATTGGTATTTCCAATTATGCAAAAAACAAAATATCGGCCAAATGGGCGCCGTGACCACGGCGGCACACCTCCATCCGATGGTCCAAATTTTCGATGACCCTGAGGCATAATGGAGGTTCTATGCCGTTAATGTGCCGCATTATCTCATCCTTAAGTTGTTGAATTGTTGCTGGCTTATCGACGTACACCTTTTCTTTCAAATAACCCCAAAGAAAAAAGTCCAACGGTGTCAAATCACATGATCTTGGCGGCCAATTGACATCGCCATTACGTGAGATAACACGGCCATTGAATTTGTTGCGCAAAAGAGCAATTGTTTCGTTAGCTGTGTGGCAAGTGGCACCGTCCTGCTGAAACCAATTCGAGCCATAAAAAGTTCGTTATCATCTCACGATAGCGAACACCATTCACAGTAACTGCCTGACCGGCCTCATTTTGGAAAAAATACGGCCCGATGATGCCGCCAGCACATAAACCGCACCAAACAGTCACTCTTTGTGGGTGCATTGGTTTTTCGACAGTCACTCTTTCTGTTTATTGACGAATCCACTGAGGTGAAAATGTGCCTCATCACTGAAGATGATTTTCTTCGAAAATTGATCATCATTTTCATAATAAGTCTGGATAACTTTAACATGTTGTTGGATTGTGTATATCTCCATGGTTCAAATTGAATAAGTCTGAAATAGAGAAATGTCAAATAAAATTTGGAAAAAAATTTGGCGTTTAGGTGTGGTTCACATTCAACATCGGCCCTTGAAATTTAACCACAAATTCGAATTTCACAAAAGGTACGTTCAGATCTTCGTGGATTCGTGAGTTTTTAACATACCATGGAGCATCTGTAATTCTACGGAGAATTCTATTTTGACTTCTTTGAATTTTCTCAATGTTGGATGCCGAGGCTGTGCCCCATAATTGAATCCCATAGCAACATATTGGCTTTAGAATCGAGTTGTACAGCAAAAGTTTACAATCAAGCTTCAAGGTCGTATTTCTGTCTATTAGCCAGTTAATTTGCACTGCTTTCAATTTCATCTGCGTTACTTTTGCCTAGATGTGCGACTTCCATGTTAGTCTACAGTCAAGGTGAATTCCGAGGTATTTGACTTCACTGTGTTGAGGTATTACTTTATTGTTAATAGTAATGGATGTTCCTAGACGCAGTGCGAATGTAACATGGGCACACTTTTGTTCATTAACCTTGATTTTCCAAAGCTTGAGCCATTTCTCTAGTTTGTCGATATGTTCCTGTAAGTTTATTGATGCTTGCTGGTGTTTACTATGTATGCTAAGGAATGCTGTATCATCTGCAAATGTTGAAGTGTGAATGTTGGTGCTTATCGGCATGTCAGAGGCCCTAATATGCTGCCTTGGGGAACTCCAGCTTCAATAGGCTGGGCGGGGCTTATGAAATCGCCTTCTTTTATTATAAATTGGCGACAATATAAATAGCTTCCCAAAAGGTTATGTACGTTTGCAGGTAAGTTAAACTTTATTTTATGCATTAAGCCATCGTGCCACACTTTATCAAAACTTGTGAGACGTCAATGAATAAGGCAGAGCAATATTTTTTATCTTCAAATGCCTTTCTTATGACGTTAACTAACCTGTGTGTTTGGTCAATGGTGCCATGTTTCGCTCTAAAACCAAATTGGTGATTAGGAATACATTCCACCTTTCCAAGCATTGGATCCAACTTCGCTTTTAGCAATTTTTCGAAAAGTTTTGATATTGTGGACAGTAGACTTATTGGACGATATGATTCTACTTTCATGTGATCCTTCCCTGGCTTAGGAACCATTGTTATCATGGACATCTTCCACTCTGCAGGGTAATACCCAAGATTAAAAACTGTCACTTAGGTGTTAATAAAAGGATGTGGATGTGTATATGCGTGAGTATATATAAATTCAGAATTATAGAATAGCAGATTATGTCTAGCTCATGACGGCCTTAAAAACAATTCGGAAAAGTTATTAAATTCATAGTTATTAACAAACGTAAAACGTTAAACCGTTAAGCAATTACGTAAAATTATCAATTGCACCACGTTTTTAAATGCTTATGTGTGTTTTATACAACTAATGGTTTCACTGATAGCTCTTAACCATAAATAGTGACTGAAAAAATTATTTTTGAATGATACATTCCTCATAAAATACGAGCAGCAAAATGTTTTATAGCAAAAGTTGCGGCTGTTTGCGTCAAAAAAAAAAAAATTGCTTTAAGCCTTTAAAATATTTGTTACAAATAATAAAAAACTTAAAGCAAATGAATTAATACAAAGCCAAAAACAGTTGCAAAATTTTTTCCTACAAAGGTTTGAATTTTTTTTGTTGCTAGGCGATTTTTCTGGACTGAATTCTTTAGATTTCCAGCCTAACAACTACACTACTATATCTTGAGTATACAGATATTTTTTTTACTAGATTCAACAAAAAAAAAAAAAAAAAAATTAAAACAATTAAATAAAATTTGTATTTTAGATGCTGTCGCTACAAATGTATTATATGAAAAAAAAAAATTGTAAAATAAAAAGGAAACATAATTAAAATATAGAAAATCAGCTTTGTTTTTAATATTGTCAAAAATCACTTAAGTTCAATTTAAATTGTTTTTGGCGTCAGAGCAAGAACACTTTACTGGCCATGTTCGAATTGTGGATAAACCAGGTGACCAGGGCCTCAACATTTTTTACACAGTGGATATAAATGATAGTACAAGGTGACGCAAAATTAAAAATAATTTTTAACCCTGTAAAAAATAATAAATAGCTAGTTGTGCCCCAGCTAAAGATTTTATTACTATTTTTTTGTCTTGTCTTCTTCAATCAAAAATTATTGATCACAGCAAATTTGTATTGTAAAAAAATCCTTCTTAAGAAAAACTTAAGAAAGCAAAAATTTGAACTAAGAGTCCGATGTACAAATGTAAAAAAACCAAAAATCTAATTTATACAAATTATAAAAAAGTTTAACAAAAATAAAATTAAGTTTTTTGTTTTTTGACCATACAATTCTAATTATTCGTTTCAATAGGGGTTTCCTACGGGCTAATGTTGGTCAAACCTTTATTTTAAATTTTAAATAAATTAAAAACAATTTTTATGAGTTTTTTACTTGACGTTTCGTGCGCTTTTTTCGAACATCTTCAGGAGCATATTTTATTTAATCAGGCACTAACAAATACAATAAGATAGTTTAGTTCGATGTATTATAATTAATACTAACAGTGTTGGTCAACTTACTATTTGTTTTTTCGCATGTTATTAATCTTAATCTAAAAAAAATTGGACATCACGACAAATGAATTTTAAGTTAACTAAATAATTAACAAATGGTACAACACAACAATAATTCGTCAAACTTAATTTTAATATTACAGTATGTTAACTAAGCAATTAGTTTATTGCTACACAGTATTGTGGCTTAATATTATCTTTGTCTTCCTTCGTATTCATGGCGTTATTAATTTTTTGTTGTATCTTTAAGCTCTCTATAGTGAACCATTTGTTCTCTTTTTTTCCCCCCTGTTTAATATCCCAGCGGCCAAAGTTTCGCTTACGTAAGCGATGATCCGATGCACACTTGTAAGTCAGTAATGCACACCATCTCATATACGATCCTAGTATACTTTTTCATACACATTGCCGCATTTGTAGAGTGAACGCCTACTACCTGCACACAAAGTAAGTGGGATAGTGTGGTGTTCATCCAACAAAAGCTCATTACTTCCTAACATACATTGTAAGCTATCAGTAGGCAGTTCGAATACAATCTCGCATACTTTGTAAGTCGGCAGTAGGCAGCTCGAATACATTCTCGCATACTTTGTAAGTCGGCGGTAGGCAGCCTGAATACATTCTCGCATACTTTGTAAGTCGGCGGTAGGCAGCTCGAATACAATCTCGCATACATTGTAAGCCGGCAGTAGGCAGCTCGTACGTACTGCGCACTTCAGTTTTTTGTGAATATTCCATTAAATAAATTTGTCCCGTTTTTTGTCTACTGCATTCTTTTATTTTTTCCCTAAATGTTTTGTCTTTCCTTTTGTCTTGTACCTTTTTTAAATTGTTTTCTAGCACTTTTATCTGATTTTGTTAATTAAAATTTTTGCAACGTACGAGTAGTCTGACAAAGACGGCGAACATTTGATTTACAACTAAAAAATAAAATACATTTGTATATAAATGTGATACAAAAGATGAACGTAATTCATTTTTCGGAACTCCATATACTACTTTCATACACTTTGTAAGTTACCATTCATTGATTACAAAGTGTTGCACACATCATCGAAGAGAAATAATGTGGTAGGCAATGTTCGCCGCTGGGATTTTTATGTTTTCAAAGTCAATTACGTGAATGCATACGTTTACATGTTGTGATAGTGCTGTGGCGTTTCTCTTTTTTTCAATATCTAATTTGTGCTCTTTCATTCTTGTACTTAGCATTCTCTTAGTAGTTTGTACCAATGTAAACAATATCACATCTCTCGTTTTCGTTTCCATTACATTTTACTTCATATACAACATTATTCAAATTAAAAAATAATATTGTTAAGAATTTTGGTTACATCTTTTTTTTTTTATATTGGACCAGTACTCAGGGGATGACCCCTACATATGCAGTGCATTGTACGAGAACTAGGAAAATAGGTTGTGAGGAGGGGGAAAGCGGGAGTAGAATTTTCCAACGTTATAACAGACAGGAAACACTTCTGCAGGCAACTTGTTCCACAGACGAAACGTGGGGCTGAAAAACGAATTCTCTCTGTAATGCGTAGTACGATTCCCCGGGCAATCAACCACAAATGGATGAGCTCTAGACGATGAACGCGTGCTACGTAAGAATGTGCGAGTTTCGGGAACAAGATCCCTAATCTCGTCAGAGCGAAATCCATTGTAGTAACGATAGAACAGAGTAACGCACCCCACACTGCGTCGATGCTCCAGTGAATCAATAGAGTTGGATACCCTACTGTCAGTGATGAGCTTCTTCGCCCTCTCCTGCACACGGTCGAGTAACCCCAAAATAGACTTTGAGGCACCGGCCCAAACATGAGAGTTGTATTCCATTTTCGGTCGGATGTAGGTGGTATAAATAGTAAGGAGATCGGCTGGCGTGAAGTACATCTTACGCCGTTTCAAAAAACCAAGATACTTGAATGCTTCTTTAGAGACATGAAAAATGTGTTCAGTCCAGCGGACATCACACTGTATCTTCATTCCAAGAACATCAAGAGCAACCAATTCCTCAATATTTACACCATCCATGAGTACAGATGAAGCAGCATTTGGAGTCGTTTGTTTGTGCGTTAATAAGCAACATTGGGTCTTACGAGCGTTAAAGGTGACCCTGTTTTTACGACCCCATTCGGAGATTAATAGAAGATCACTATTCAGTGAATCGTTCATATTTAGCTTCTTGTCAGTGATCTCTGATAGGCTGGGCCTATGACCAAAAGAGTACGAGTGACAAATGCTGCTGTCATCTGCGAAAGAGTGGATAGGGTTGGAAGTTTGATAGAGAAGGTCGTTGAGGAAAATAAATCTAACCCAGTGTGCAGCTGTTTATCTGACTAATATAAATTTACAACACATACAAAATAGATAAAAACATAATACACAAACAAATAAACATACATGATATAAAAGACGTAAAATTCCCAGTAAGTCAACTATAAATGATGTTGTTGTTGGTATTGTATTCTTGATATTCGTTTTATTATTGTTTGTTGCTGTAACTTGCTTATTGTCCGCAAGCATGTGTATGAATGTGTAAGAAATACATTTGTACATTTGCTTTTAGAATTATGAATGTCTAGAAAATTCATGTCGATTATAGGTACTGATAAAGACGTATAAATAGCAGACAGGTCGATGGCAATCAGTCAGTTTATTTTTAAGCTTTGTGCAAGACAGTCATAAGTCAATTGTAGAAATAGCAGGCAGGTCGATGGCAATCAGTCAGTTTATCTTTAAGCTTTGTGCAAGACAGTCATAAGTCAAAGTAAGCAAGTCTAGTGTTGTGGTACACAGTGGTATCCAGTGTAAATAAATTTGTGAATTATTTAAGTACTGTATAACGAAAAAGTCTGTCAGTCATTATATTATTTACAATTGAAGAATCCGCAAAAGCGTTTTTAGAGGCAAAAACGTAATAATATATTCGATGTAATAATATATTGAATGTTGGAAATCTTTATTTGCACCTGTACAATTTTTTCTGTTAATTGGAAAATATGATATCAGCCAAGTAGCTGTCGCCAGTATTGATACACATTTGTACCCGTTTTGTAGCATTTTCCAGAACTTTCTGCGATAGTTATTGTGATGACTGCTCGCATTTCTCTGAAACATTCTCCTTTAGGACTGCGTTTGCCTTGGGCTTTTTGGCGTAAACTCGCAACTTCAATTAGCTCTTTTCTCTTAGAGGCGTTCTACCTGAAGTTGCGGTCATGTTCTGATAAATCATTTATCATGATACGATGATGATTAAATGAACTTTGTAATATGACGAATAAAAATTTAAAGCATAACATAACATAACATAACATAACATAACATAACATAACATAACATAACATAACATAACATAACATAACATAACATAACATAACATAACATAACATAACATAACATAACATAACATAACATAACATAACATAACATAACATAACATAACATAACATAACATAACATAACATAACATAACATAACATAATATAACATCACGCGATGCTATTAAAAAAATAGCCTATTGGAAATCAAACCTTATGACGAATCACCCGATATATGTTTAATTTGTTTAAAGCTTAAAACAGTTTTAGAAACAAAATCACCATATCCATTCATACCTGACTGAGTATTATTTCTCTTGCTTGGCAGGCAAACCAAATCAAAGACCCGATAAACTGTGTACAACGTTTCGCTTATTTACTTTTACTTTCGATCATTTTGATAAATGTTTTAAAATGACAATTGACTGACTGGTTGGCCGGTTGGTCGGTTGAATAAATCTGAAAGAAAACACACACAAAAAATAAAACAAATTGTTTAAACAAACGAACCAAATCAAAAACATGCATTTATTCAAATAAACTAAAACACTCAAAGTTAAACATTTCAACATTCTGTTGTAATGTGTGACTGAAAATTCCGAAAAATGCCAACTTCTAGTTACAAATTTTTGTGCAAAATATTTGGCTTTAGTTTCATTGTTTTTAACCTACTTGGAAACTAAAATAGTTTAAAAAAAGCCACATGAGAAAAAGGATTAAGAAATAAAAAATAAAAAATTCCAAAAATGTGTTATTAAAATATTTTCAGACAATATCTATTAAAAGCAATTGTAAATCGTTTGAAAGTTAGGAAAAAAATCATGGCTATGCGGCAAAAGAATTTCCATTTAGCACAAGAATTGAAGAGAAAAATATATGCTTGTATGTACATATATATTTATATATACCTCTTCCTTCTTATTTTTATTTCTTTGTCACTTAAACAATTTGCTGGGATTTAAAGTCAATTGTTATTGACAAGGATAAATTGGCCAAGAGGATGAAACACTATGCACAAGCACAGATACTTACAAACGCACACACACACACACACACACATGCACACGCTTCCACACAAATTTCAAAACAAAAGAAAAACTGCTACAAAATTTCCCTATCATCAACAGCTTTTGCTGTGAAAAACTTTTAATATTGAAATTTGAAAGGACATTTTCGAAATCTTTGAAAAACAAGTTGTTTTGCAATATTTTGCCAATATGTCTTTAAAACTCGTAAACGATAAAAAAATCGTTTATTTCTTGTGTTGCAAAATTCATCATTTATGATTTATTAGAACTGCAGTGCCACATTAAAGTAAAATAAACAAAAAAAAAAAACCATAACAAAAATTAAATGAACAAAACTATTTACAATTCTGTGCTATGATATATTGTGTTTATCTCAAGATAAATACAGTCGCTTAAATACACTGCGAAAAATTAACTGGTTGTGTTTTAGCTTTAAGTAGCAGGTTCGATTCCTGCCTAATACTCCGTCAAAAAAATTTCGCAGTTTTTTGGTGTAATTTTTGGTGGAGTCTTTGGTCCATATGTCTTTATAACCGACAGACCGTTACTGTCAATGATGATCTGTATAGGGTCACGAGTAGACATTTTTTCCAACCTCAACTAGTTGACCGTAATCTGACATGTGGTTCCGACAGGACAGGTTTAAATAAATTGTATATCGATTCATGTGTTATGTTATGTTATGTTATGTTATGTTATGTTATGTTATGTTATGTTATGTTATGTTATGTTATGTTATGTTATGTTATGTTATGTTATGTTATGTTATGTTATGTTATGTTATGTTATGTTATGTTATGTTATGTTATGTTATGTTATGTTATGTTGTTATGTTGATAACATGACATCAATTATTGAAAATAATATTCAAATTCCCCATGGGTCCAGATCCCAATGAACCTGAGAATAGGATGAATAAGTCCAATCCGCCTGTACTGGATTCTAACTTTTGTAACAAATCATAAAGTACCAGTCCGTCTATACAGGTTACCTCACAACTCAACTTCAAGACGAAACAGGGTTGATTGTAAACATCATGAGAAAAATCAGCAAAAAAGGAAATCTAAAAAAAAAGATTTTACTCAGTTCACATGTTCTTGATTTTCTGATGGTAATAATCAATCTTATCACCCTGTTTCGGCTTAACTTTGAGTTCTTGGACATCCTTAAGCCCTTTAGTTTATTTGTTTATCACTATAGTTACTACTGGTTATAGATATAATGAATTTCTTATATTTTCATGCAAAAGTTTTTCGTAACGTGAATGAAAGAATTTTCATAATATTAGTGAAGTGTTTAAAAATAACACCCAAAAGTCTCATCCCAGTGATGAAGTTTTTATAACCGAAATTAAACTTTTCATGGTATTAGCGATAGAATGTTGAACGAAGTATTTCATTCTCGTAACGAAACGTTTCTGTTTCAGAAAATAATATACAATCGCCAACCATCATAATGAGACCATATAAACCGCGATACGGATAACCTTATTAGACCAGCTGGCCAATGTACCCAGCTCGATCGCTATAACATGACAGGCTGCCCACTGAGTCTCTGCACACAGGAATGCTCCAGGTTCAAATATCTCGCTATCTTAATAAATATTCATTCACGAACAAAGCTGAGTGTCATATACGAGTAGACCCGCAGCATTACTACGAGTAAAAATTCGAATATTGTAGACAAAGAGAACGATAATCCCCTCTGATCCCATATCCATACACATAACTATTACTGTAATAGAAGCTAAATATTTCTTTGTCAAAATAAAAATGAAGTGAACGCATTTGCTGGCATTCGCCATAAGCTACTACCTGTATAACCATTCCTATGCTATATGGGTTGGAAGCTCTTGTGATGCCACTTCTGCGGGAATACAATGAACGTTGTAAGGATACGCCTGTTTTTAATTAAAAATCGATTAGATAACGCTAGTAAATTAAGTATTTTGCTCTACATTATATTATACATTACTAACTGCTTAATCAAAAACTAAATTTTATTAAGATTTCAAATCAAAAATTTTATTAGTGTATTTTTGAAGTAACTGGATGCCCTCATATGTTCTTTACTGCACGTTTGTTTACATATCCATATAAGCATGCTTGAGTGTGTTTGTGTGTGTGTGTTAGTTTGTTTGAACTATTGTAAACTTTTGTTCACATACTTACAGATTATTATTATGACCATCATCAATTATATTGAGAGAGATACAATCTGCAAGTAATGATGCTTTTCTATCAATGTGTTTGTTATTCTTTGAATCTTTTTCTATTCTCCTTTTCCTGTTTTTCGTTGTTTTTTTGTTGCCTTTTTTTGAGATGAGTCTGAGTAAAAAGATAAATGAAATGTTTGTCCCTTGGACACCTGCAAAAATAGATTCTTTTTAGAAAAAGTAAAGAAAATAAACTTGAGATTTTTTTAGAATAACAAATTATCAGTTAAAGATTTAAAGAGAGTGAAACGAAAATAAATACATAAGTATATGTATTTTTTTTATGGTGGGCCAGCATGTAATCGGTACTTTTCGGTAGTCTCTTTCGATATACAACCAAATGACTTCCACAAAATTTTAATGAACCTGGTCTGTTGCCACTCTCTTTCCAATAGAAAAAAGAGTTTTGAAGTTATTTCCCCCGATGTACAAATTTGTTTCGTATTTTCATCCCGTTGATAAACAGACCTCAAAAGAAGAACGAATTTTTGAGTTTTTTCCGACTTTAAAATATCTGCATGCCGAATTCACAGTTAATCATTTGAGTGGTTTAGACATGAAAACGCAACAGACAGGCGGAGTTGTTCTTACTTTTGTAATAATAAAGAAATAGCAAAAAGCATAATCTCGGCAATTAATGAAAGTATTCAGTTTATTTTATTTATTGTTACACTTTTGGACTTTAACTCTAATCCTTCGTATTTTCATTTATATTTTGCAACCCCAGAAATTAGTTCAAAAATTGTGGAGCAGCTAAACAAAACGTACTTTTTGGTTTTATTGTACATTTGTACATCGGATTTTATTTCAAGATTTTCCTTTTTCAAGATGGAGATTTTTACAATACAAATTTGCTGTGATCAATAATTTTTGTTGGAAAAAGACAAGAAAAGTAATAATCAAACTTTTAGCTGGGGGACAACTAGCTGTTTCGTAGCCGCTAAACTACTCATCAGCACCTATTTTCGGATTTGAACACGGGACTTGTCGTATTATGAACAGCTGCCTTAATCACTTAGCCATCGAGCCAAAAAACGTACTTTTATTTTGACTATTTGTAAGGAAATTTCCTTTGAATTAGGTTGTGTGCTTATATTTTGTGCTGAAAGTTCTTGATGTGCGCTTTTTAAAGAAATGCTAGTAGCAAAACTAGTAATTAGTACGTTTTGTTTTGAGAATCCTCTTTTGTCAAAGAATATACTTATTTATTTAAGAAATGTTTCTGGAAATACTTAAACTAACCTCCTGTTGTCTAATAGTCTACAAAAAACAAGGAGGATAATAATATAACTTAATAGCTTCAACGATGTGTAGTTGCCAACTTCATGGCAGTTGTTATGATTTTACTCAAATTTTTACTTAAGCATAATCATTAAATTAAATGTCTTTAGCTTATACTCTGAAAATGCATGTTATTTATATGCTGAAACTATAATTGTTATAAAAATTGAGAAGCAGCAGAACAAAACGTACATTTATTTTGTATAGTTGTGTGTAAATTAAAATTTCATTGTAATTATATTATGGGCTTATATTAAGAATATATATATAGCGCAAGCTAAACATGATTGGTATGCACGTTGTAAAAGACCGGTAGTAGAAAAACTAAAAATTAGTACGTTTTGTTTTGTGACTCCTGTTTTCAAAGACTACACTTATTTTTAAATAAAGCTTTTCTGGAAATGCCCAAATTATCTTTTTGTTTTCTCATTATCTATAAAAAAGAAGGAAATTAATAAAGTAACTTTAAAACCTCAAACATGTTTAGCTGCCAACTTCATGACAGTTTGAATGATTTTCTTTAGGTTTTTGATTTAATCATAATGCCTAAATATGTTTCTCTTGCACTCTGAAAACTCACTTCATGTATAAGTTAAATCTTAATAATTGTTTTGAAAATTGAGGAGCAGCAGAACAAAATGTACTTTTATTTTGATTCATTGAGTTTGAATTAAAATTTCACTATAATTATGTTATGTGCTTATACTAGATATTTATATATAGCGCTAGATGGACATTATTAGCATGCATGTTTTAAAAGACCAGCAGTAGAAGAGCTAAAATAACAGTACGTTTTGTTTTGTGACTGCTCTTTTTTTCCAAAGACTACACTAATTTTCATAAAATTTTTTTTTGGAAATGTTCAAGCTATCCCCCCTTTTTCTAGTAACCCACAAAAAAAGGAACATAATAACTTCAACGATGTATAGTTGCCAACTTCACGGTAGTTGCCATGATTTTCGTTATGTTTTTGGACTTAATGATAATGCTTAAAAATGTTTATCTATGCTGAAGTTCAATAATTGTTTTGAAAATTGTGGAGCACCAGAACAAAATGTACTTTTATTTTGATTATATTATGGACTTATATTAAGAATTTATATATAGCGCAAGCTAAAGATGATTGGTATGCACGTTGTAAAAGACCGGAAAAACTAGTACGTTTTGTTTTGTAACTCCTGTTTTCAAAGAGTACACTTATTTTTAAATAAAGCTTTTCTGGAAATGCTCAACTTATCTTTTTGTTTTCTCATTATCTATAAAAAAGAAGGAAATTAATAAAGTAACTTTAGAGCCTCAAAGATGTTTAGTTGCCAACTTCATGGCAGTTGTAATGATTTTCTTTAGCTTTTGGATTTAATCATAATGCTTAAAAATGTTTATCTTTGCTAAAGTTCAATAATTGTTTTGAAAATTGAGGAGCACTACAACAAAATTTACTTTTTTTTTTTTATTAATTATGTTTAAATTTAAAATTAATTGTAATTCTATTATACTAAATACTTGTAAAAACCGCTACTAGAAAAACTAAAAAATAGTACGTTTTGTTTTGGGAGTCCTCTTTCTTGCAAAATTTCACTTATATATTAAATAAAATTTTTCTGAAGTGCTCAAACTATCCTACTTTTTCTAATAATCTACAAATAGAAGAATGATTATCTAGCTTCAAATTACCCATGATAGCCAACTTCGTGGCAATTGTTATGACTGTTTTTAGTTTTTCACTTAAGCCCAATCTTTTAGTTGTTTTTCTTTCTAATACTTTGCAAATTCATTTCATCTGCTGCTTTTGAAGTTTTATTGTCTTCATTCTTACCGCTTTTTATTAGTGTCTGAGTTTATATGCGGATTTTCTATTTAGTTAACTTCCTGAAAGCGCCATCATGACATTGTTCCATCTATTTTTTGCTGTTTCCTTTTATTTTTGTATTTCTTCTTTGGAAAAAAAAAATATTTATGCTTTTAGTTCTAGAAATGTTAGATGAGTTGGCGAATTTTCGAGAATCCTTTCATTCATTTTTCAGCAAATAATTTTTTTTATTGTTCCTGGAAAATTGAAAAGGAATAAGTTAAACGTAAAGAGAGCAAAAAAAAAAAAAAAAAAAAAAGAAAAAAAAGCTTAAACAGCCAAGTTACTCGTAAAGCATTTTAAAATGTTGTTACTTTGTCACAATAACTGCTTTACAATTTTTTAAGACAGACGACAACGACAAAATATCATGCAGACGTTTCAATGAACGGAAGGATATCAAAAGCATTTAGATTGCTACTGTACCAGTATGCAAACTGTTAAAAAAGGACATAAAGAGATGCAGAAGAAGAAAAAAAAAACTAAGCAAAAGAAAGAAGGTAAAATTGCTTTAAAAATGATTTTTCTCAAAAGGAAAAAGAAAAAAACCTGAATCATATAAATAGAAGCAATTGAAACCGCAGAGTTGGAAAATATGCTGAGCTAACCAGTTTAGGCTTATTTCAAATGCTGTCTTGCACACACACAAACACACACATACATATACACATGTGTATGCCCAAGTAACTGCTAAATCTATATATATAGACTTAAACATAAAAATCTACACAGCCACCCATAAAGAGAGTTATAAAAAAGATATATGTTGGTAAAACAAGCATTCCATCATCATGATCAAAGTACGAGTATGTACGTAAATATTGTAAATTCAAAATTGTCAGTTTTTTCCTTTCACACATTTTACGAATATTTGGTTGACAGTTTTAAAATTCATGACGCTATATGAAAATAATTTCAAATTGGCTTCGATTGCCAAAAAATAGCTATTTTCTCTGTTCCTTGCTTTTTATTTCAATGATGCGCTACCGCCGCTTGCCTTGTTCATACGGATAAGACAAATTGTTTGTCTCAATCATTAAATATAGTTTAAAAAACAAACAAAAAAACACACTTCCATGTCTAACTAAACTTATTATCCATTTAATCAGATGATTATCCGTTTAATGCATCCCAAAAATTTTTTGCAATTCGCAAAATCAGCTTCAGGAATCGTCAAGATTCCTCAATTCCCTGAACAAAATATGGCAACTTCAATTTTAGCACTAAATCGAATAAACGTTCCGTTAATAGATCAGATACACGTTCCTCGGCCAAACGCCCACCGAATATGAAAGCACGGTTCCAAGTTTTTGGGGAATTCCCAAATTCAACTTCAGGAAACGTCAAAATTCCCCACATTGCTTTAGCAGCAATACTATAGCAGCACGGCACAGTACGGCAAAAACTTGCATCGAGTGTGAAAAACCGCTTCCCAAACCGGTTGGCGAAGTGATATCACATTTTTGCGGGAATTCCTAAAAATCCGCTGCGTAAATCCCCAAATCCCTTCACTTCTACAAAAGCAATACGGCAACTCCAATTTTTGCACTAAAGCGGCAAAACTGTATATATACTTTTTATATACCTACCATACTCCGAAAAAAAAAAATGTTATTTTCAAATATCATGAGTTACGTATATTCGATTTTCGCATTTTTACGTATTTTTCCTGTTATGTTGATACACATGTGTTTTGGTTGGATATGTTGGCAATATCAGCCATTTCGGATTGTCAGTTTGTTTTTGACAGATAAAAATGTTTGTGGTGTTTTGATGTGCTCTTCGATTTTTTTTGGACATCGCTCAGAAGCTGTTGAACATCGTCAACGACGATCTAGATCTACTCAAAAAGATCATTGCTGGTGACGTCATGGGTGTATGGCTATGACGTTGAAACCAAAACCCCATCATCCCAATGGAAGCGTCCAAAAGAGCCAATACCGAAATAAGTACGTCGAATTCGATCAAATGGAAGGTTTTGCTCACTGTTTTCTTCCACTGGAATGGCGTGGTGCATCATGAATGCTTGCCACAAGATCGTAGGGTCAATAAGGAATACTACCTTGAAGCTCTGCACCGTTTGCGCGAAGTATTTTGTCAGAAATGCACAGAATTGTTGAAAAACAATAATCGATGCTTGTGCGTGAGTTTTTGGCCAAAAACAAAACCGGTATCATGCCTCAACCACCGTATTCACCGGACTTGGCCCCGCTGACTTTTTTCTCTTCCCAAACCTGAAGACACCGATAAAAGGAAAGCTTTTTGATACGATTGAGTTGATAAAAGAAAAATCGAAACAGGAGCTTTTGGCGATACCAAAAAGCGCGTTTCAGAAGTGTATTATATTTGAGGAGGATTACTTTAAAAGGGACGAGATAGTTATTGATGAATAAATAAATACTTTTTGAAAAAATTTCAAATACCGGTTAGTTTTTGATCATCCCTTGTACATGAGGATTTTTGACAAATAAATTACGCTTGACGCGCTGATATAGATTGCACTCTTACAGTAATAAATGTGTGATTTTGCAATATAATTTTAACGTCGGTAAACAACTGTGTTTGTTTGTTGTGTGTGTATGTGATAATAGGCTGCAAAAATAAATGCTGATTTTGGTCGACAACAAATATCGTTAAATAATGTTCCTGAATAGCAAATTTGATAAAATATCGCCACGAGGTTTTTAACGGTCACGATTATCGTTATAAAAGTTATAGAATGCCACTGCAGTTGTTTTATGGAAAATACGTGACGTGGCTTAACCAGACATTAAGCAAACGTGGCTCAAAAATATATACCAATCAAAAAGTATTATTTCTGAATATATGTCGACGTTTCATAGGAGCTATTCTAAATATCTGCAGACGTGGAAACCTTTGAAAACTATTTTCGAACGTTTATATATTAAATTTTTTTGTATGTATTAATGATAAATAGTCGAATTTATTTTAATATTTCCAATATTATATGATGGGTTGGTACCATTCGTCTGACTCAAGTTCAATCCTGGCTTAAGACAAGAAATATTTTTATTTTTAATTATATCAATAATTGCCGCGATCAATAGCTCTTGATCAAAGAAGAAATAATTGAATACAATAAAGCTGGGGGACAACTAGCTGTTTCGCAGTCAGCCACACTTGCTTAACCGGGCATTAATCAAACGTGACTAATATTTATACCAATCAAAAAGTATTATTCCAGAATTTCTGAATATATGTCGACATTTCATAGGAGCTATTCTAAATATCTGCAGACTTGGAAATCTTTCAAAAATATTTTCGACCGTTTATATATTAAATTCTTTGTAACCGGACTTCCTTAACCGGTCATTAAGCAAATGTGACTAATATGTATACCAATCAAAAAGTATTATTTCTGAATATATGTCGACATTTCATAGGAGCTATTTTAAACATCTACAGACTTGGAGACCTTTGGAAACTATTTTTGAACGTTTATATATTCCATTGTTTTTAAAAGCGTTTGCCAATAGATCGTCATCTCAAGGATACTTAGAAGTTGATATGACCATCAAATAATTTCGTAAGAAAACATTTTCTCAGATATCTTCTTTTGTGAATTTGTTTTTAGATATTTTATAAAAATTCTACTAAATTTGCATTCACCTTTCAGAAATGTGAGTTCATATATTGTAATAGATTTTTAGCTAATATATAAATAGTTTTGTATTTTTCTTAGTAAAGTTTTTACTAGTTTAATGTCCCAAAAGTAGATATGTCCATAGACTCCTTCCACTTCGGGGGTAGAGGTAACAAAAATCCTGTTAACTAAATTTCAAAATTTTTTTATGGTTTTTTATCTTTATTGCATTATTGGCATTTTTGTATCAAAGAATTTTTTTCTAGGATTCTTTTTATTTCTTTTCCTAGATTTTGTACACACACACACACACACAAACAAACACCCACAAACGCACACGAAAACATGCCAATATATGAAACCGTGTGTGTGGCTGTTTAAAGCCCTGCACTCTGTGTATATGCATGTGTGTGTGTACATACATGAACACTAACAACAGTATTACAGATTTTCTGGTGATGACAACTGAAATTCAATTTTTGAAATCTCGTAATTGGTTACCAAAAAAAAAAAAATGAAAACTAGTATTTTTTCACTTTTATTTATTTTTGTTTTTCATGTAGTATTTGGGAATTATTCTTCTATTTCGTTTGTTAAATGTTGTATTCGTTTGTTCGCCTGGCTGGTTTGTTTGTTTTATAGTGCGAGTATTTTTGTGTTGGTCTTTAAATTTTAGGATTTATTTTCAATATCATAAAAATCCACAATAATATTACAAACATTTCATAAAAATACGAAGAAAAAATCCCAATCCAATTGAATCAAAATGACTGCACATAAAAATTGATGTTGTTGGTGCAGGCAATTTTATAAATAAAATTAAAAAACAGAAAATAAAAACTACTTATTTTATTATTTGTGCAGCGTCGATTTCAATATAAAGGGTGGTCCAACCAAAATGCACGCAGTTAATTGTGAATATAGCAAAAAATTATTTTCATTGACAACGTCAATTTTAATGTCTATCTGTAGACGTGAATATATCGCTGCTTTATTGCAACACAGTCATATCTCAAATAAGCTCGTTTCGAGAAAAACACAAATTTTTTTAGAAAATATCTCCTAAAGGAAACTGTTTAAAAGCAATTTGAATAAATTTTTGGCACAAAATAAAAGGTGGTACTGTTAATAATTCTGCATTTTTAGCTCGAAAAGCTCATTTTTTGAGATATGACTATGTTGCAATAAAGGAGCGATATAATTATGGTTACATGTAGACGTAAATATATACATACATATATTCACGTCTACTTTTATTCAATGTCTATTTTTAGAACGAGGTCTATATTTACACTCATGTCTATGTTATGTCTGTGTTTATGTTATGTCCGAATATGTTGAATCGATGCCTATTTTAAGTCTTTTGACATAAACATCATCTTTGGCTATGGTATTGTCCACAGATATGTATGTCCATGTTTGTGTATTTACAATTTATATATCATGTGCTTGTGTCTATTCTCATTTACACATACGTCTATATTATGTCTATGACTTAGGTTAAGTCTATGTCTACATTTATGTCTTTGTCAATTTCATGTCTATATCTATTTTTATGACTATGTCTTTTTAACACGCTTATATTTGTTTAACTTTTTTTTTTGTTAGCTTATATTTATTTATCGAATCTTGGCAATGTGAACCAAATACAAAAAATACAAAAAAATAACTAAGTCCAGCCAATGCTAGACAAAAAGTTTTATTTTGTGCCAATTATATCGGTGAAAACACCTATTTAACGCTCTGTTTGTGGCAAGGGTATCTCTTCTTCTCAACCGAGTGTGACCGCTAAAATTGGAGTTAGTTGAGGCAAACAGTTAGCCAGTGAAACAACTGTACTGAAAGAACAACAACAAGCCTGATCGCACTTAAGAAATAATTACGATGACGCGCCCAAAGCTGCTTGACGACTGAAAAACTTAATTAGAAGTTCGTATCAGTGACGTTCGTGAGATGTACGAGTACAGTTATTGGGCACGTCGGCGAGTCTAAGTACACTCCCATATCGTGAACAACAGCAATGTTCGCTGACCAAAATAATCACGAAGTGCCCTCTTTCCCCCTCCTCACAACCTATTTTCCTAGTTCTGGCACTGCATATGTAGGGGTCATCCTCTGAGTACTAGTCCAATAAAAAAAAAAAAAAAAATTGGACAACCATTTTCGTAAAAGACCCCAAAAATCTTAACGCGCTACTCTATTTTGTGTCTTTCTATGGTAGAAATTGTCAAACACTGATTCACGGAAATTTTAAATTTAGTTAAACAAAAAACTTGACGTTAAGGTGCGACCCTCCAAGTAAAATTATAATTGGACCACCCTTTACAACATAATTTTAATATTTAGTCAAATATTAATGATTTTTTGTTGATTCTGCACATTTCTGAGGGAGATATATTTTTTTAACTTCACATTTTTTTTGCTGCCTGTAAATGCTGCTACAAAGAAAATTTTAAATTTAATATTTTATATTGATAAAAAATTGCATAGTTTTTGTGTACAACCTGTGTTGGAAATTGTTTTGTATACAGGGGAGTTTTTTAAGAAAACTTCATGAAGCTTTGAAAAGTACGCAAATTAGTTCATTTAAAGTTGTTTAATTTAATAACTTTTATAAAAATTAAGATACCAAACGATGCTTTAACATAAATGCAGTTTAAATTGCTAAAGACGGTGGGCAACTTGACTAACGTGATGCAAAACTATTTCAGAATTTAACCCTTTTACCGCGAAGTTTTTTTTTTACAATGTCTAGTGCTTTTTGTAGTTTCGACAGGTAGTTCGAATATAAAGCGAAAATATAAGATGTTGGTGATATAAAGTCTCAGGTCCTTACTGTTATCCTGGGATATATAGTACCAATAAGCCTTTACGGTGGGACATAATAACCCAGTAAAAGTAAATATCACAGCTAAATCTAACTTTACAGACAGCCGGTTCTCCCTATAACTGCAGATAGTCCTACTTACATATACTTATTTAATTTTCCTTCTTTAAGTGTTGCAGCCTTAAATCAAATATATTGCAATAATATTTTAACGCCATAAAATTTTATATATTTTTTGAAATAAAATTCCTTTGCCATAAAGTTTTTCAAATAAATTAACCATAAAATTGTATTTTATAATAAATTAACTACAACTTCAAAGTTAATCTATATAAATTAATCATAAAAGCGGTTATAATATCATCTAACATCTAAAGAATCTCTTAAACATTAATACACATTGCTGTTTAAAATAGTTTTCATCATGATTAGAGAGAATAAAAATAAAGCGAAACTTTAATATCAGTTTATGCACAATATTAAAAATAAATTCTAGCAGTTTTATGGTTAAAAGTGAATTTAGCAACGTGTTTCTATAAATGTATGTATGTGTGCCCGTCTGTTTGTGTATGGGTGGGTGTGCAGGATGCGAAATGAATCTGTTCTATTTACTTTCTAATGTGGAAATTTTCTACTCTAGTTTCTATTTTCATTTTGCTTAAAATGTACACTTACAACAGATGTATGTGCGTTTTTATGCATACAATAACACACACACATATAAACAGATATACATTTTCCTTTACACACACACACATAAACGCGAATTTTGTAGAAATTTATTTATCCAACTCACTTTCATATCCCAAGTGGTTTTTCTCGTCTCATAAGTCAACAACAGAAATAGAAAACGGAAATTGAGGCTGCTGCCGTCACTCAGCCAGCTTCAGCCTCAGCCTGCCAACCGGGCTGTGGATGTGCAACTTGTAAAAGTTTTGGAGCAGGAACTGGAAAAATATTACAGCATACTTTCTAACATTAGATGAATAATAATGCATTCAGCTTTTGTATCATCATTACATGCAAACTTGTGACATGCAGATTTAAAATAAATTCAAGAAAAGAGGCTTAAAGGAATGCAATCATATTTTTTATGATTGTGGCTTGAAGAATTCAGTTTGCTAATGAAATTTCTTGGCAATTAGAAGATTGAGGGCGAGTTGGATTCTGTAAAAATTTGTTCATACAAAAGCTCTTGGCAATTTTCTGTTATGTAAATTTTCTTTAAAAAGAAGCTCTTCTTATCATGAAAAATTTTGTAATACATATCGCTCCTTTATTGCAACATAGCCATATCTCCAAAAAAAAAAAATGAACTCTTCGAGTTAACAATGCAGAATTGTTAACAGTACCACCTTTTATATTGTGCCAAAAATTTATTCAAATTCCTTTTAAACTATTTCCTTTAAGAAATATTTTCTAAAAAAAATTTCTAAGACTTGTATGGAAACTAAAACTTTGAAATGTGTTTTTCTCGAAACAAGTTTTTTTTAGTTATGACTATGTTGCAATAAAGGAGCGATATATAGTTCAAAAGGCCTACCAATACCATTATGTGCGAGGTATAATTTCCGGAAATCAGGAGCGTACCTAAATGATCAAATCTTCCATGACTCTGGCTCTCAAATCAGGATGCATTAGCCATCCTTATTAGGGGTGAATGAACGATTTTAACTTTAGTAAAAAAAGTACATGAACCAAAAAATTAGGACGGCATCTCATCGGTTTCAAAGATAGAGCAAAATGGCACAAAATCCTTCAAAAGCTTCTTAACTATCTTTGATAGTTAAGAAGCTTAGTGGGATAAAGTATAAGACCAACCTCCACTAATATTTTTCCCTCAACATTTCATGTCAACATATCTATCCCCTTACTGCTTTTCTTAAGGGAGCAAAATATTAGTTATTAACATTTTAGGATCAAGCGCTATAATTAGCCCTTTTGAAGGTGCCGCATGTGTGATCGACTTCCAATACTTTTTTAAGCCCAACATTTCTATAGAAAATACGAAAAATTAACTTTAAAAATAAACTAAAACAATTGAGTTTTTTATTCGCTATATTAGCTTCTAATATTGATACCAATAAAAAATTATAAATATATTGTTTTCTATGCTTCCCAGCGATCTGTATGTCGACATGTCATAGGAGCTACCCTAATCATCAGTAGACTTTGGAAATTTTTGAAAGATATTCTCAAACATTCAACTTTATATCGCAACAATCTAAATAAATTGTTGAGTATTTAAAAAGAAAAATGCTCTAATAATACCTGTCAAAACACAAAAAATAAGCTTTTTCATTTATACACGTCTCTAACATTTCTTCACACCTTTCAAACAAATGAACAAGCGTTGGTTGCCACGATTTGTTTTTTGAAAGTATCGAAAGCATTTTTCTTTTTAAATTCTCAACAATTTATTTAGATTCTTGGGATATAAAGTTGAATCTTTCAAAAATTTCCAAAGTCTACTGATGCTTAGAGTAGCTCCTATGAAATTTCGTCATATAGATAGCTGGGAAACAAGCTATTTATAATATTTTATTTAAAAGTAAATGGTTTTTCGTAACCGAATAATGTTAAAAATGATGTAATTAATTATATTTAATACGTTTTCGTTATAAGAATGATATTGTTTTCTATTATAAGCGACAACTTGTAAAATACTTCCTTTACTCCGCAAAGGTGTAACATTTTGTATTCTGCTATTAATTTTACCCCCGAAAGTCATTAACACCTTATACTTTATGCAATCTCCTTAACGCTTTCTGGTACTTGCCAAATTTTTCCCAGATTTCAGGTTCGGCAATCATAAAGTAAGTCGATAGCCCAAAAACTGGGAAGGGTTGGGCTGTTCCGAGTTTTTTGTACTGGCTCATTATTTAGCAATTCTTCCTTTATTTGTGTTGAGTGCACATTCGTTTTACACCTTTCAATCCGAAAAAATATCGCTCCTTTATTGCAACATAGTCATAACTTAAAAAAGCTTGTTTCGAGAAAACACATTTCAAAGTTTTAGCTTCCATACAAGTCTTAGAAATTTTTTTTTTAGAAAATATCTCCTAAAGGAAACACTTCAAAAGTAGTTTCAATAAATTTTTGGCACAAAATTCTGCATTGTTAACTCGAAAAGCTAATTTTTTGAGATATGACTATGTTGCAATAAAGGAGCGATATAATGGGCTTTCATAATCGCCTAAGTATAGCAGTCATTTTCCATGACTTCATTCACATTAGCTTTTTCCTCATATCATAATTCATGATATGGGAAAACTAATTCCCCTTCCTGCAATTTAGGTTTAAATTAAAGCCAGAACAATTCAGCCAAGCAAAGCCCGCGCCGGGATGATGTACAAAGCAGAACCTCCCGGTGGCTTTGCCAATCCCCGTTGGGCCGATTAGCCCTTGGTGAGGGTTTCGGAAGTCCAACACACAACATAAGTAGAGTTTTATTTACTACAACAAATAAGGAAACTCTACCCCTATATGCCAAAGAAAGTACAATGCCCTATTTTCTTGTATGGCACATGACAGATAGGCATAGAGAAAGAAAGCGAGCTTGTTTTGCTATTCGTATTACTCGCCTACGAAAATGCAAATGAAATTTAGTTTAATTTTAACAGAACAATATATTAAAAATGTAGCAATCCAGCAGGCCAACAGCAATTTTAGCTACTCGTATTCAATGAGTTTGCTGCCATCTGGCGGTGCTGCCAGACCAAGTTTGATATTTTAATAGTCGCTTTAGACTTTAGCAAAGTAAGATTTCTTTGCGTGGCTTTTCAAAAATACTTACACCTTTTTTGCTGCTGCTAATTTACTATCCACATATGTAACTATGTTTGGCCACCACTGTTATAGATAATTTTTTCATGAAAATTAAATACATTTTCACAACAAACAGCTTTCCCCAAAAAACAGCTGTATTCAATTTTTGCTCAAGGCACATGGTAATATAGGATATTTATATTTTTGGGGAGCGAGATATTACGAAATTCTCTCCGTATTTAAAAACAAAGCAAACTGAAATATATTGTAAGTCTTTTGCATGTTTACATTTG